>CAWUFW010008084.1:0-600000 GCA_963921515.1 Calotriton arnoldi
GCATGCATTGCTCAATGCACTGCTGATGACGTCACATATTACATCATTCATGACATTGTCAGTGACATCACTGATGACATCACTGATGACATCACTGATGACATCCCAAATGACATCACTGATGACATTATCCACGTGCTAGTCTGATGCAACGCCTCACACCCTATTATAACCTTTGATACACCCACTGTAAAATACAGACTACCATTTTCGAAACCATAGACACACCAATACCAGTTATTACGTACCCACTCACTGATTCCTAGGTCTACACACACATCTACTCATTCATCCATACAGTCACTCATACATGCAGTCACTCATCAATACAGCACTATCATTTGCACTCATACACCTATACAGACACTCACACAACGCCACTCATCCATAGTTATTCACGCACCTAGTCAGTCATGCAAAGAATCAATCACACTCCCATTTACTCACTTATACAATTATACACACACCACCTCACTTATTAGTACAGATACTAACACATACTTACTCTCTTATACAATCACTGCTACAACAACACACTCATCCATACAGCTACTCTCACAATCACTCACTCTCACATATAGTCATTTATATACTCCAACACTCACATATACTGCCTTTCACATATGTAGTTACTCACACATGTACCACTGAGACATCCATTCACTCACCAACACACCCATACACACACTCACCCACCCATACAGCCCTTCACAGATGCACTCTTGAACCCATACACCCAGTGAATCACCCACTCACACATCTATGCATAGAGTCACACACAAAGACACTCAGGCACCCATACAGATACCCAGACAACCAATCAATAACCCATATAGACACTCATGTAGCTACTCACCAACTAATGCAGCCGCTTACACACCAACTGACAGACTGATACAGACATTCACAGTTTAGTCACTAACCAATGCATTCAGTAAGACACGTTTAATCATTCACTTATACAGTCTGTCACGCACCTACTAAATCATCCATTCAGACACTTATACACCCACTCATTCTTCAGTACACTTTGCGATATATATATATATATATAAAACATATTTAAACTTTACAGAAACACACAGTCACTGGATGATGTCATCTGTGATGTCATTTGAGATGTCATCAGTGATGTCATCAGTGATGTCACTGACAATGTCATGAATGACGTAATATGTGACGTCATCAGCAGTGCATTGCGGGGGCGCGAGTTATAGTTAGCTCAACTAACTATAACGGCTGAATTTCTCTGGTTTTGTACGAGTGAAATGTCCAACTAACTATAACGTCCCTGAAACCTGTGGTTTTTTCAGTGAATTTCTAAGGTTTTTAAAATGCTAATTTCTAACTATAACGTCCCTGAAACCTATGTTTTTTTCAGTGAATATATATATATACAAATATATATATATATGTATATATATATATATATATATATATACATATATATATATATTATCTACTGGCGGTCGCCAGTAGATAGTTATAGTTACAACCTATTATCCATAGGAAATCCGCGACATTCTATTTGAAATAACTCTCTTGCCGGTTGACGTATCTTCGCAAAATTTTCAAACTTTGTGGGGCGCTCCGGTCCGCTCCTACCCTGAAAGTCTCGGGGGATTCGTCAAGCGGGGGCCGAGAAAAAGGGGGTCCCAAAACGCGTTTTCCCCATGCAATTTTCCATAGGAAACTTTAGACACGGCTACAGCCCGAACTGCTGAACGGAATTACACCAAATTTGGCAAAGAGGTAGTTCTTGGTTCAGAAAGAACCCTTTTGTTAAATGGTGTAAATCCGTTCAGTAGTTGCTGAGAAAATGAAAAGTAAAAAGATAGATATATCTAGGGCCGCGGATCCTCCCGAGCACGAGCTTTATGTTAATTGGCTGTCAACACTCCAAATCAGGAAGTGTTGGCAGCCATTTTGTCCCTCGGTAGAACCGAGGGACAGAAACAAGTGCGCAAAGCGCACAAAGGGGGCAGGGTAGAAACACCCTGACCCCCTAGGTCTGCTCAGGGGTCCCACAAGGACCCCCTGGGCAAAAAATATATATTTTTTTTTAAAAATCGGCAGGATGCGCTCAGGGAGCGCGAACCCTGCCGAAAAAAATCGAAGCGCGGTCTCCCGCGCTTCGATGTTAATTGGCCCCCGGGTGGGCCAAGTCCCGGGGGCATGCTGGGGGGGGTTAATTTTATGTGTGGGGGGCCTCTAAGGTCCCCCAAGCCCCGGGGACCACCACCCCCGGGGCTTTATGTAGAATGGTGCGGGAGGGCTCTGAGCCTCCCGCAGCCCCGGGGACCACCACCTCCCGGGGCTTCTTTTTTTAATTAAAAACCTGTGTGGGGGGGCTCCAGCCCCCCCACACGCCCCGGGGACCACCACCTCCCCGGGGCACTAAGAAAAATTACAATGGGGGTCCGTTTTGGACCCCCAGAGCCCCGGGGACCACCACCTCCCCGGGGCTGTGCACTGAATGGGAGGGGGGCCGCGCGGCCCCCCTCCTGGAGCCCTTGATGGCCCTGGGGACCACCACCCCCAGGGCCGGCTCCTGCAGTGTCCCGGGTGCCTACCCCGGGACACTGCTGTTTGCAATGACAGGACGGAGCCTCGCGGCTCCCGTCCTGTCATTGCAAACTGCTTTGGATATTGGAAGAGAGAGCAGGAAACTCTCTTCCAATAGCCGACATGCTTTCCACATGGGGAGCAGCATGTTAGCTGCTCCCCATGTGTAAAGCAATGCCGGCTCCCGTATGACACGGGGAGCCGGCGGGACTGTGGGGGGATTGGGGACCCCCCCACAGTCCCCAACGAGAGGGCCAGCCCCGGGGGATGGGGTCCCCGGGGCAAGTAGTGGCCCGGGAGGGGGGCCACGCGGCCCCCCTCACCAAAAAAAAACAAAAAAAAAAAAAAAAAAAAACGATCGGGACCGCAGGCCCCGCCCCCTTCCTTCACCACTCTGCAAACGCGCCCCTGGCGCGTTTGCAGAGGGGGAACGAATCCCCTTGAATACTGGGGGTCCCTGGGGCCAACTAGCCCACCAGGAACCTCCAGTATGCGCCAGGGGCTGCCTTGCAGAGAGGTGTACAGAGGCCACGCCCTTTTACACCTCTCTGCAACGCAGCTCTATGGCGCTTTTGGAGGTATATGGTGGGCTAGTTGCACCCCAGGGACCCTCAGGATTCAAGGGGAGTTAATCCCCGACTTAAAACGCGCCACGGGCGCGTTTGCACAGTGGTGAAGGGAGGGGCGGGGCTTCAGGTGACATGTGTGCAAACAGGCCCCGTGGCGCGTTTTAAGATGGGGAATTAAATCCTCTTCAATCCGGAGGGTCCCTGGGGCCAACTAGCCCAACAGGTACGTCCAGAAAGCGCCACAGAGCTGCGTTGCAGAGAGGTGTAAAAAGGGGTGTGGCCTCTGTACATGTCTCTGCAACGCAGCCCCTGGCGCATACTGGAGGTTCCTGGTGGGCTAGTTGGCCCGTAGGGACCCTCATGATTCAAGGGGACTTAATCCCCCAACTTAAAACGCACCACGGGGCGCGTTTGCACAGATGTCACCTCAGGCCCCGCCCTCCCTTCACCATTGTGCAAATATTCCTCTAAAATCAGCCGAAATCCGAATTCCGATTTACTCACCTGTTATCAGGAGAGACCTCAGTGCTGCATCTTTCAGCCCAGTACTGATCCTCAAAAGTAATTTTAACCGTACTTACCGGTAACTTGAATTTCCTTCATAGGCTAACATTGACTGGTTTCACTTGGAAATTCTTCTAAGTGTGGAGTTTTGGAACTTTAAAATATTCCTCTAAAATCAGCCGAAATACGAATTCCGATTTACTCACCTGCTATCAGGAGAGACCTCAGTGCTGCATCTTTCAGCCCAGTACTGGTCCTGAAAAGTAATTTTAACCGTACTTACCGGTAACTTGAATTTCCTTCATAGGCTAACATTGACTGGTTTCACTTGGAAATTCTTCTAAGTGTGGAGTTTTGGAACTTTAAAATATTCCTCTAAAATCAGCCGAAATACGAATTCCGATTTACTCACCTGTTATCAGGAGAGACCTCAGTGCTGCATCTTTCAGCCCAGTACTGATCCTCAAAAGTAATTTTAACCGTACTTACCAGTAACTTGAATTTCCTTCCATAGCATATCATTGACTGCTTTTTGCTGAAAAAGTTTCTAAGTGTTGATTTTTGAAACATACAAATATTCCTCTAAAATCAGCCGAAATCCGAATTCAGATTTACTCACCTGTTATCAGGAGAGACCTCAGTGCTGCATCTTTCAGCCCAGTACTGGTCCTGAAAAGTAATTTTAACCGTACTTACCAGTAACTTGAATTTCCTTACATAGGCTAACATTGACTGGTTTCACTTGGAAATTCTTCTAAGTGTGGAGTTTTGGAACTTTAAAATATTCCTCTAAAATCAGCCGAAATACGAATTCCGATTTACTCACCTGTTATCAGGAGAGACCTCAGTGCTGCATCTTTCAGCCCAGTACTGATCCTCCAAAGTAATTTTAACCGTACTTACCGGTAACTTGAATTTCCTTCATAGGCTAACATTGACTGGTTTCACTTGGAAATTCTTCTAAGTGTGGAGTTTTGGAACTTTAAAATATTCCTCTAAAATCAGCCGAAATACGAATTCCGATTTACTCACCTGCTATCAGGAGAGACCTCAGTGCTGCATCTTTCAGCCCAGTACTGGTCCTGAAAAGTAATTTTAACCGTACTTACCGGTAACTTGAATTTCCTTCATAGGCTAACATTGACTGGTTTCACTTGGAAATTCTTCTAAGTGTGGAGTTTTGGAACTTTAAAATATTCCTCTAAAATCAGCCGAAATACGAATTCCGATTTACTCACCTGTTATCAGGAGAGACCTCAGTGCTGCATCTTTCAGCCCAGTACTGATCCTCAAAAGTAATTTTAACCGTACTTACCGGTAACTTGAATTTCCTTCATAGGCTAACATTGACTGGTTTCACTTGGAAATTCTTCTAAGTGTGGAGTTTTGGAACTTTAAAATATTCCTCTAAAATCAGCCGAAATACGAATTCCGATTTACTCACCTGCTATCAGGAGAGACCTCAGTGCTGCATCTTTCAGCCCAGTACTGGTCCTGAAAAGTAATTTTAACCGTACTTACCGGTAACTTGAATTTCCTTCATAGGCTAACATTGACTGGTTTCACTTGGAAATTCTTCTAAGTGTGGAGTTTTGGAACTTTAAAATATTCCTCTAAAATCAGCCGAAATACGAATTCCGATTTACTCACCTGTTATCAGGAGAGACCTCAGTGCTGCATCTTTCAGCCCAGTACTGATCCTCAAAAGTAATTTTAACCGTACTTACCAGTAACTTGAATTTCCTTCCATAGGATATCATTGCCTGCTTTTTGCTGAAAAAGTTTCTAAGTGTTGATTTTTGAAACATACAAATATTCCTCTAAAATCAGCCGAAATACGAATTCCGATTTACTCACCTGTTATAAGGAGAGACCTCAGTGCTGTATCTTTCAGCCCAGTACTGGTCCTGAAAAGTAATTTTAACCGTACTTACCAGTAACTTATATTTTCTTCCATAGGAATCCATTGTCTGGTTTTCAGCAGAAAAGTTTCAAAGTGTCGATTTTCACAAACTACAAATATTCCTTAAAAATCGCCTGTATGACTTAAACGCATTCTTTCAACTGTTTACAGGAGATGCACCAGTGCTGGATCCAGGATCCAACACTGAGTAAGAAAAAGTAACGATAACAGTTTTTACCTGCTAAGTGAATTTCCTTCCATAGGATAACATTGGTGATTCTATGAGAAAAGTTTCTAAGTGTCAACTTTTAAAATACAATAATATTCCTTAAAAATCACGACTGTAACCAAAACGCTTTTACTCAACTGTTTACAGGAGATGTACCAGGACTGAATCTAGGATCCAGTCCTGTGGTTAGAAAAGTAATCCATAAAGTAACTAATTGCATTTAACTAGAAATTCACATTGAGCTGAATGTTGCATTGTGTTTGAAAATGTGTTGCCCATTGCAACAACTGTAACTACTGTACTTAAAAGTCTATTGCCTATGTGCAAAGTATTTAAACTAAAGTAATTCATTCTGAGAAAGTATTTTTTGTAATGTAATGTATAATGTAATTACAATGTAATTTAAAAAATAAAATATGTAAAAGAAATTGTTTCTAAAAATGTAGTAAATCAGTATGAAAAAAATTAATATAAAAATTAATACATTTAAAAATTGTCATTTAAAAAACCTTTGAAATTCACTGAAAAAACCGTAGGTTTCAGGCACGTTATAGTTACAAATTAGCATTTAAAAACCTTTGAAATTCACTGAAAAAACCATAGGTTTCAGACACGTTATAGTTAGAAATTAGCATTTAAAAAACCTTTGAAATTCACTGAAAAAACCAGAGGTTTTAGGGACAGTTATAGTTAGTTGGACATTGCACTCGTACAAAACCCGTGAAATTCCCCCGTTATAGTTAGTTCAGCTAACTATAACTCGCGCCCCGCAATGCACTGCTGATGACGTCACATATTACATCACTCATGACATGGTCAGTGACATCACTGATGACATCACTGATGACATCTCAAATGACATCACTGATGACATCATCCACGTGATAATCTGATGCAGCTCCTCACACCCTAATATAACCTTTGATACACCCAATCTAAATTACAGAGTGCCATTCGCAAAACCATAGACACTCCAACACCAATAACTACATACCCACTCACTGATTCTTAGGTCTACACACACACATCCACTCACTCACCCGTACAGTCACTCATACTTATGGTCACTCAGTACAGGACTATCATATGCACTCTTACTCCTATATAGACACTCAAACACCGCCACTCATCCATAGAGGTACTCACACACCTAGTCAGTCATGCAAATAATTAAACACACTGCCATTTACTCACCTATACAGTTATACACACACCAGCTCACTTAATCATACAAATACTAGCACATTGTTACGCTCTTATACAATCACTGATACAAGCACACACTCATCCATACAGCCACTATCACAATCACTCACTCTCGCTTATAGCTATTTATATACTCCAATACACATATATACTGCCTTTCACATATTTAGTTACTCACACATGTACCACTGGGACATACATTCACTCACTAACACACTCTTACACACACTTACCCACCCATACAGTCTATCACAGATGCACTCTTGAAACCATCCACCCAGTGAATCACCCACTCACACATCTATGCACAGTCGCACACACCCCATCCACACAAACACTCAGGCACCCATACAGATACTCATAGAACCAATAAATAACCCATATAGACACTCATGTAGCTATTCGCAAATCCATGCATCCACTTACACACCAACAGACGGATACAGACATTCACACAGTTTATTCACTAACCCATGCATTCAGTAAGATACGTTTAATCACTCACTTGTAGAGTCAGTCACGCACGTACTAAATCATCCATTCAGACACTTATACACCCACTCATTCTTCAATACGCCTTTCCCTATATATATTAAACATATTTAAACTTTACAGAAACACACAGTCACTGGATGATGTCATCAGTGATGTCATTTGAGATGTCATCAGTGATGTCATCAGTGATGTCACTGACCATGTCATGAGTGATGTAATATGTGACGTCATCAGCAGTGCATTGCGGGGCGCGAGTTATAGTTAGCTGAACTAACTATAACGGGGGAATTTCACGGGTTTTGTACGAGTGCAATGTCCAACTAACTATAACTGTCCCTAAAACCTCTGGTTTTTTCAGTGAATATATATATATATACATATATATATATATATATAGAGAGAGAGAGAGAGAACATATTACCTACCGGCAGTCACCAGTAGGTAGATATAGTAGGACCTACTTTCCATAGGAAATGCATTTTTTGACTTGACAATAACTTTGGTGTTGTTTGACTAATCTGCATGAACTTTTCCCCAAAAAAGTGTCAAAGTAGATTCTGTGTGTCATGGAATGTTTTGGTGTTATCCGTGCAGTGGGGACCAAGAAATAGGGGTGCAAAATAAGGGTGCATTTGTGATCTTAATTCCCATAGGAACGAGTTGTCGAACCTATACCCCGAACCGCTGGAAGGAATTGCACCAAATTTGGCAGAAAGGTAGATGTTGTTACACAATTTGTGCTTTTTGGTGCAAATCTGTTCAGTAGTTTTTGTGAAATGAAAGCCAAACAATATAGTGATATCTCTGGTGCACATATTGTGCGATGGTAGCAATATTTTGCGATGATTTTGCAGTAAATCGCGAATGTGTGCACCAGCGGGATTGCTGTGATTGGCTGGATGCAACCTGAAAAGAAAGTTCCAGCTGCCATTTTATCGATTGGAAATGGTTCCCGGGGCTGACAATTTGTGTCAAAGCTAACATAAGGGATCAGGGTGGAGATATTCTGACCCCATGTTTGAGAAAAGGTGTTAGTGACACAAGTTAGGTGTCCAAAATGGATTTTTCTTAATCATGCGCGATATTCACGATGACGCTTTGACAGCCAGCATGCCCCCATGTACCATCATGGGGACATCGCGTCTATTGGGATGGCTTCACGAATATTGGTGGAAATATAAAAAAAATATATACAATTTGTACACACTCGCTGGTCAATGTCACAGACTCATGTACGTACTCTTAAACTCACATAGACACTTATACACCCATTTCTACACCCACTCATACACTTATAAATCCAGTCACATACCCAGTCAGATACTCATGCACCCACTCACATACCCAGTTAGGTACTCATGCACTCACTTACAGACACACTCAGAGTGAAGCACCCATGTACAGACCCAATCAGAGACTTACTCACCTACTTGGAGACCCACTTATAGAGTCATGCTCACAGTCTCATACCCACTTAGAGACTCTTATACCCACTCAGTCCTACCTGGGCAATCACGCACCCACTCACAGACCCACTCAGATACTCATGCACCCACTTACAGACTCACTCGGAGAGTCACACGCCCATGTACAGACCCACTCAGAGACTCATGCACCCACCTACAGACCCACTCACACACTCATGTATGTATTCACAGACCAGCTGAGATACTCACACACCCACTGACAGACCCACTGAGATACTCATACACCCATACATAGATCAACTCAGACTGTCATGCACCCACTCACGCATCCATACAGTCACGCACCCACTAAGTCACAGACCCTCTTAGAGACTTATGCACTCAGTCACTCACTCATACACCTAGAGACTCGCACAACCACTCACAGACTCATGCAGGTATACATGCACCCACTCATTCACCCACTCAAAGACTCACACATCCATTCACAGACCCACCTAGACACTTACCATCCCAGTCACAGACCCACTCAGACACTCATGCATGCACCCATTCACTTACCCACTCATGAGACTTATGCTCTCACTCACAGACCCATTGAGACACTCATACAGCCACTCACAAATCCACTCAGACACCTGTACACCCACTCACAGACCCACTCAAATACTCCCACAACAATACAGTCACTCACACACCCACTCACAGACCCACTCAAAGACTTATGCACCCACTCACTGATACACTGAGAGATTCACGCACCCACTCACAGACCCATGTACCCACTCACAGAACCACTCAGACATTCACGCTCCCAGTCATAGACCCACTGAGAGACTCATGCACTCACTCGCAGTCCCACTCAGACAGTCATGCACCCACTCACTCACCCACTCAGACACCCAATTAGACGCTCATGTATCCACTCACAGATCCAGTTGCAGTCAGACAGTCATATACTTACTTTCAAATGCACAAAGGTACTCATGCTCCTACTCACAGATCGACTGAGAGACTAATACAACCAATCACAGACCCATTGAGACACCTATGCACCCAGTCATAGGTGCACTGAGACAGTCTTGCAGTTTGTTACAGAACCATTGATAGACTGATCCACCATCTCACAGGTCTACTGAAATAGTTATACAGTGAATGAGAGACTTACTGATACATTGATGCATGCAGTTACATATTCTACTGAAATAGTTATACACTGCACTGTGTTGTAGAGATATTAAGGGAGTTATACTTGCTATTAGAGATTCTTTTAGATAGTAATATGTTTAGTGTGTTGGCTATAATGTATTTTGCAGTTATTTTATATGTGGCAGTGGCTATTGAATGTCTGCTTTTGTTTTGTAATTTCACGATCTCTTCGCAGTGACCATGGCTACTGATATCTTGCGGAACCCGTCATCATCGCAAAAAGGAAAATCTGTTTTAAATATGGTTTCTATACCAACCCTCTAGAAAAATATGATTTTAAACAGTGCACTAATAAACTCCTAGGGGCATATGTATCAACTCTTTTCCCATTCGAAAATGGGCCGATTCTCAGAATTGGCCCGTTTGCAAACAGGAAAAAGCCTTTTGGGATGTATCATCCCAAAAGGCAAGTGCAAAATAGGTAATCGTAATTTTTGCGATTACCTATTTTTCGCATGCATTTAGAGAATCGCAAATTGCGATTCTCTAAATGCAATGCAGAAGCGCTTTTAAATTGCGAACCTGCTTTAGGAATCGCAATTTACCACCAACTTCAAGTTGGTGGTAAATTGCAAATCCTTAGAAAAATGCTCAATTTAAAATTTTTCAAAATGGCATGTGGCGCACATACACGCCTTTAGGGCATGTATGTGCGCCACATGTGCACACATGCATATTTCAGGGGTGCAACAGGGTGCCCTTTTGACACCCTTTCGCCCTTGAAATTGCATTCGCAATTTGTGAGTACCTAATGGGTACTCGCAAATTGCGAATGTCTTCCCATTCATTCCTATGGGACTCCTGGCCTATAGGAATGAATGGGAGGGTATTCCTTAATTGCGAATCGCAATTTGCGAGTCGCAATTAAGGAATATGTAGGAATCGCAATTATTATTGCGAAACCTACATACATTTCGTTTTGCGAGTCCTTAATAGCAAATCGCTAAAATTCGCTATTAAGGACTCGCAAATCGGTTTGTTGATACATATGCCCCCTAGTGTCTAAAATACTGTAAAATGTGTGCCTATATGTTTTTTACACCTCTCGACAATGGAGCGATCACCGCGGTTACCGACATCATTGCAATTCTCAGAGTACTCTTGAACACGCTTAACGCTGCCTTGGGCAGTGGGTGTTGCGGTGGGCATTCCACCGCAACACCCATTCTTTTGACGCTGCCCCTATGTACAAGGGTGGCGTACATAGGAGGCAGCACCAAAATTAAGACCAGTTAAAAACTGGTCTTAAGATGGTGAAACGAGGAGAAATGCATTATTTCTCCTCGTTTTTGCTTTTTCCATGTGTGCTGCCTTGTGCAGCACACATGGAAAAAGCAAAATGTAATTGTTTGTTTATGTACAGGAAGGTGTCCCTTCCTGTACATAAACAAACTTTTAAAAAAATGCCATTTTGTCACTTTCATGTGTGCTGCATGAAGCAGCACACGTGAAAGTGACAGAATGGCATTTCTAGAATTGTTTATGTGCAGGAATTGACACCTTCCTACACATAAACAATCCACCCCTGCACGCAGACACCCTTGCACTCTGGTGCAAGGGTGCCTGCGTTGGCGCTAAGCTGCTAAACTTAGCGCCATCTCAGGGGGAAATGCAAGGCTGCACCACATTCTTTTTTTTTTCCCCTCATTCACCTCAGGTTTTATTGACTTTTACCCTTGCCTTTTCTCTAAGAAGGAGACAACCGTGGACTACCACAAAGGGTAGAGAAAAAGGGCTTTAGGTTAAGACACCATCCTCCTTCTGGTATATCTCTCTCAGACAACGTCCGATTTTCCGGCGGCTGCATAGAATGTACTGGCAGACCCTTGCAGCTTAAAGCAGAGAGTTATGTCGGTGTAATCATTGGACAGGGGGTTCTTCCTATTATTGCTATTTTACCCATTCATTGAATTCAATTAGCTCATCCCCAAATTTGTAGTATGTCCCAGAATCTTTTCCTCTTTTTGGACCGCTTTCCTAGCAAGTCCATTCTTGACATATAAAACATGGACTCTGACCACTTTGAATGCTGAGGCGGTATTTCACTTATCCAGTTACGGCATATCTCCCTTCTGGCAAGCAATAGTGCATAAAACAAAAAGTTCCTAGTGACACCTGACACACCCTCCATCACCCCAAAAATAAATTAATGAGAGGCTTACCTTTATGTGTATACCCAAAATACCTGAAAGTGTTGCTTCAACTTTCAACCAAAAATTCTGTATTTGTGTACATTGAGAGAACATATGTACATCTGTCGCTTTTTCCAAGCCACACTTTGCGCAGGCAGCGACTTTTCTTTCCCCATTTTGGACAGCTTTTCAGGTGTTATATATGCCCTATGAAGTGAAAAGAAGTGGTTTCTTTTTAAAAAAGCAGGCTTAACAATAGTATGAAGTGTACGCATCGATACTTGCCAAATATGTTGAAAGTTGCAGCTCGGCAAGCATCTTCCCCATAGATCTTCTACCAAGGAGAATTCTCCATCGATGGTGTCTTGCAAACCCAAAAACCAAAAGGAGACTTCTTTCACACTGGGGAGTTTACCAGCCAGTTGTTCCTCCAAATCATTGGGTGCGCCCAGTGGTGTTTTCCGTGCCTGCGCCCAACTCTTCAATTGCATATACTTAAAATGGGAAATTTTATCCCCCATTAGATCTTTTATCTTGCTCCATGCGACTAGCTGTCCGTCCTGTGTAATCTCCCACCAGACAAGTATTCCCGTCTCCCTCATTGATAACGCCAATTTATCCTTGAGGCATTCCGGTGTCCCCAGGGAGTCTCAGATTGGGGCTGAAAAGGAATAATAGTCTATTTTGAGCCGCCTTCTTATTGTGTACCACATTCTGGTGAGTGCTTGTAGTACTTTTGACGTAATCTTCTTGAAAAAGTTTGGGTCCCCAAACTTAAAAAGGAAACCACCAGTGCCCATTTTGTTTGCTTTTATCATTGCGGAGAACATTCAAGAAAAGAACAGGTAGTAGTGTTCCCTAAAGGGAAGTAACCGCACATCCAAAGACTATAACTGTGTTTAAAGTATCAGTACTATGCGTGACAAGTATCTGTGTTGCTATATTAGCTATATTAGCAACCGGGTGCTATATCAGCTTCAAACACCTACTACCTGGAGGTGTCGCCTGCACATTACAAATATAACATGCATTTATCGAAACAAAAAATAAAAGCTATTGCAGCACAACCATTCAACCTAACTTATTTAGTTAGCCAAAAACAATCTTGGTCATAGGTCAAAGTAATCACTTTATATAGTTCTAGATCTCTTGAGTAACGAAGATGATAAGGAAACACCTGTCCGTTCAAAGGAATCCAATCAGATCATCAAATAGAGTTTTCTTATATACTTTATTATAGTCCCAAATTTTTTTTTTAATTCCCAGCACACGATTAGCCGACACGTGTTTTGTCCGATACACAGACTTTTTCAAGGCACGGTTTGGGAATATTGGCGAACTGTACTGTATACGCAATCCGTCACTGCAGTGCATCAGAAGTAAAAAGAACCAGGTTCCAAATAAGGATACTGCAACCTATATGATAGAACATTGATAGGAAGTCACAATGCTGGCGCTGGCCTTTCGCCACTCAGTAGACTCCCACAAAGCGCACAGCTGTACTGGGCCCCGATATGGCCCAACACTAAAATACCAATCCTTCATAGGTAGAAGGAGGAACAAACATCATATTGATGGTCACCGTAGCAATGATAGGCTTTACAGTCACCCCGTATTGTCGGTCCAGAGTGGTTAAGTATCACCTGGACACTATGAGATACAACCCTGATAAGTTGACCCTCCAAATACAACACGTCTCCTCTGCAAACGGCCGTGTGAGTAATGGCGAAAGAGTAAAGGCTCTTTACTCTGCTGGGAATTTTAAAAACATTTTGGGACTATAATAAAGTATATAAGAAAACTCTATTTGATGATCTGATTGGATTCCTTTGAACAGACAGGTGTTTCCTTATCATCTTCGTTACTCAAGAGATCTAGAACTATATAAAGAGATTACTTTGACCTATGACCAAGATTGTTTTTGGCTAACTAAATAAGTTAGGTTGAATGGTTGTGATGCAATAGCTTTTATTTTTTGTTTCATTGCGGAGAACATAACTCTGACATCCGTATCATCTGGGGTTCTAAAGAGCATTCTAGAGTTGGTGATTTGAAAAGTCCCAAGCGTAGTACTGAATGTCCAGTAACGATAGTCCCCCTTTCTCTCTACGTCTCCGCAACTTTTTCCAAGAGATCCGAACCCCTTTATATGCCCAGATAAAAGAGTTTATAGCCTGTTGGATCCTATCTATTGTTGGTTTCTCAAAACGAAGAGGGATGGTGTTAAATAAATCAGGGATTTTTGGCAGAATCACCATCTTAACCAAATTAACCAGACCAAAAATTGTAAGAAGAATATGTACCCAGCTCTTCAGTAACTGATTAATTTCTGGGATTTTAATTATATCCTCCACAATTTTAATCGCCAGATATGTCATATCCTTTTTGATCAACGGGTTATCTTTCCTCTGATTCCAGACCATCATTTATTTTTTAGCCTCATTTACCAGGTAACCTGATATTCTACCAAACCCCATAGCTATTTGTATAGTATGAGATAACGCGGCCTCTAGGTCGGAGGAGAAGTTTACCAGATCATCTGCATATAATGCAAATTTCTTCTCCCAGGTCCCCCAAGAGAAGGCAAGAATGTTAGTTGCCGCCCTCAATTTCTGGGCAAAGGGCTCTATATACAGAGTGAATAACAGGGGGGACAGTGGGCATCCCTGTTTTGTACCCCTTGAGATTTTAAAAGGTGCAGTTAAGTTCCCGTTAACTAAAACTCTTGCAGTGGGGTTTTGATATATTAATTGATCTGCCCTACAAAATGTATCCCCTAGCTCGAGTCTCTTCAAAACCACTAACAAATAAGACCATCTAACCCTATCGAAGGCTTTAGAGGCATCTAACATAATAACTGTGAGAGGGGCAGAATAGGCTGTAGCCACATCAATTGCTCCAATGAGCCCATACATTAGTTCATGAATGTGCCTCCCCTTGATGAAGCCCTTCTGATCCTTATGAATTACCCCCCGCGACCTTGCTCGGTCTCCCCACCAGGATGGTGTTAAAAAATTTATAATCAGTGTTCAATAGGGATATAGGTCTATATGAATCACAATTGTAGGAGTGCCTGAGTAATGTCTGGCTGATTGCAAGAGTGCAAGAGTAATGTCTGGGTCGTTGCATGACTGTAGTGGTAGTGCCTGGGTGATTGGAAAAGTGTATAAGTAGCACCTGGGTGATTTTTTAAGTGCATGGGTACTGGCTGGATGATTGGAAGAGTGCATACAAAGTGCCTGGATGATTGCAGCAGTGCAAGAGTACTGCCTGGGTTATTCTATGAGTGCATAGCTAGTGCCTGGGTGATTGCATGAGTGCAAGAGTAATGTCTGGGTCGTTGCATGTCTGTAGCGGTAGTGCCTGGGTGATTGGAAAAGTGTATAAGTAATGCCTGGTTGATTTTTTAAGTGCATGGTACTGGCTGGATGAATGGAGGAGTGCATGGATAGTGCCTGCATGATTGCAGCAGTGCAAGAGTAGTGCCTGGGTTATTCTATGAGTGCTTAGCTAGTGCCTGGGTGATTGCATTAGTGCAAGAGTAATGTCTGGGTGGTTGCATGAGTGTAGTGGTAGTTCCTGGGTGATTTCAGGAGTGCATAAGTAGTGCCTGGGTGATTGCATGAGTGCATAGGTAGTGCCTGGATGATTTTATAAGTGCATGGGTATTGCCTGAGTGATTGAAGGACTGCATGGGTAATAGCTAGGTGATTGCATGAGTGCAGGGGTAATTTCTGGGTCATTGGGGGAGTGCATGGGTAATGCCTAAGTGATTGCATGAGTGCAAGAGTAATGTCTGGGTCATTGGAGGAATGCATGAGTAATGTCTGGCTGATTGCATGAGTGCAAGAGTAATGTCTGGGTCATTGCATGACTGTAGTAGTAGTGCCTGGGTGATTGGAAGAGTATATAAGTAGTGCCTGGGTGATTTGTTAAGTGCATGGATGACCGGAGGAGTGCATGGATGGTGCCTGGATGATTGCAGCAGTGCAAGAGCACTGCCTGGGTTATTCTATGAGTGCATAGCTAGTGCCTGGGTGATTGCATGAGTGCAAGAGTAATGTCTGGGTGGTTGCATGAGTGTATTGGTAGTTCCTGGGTGATTGCAGGATTACATAAGTAGTGCCTGGGTGATTGGAGGAGTGCAAGGATAGTGCCTGGGTGATTGGAGCAGTGGATAGGTAATACATTGGTGATTCCATGAGGTCAGGGGTAATGTCTGGGGGATTAGAGGAGTGCATAGGTAATGCTTGGGTATTTGCATGAGTGTAGGGGTAATGTCTAGCTGATTGCATGAGTGTAGAGTAGTACCTGGGTGATTTTATAAGTACATGAGTATTGCCTGGGTAATTATAGGAGTACAGTGGTAGTGCCTGAGTTATTGGAGGAGTGCAAGAGTAGGGCCTGGGTGATTGAAGGAGTACATGGATAGGGCATGGCTGATTGGAGGAGTGCATGGGTAATGCCTAGATGCATCGAGGAGTGCATCAGTAGTGCCTGTGTGATTGCATGAGTGCATAGTGAGTGTCTGGATGATTTTATAAGTGCATGGGTACTGCCTGAGTGATTGAAGGACTGCATGGGTAATAGCTAGGTGATTGCATGAGTGCAGGGGTAATGTCTGGGTCATTGGAGGTGTGCATGGGTAATACCTAAGTGATTGCATGAGTGCAGGTGTAATGTGTAGGTAATTGGAGGAGTGCATGAGTAATGTCTGGCTGATTGCAGGAGTGCAAGAGTAATGTCTGGGTGGTTGCATGAGTGTATTGGTAGTTCCTGGGTGATTGCAGGATTGCTTAAGTAGTGCCTGGGTGATTGGAGGAGTGCAAGGATAGTGCCTGTGTGATTGGAGCAGTGGATAGGTAATACATTGGTGATTCCATGAGTGCAGGGGTATTGTCTGGGGGATTAGAGGAGTGCATAGGTAATGCTTGGGTATTTGCATGAGTGTAGGGGTAATGTCTAGCTGATTGCATGAGTGTAGAGGTAGTACCTGGGTGATTTTATAAGTACATGGGTATTGCCTGGGTAATTATATGAGTACAGTGGTAGTGCCTGAGTTATTGGAGGAGTGCAAGAGTAGTGCCTGGGTGATTGGAGGAGTGCATGGGTAATGCCTAGGTGCATCAAGGAGTGCATCAGTAGTGCCTGTGTGATTGCATGAGTGCATAGGTAGTGTCTGGATGATTTTATAAGTGCATGGGTACTGCCTGAGTGATTGAAGGACTGCATGGGTAATAGCTAGGTGATTGCATGAGTGCAGGGGTAATGTCTGGGTCATTGGAGGTGTGCATGGGTAATACCTAAGTGATTGCATGAGTGCAGGGGTAATGTGTAGGTAATTAGAGGAGTGCATGAGTAATGTCTGGCTGATTGCAGGAGTGCAAGAGTAATGTCTGGGTCATTGCATGACTGTACTGGTAGTGCCTGGGTGATTGGAAAAGTGTATAAGTAGTGCCTGGGTGATTTTTTAAGTGCATGGATACTGGCTGGATGATTGGAGGAGTGCATGGATAGTGCCTGGATGATTGCAGCAGTACAAGAGTAGTGCCTGGGTTATTCTATGAGAGCATAGCTAGTGCCTGGGTGATTGCATGAGTGCAAGAGTAATATCTGGGTGGTTATATGAGTGTAGTGGTAGTTCCTGGGTGATTGCAGGAGTGCATACGTAGTGCCTGGGTGATTGCATGAGTGCATACTTAGTGCCTGGATGATTTTATAAGTGCATGGGTACTGCCTGAGTGATTGAAGGACTGCATGGGTAATACCTAGGCGATTGCATGAGTACAAGGGTAATGTCTGGGTCATTGGAGGAATGCATAGGTAATGCCTAAGTGATTACATGAGTGCAGGGGTAATATTTAGGTAATTGGAGGAGTGCATGGGTAATGCCTAAGTGATTGCATGAGTGCAGGGGTAATGTCTGGGGGATTAGAGGAGTGCATAGGTAATGCCTGGGTAATTGCATGAGTGTAGGGGTAATGTCTAGCTGATTGCATGAGTGTAGGGTAGTGCCTCAGTGATTTTATAAGTGCATAGTTACTGGCTGAGTAGTTGCATGAGTACAGGGGTAGTGCCTGGGTGATTGAAAGAGTGCAAGGGTAGTGCCTGGATGATTGCAGCAGTGCAAAAGTAGTGCCTGGGTTTTTCTATGAGTGCATAGCTAGTTCCTGGGTGATTGCATGAGTGCAAGAGTAATATCTGGGTGGTTACATGAGTGTAGTGGTAGTTCCTGGGTGATTGCAGGAGTGCATAAGTAGTGCCTGGGTGATTGTATGAGTGCATAGGTAGTGCCTGGATGATTTTATAAGTGCATGGGTACTGCCTGAGTGATTGAAGGACTGCATGGGTAATACCTAGGTGATTGCATGAGTACAAGGGTAATGTCTGGGTCATTGGAGGAATGCATAGGTAATGCCTAAGTGATTGCATGAGTGCAGGGGTAATGTGTAGGTAATTGGAGGAGTGCATGGGTAATGCCTAAGTGATTGCATGAGTGCAGGGGTAATGTCTGGGGGATTAGAGGAGTGCATATGTAATGCCTGGGTAATTGCATGAGTGTAGGGGTAATGTCTAGCTGATTGCATGAGTGTAGGGGTAGTGCCTCGGTGATTTTATAAGTACATAGGTACTGGCTGAGTAGTTGCATGAGTACAGGGGTAGTGCCTGGGTGATTGGAAGAGTGCAAGGGTAATGCCTGGGTGATTGAAGGAGTGCTTGGGTAATGCCTGGGTGATTGCATGAGTGCAGGGATAACGTGTGAGTGTTTGGAGGAGTGCATGAGTAATGTCTGGGTGATTGCATGACTGCAGGGGTAATGTCTGAGTGATTGCATGAGTGCAAGCGTAATGTCTGAGGATTAAAGGAATACATAGGTAATGCCTGGGTAATTGCATGAGTGTAGGGGTAATGTCTTGCTGATTTCATGAGTGTAGGGGTAGTGCCTGGGTGATTGGAGAAGTGCATACGTAGTGCTTGGGTGATTTTATAAGTTGAAGGGTTCTGGCTGGGTGATTGGAGGAGTACAGGGGTAGTGCCTGGGTGATTAGAGGAGTGCATAGATAGTGCCTGGGTGATTTTATAAGTGCATGTGTACCGCCTGAGTGATTGAAGGAGTGCATTTTTAATGACTAAGTGATTGCATGAGTGCAGGGGTAATGTCCAGGTGGTTGCATGAGTGTAGTAGTAGTGCCTGGATGATTGGAGTAGTGCATAGGTAGTGTCTGGGTGATTTTATAAGTGCATGGTACTGGCTGAGTGATTAGAGGAGTGTATAGATACTGCCTGTGTCATTGAAAGAGTGCAAGGGTAGTGTCTGGGTGATTGCATGAGTGCAGGGGTGATGTTTGGGGGATTGGAGAAGTGTATAGGTAATACCTGGGTGATTGGAAGAGTGTACGGGTAATGTCTAGCTGATTGCATGAGTGTACAGTTAGCGCCTGGGTGATTGGAGGAGTACATAGGTAGTGTCTGGGTGATATTATAAGTGTATGGGTACTGGCTAGGTGATTGGAGAAGTGCATGGATAGTGCGTGGGTGATTGGAGGAGTGTGGGAATAGTGCCTAACTGTATGGATGAGTGCATGGGTAGTGTTTGAAAAAATAGATGAGTGCAGTAAAAGCGACTGTAAACATTAGTTCACATTATCATGCTTATTACCATATTTCATCTTACCTTTTTTATTAAAGATACAAAACTATTTTACAGTAGTTTTGTTGTAAACTGCATTTAAAATCTTTTCAAACTTTACCATTACCTTCTGTAAAAAAAGAAGAAAAACTGTTATTGCATATAATATTATGTTAATGTTAATTGATTTTTATATAGTGCTAATCACCGACGGGTCTCTAAGCGCTTTTGAGAGAGTTGCCAGAGATCGTGAAACGGGTTCATGGCTGCACAGAGAGGCACATTTACGCAGTGTCCAGGGCCTCCCTGAACAGGAATGTTTTAAGTTGTTTCCTGAATGGGAGGATAGCCGATTCCTTGCGCAAGTAGTCTGGCAATTGGTTCCAAAGTTGCGGAAGCAGGACGGAAATGGCTCTTCCCCCTTTGGATGCGGTGTTGCATCCTGGGGTAGCCAGGCGGCAAGCTTCTGAAGACCGCAGCATACGGCCCGGAACATAGTTCTTCAGGCGTTCCTTAATGTAGGCCGGGGCTTTGCCGTAGATCGCTTTGTGGGCAATGCAGAGACCCTTGAATTTAGCTCTTTGCTTGATGGGAAGCCAGTGCAATTTGCACAACAAAGGGGAAGTGCGGGACCGTCTTGGCAGCCTGAAGATCAATCTGGCTGCGTCGTTCAGAACCACCTGTAATTTATTGATAAGCTTTTGAGGAAGGAATTATAGTTTTAAGAACACAACATCATTTTAGAATTACAAAACATATTCAGTTTCCTTTTTTGCTGTTCTCAGATTCTACTGAATTTCACCATACATAGTGATTTCAATGTAGATCATCATACAACAGCGGGAAAAAAAAACAATGAATGAGATTGTAAAAAAAAAGAAATCTGCGTTGAAAATATTTACAACAAGTGCAACTATCTGTTTACCTTTCTACAGTTTCTAAATTACATTCTTCAACTAAATTAAATCTTTTATTTCTCTCAAGTTCATTTTCTAAAATATACACTCTCATTTACATCGCGTATAATATAAAGATCAAATATATAAACTACTTCTTTCAAACACAATTTTGCAAATGTAATAAGAATTAGCACAAACAATAATCCAAACAGTAATTGTTCACATCTTCCCAATAGGCTGAATAATGTTTCCAAATCCATTTGCATTGAAAATATCCAAAATAAACTCATTAATTCGTGTTCACATCTTCCCAATAGGCTGAATGATGTTTTCAAAACTTTGGCATCAAAAATATCAGATATGAATTTGGTAATTCGTAAGGCAACCTACATTTGAATTCCAAATGGGCATCATTGCAATGTGTCCATCCTTCATTGCCCTTTAAATACACAGTATAGTGTCCACAGGTTGAAGTAGGTCCATCATGAAAAATAATAGCCACTGCTTTAAAAGTTCTTCCTAAAATTGATACTTGACTTGCCACAAAATGTTTAATTTTGGTTCTCAATTTTCTTCCATCTGCTCTACAACGTTGTAGCATTAAAAATACATATTGTCCAAATCTTTCTATATATAATGTTGACAACATTTCTGATTTACAATGAGAACATTTCATATCTTGATTAGCTGTTTTTAGTAACTTGTTAAAAGACACTGATTTGCAATCTGGTATTGTCAAATATTCAGTCATTCATTCTTTATTCTTTATTTCGGTTGGTGTACCATAAAAGAACATACACAAATGTGTGCTATCTATGCAAAACAGATAAAAAAGGTAAAAGGTCATGATAAAAACAAGTTTAAATTAAAAAGACCATTATGGTTAAAACAGTAAAAAAATCTGTCACTTAAGGGTCAATGTTTCATCTTTGAGAAATTTCATCCGTGCCCACCACATAGAGCTTAAAAACGGGATACAGCATAGACAATTTGTAGATCGGTGTTATATTTTAGGAGCCTGAATACTTCTTTGCAGTGGCGTGTACCGAGATTCCTACACAATTGGATCAACCATCTGTGTCTGGTTCTGTGATATCCCGGACAAAAGAAGAATACATGGAGTTCAGTCTCCTCTCCCGAACTACAAGCTGGACACCACAGAGTGGTGCTAGTGGACCATTTATTAGTAAATGTGCGCAGGGGGAGAGAGCCATGTCGAAATTGCACGTACAGTTTCCTGGCTAGTGCTGGTCGTATTTCATCTAGGCATGGCTCTATAGAGTACATGTCCTTGACTGCCAGGAAATTTACAGTTAGGGATTCTGTGGTGGAGTTTTCATGGAGTTTGGCGAGTTTGCCCCCCCTATAACTTCTAAATAGCTGTGTGTGCGTGATTGCCGCACAGGCTGACTCTGGGTTGTACCATAGGTTGTCTCTGCCAATGGTACTAAGAGCTTCCCTGATATGTGCAAACCACGCCAGCTTACCTATGCCAGGGAGTCTCAAAAGTTCTAGGAGCTCAGACCTGTACTCGGCCAGTTCAGGTGTCGCCCATAGGCATCGCCAGAATAATAAGGGCCTGCACCCAATTTCCTCTGTGATGGGTCTCACCCCTAAATCCAAATGCAGTGGTACTAATGGGGAGCTCACCGGTATATCAAATAGCTGCCTGACAAAACTGTTCTCTGTTTTGATAATAGATCTGGCATAACAGTGCCCCCAGAGTTCAGCCCCGTACAAGGCTGCACTCCTGAGTTGAGTTTTATAGATCTCTATAATTGGACTTACAGGCTAGTGAATAGAGTTTCTATAAAACTTGGCCAGGCCACCAGCGGTCTGGGCCAGTTTAAGGCTTGACTTGTCTGATTGTGGCCCCCAGGCCATGTTTTCGGTTAAAGTAAGGCCCAAGTAGTCAAAGACGGATACCCGCTCCAGGGGAGTGCCATTCATATGCGGGTTGGGGCGAGTTGATCTACCAGGGTTGGAGACCATATATTTTGTCTTTTCTATGTTGATCTCCAACCCCCTGTGCCTACAGAACTCACAGAACCCATCTAGTATTCTCTGGATGCCCATAGGGAACTTAGAGAGGAGTAAGGTGTCGTCGGCAAACATCATTGCCGGAATTAGCTTGTGTGCTAGCTTAGGGGCGTCTATGTCCTTCAGTACGCTCAGCGCATCTACCAGTCCGTTGATGTAGATACAGAACAAGGTAGGGGCAAGCACACAGCCCTGTCTAACTCCCCTATTGATGGGGATTGGCAACGTGAGTTCCCCCTTCTTCCATACCTAATTTGGGTATAGTTATCAGTGTGTAGCCTTCTCAGTGTGTTCAAGAGATAGTGGGGTATTCCTAGTTCGTTCAACACCACCCAGAGAGCATCTCTGGGAACCAGGTCAAAGACACTTTTAAGGGTCCACAAAGACCAGGTACAAGCTACTGCCTTCTAAATACATCGATTTCCAATAGATGAGTTGGAGCCTAAAGATCTGGTCTACGGTTGATGTTATTTCTCTAAAACCAGCTTGCAGGGGACTCATGATCTTATGTTCCTCCAGCCAGGATTGCAGGCGATCTAATAGGATCCTAGCAAAGACTTTTTGTGATACGTCGATCAAACTGATCGGTCTGTAGTTAGTGGGTAATAGAGGAGATCCTTTTTTGCGTACCGGGAGGATCTCAGCTCCTGCCTAAGTAGCAGGGAGTGGCATCCCTAGCAAGATGGCATTATAAATTACCCATAGTTAGGGGCCCCAGATGTTGGGTTCGGCCCGAAAAAGATCCCCTGGTATCTTGTCCAGACCAGCTGCTTTGCCGGGAACTATTCTATTAAGGGCTTTGATAACTTCTGCCAGGGTAATCTCCGGGGCGACTGGATTAAGATCCAAGGGTGGCAGGGTAGCTAGGGTCTGGCTACAGATCTCACCCTCATATGAAGTGTAAAGAGCCAGAAAATGCTCTTTCCAGTGGTCAGCTGCTATGTTTGGCTCTAAAGCCGTCTTGCTGTTGCTTCTACCTGTGGATACAATGTTCCAAAATGTTTTCAAGTCTTTCACCACGAGGGCTAGTTTCAGGCATTCCCATTGATCCATTTCCCATGCAGATTTAGCAGATGCAATGGTGGATTTATAGGAGGTCCTTGCTGTTTTAACTTTAATGTTGCACTTAGATTTTATGGCCTCGATCAGGGCTTTCTTTGCCAGCCGACAGCTACCATTGAACCAGGTCTGCTTCAGCTTCGTCCCACACCCCTGAGTACACACTGGCCAAAACATATCCACCAGCTTAGCAGTTATAGACTTGTTAATTTTGGAAACATCAGCAAGAGATGCAGCGATACCTGCTGATCTTACAAGCTCTGCCAAAATCTCAAAATTGGGTATAATGGCTTCAAATACGAAGGCCAGTTTTTGGGTGATTTTTCTATCCATGCCCACCTGACTTTTCGCCTGTCATTTGTGAGTATCAATTTATTATCAGTTACTGAAGCTAGGTCGGGGGTTCCCCTGATGGTTGGCAAGGACATTTCGAGTGTTAAAGCGTTATGGTCGCTATCGTGGCGTGGCCAGACAGCGAAATCCACAACCCTGCCCCACATCCTGGTTTCTACTAGGATGTAATCTATGATATCATCACAACTTATTTTACATCCAATACTGAACCATGCAAAAGAACTGTGTTTATTTCACTTAAAGATAATGCAGGACTTTTTACATAGTACAATCTTCTTACTAACTTCTGCATTTCTGAGTGATGTACTGATAACATTCTTAAATGATGAAAAGTACTTTGACACACATTTCTTGAAAGACAAGCCAGAGAATGGCCCTGCAAGTTAGTATATTTTCTCACTTTACAAGGATCAGTCCTTGCAACATCTTAATCTTCTGTTTAACATTTTTTTTACCGTATCTCCTACGAAATTTCGTAATATAGCAATAGTTTCCTGTCGTATACTGCAAATACTACTACAATCCCACCTATACACTGGAGCTTGTGTACATCTCCCTTGAACTTCTTCAGCTATTACTTTTTCCACATTTCTAGGAACCATCTTTTCTTTTTCAATTCATTTTTAACCTCATACCAACGACCACTGGTATCAACTGCATGAACTAATGTATTTTGTTGAAAATAGCTTTCTTCATTAAAAAAATGTTCAGTACTAGAAGTGTGCTTCCATTCACCTGAAAAAAGTTTGCAAAAGTTAGTTCTATTAACCAGTCTTTTTCTTTTACTTTTCTCCTTCATAAAGTGCATTGTTTTATTCAATGTTTTCATTTTCTTCAATACTAATGTAAACAATCTTCTTTTCAATTCAAAAGCCTTTTCGACAACACTTTCAATCTGTTGCTTTTGCTTGTAAAATGCTGATCTTCTCTTCTATTTTTTGCAATCTTTCAATACATTTTGTAGTACTCTACTTTTATACATTCTCTTCCTAATGTCTTTATATTCTTTCATCCTTCTTTCAACATAGATTGTTTTCCCATAACCTGATTTTCCATTAATTTGTCCTTTTTTCGTTTCCTTCTGATTGTTTGTAGTACTTTTCTTTCTCTTTTCCCCATTTTGAAAATTCATTATGTTCTTTAAAAGTCTTTTAACAAATTCTTTAGTTCTCTTACCAGAAGTCTTTTTCTTAAATGTCACATGTTGTACTTCATCTAATTTCTGCTATTCTCTTTCCTTTAAATAGTACTGTTTTTTTTTCTTTTCTTTTCTGTTGATCTTTTTTAGCCATACTCAATCTTTAGTAGTAATAATGGTGAATATCTGACAACAAAGCCTTTGGGTTATTTTTATCCTCCAGTTAGACGACTGAATGCATTTGTTAAATCTCATAGTGAGATATATTTGAGGAGGCCTTTTCAGCCTTCTCAGCCTCTCAGACGCATTGAAGAAACTAAAAATTTGGAGATTTCTCCAGATAGGCTTAATATTAGAGACACAATAGACATACAAATTCGCCCTGGGAAATTAAGCGGTGAAGGGCAGGGTATAGCCCTTTTAAATAGATTTTCCCCACTGTCCCAGTTAGATGAGAATGACTGACTAGAGTAATCTCATGATTGTCTATTTGATTTCGGCCAGAATCACCAGTCTATGGACCCACAAACTGTTTCCAATTGTAAGATCATTAGTTGGAACATTGCGGGGCTTAGATCTAAAAGGGATGATCCTAGCTG
Organism: Calotriton arnoldi; assembly: GCA_963921515.1. NCBI lineage: Eukaryota > Metazoa > Chordata > Amphibia > Caudata > Salamandridae > Calotriton > Calotriton arnoldi. The sequence continues at coordinate 25,959 of CAWUFW010008084.1, forward strand.
GCTTGAGTTTATAAAAAATATGATATTATTGCTCTTCAGGAAACATGGGACAGGGAGAGCAATTTTTGGCTGGACGGGTTTAAATCCTTTTTCTCACCTGCACGTCCTACCTTGGCAGGTAGAGCTAAGGGGGGCTTAGTACTCCTTCTTTCTTTAAATTTGAAAGGGTCTGTAAAATGCTGGAGGTAAGCTCTCATAACTGTATGATACTAGAACTGTGTATTCCAACTGGTCCTAAAATATTATTAATTAATTTTTATAATTCTGGCGAATGCGACACCTTGAATGAAGATCTTTCTTATTTGAAATGTTTTTTAGAAGTTTATAGATCGAAGCAATTCACTTTTTATCATATCATTCTTATGGGCGATTTTAATATTCACTTGTGTAATTTGAATTGTTATGGTGATGATTTTTTGGGTCCTCAATATACGCAAAAGGGGGAGGCCCTGGAGGACCTATTGGCAGGAGTTGATCTCTTTGAACCTGGTTTTTATGATTTATCTGAGAGGGTTCCAACATTTAAAGCTAAGGGAAGGGACACTATCATTGACTATATATTTTTGTCCCCCTTATTGTTAGCTAATGTGGTATCCTATAATAATAAGTTGTCCCCCTTAGTGACCACAACCCAGTAATTCTTGAATTACATAAAGACCTGGGTCTCTTATGTTCATTGGGTGGGAAGATAGGAGTTAATCACGTGACTACAAGCGATCAGGGGAGGAGGCTCAAATGGGCTAAAGTAATTCCTGAATCTTTTTTTGTTAATTTATGCATGAAGGCTAAAGATGATATTGCAAAGTGTGTTGATCATTCCACCCCAAAGGATGAGGTGATTAGAGGTTTTGAAGGTATCTGTCATCAGGTAGCAATTGACCTGACTGTTAAATCCAAACCTAGACCTAAACCAGTGGAAAGGTGGTTTGACACAAACTGCTCTAGGGCCCATTGCATTTTAGCACAAGCCCTGAAAAAGAGACCAAGAGATAGGGAGCAGATAGTTAGCCTTAGGAGGTCTTATAAGTTAGCGATACATACCCGTAAAAGTGAAATTAAATCGGAGGCCTGGAATGCTCTAATGTCCGTTGAAGTTTTAAAGGATAGCTCAAAATTTTGGGCTATTGTTAATACACCTTTCTTCTCAGGCATAGAGAATGACATCATGGAAACTAATATATCAGAAGATCAATGGCTGGCGCACTTTAAGACAATCTATGGTTCAAGTGAGGCGCAGGTTCCCTCTTCAGGATTGGATATTTATGGTGATTTTTCTCTGTTGGTTTTTAACGAGGTGGATATTGAAAAGGCAATAGTTGAGACCTCCAGTAATAAGGCCCCTGGCCCTGATTGTGTCCCTGCCGATCTGTATAAGAGTGAACCTAAATTTTGGGCCAAGATTCTGGCCAATGTGTTTAATGCTTCTGTTGGGAAGGGGTTTCCTGCGTCTTGGTCCCTGTCTACAATCATACCAGTTTTTAAAAAGGTCAAAGAAGTGACCCTCGGTGTTATAGACCTATATCTCTGATTGATTCTGCCGTCAAAATCTTAGGTAAAGTAATCTTGGCTAAAGTCACTGATTGGGTAAATGATAACGGGGTTTTATCCAATCTTCAGTATGGTTTTAGACAGGGCAGAAGTACCATGGATCAGTGTCTTAATTTATATTTAATAATAGGCAAATACACCGTAGCCAAAAAAGGTCCCTTACAAATGGCTTTTATGGATCTTACCTCCGCCTTCGATCTGGTTAACAGATCGAAGCTTTGGTCCATTTTACTTGGTATGGGTATTGATCCTTGTTTGGTTTATTTTTTAGCAGACTTACATCAGGATCTTTTAGCAGTAGTTAGGGTCACTCGGGAAGGTAAATGCACTAGTCACTTTAAATCAGGTAGAGGTGTCCGTCAGGGCTGTATATTGGCGCCATTACTTTTTACTCTTTATATTAATGCTTTAGATAAAATCTTGGAACAAGCGAGTTTGGATATTCCGCGTGTAGGAATTAGGACTATTCCGGTCCTACTATACGCGGATGACGCCGTCTTATTATCCCGAACCGCCATTGGCCTTCAGAGACTGTTGGATGCATTTGGGGATTTTATGAAATCCCTGGATCTGGTTGTGAATATGTCAAAGTCACACGTTATGATAATGGGCCAAAGAAAAAGAAAAAGAAAAATCTTCTTATGCAATGGAGCGGAGGTGTCCAGAGTGACCTCTTTTACATACCTAGGGGTCTTATTTGATGATAGATGCTCTTGGGTCCCCCAATCTAGAGCTAAAAAAAATGCAGTAGTAAGATCAACATCAGCTTTATTAGGGTTTACACACCGATTGGGAGCAAAGCCTTTTGAAGCTATTCTCTCCATTTACAGATCTAAATGTTTGGCCATTGCTACATATGGCTCTCCTATTTGGGGCTACAAACAGCAGATGGGGATGCAGATGGCTGAAAATAAATTTTTACGAATCCTTCTGTCTGTGCCCCAATCAACCCCAACATTTGCTATTCATCAGGAATTGGGGATGGGTTATGTAACTGACTCATTGAGACTGGCCCCCTTGGTCTGTTGGCTTAAAACCTGGCTTAACCCTGAGATAACCCTGAACCATCAAATTCTACGGGATGTTGTTGCCCTGGAGAAATCTAACAGCATCCCGTGGCTGTCTTATGTTAGGTCTATGTTTTTTAAACTAGGGCGACCTGATATTTATAATGCCCCAGAAGGGATCAAACAAGAGGATGTAATTTGGGTAAAAGCACAATTTTTAAATATACTGATGTTAGAACGAGAGGAACAGGAGATTCAAAAACCTTTGGTTAGGGCTCATTACTTAATTATTTCTTCCCCGTCAATGGAGCCTTATTTGAGAATTGTAACCAAGCCCTATCACCGTTGGCTACTGACAAGGTTCCGTTTCAACCTGATTCATTTCTCCCTGGGTAACCTTCTGGGTTGGTGTAAGCCAGAGGATATAGGCCTGTGCCAGTGTGATAATTTTTCATCGCAGGATACATTGCATTTTATCATGTTTTGTGATTTTTATAATGAAATACGGAGGAGGTTTTTAGTCCCCCTTTTGAGGGGAAAAGGTTTTCTACAGGCAAGACCAGCTTTAATGTATCTTCAATTATTGGATGATACTTGGAACATTTTTAATATCACTAGTTTTCTTGTGGCTGCTGTTCGCCTTAGGAGAAGGAGAATTCCTATGATTAATGATGCATGAATTTTCAAAATCACCTTAATGTAATTATTTTAGTTGATAAATTTCAAGCTCTGATGAATTATAGACTTTTGTAGGAGTTTTAATGTTTTTTTATATATCGCCCAATTGAATTGAATGATATTATTGTTGTTTTATGTCCTGTGTACTGTACTTTTATGATTTTAATTAATCGAATAAAGTGATTTGACTGACTGACAACAAACAAAAGTTTAAATAGTTTTGGTAAATAATTTTATATTATTAAAATAATTATATACAAATATTCTCATCTTTAAATAAACAAATATTTTTAATTGCATTGCAAACCTATGTCAGACACTGCACAATTCCTACAATTAGAAGACATCACAACCTCTACAACAGATTCACAAAGCACAACTAAAGGATTTCTCTACTGCTACCCAAATCAAATGTAAAGTGCAGTCTGTCAAGTTTTAAGGCCTGCATGGTGTTGTGATTGAGGTATGTCTCTACTTGCACATGTGTTCTCATATATGTCATACATTTGAAGATGCTTTACATTTGAAACAGAAGTATACATATATTTGTATGCTTCTTTTATATATAGTACACTAGCAAAAAGTACAGACTCATGCATGCATGGTTTCAGAAAGATGGTGAAACTTACAGCAGAAACATGTGAAGGGGTTCCTGCTTTGTTTTTGCTAATACTCAATACCTAACTATTGCCCCTTTCTATATCCTTCTTCCCTCTTTCTGTACCTCTCTTCCCTCTTTCTGCACTTCTCTTCACTCTTTCTGCACCCCTCTTGAATGTTTCTGCACATCTTTTGTCTGTCTCTGCAACTCTCTTGCCTCTTTCTGTACTTCTCTTGTCTCTTTCTGCAGCTCTGTTGCTTCTTTCTAAACCTCTCTTGCCTCTTTCTGCACCCCTATTGCCTCTTTCACACCTCTGTTGCTTCTTTCTGCACCTCTCTTACTTCTTTCGGTACCTTTGTTGCCTCTTTCTGCACCCTTCTTCCCTCTTTGTGCACCTCTGTTGCATCTTTCTGCACCCCCTTGCCTCTTTCTGAATTTCTTTTGCTTCTTTCTGCACTGCTCTTGCCTCCTCCTACACCCTTCTTGCCTCTTTCTGCTTCTCTGTTGTTTCTTTCTGCAATGCTCTTCCTTCTTTCTGCACATCTCGTGTAAATTTCTGCACCCCTCTTGCCTACTTCTACACCTGTGCTGGTTCTTTCTGTACTGCTCTTCCTTCTTTATGCACCTCTTTTGCATGTTTCTGCAACTTTCTTGCCTGTTTCTGCATCCCTCTTGCCTCTTTCTGCACATCTATTGCTTCTTTTTGTACTTATCTTACTTCTTTTTGCACCCCTCTTGCCTCTTTCTGCACCCTTCTTCTCTCTTTCTCTACCTCTCTTGCCTCTTACTGCACCCCTGTTCCCTTTTTCTGCACTTCTCTTGCATGTTTCTGCAACTCTCTTGCCTCTTTCTGTAGTTCTCTTCCCTCCTTTTGCACTTCTGTTGCTTCTTTCTGCACATCTCTTGCAAATTTCTGTACCCCTCCTTCCTCTTTCTGCAGCTCTGTTGCTTCTTTTTGTACTTCTCTTCCTCTTTGTGCACCCCTCTTGTCTGTTTCTGCACCTTTGTTGATTCTTTCTGCACTAGTCTTGCTTCTTTTTGCACCACTCTTACAAATTTTGGCACTCCTCTTCCTTCTTTCAGCATACCTCTTTCTCCCTTCTACACCTCTGTTGGTTCTTTGAACACTACTCTTGCTTCTTTATACACCCCTCTTGCCTCTTTCTTTACCTTTCTTCCCTCTTTATGCACCCCGCTTACCTCTTTCTGCACCTCTGTTGCTTCTTTCTGCACTTCTCTTGCCTGTTTCTCCACCTCTCTCTTGTCTCTTTCTGCACCACTGTTCCCTTTTTCTACACCCCTCTTGTTTGTTTGTGCACCTCTGTTGATTCTTTCTGCACTAGTTTTGCTTCTTTTTGCACCTCTCTTATAAATTTTGACACTCCTCTTGCTTCTTTCAGCATACCACTATCTCCCTTCTGCACCTCTGTTGGTTCTTTCTACACTACTCTTGCTTATTTATATACCCCTCTTGCTTCTTTCTGCACCCCTGTTCCCTCTTTCTGTACCTCTCTTGTCTCTTTCTATGCCTCTGTTGCTTCTTTCTGCACTTCTATTGCCTCTTTCTCTACCTCAGTTGCCTCTTTCTGTACCTCTCTTCCTTCTTTCAGCACTTTTCTTGCTTCTTTCTGCACTTCTGTTACTCCTTCTGCATCCCTCTTGCCTCTTTTTACATCCTTCTTTCCTCTTTCTGAACCTATCTTGCCTCTTTCTGCAACCCTCTTGCTTCTTTCTCACCTCTGTTGCTTGTTTGTGTACTTCTCTTGCTTCTTTCTGCACCTCTCTTGCTTCGTTCTGTACCCTGTTGCCTCTTTCATCACGCTTCTTCTCTCTATGTGTACCTCTGTTGGTTCTTTCTGCACACCTCTTGCCTCTTTTTGTACTTCTTTTGCTTCTTTCTGCACTACTCTTGCCTCCTCCTACAGCCTTCTTACCTCTTTCTGCATTTCTGTTGTTTCTTTCTACAATGCTCTTGCTTCTTTCTGCACATCTCATTTACATTTCTGTATCCCTCTTGCCTACTTCTACACCTTTGTTGGTTCTTTCTGTACTGCTCTTCCTTCTTTATGCATCTCTTTTGCCTGTTTCTGCAACTCTCTTCCCTGTTTCTGCATCCCTCTTGCCTCTTTCTACACCTCTATTGTTTCTTTTTGTACTTCTCTTACTTCTTTCTGTACCTCTCTTCCTTCTTTTTGCACCCCTCTTGCCTCTTTCTGCACCCTTCTTCTCTCTTTCTCTACCTCTCTTACCTCTCTCTGCACCCCTGCTCCCTTTTTCTGCACCTCTCTTTCCTGTTTCTGCAACTCTCTTGCCTCTTTCTGTAGTTATCTTCCCTGCTTTCGCACTTCTGTTGCTTCTTTCTGCACATCTCTTGCAAATTTCTGAACCTCTCTTGCCTATTTCTGCAACTGTCTTGCCTCTTTCAGTAGTTGTCTTGTCTCCTTCTGCACCTCTGTTGCTTCTTTCTACACCTCTCTTGCAAATTCCTATACCTCTCTTGGCTCCTTCTGCACCCCTCTTGCCTCTTTCTGCACCTCTGTTGCTTCTGTCTGCACTTTTCTTGCTTCTTACTTATTTATTTTGACTATGTTCAATACCTAACTACTAGTAAAATGGTAATCCAGCAGTACCAGAAAAGTAATGTTTAACATATGTTGGGTGACAAATTAGTGATTATGATACTTTGTAAGACTCTCTGGAAAAGTTCACTTGAAGTGCACTAAATAAATCTAAGTGTCTCTAAGAAATATGAAGTGGACTCTCTCAAGTTTTAAGGTCTTCACGGTCTTCTGTTTGAGATATGTATGAACTTGCACATGTATTGTGATATGTCTGATACATCTGAACATACTACACATATAAAACACAGGTATACATCTATTTGTATGTTGCTTTGATATATGATGCTACTAACAAAAGGTACAGACATATGCATGCATGCTTTTAAGAAGATGGTGAGACTTGCACCAGAGACATATGAAAGATTGCTGCTATATATTTGACTAGGCCCAACACCCTATGTAGCCATAGAACGATGAAGCAGCAGCACAAAAGTCAGGTTTAAGGCATATTAAGAGAAGAATCAGTTATAACGCTACTTTGTATGAGTCTGTGGAAAGCTACACTTCAAATATACCACATAATTTGCATTATCTGCTTCAAATGTGAAGAGCAATCTGTCAAGTTTTAAGGTCTGCATGGTGTTGTAACTAAGGTATATCTCTACTTGCACATGTATTCTGATACATATTATGCATCTGAAGATGGTACACATATAAAACACAAGTATACATCTATTTGTATATTACTTTAATATATGATATTAGTACCAAAAGGTACAGAAATATGTATAAATGCTTTCCGCAATATGTTAAGACTTACAGCTAAGATATATGATGGGTGTGTCTCAGTGATTGCATGACTCCATGGGTAGTGCCTGGGTGATTGTATGAGTGCAAGGGTAATGTCTGTATAATTGGAGGAGAGATTGGATACTGATTGACTGGTTGCATAAGTGCAGACGTAGAGATTGTGTGCATGGATAAGTGCATAAATACTCCCTGAATGCATAGATGAATGTATAAGTAGTGCCTACATGAATGAATGAGTGCAGCTTTAGTGTCTAGGTGTTTGTATGAGTGCAAGGATAGTGGCTAGGTAATTGGAGAAGAGAATGGATAGTAACTGGCTGATTACATGAGTGCATAAGTACTGCTTGAGTGATTTGATGAGTGCATCGGTAAATGGAATGAGTGCACAAGTCATGACTGAGAGCATGGATAACTGCATGGATAGTGCCTGAATGATTTCATGAGTGCAGGGGTAGTGCCTATGAAATTAGAGGACTGCATGAGTACTACCTGAGTGATTGAAGAAGTGCATAGGTAATGCCTGGGTTACTGCACGAGTGCAAGGGTAATGCCTGCGTGATTGGAGGAATGCACAGGTGGTGCCTTGGTACATGGAGGAATGCATGGGTAGTGCCTGACTGATTGGAACAATGCATAGGTAGTACCTGGGTGATTGCATGAGTGCAAGGGTTGTGCCTGGATGATTGGAGAACTGCATGGGTAGTGCTTGGGTGATTGCATGAGTGCAAGGGAAGTGATTGAGTACATGTATGAGTGCATCAGTAGTGCCTCAGTGATTGCATCAGTGCATCTGTACTGCTTGGGTGATTGGAGGAGTGCAGAGATAGTGCCTGGGTGATTAGAGAAGTGCAAAAGTACTGCCTGGGTGATTTTCTAAGTGCACAGGTAGCGCCTGGGTGATTGGAGGAGTGCAAAGATAGTACATGGGTGATTGCATGAGTATAGGGATAATGCCTGCATTATTGAAAGAGTGCATAGGTAGTGCCTGAGTGATTGCATAAGTACAGGGGTAGTGCCTGACTGATTGAAGGACAGTATATATAGTGGATTAGTGCATGGATGAGTGCATGGGTAGCGCCTGAGTCATTCCAGACTTACAGCTGAGACATGTGTTGAGGTTGCTGCTTTATATTTGACTACACCCAACATCCTGAGTAGTAGAAGAATAGTGAAATTACTAAGAAATACACTCATATACCGATATAGTTAGTTAGACATCCAGTGAAACAAACACAGATGGACTGATACACTCACTCAGCTGTCTAGTCAAGTACTAACACAAGCAAGTCACCCATCCAGACAAGTAGGCCCTTAAAAATGTCTCAGTCCTGCTTCTGCAGAGACTGTGTATGCAGTTTTACTGCCAGGTCAATTTAGCACCTAAAACTCCCTTCTACTACAGATAAGTCACCCCTAACATAGGCTGTAGGTAGGCCATTGGGAAGAGTGCAATGTGCTGAGAAGGTAATGCATGTACTTTGAAGTATCAGTGAGTCACATGCACACTTCCAGACCCATATGCTCAGTTAAACATCCCGTCTCCCATCCATACTGCAACTCATAAAGCAATTGCATAAAGGCACTCACAGTCATAACCAGGCAGAGACAGTTACACATCCACTCAGTTTAAAAAAAAAGCTAATACATAATACACCTCACAAATTTATAACTCACCTTCCAAATTGATTTGTAGAATATGAAATATCACAAACTCATAAAACAATTTCTTATGCACACAATCAATGTAATGCACCACTCTCAACAAGGTAAAACCAGTAATGGCAAACTTTCCCTCTCTTTCTCCACACAAATAAATGTAAGTAACAAATCACATTGCTTCCTACATAATTTCAAATTGTAAAACACATTTCTATTGGTTAGACATATTAACCCTTACCAACTGACTTCTAAAAGTGCCCAAACTGGTTCTGGAATTTTTTGGAGTCGCGACTCCACCGTGCACCAAAGCGATGGAGCCGTGAATCGATACGGGAGTTCAAAAATATATTACAAATAAAAATACCACTATTTTTTAACAACACACCACTTCTAAAGATAGTACTGACTTGGGAAATCTTACTTTAATAACATATCACTTATAAATAAATTACAATTCCATATTTTAAAACCACACATAACATCAACCCTTCCCCCATTTTGCTTAATGCCAGCTTCCACAGTAACAGTTCATGGAACATTCAACTGAACTGTCGGGTAGTTCCTATAGTACCCATGCAGGACCTGCACGTTTGGATAACATAAACTGTAGGCTTGTTGTTAGACTGGCTCTGTACACCCCCACCGCGTATGTTAGCCGGATTTGCATGGAAGTCTCGGTTCCCTCTATCTTACCGTGGCAAGATGTGGTGTATTTATACCCTAAAGTATCTCGTCCCTCAGTATGGTTTGTATTGGTCTTTGTTAGACATGAGTAAGACGTCATGGGTGAACTTTGTACATACATATTATGCGGGAGATGTAGCTGGTGAATGCTCATGCATAATTTATGAGTACATTGTAGGCCTGTGTTCGGGAAAAACCCTGCAGTGTTCTAACCACAGACTAGATCACATTCAACCCTCAGAGCTCGTTGTGTACTGTAGGGAACTAATGTAGGTGAAAGATCATGCCTATATTAGGGCATAGAAGATCATGACCAAAATAGGGCATATACGATTATAACCATAATATGGCATATACGAGTATGACCATAATAGGGCATAAGCGAATATGACCATATACGGCATATATGAACGCGTCTATATTAGGGCCTCAATATGAAACATAACAGAACTGACAGGTCACAAGTTCACCATATTTTCAAGTTCAGCACACAAGGTTACAAATGCAAACAGCAGGTGTGGTTGACGTTTGCAAAATATAACCTTATCCTATCTACTGTACCTTTCAAACATTTTTTACTAACCAATAAGAAACATGCTTTTTAGAGAAAGTAACATGCACCCTATTTTTGAGTTTTCAATGTTCATGAACAACCAATCAATTCTCTACTTTTTAAAAAACAGCATCTTGTCCACGATTTTAGATACCTCTCATTCCACCAACTGACTACCTCAGCTACAGACATCTTTTCATTACTTCCGGACATCCCTTCAAGATGCTTACAGTATGAATTGTTGGACACAGCCATGTTTTCTGGTGCAAAGATATGCTGAACGCAGAGGTATTGACAAAGATCTAGCTTTGCAAAATGTGGATATTAAATGGATTGCACAGAGAGGATTAAAGTGGCACCAATTGATACCTTTGGTTAATACCTTTTTGCATTTCCAAACCCCTGACCTCATGATTGTGCACTGTGGTGGCAATGACCTAGGCACATTGACTGGGGTAGGTCTGGAAATGCTAATGAATTACACCTTTGCACAATTGATGTTGCTTTTACCTCAAACTGTCTTTGTATACTCTAATATATGCCAAAGACAGAAATGGAAGTGGTCAAATCAATTCTGTCCACAGATTGAGAAAGCTAGAAAGAATGTCAATAAAGCTGTTTTTGCTTACCTTAGAGACCATAGGATGGGCTCCATCTATAACAACAATATACGCTTTGATATGGATGACATCTACAGAAGTGATGGAGTACACTTCACGGATCAAGGAAACAGAGTCTTTCTCAGCAACCTAAAGCTGTGCATCCGCACTTACATGTAGCTACAACAAACTCATAATGAAAACAAGGGCTCTTTATAGAGCCACCCTATAACAAAACAGTGAATCTAAATTATTTTTACACATACATATTTTTTTATATTTTTTGTGGATTCAGCGCACCCAACTTGAATCTGCAAAAGCATGATTTCAATGTACTACAACACAATATACTTTTCAGGTTTAACTATTAATTTTTAATTTTATATATTTTTAACAACTCTATCAATTTTAATCTTATCATTAACTTCAATCACACTACCTCTTTAAAACAACTTCACAAATACAATACTACCTTCAAAATTATATACTACTAAATTATTTCTTTGAGGTGAATTCGCGAATCCAACATGACGTTACACTGGGGGGCCGCGCTGAGAGCCATGATGGGTTCGCGACTCCAAAATAGAAAGAAAAAAACCACCCCACTTCCATTATTCAGTATTTGCCCTGGGAGAGGGGCCACATAGCCCCCCTTTCCTGGGCCACAATTGGCCCCAGGGACCCCATGCCCCGGGGCCTGGCCACCATTATATTTATTTTTTTCTTATTGTGGAGGGGGGCTGTGTGGCCCCCCTTCTGAGGCCAATAATGGCCCCGGGGACCCCATCCCCCAGGGCAATGCCTCTTTTTTATTTAAAAAAAAAAAGATTAGTACGGGAGGGGGGCCATGTGGCCCCCTTTCCCTAGGCCACTCTTGGACCCGGGGACCCCATCCCCAGGGGCCTGGCCACACGTTGGGGACCGCAGGGGGAGCCCCAATGCCCCTGCGGTCCCTGCTGGCACCCCGCCTCCTGCGGGAGCCAGCATTGCTTGTGTACAAGGGAAGCTGCTGACATGCAGCTCCCCTTGTCCAAAAGCAATATGCTTCGCTTCATGGAAGCGAGAGCAGGGTTTCTGCTCTCGCTTCCATGAAGTGAAGCATAGTTTGCAATGACAGGGCGGGAGCTTGGGGGAGCCTGTGAGGCCCCCGCCCATAATTACTCAAAGCCCAAGGGAGGTGGCAGTCCCTGGGGCTTGGGAGGGCCACGAGGCCCCCACCAAAATAACCAACAAAAGCCCCGGGGAAGTGGCGGTCCCTGGGGCTGCATGTCCCCCGATCTAATCAACATAGCCCCAGGGGGTGGCGGTCCCTGGGGCTGTGGGGGCCTCTGCAGGGCCCCTGCATAAATATTAACAAATACCCCTGGGACCTGGACCACCCAGGGCCTCATTAAAGCAAAGCACGGGAGACCACGCTTTGTTTTTTTTGTTATTTTCTTTGCAGGATTCCACCGATTTATTTTTTAAAAAAAATGCTTTTTTGGGCCCTGGGGGTCCCTGTGACCAGCCCTAGGGGGTCAGGGTGTTTCTACCCTGCCCCCTTTCCTTCATTTATAACCTTTTTGATGTAACTCAGTTGAACCGAGTCACAAAATGGCTGCCAACACATTCTGGTTTGGAGTGTTGGCAGCCAATCAGAATGAAGCTCGTGCTCGGGAGGGTTCGCAAATCCTCCTCGGCCCTCAGATATCGATAATTTGTATTTTTTTGAATTTCTTAGAAACTAATGAACGGATTTACACCATTTTTTAAAAAGCCCGCTTTCTGGACCAAGACCTACCTTTTTGCCAAATTAGGTGTAGTTACGTTCAGCAGTTTGGGCTGTAGCTTTGTCTAAAGTTCCTATGGAAATTAACATGGGGAAAACGCGTTTTGGGACCCCCTTTTTTCTCAGCCCCCACTTGACGAATCACCACGAACCTTTCAGGACAGTCGCTGACCCGAGTGAACCATTAGGTTTGAAAATTTGGTGAAAATTCGTCAAACGGCGCCAAAGATATTGGCAAAAGAAAAAAAGCTTTTTGAATAGAAACAAGGTCCTAACTATACCTACCTACTGGTGACTGCCAGTAGGTAATATATATATATATATTATCTACTGGCGGTCGCCAGTAGATAGTTATAGTTAGGACCTTTATCCATAGGAAATCCGCAACATTCTATTTAAAATAACTCTTGCGCCGGTTGACGAATCTTCGCGAAAGCTTCCATCTTGTTAGGGCGCTCCGCTCCTACCCTGAAAGTATCGGGCTGATTCGTCAAGCGGGGGCCGAGAAAAAAGGGGGGTCCCAAAACACGGGGCATATTAGCAAGAACATGCGATAAATATCGCAAACCTTGCTTAGCGCGCCTTTTTTTATCGCCGGCTATCGCTGGATATTACCGCGGAAATAACATGCTATTAGCAAGGTTTATCTCCATTGCGATAAAATATCCAGCGATAGCGGCGAAACCCAGCTTTAACGCGAGAAATCCAGCGATAAAATCCTATCGCTAATTCTCGGGACTTAACCTTACAATCCACCTCCCATTGACTTTCATTGCTAAGTCATGTTTTTATCAGTTCTAAAAAACAAGCGCTATTCGGGGTTAGCGCGCGTTTTTAATCAGCTTCGCGGGTATTGCTAATAGGCGATAGGTATGTAAGCGACTGTTTACCGTCGCTTTTAGTTGGGAACGCCTACCTTGCATGTCATTAGCGATAAATATCGCTGACATGCAAGGCGATGTAATCCCGGCCTCTAACGCCTGAAAGCTGTCGCTAACGCCTGTTAGCGACAGCTTGCTAATAGGGCGTTAAAAATATCGCCGCTTTAGCGGCAAAAAGTGCCGCTAAAGCGGCGATAAAGCCCTTGATAATATGCCCCCACGTTTTCTCCGTTTTCTCCATGTTAATTCCCATAGGAAGTTTTAGCCATGGCTATAGCCCGAACTGCTGAACGGAATTACACCAAATTTTGCAAAAAGGTAGCGCTTGGTTCAGAAAGCGACCTTTTTTTAAATGGTGTAAATCCGTTCAGTAGTTGCGGAGAAATTCAAAAATAAGAGTGAAAAAATCGATTTCCCATAGGAAACTTTATGCAAGGCTACAGCAAAAACTGCTGAATGGAATTACACCAAATTTGGCAAAAGGTAGTGCTTGGTTCAGAAAGCACCCTTTTAAAAATGGTGTAAATCCGTTCAGTAGTTGCTGAGAAAATCCAAAATAAAAGTTTCGATATTTAGAGGCACGGAGGATCCGCGCACCCTCCCGACCACGAGCTGCATGCTAATTGGCTGTCAACACTCCAAACCAGGAAGTGTTGGCAGCCATCTTGTTCCTCGGTAGAACCGAGGGACAAGAAAAGACAAAAACAAGGGCGTAAAACGCAAAAAGGGGGCAGGGTAGAAACACCCTGACCCCCTAGCCCTGCTCAGGGGGTCCTACAAGGACCCCCAGGGCCCAACATTTTTTTTTTTTTTTTTTTAAATCGCAGAAAACGCGCTGGGTGCGCGGATCCTGCCGATAAAAAAAAAAAACAAAGCGCAGGCTCCCGCGCTTCGTGGTTAATTGGCCCCCGGGTGAGCCAAGTCCCGGGGGCATGTGGGGCTTTAATATTAATTATATGGGAGGGCCTCTAAGGCCCCCCCAAGCCCCGGGGACCGCCACCCCCCGGGGCTTTAAACAAAATGGTGCGGGAGGGCTCTGAGCCCTCCCGCAGCCCCGGGACCGCCACCCCCGGGGTTTCTTTTTTAAATTAAATCACCTGTGTGGGGGCTCCAGCCCCACACACCCGGGACCGCCACCTCCCCGGGGCACTAACAAATTTAAAATGGGGGTCCGTTTTGGACACCCGAGCCCCGGGGACCACCACCGCCCCGGGGCTTTGCAGATGTGGGGAGGGGGCCGCGCGGCCCCCCTCCTGGAGCCATTGATGGCCCTGGGAACCGCCACCCCCCCAGGGCCGGCTCCTGCAGTGTCCCGGGGTGCTCACCCCTGGGACACTGTAGTTTGCAATGACAGGACGGGAGCCTTGCGGCTCCCGTCCTGTCATTACAAGCTGTTAGCTTCATTGAAGCGAGAGCAGGAAACCTGCTCTCGCTTCAATGAAGCAAAGCAGACTGCTTTCCACATGGGGAGCTGCATGTCAGCAGCTCCCCATGTGGAAAGCAATGCCGGCTCCCGAGGGACACGGGGAGCCGGCTGGGACCGTGGGGGATTGGGGAACCCCCACGGTCCCCAACGGAGGAGCCAGCCCCGGGGGATGGGGTCCCCGGGGCAAGTAGTGGCCCGGGAGGGGGGCCACGCGGCCCCCCTCCCCCCCCCAAAAAAAAGAAATAAAGGCCTGCCCCGGGGGATGGGGTCCCCAGGGCAAAAGGAGGCCTGAGGAGGGGGGCCCCAACTTAAAACGCGCCACGGGGTGCGTTTGCACAGTGGTGAAGGGAGGGGGCGGGGCTTCAGGTGACATGTGTGCAAACAGGCCCCGTGGCGCGTTTTAAGATGGGGAATTAAATCCCCTTCAATCCTGAGGGTCCATGGGGGCCAACTAGCCCACCAGGTACCTCCAGTAAGCGCCACGGAGCTGCGTTGCAGAGTGTTGTAAAAAGGGGCGTGGCCTCTGAACACCTCTCTGCAACGCAGCTCTCTGGCGCATACTGGCGGTATCTGGTGGGCCAGTTGGCCCCTAGGGACCCTCGGGATTGAGGAGGAATTAATTCTCCAACTTAAAACGCGCCACAGGGCGTGTTTGCAGACATGTCACCTCAGGCCCCACCCCCTTCCTTCACCATTGTGCAAATATTCCTCTAAAATCAGCCGAACTACGAATTCCGATTTACTCACCTGTTATCAGGAGAGACCTCAGTGCTGCATCTTTGAGCCCAGTACTGATCCTGAAAAGTAATTTTAACCGTACTTACCAGTAACTTGAATTTCCTTCCATAGGATATCATTGCCTGCTTTTTGCTGAAAAAGTTTCTAAGTGTCGATTTTTGAAACATACAAATATTCCTCTAAAATCAGCGAAACTACGAATTCTGATTTACTCACCTGTTATCAGGAGAGACCTCAGTGCTGCATCTTTCAGCCCAGTACAGATCCTGAAAAGTAATTCTAACCGTACTTACCAGTAACTTGAATTTCCTTCCATAGGCTAACATTGACTGGTTTCACTTGGAAATTCTTCTAAGTGTGGAGTTTTGGAACTTTATAATATTCCTCTAAAATCAGCTGAACTACGAATTCCGATTACTCACCTGTTATCAGGAGAGAACCCAGTGCTGCATCTTTTAGCCCAGCACTGATCCTGAAAAGTAATTCTAACCGTACTTACCAGTAACTTGAATTTCCTTCCATAGGCTAACATTGACTGGTTTCAATTCTGAGAAAGTATATTTTGTAATGTAATGTATAATGTAATTACAATGTAATTTAAAAAATAAAATATCTAGAAATAAATAGTTTAAAAAAATGTAGTAAATCAGTATCAAAAAAATAAAGATAACAATTAATACATTTAAAAATTGTCATTTACAAAACCTTGGAAATTCACTGAAAAAAACCATAGGTTTCAGACATGTTATAGTTAGGAATTAGCATTTAAAAAACCTTTGAAATTCACTGAAAAAACCATATGTTTCAGGCACGTTATAGTTAGAAATTAGCATTTAAAAAACCTTTGAAATTCACTGAAAAAACCATAGGTTTCAGGCACGTTATAGTTAGAAATTAGCATTTAAAAAACCTTTGAAATTCACTGAAAAAACCATAGGGTTCAGACACGTTATAGTTAGAAATTAGCATTTAAAAAACCTTTGAAATTCACTGAAAAAACCATAGGTTTCAGGCACGTTATAGTTAGAAATTAGCATTTAAAAAACCTTTGAAATTCACTGAAAAAACCATAGGTTTCAGACACGTTATAGTTAGAAATTTGCATTTAAAAAACCTTTGAAATTCACTGAAAAAACCATAGGTTTTAGGGACAGTTATAGTTAGTTGGACATTGCACTCGTACAAAACCCGTGAAATTCCCCGTTATAGTTAGTTCAGCTAACTATAACTCGCGCCCGCAATGCACTGCTGATGACGTCACATATTACATCACTCATGACATGGTCAGTGACATCACTGATGACATCACTGATGACATCTCAAATGACATCACTGATGACATCATCCATGTGATAATTTCATGCATCTTCTCACACCCTAATATAACTTTTGATACACCCACTCTAAATTACAGACTGCCATTCTCAAAACCATAGACACTCCAACACCAATAACTACATACCCACTCACTGATTCTTAGGTCTACACACACATCCACTCACTCACCTGTACAGTCACTCATACTTACAGTCACTCAGTACAGGACTATCATATGCACTCATACACCTATATAAACACTCACACACCACCACTCATTCATAGAGGTACTCACACACCTAGTCAGTCATGCAAAAAATTAATCACACACCCATTTACTCACCTATACAGTTATACACACACCAGCTCACTTACTCATACAAATACTAGCACATTCTTACGCTCTTATACAATAACTGATACAAGCACACATGCATCCATACAGCCACTCTCACTATCACACACTCTCACTTATAGCCATTGAAATACTCTAACACACATATATACTGCCTTTTACATATGTAGTTACTCGCACATGTACCACTGAGATATACATTCACTCACTAACACACCCATACACACACTCACTCACCCAAGCAGTCCATCACAGATGCACTCTTGAAATCATGCACCAAGTGAATCACCCACTCACACATCTATGTACAGAGTCACACACACCCCACCTACACAAACACTCAGGCAGCCATACAGATACTCAGAGAACCAATCAATAACTCATATAGACACTCATGTAGCTATTTACAAACCCATGCAGCCACTTACACACCAACAGACAGACGGATAAAGACATTCACACAGTTTAGTCACTAACCCATGCATTTAGTAAGATACGTTTAATCACTCACTTATAGAGTCAGTCACGCACCTACTAAATCATCCATCCAGACACTTATAAACCCACTCATTATTCAATACACCTTGGCATATATAGTAAACATATTTAAACTTTATAGAAACACACAGTCACTGGATGATGTCATCAGTGATGTCATTTGAGATGTCATCAGTGATGTCATCAGTGATGTCACTGACCATGTCATGAGTGATGTAATATGTGACGTCATCAGCAGTGCATTGCGGGGGCACGAGTTATAGTTAGCTGAACTAACTATAACGGGGGAATTTCACGTGTTTTGTACGAGTGCAATGTCCAACTAACTATAACTGTCCCTAAAACCTATGGTTTTTCAGTGAATATATATATATATATATAACTATAACTATATATATATATATATAGTTATAGTTATAGTTATAAGTGCATGTTAAATTAAATAAAGTATGAATGAATAGTACTTACATATCCTGTTACATACCCAAATAGGGACTGAAATACTCCATTATATATGAAGTGAAGTGCTCATGGAATTAGTCACCCATTTTAACAGTAACTGATATATGTATGTAAGCAGTCTGTTATATTGCTATTTGGACAATGAAACACTCACTAACAAAATATAGTTACATACTGAGTCATTCAGTTGGAATTGGGTAAGTGAAAACTTTATTAGTGGTATATAGTGGTCAAGTGAATGCTTTTGCCTCCTAGATATGGTTTAATTACCTTATCTACAAGTGGTATATTTAATTTATTTATAAGCCTGTTGTTCAGTCCTGTAGTTGTGCCCAGGGTCTGTAAATTAAATAATACTAGACAAATTGTACGTCTGATTGTGCAACCCAGAGAAGTAGGCCTTCAAATATGTGTGAGGCATGCTAGTCTAGAACCTGTGTCTTCAGTTTACAGTGCTATGTTGAATTGACACTTATAATGCCTTGTCAAGTCTTAAACTTTCTTTTTATTACATATACATCACCCCTAAGGTAGGCTGTATGTGGCCAAAAGGGCAGGGAGGTATGTGTTTAAAAGTAAAACATGTAGTTTGAAATTTCAGTGAATTGCAGACACACTTACACACCAATATACTTAAATATACATCCACTCATCTTTCTATGCATTCACTGAGATACCTATTTACAAAACCGTACAGTCACTCACCCACCCAGTCAGACAGCGACAGAGGCACCTACACATTCAGTCATACACCTACACAGCAGTTATGTATCCAGCACTAAAAGATCCAGTTGTACACACAGTTATATACCCCAACGCTCACTAATAGAGACAGTAAGCAATCTATACATCCATTTACATATACATTTACAGAACCATAGAGGTACTAAGAGAGCCATTCACACAGCAACAAAGTTACTTACACATCCAGTGCCAAATGCAGAGAGGAACTGATTTACTTTTTTAGATATGAACTGAAGTCCTGATACTCTTAGTCACCCATGCAGACAAGTAGCCCTTTACACATGTCTCAGGCCTGCCATTTAAGAGCCTGTGTTTGCAGTTTTACTGGTAGGTCGAGTTGCCATTTAAAACTGCTTGCAAGCCTTAAACTCCCCTTCTAGTATATATATATATCATCCTTAAGGTAGGCCATAGGTAGCGCATAGGGCAGGGTGATATAGCCTTAAAAGGTAAGACTTTTTTCTAAAAGTTTGACTGAGTTACATGCTCATTTACAGTCCCATATGCCAAGTTATACATGCAGTCTGTCAACTATTCTGCAAATAGCATACCTATTTTTTAAACATAGAGCCAGTCATGCACCCAGTGAGTCAGCGACACATGTACTTACACATTTACTTACACACCCACACAGCACTTATATATCCAGCAGTAACTGAGTTAGTTGCACACAGAGTTACATACCACAACACTTACTAGCACAGCAAGTAAACACTCCATACCACCATTTACAAACACATTTAAAGATCCATAGAATTACTAAGAAATACACTCATATACCGATATAGTTAGTTAGACATCCAGTGAAACAAACACAGATGGACTGATACACTCACTCAGCTGTCTAGTCAAGTACTAACACAAGCAAGTCACCCATCCAGACAAGTAGGCCCTTAAAAATGTCTCAGTCCTGCTTCTGCAGAGACTGTGTATGCAGTTTTACTGCCAGGTCAATTTAGCACCTAAAACTCCCTTCTACTACAGATAAGGCACCCCTAACGTAGGCTGTAGGTAGGCCATTGGGAAGAGTGCTATGTGCTTAGAAGGTAATGCATGTACTTTGAAGTTTCAGTGAGTCACGTACGCACTTCCAGACCCATATGCTCAGTTAAACATCCAATCTCCCACCCATACTGCAACTCATAAAGCAATTGCATAAAGGCACTCACAGTCACAACCAGACAGAGGCAGTTACACATCCACTCAGTCACCTATACAGCAGTTATGTATCCAGCACTAAGAGAGATACTTGCACACACAGGTACACAACCCAAGAGTCACTAATGCAGCCAGTAATAAATAGATATAGCTACTAACAAACACATTTAGAGACCTATAAAGTTTCTTAGAGAGTCAGTCATATAGCGATATAGTGACTAAAATATCTAGTGAGACACGCACAGAGAAAATGTTACACTCATTTAAATATGTACTCCAATACTGACACAACTAAGTGAGCCATCCAGACAAGTTACACATACAGACCCACATGCCCAGTTTTTCATTCAATTTCCAATGCATACTGCGACTGGCATACCTTTTTAAACATGTCCCAGGCCTGCTACTGCAGAGTCTGTGTGTGCAGTTTTACTGTGAGGTGGAGTTGGCATTTAAAACTCCTTGCCAAGCATTAAACTTCCCTTCTACTACATATAAGTCATCCACAAGGTGGGCTGTATGTAGGCCATAGGGCAGAGTGCTATGTGCT
The DNA here is from genome assembly GCA_963921515.1 of Calotriton arnoldi. Classification (NCBI taxonomy): domain Eukaryota; kingdom Metazoa; phylum Chordata; class Amphibia; order Caudata; family Salamandridae; genus Calotriton; species Calotriton arnoldi. The sequence continues at coordinate 46,556 of CAWUFW010008084.1, forward strand.
TAGAAGGTAAGATATGTTCTTTGAGGTTTTATTGAGCACTTACTGACCCATATGCCCAGTTAAAAATCCAGTCTCACACTCATACTGCAACTCATAAACCTATTTACAAAAGCATACAACCACTTCCACACCCACCCAAACAGTGACAGGGGCATTTGCAAATTCAGTGACACACCCATGCAGCACACATGTATCCAACAGTAACTGAGATAATTGCACACAGTTACATAGCCCAACATTCTCTAGCACATCCAGTAATCAATGCATACATCCACTTAGATACAGATTTAGAGACCCATACAGGTTCGAACATACCAGTCATATAATGAGATACTTACATAGATATCCATTGAGACACATACAGAGAAAATGGCACACTCATTCAGGTATGTAGTCCAATACTGACAGAACAAAATGAGCTATCCAGACAAGTTGGCTTTAACCATGTCTCAACCCGCTACTGCAGACACTGTGTGGGTAGTTTTAATGCTAGGCCAACTTGACATTCAAAATCCCTTTGCCAAGCCTTCAACTCTTCTTCTACTGCATATAAGCCAGCCTTAGGGTCGGCTGTAGGTAGGTTATAGAACAGGGTGATATGTGTTTAAAAGGTAATACATATGTTTTGAAGTTTTAGTGAGTTACATGCACACTTACAGACCGATGTGCCTAATTAAACATCCAGTCATACACTCATACTGCAACTCGTAAACCTATTTACAAAAGCATAGAGGCACTCATACACCCAGTCACACAAGCACAGAGGCATTTACATACCCACTCAGTCACCAATACAGCACTTGTGTATCCAGTAGTAACAGACCCACTTGAGCAAACATTTACACACCCCTAGAGGTAGTAACAGAGACAGTAACCAAACCATACAGCTACTTACAAACACATTTTGAGACCCAAACAGTTTATAAAATAGGCACTCATATAGCAATATTGTTACTTACATATCGATTGACAAATGCACAGAGGAAATGGTACTCTCACTCAGGTATGTAGTCAAGTATTTACACAAGCAAGGGAGTCATCCAGACAAGTTGCCCTTTAAACATGTCTCAGTCCTGCTACTGCAGAGCCTGTGCATACAGTTTTACTACCAGGCCAACTTGGAATTTAGAAATCCTTGCTAAACCTTAAACTCCCCTTTATTTACATGTAAGTCAGTTCTAAGGTAGGCCGTATGTAGGTTGTGGTTAAAAGGTAACACATGTTCTTGTAAGTTTCAGTGAGTCACAATGTACACTTAGAAACCCAAACACCCTGTTATACAACCAGTATCTCACCCATACTGTGACTAACACACCTGTTTATAAAATCATAGAAGCACTCACACACCCAGTCAGACATCGACACAGGCAATTACACATTCACTAATACACCCATACAGCACTTATTGACCTAATAAGTGAGGCAGTCAAATACCGACGTAGTTACTTATACATCCAGTGACACATAAACAGAAGGACTGATACAGATCCTCAGATATATACTCAAATGCATATACAACCAAATCACCCACCCAGACAATTAGCCCTTTAAACACGTCTGGGACCTTCTACTGCAGAGTCTATGTATACAGTTTTACTGTAATGCTGACTTGGCATTTAAAATGTCTTGTTGGGCCTTAAACTCTCCTTTTAGTACATATAAGTCTCTCCCAAGGTAAGCCTTAGGTAGCCCATAGGTCAGGATGGTATGTGCTTAAAAGGCAAGACATGTACCTTTAAATTACAGGGAGTTGCATGCGCAATTACAGACCCATATGACCAGTTATACAAAAAGTCTTGCAGCAAAACTTCAAATCAGATTCTTTCCTCAGAAAGCATGAAGGCACTCATTTACCCAGTTGGTCTATGACAGAACACTTACAAATTGACTCATATACATCCACACAGCACTTATATATTGGCCAGTATCTGAGACAGTTGGACACACCGTTACATACCCTTAAACTCACTATTACAACTAGTAAGCAATCCATACAGCAGTTACATACACATACACAGACCCATGAAGATATTAAGCCAGCCCGTGACATACCTACATTAGTTACTTACACATCCAGTGACACATCTACAGAGGTAGTGATGCAGTGATTCAGGTATCTATTCAAGTACTGATACAAACATGTTACCCATCCAGAGAAGTAGCCCTATAAACATGTCTGGGGCCTTCTACTGCAGAGTCTATATGTACAGTTTTACTGTCATGCCGACTTGGCATTTAAAACATCTTGTTGGGCTTTAAACTATCCTTTTCCTACATATAAGTCATCCCCAAGGTAGGCCTTAGGTAGCCTATAGGGCAGGATGGTATGTGCTTAAAAGGTAAGACATATACCTTTAAGATACAGTGAGTTACATGCGCACGTGCAGACCCAAGTGACCAGTTAAACATCGTCTCCCACCCATACTGCAACTCATAAACCTTTTTACAAAAGCATAGAGGCTGTTACAAGCCCAGCCAGACAGAGACAAAGGCACTCACATACCCATTCACTCACCTATACAGCAATTATGTAGCCAGCACTAACAGAGTCACTTGTACACACAGCTACTTTCCCCAGCACTCACTAACACAGCCAGTAAGCTATTCATGGAGCCACTTGCATACAGATTTACAGACCTATAGAGTTACTATATACCCATATACACATACATATACCGATTTAGTTACTTACACATACAGTCATACACTAAAAGAGGGACTGATACACTCACTCAGATATATACTCAAGTTTTGACACAACAAAGTCACCCATCCATACAAATAGCTCTTTAAACATGTCTTGGGCCTGCTGTTGCAGAGTCTGAGTGAGCGGTTTTACTGCCAGTTTGACTTGGCATTTAAAACCCCTTTGCCAAGCCTTAGACTCCCGTTTTATCACACATAAGTCACTTGCAAAGATGGCCATAGGTAGGTCATAGGGCAGGGTGATATGCGCTTAAAAGGTAAGACATATACTTTGAAGTTTCAGTGCGTTACATGTACACTTACAGACCCATATGCCCAGTTATACATACAGTCTCCCACCCACATTGCAACTCACATACCTATCTACAAAAGGATAGAGCCACTAATACACCCAGTCAGACAGTGACAGAGGCACTTAAACAGTCACTCACACACACACACACACAAACACACCCACACACGCACACACCCCCCTCCCCCCACCTCCCCCCCCCTATTTAACAGTAACAAAATGGTTCTGTGGGTGATATATTTTGCAGGAAACAGTTAAATCACCATTACGTGTTCCTACTCAATCTGTGAAGGAAGAGTTTCCCAAAATGTGGAAAAAAACATGAAGGGTTCAGTATGCAAACACTAATCCATGTCGTTATTTTCCATTCCTCCTGGAAAAACCTAGAACAGACTAAATACTGCAGCATTGCCACACCACCCATATTTGCTGAACCCCATGGTACCGAAAATTGCATAGGCAGTGTCATCAGTCCAGTTTTCCTGCAAAAAAATAAAATCAATTGACACTATTCACAAAGGTAAATTCGGAAATTAGATCTCCTAATGTGGAAATCTATACTTACACCTAGGTGAAGAGTTCCTTGTCGCTTAAATTCACAGTTTCCTTGTGTAGACCTACAGGGAGATCTATCTGAGGGTGCTGTGATTCAATGCTGCAGGATTTCAGCAAGGGAAGGCAGGCGGCTGTAATGGGGCACCCAAGTTCCATCGAGAGATAGAGCAATTAAGTCATTTCAATTCAAGACCCATAATTATTGAATAAATTCGAGGGCCTCTGCGTGCATAAAATTCAAATAATGGTATCTCCCTCTGTTCTAGATATCTCTATTAGCAGAGAAACAGCACATGAGATGGCTAAGGTGACTGGCACAGGGTGATGGAGTGTGCTTCATATGTTCAGCATATGACCTCACGGCGTTAATTCTCTATCCTAGGAGATCTAAACGCAAAGGCATATACGTCTCGGCATATATCATGAGGCGCGAAATGGATAATTTTGTGTCATAGATTCGATCATAGTAACTTTACCGAAAGCAAAGAAAAAAATATTGTTTGCTCTCGTATGAGACTTCATTGATTGAAATTGTTGCCTCAAAATATTGGGGACAAAACTGTTGTCATGAATAATTTGATTATTGCAGGTGTCTTTGTATCAAGATCAAGCCAGACACTGATGTAATTCACGTAAATGTGTTTACTGTTACAATATGTATATTAATATGTATGTGAAGTTTTGTTTTCAAGTTTTATTTAATTTATTTGAATATGTTCACTAGAGGACAGCTAAAATTTTAGTATGTGCCGATTTTTGAAACAAAGTTCTAAACATTTCTAAACATAATTAAATATGACATGCTGAATGAAGTCCAGGTTTTGTTGTTATTAATACGTTGTAACTATTTATAGCAAGTGAGGGCAATATATTTGAAAGTCAAATCAGCATAGCTTCACAATACATCCAGCTTTAAAATCGATTTGTCAATTATTCAGCATCACTCAGAGAAACACTTGTGGCAGCTTTTGTACTGCTAGTATTATTCAGCATCACTCAGAGAAACACTTGTGGCAGCTTTTGTACTGCTAGTATTATTCAGCATCACTCAGAGAAACACTTGTGGCAGCTTTTGTACTGCTAGTATTATTCAGCATCACTCAGAGAAACACTTGTGGCAGCTTTTGTACTGCTAGTATTATTCAGCATCACTCAGAGAAACACTTGTAGCAGCTTTTGTACTGCTAGTATTATTCAGCATCACTCAGAGAAACACTTGTGGCAGCTTTTGTACTGCTAGTATTATTCAGCATCACTCAGAGAAACACTTGTGGCAGCTTTTGTACTGCTAGTCTGCTCTGTACTGGAATTGTGATATACGTTGTCAGTGTGAAATCAACTCTTCAGTCTCACGTTCCTCCTTACCTGGGTACATTTTACTATGCCTTATTATTTGTATCCTAGATGGGTTTTGCAGGTAAGCCACAGCCCCAAATCTTGCAGTGGCGTAGTCAATTTCCTCAATCTTCAATGATTTCTGACAGTTGAATTACAGAAATCATATCTTTCAAATAAATTAAAACCCCCCACTAAAACAGGTGCTGTTGGCTTGCTCTAGCAAATATTTCTTGGCGTAGAATGACGCTCTCCACATATATCAGGCTAGGCCGGGGCTGTGTGCTGCATGATGGATATCTCCAAAATTAGAAGTGATGTGCCCTCTGAATTTGTGAATCTACATGTCATCCTGATAGAACTTGGGGGCATATTCACAAGGAGTTATTGTCGCGTTAGCTGCACTTTTCTGCTGCTAATGCGACGATAATTTTATCGCTCTATTACCAAGCTGTTGCTAACAGCCGTTAGCGACAGTTTTTAGGCAAAAACGTCCGTTGTAAAGATCGCTACTTCTGCTAGCGATAATTATATGCAGGAGAGGCGTTCCCGTGCAAAAATGGCAGCAAACCCCACTACTCCATATTCACAAGGGGATCCTTGAAGTTCTGAAGACCAAAAAAACTGTCTCTAACTGCAGTTAGAGCCAGTTACTTAAGACCAGAAAATAGCTGGTCTTAAAAATGGGGATAACACTTGGGGCCTCATCTCAGCAGGTTTTGGTGCTGGACAGCGCTGCAAGCAATGTTGTAGCGCTGTCCTGCGACAAAACTACAGTGCAGGAATGTGCATCAGTCATGAAAAGTGTTGCAGCGCTGCGACAAGACAGCGTTGCAACACTTCTTACTACGCCCTTCTTGCGACAGCATGGATGTGCTGTATACACTGGACAGCGTTCCATGACGCAAGTAATGACAGATATGTCAGGAATCCTGACGTATCTGTCTGCGCTAAAGTCACGCATTGCTGCAGTTGTGTCACAACCATGACGCAACTCCAGCAATGCATGGGGCCAGCCTATCCCTGTGGCTCTGCGTCACCCTCACGCCTGCCATAAGGCAGGCGGAAGGCACTGACGCAGTGCCGTTCATGAGGGGTGCCCAAATGTCGGCGCTGTTGGAGAACCATCGGTGGTGGTTGCGCGCTGCGGTGTCATCGTTTGGAAGCATTGGTGGAGTGTTGGTGCGGAGGGAGTTGACGAGACGTTCTTCAGTGGCCTTGATCCAGCTCCGAGGGGGGTGCGATGATGGCGGTGGCGTCTGGTGGGCAAGGTGAAGACGTGATGTTACCAATGATGGTCGGTCCAGGATAGTCCGGTGTTGTGGCTGTAGTTGAAGTTCCCGCTGGCGGAGGTGACATGCTCGACCCCTGCTATGTGGCTTTTTAAGGTGACTTTCTGCTGCTGAGTCTGATGTAGGGGACCTTCCCCAGGAGGGGGTAGTGTTCTGGTCACTGGGGTTGTCCAGGTGGAACTTGAGTTCACCGAGTAGGATGTCGTCGGTGGATGGGAGACCCTGGGGTGCAATGAGGTCTACAATGGTATTGGAGAATAAGGGGCCATGGCCCGGGGGGCCTGCACATGAGGGTGCCGCAGAGGATGTACTTGGGCTTGGTCCGGATCTGGGAGTTTAGGTGGTCCATGGTCATCCTTGGGTCATTAGAGTGCGCGGGCAGTCGGAGTGTGCTTCTGTAGGTGATGGCAATGCCTCTTCCTTGACGGTCAGGGTGCTCCTTGCGGGTGATACTGCAGCCGTCAGTGATGGTGATGGCAAAGTCTGGTCCGGAGCAGAGGTAGGTCCTGGCAGGCGAGCTGGTGTCCAGGGTTGATGGCGAGGAGGGTGCTGGCGTTGTAGCGGTGGAGTGTCCAAGAGGAAGGCTCCTTGGTGCTGAGCGCAGTCCAGGGGCAGATGGATGCAAACGGCGTAGCCTATGGGTTGCCTTTGGCACGGGAGACGACCATTACAATGCAGGCAGTACATCATTAACAACGCAACTCCGACAAACGCAGGTGCCTTTTACATCGCATTTGATTACAACGCATTGTGAGGACAGTAATGGGGTAATTAAAAGTTCTTCAGGTGGGTATGGGTTTCGGATGTCTGATCAGGAAATTGGGGTGTGTTTTGGGGTAACATATGGAAATTGGGGTGTGTTTTGGGGTAAAATATGGAAATTGGGGTGTGTTTTGGGGTAAAATACGGAAACTGGGGTGTGAACTGGGATAAAATATGGAAATTGGGGTGTGTTTTGGGGTAAAATATGAATATTGGAGTGTGTTTTGGGGGCTCAAAAAGGAATTTTTAGGTTCCCGGTTTGGTTTGGGGTACAAAGGCTAGATTTTGGGTGCACTCACTGAAGTGGGAATAGTAATTACGTCTCCGCTATGCAACACCTTCCCTACTGTTGCAATATGCCCAGTATTAGTCTGCTTTGGAATGGAATGCCATGTAAAGTAAGTAAGTAAGTATTGGACTTGTAGTGCGCGGACTTAGCCCAAGGGCGTCAAGGTGCTAACAGCAGACTGCGAGGAACAGAACAAAACAAAAACAAGCTCATCCTGACGTCTGTGAGAAGAGCCAGGTCTTTAAGATTTTACGGAAGAGAGAATGGGACAACTGACTAGAGAGCTCTTCCGGGAGGGAGTTCCACAGCTTAGCCGCAGCCGTGGAAAAAGCTCTACCTCCCCACCTTGCCTTCTTAAACCTCGGTAAAGTTAACAAGTTTTTATCTGAAGACCGGAGCAGTATGCTGGGAACATACCGCTGGAACATCGCCTTGATCCCATCTGGGCCTGAGCCAAAATAAGCATCATGAGTCAGGCACAGAGTTTTGAAAAGGATCCTACAGTCTACAGGCAGCCAATGCAATGACCTGATGGAGGCTGTGACTGAATGGAATTTAGGTAGATTCATCACCAGCCTGGCCGCCGCGTTCTGTACCAGCTGCAAACGTCGCATCAGACCCTTGTCAATGCCCAGATAAAGGGCATTACAGTAGTCCAACCTATACGTTACCAAGGCAATAACAGCCTGCTTGCGTGCTTCAAAGGAAAGGAAATGGGCAATTTTTCTAAGGATCCTCATGATCCCGAAACAAGTGGACACTGTCCTGCTGACCTGGAGATTAAGGGAAAGTGAGTTGTCAACAATGACCCCATAGATGGCATGCGTCGTAACTACGTATGTAACTTTGACACACAAGTGGTACGCCCGCTGCGCATGGGTGCACAGCAGACGCCATTGAGAAGTGCGGGGGGCTGGACAGCTGGGAGGTGGTAAACGCCGCAAATAACACTGGATGGGGCGTGGACACAGGGGGGTGTGTGTGAGCGGGTGTTGTAAATATTTTACTAAGGGAAGCCTTACCTCGAAGGCGGGTCCCATGTCTTCGTTGCTCCTGCTCTCCTGCGTCTGCTTCCAGGAACAGGAAGTAGGCAGCCAGGCTCCCTCCCCTGAGGCAATCACAATGCTGCGATGCGGCGGTGGGATTGGTAATTGGCAATGGGACAAGGCATGCAGCCAGGGGCTGGAGGGGTGGGCATGTTCTCCATGCAGGCTGTAATGCAGCCTGCATTATGAACAGGGAAGTGCGCATGACTGCTTTGGGCGGCCTGAGTGGGCCGACCAAACAGTCATTGCGCACTTGAATGGGCATGCCAATCCGCCCATGCCTTGCCCCGTGCTTGGAGCAGTCCTACCCACCCTCCCACCCGCAAAGGAAACATAGCACACTTACATCAGTAGGTTATCGTCATGTGATGATTGTTCCTCTTCTGAAAGGGTTGAAAGCAGTGGGGCAACGTTCTTCCGCCATAGCGGATGAGCCGCCACTGGGGGTGCGTCATCTACGTGTGCTAGGCCTGGGCAACTCGACCCCCAGGCGTCCTGCGCTACGCGTCCCACCTTCTCCTTACCTGGACATTGACACCGTGGCGCACTCCGCTGCACTCTCTCCAAATCTGTGACTCAGCCAGCAGGAGCCTCAGCCAGGTGTGATTTCACAAGCCTGGGTACAGCAGTTGCCGCCAAGTCCACTGAAGAACCTCCCGATGCAGTTGATGCAGCAGGACCCCCTTAGGCGTGAAGTTGCAGCGCTCCCACCACACAAGTTCGGTACAGCTCAGAGACCTCACCCTCCACAGCGTCCGGTCAGCTCAACAACATCCAGCCTGTGATGCAGAGAGGTGGCACCCACCGTTGGTAATCCCCTCCGTGTACCCCAGTGTAGTGGTGGATCGTAGTATACAATGCAGACCTCCCTACGTTGGGGCGCAGGTGCGCCTCTACTATTAACAGCTCCAAGGTGCGCAAGGCGGTCTTCTGACACAGGTCAGCAACGTGTCTCCATGCGACCTGCCAGACTTCCCCACCAGGTACAGGCGATCGTCGCGCCTCAATGTCTACCGCCACGGCTCATCGACTCCACAGATCCTTCGCATCCCGCTCCAGGCTCCAGACCAAGGTCTAGCATGGCATCCAGGCTCCAGATGCAGGTCCAGCATGGCATCCAGGCTCCAGATGCAGGTCCAGCATGGCATCCAGGCTCCAGATGCAGGTCCAGCATGGCATCCAGGCTCCAGACGCAGGTCCAGCGAGGCTTCCTGGCTCTCATCCTGGTCATCCTGGATGTTGGGTGGCTTGCAGGGGTTGTTGGTGTGTGCTGCACTTGGCCCTGGCTGCTCCATTCTGCATTTATTTGGTTTTTATGCCTATTTTCTATTGGATGTTGACTGATAGGCTATTTTTTGCATTAGAGGCAAGAAAAACTCATGTTGGGCTGACTAACGTGAGTTTTTTAGCCGCTAATGGGCCTATCGGTAGTTTTCGCCCGCTAACGCCGGATTTCCTATCTCCATTGCGCTGATGTTAACGGCAGTTTTCACCGCAGTTCCCTGATACTATCGCCATGTAGCGACGTCTTGTTAATACGCCGCTAACATGGCGATAGTTTTCAGGGTTAGGCGGCGATAAAAAAACTGCCGCTAACTGGCGTTTGCGATAGGTATCGCCGGTCCTTGAGAATATCCCCCTTGGAATTTCGTTAACAAATCAATAATACAAAAGTGAGTGTCTTCCCCTCACCCGATTCCCTCTTTAATCCCAAGAATATGGAAATTTTTGGACCATTGTCGATGTTATAAGGCTTCAGTTTCCTCTTTTGCACCACATTACTTTGCTCTTCCACCCTTTCTTGGATTTTAGTGGCAGTCTCTACCATCTCTGCTGTTCTTCGCTCCAGTTCTGTAATGCAGTCAATGATTGTACCACTATTATCCGCGATTGGTTGTACGGTTTTCCGGGTTTTAGCCTGATCAGACTTTACCTCAGTGTAGCAAGATCATGTTTCCTCTCTATGTCTTTGAATACGTTTGTATATCTCGATAAGAGTAGACTACACAAAAACCAGAACTGTTGTCTCGGTTGCTACTTGTCCACCAAATTGTAGAGCCATCTGCTTTTGAGCTCTTAAGACCCTGAGAGCACTCCTTAATAATAGCAATGTGCTCAACCGTTCTAGAAACTTGGAGATGATTTTGCTTATCTTGAAGATCACCTTCTTTCGGGAGACTTTGCACCCCTGATTTTTGATCTTTGGGAAAATATTTGCCATGAGTACCAGGGTGAGGACTTGATTTTTGATCTTTGGAAAAATATTTGTCATGAGTACCATGGTCATGATTAGAAGGTTTACAAAGCAGTACATTTGAGCCTGTTTTTTCAGAAGTTGAGCTCTAGTACAAATAGAATGCTATTTTGTGAATAGTAAGGGGGAGATTTTCCAAAAAGTCGTGCAACCCAGCGCAGCCCCCCGCGAGGCCGCGCTGCATTGCGCGACAGGGAGGGAGGAAGAGAGCGCCATATCTTCAGAGATATGGCTCTCTCTTCCCCTTTCCCTTGCGCCGGCGCTGATTTCAGCTGCCTTGCGCCATGCACACATCTTAGCACCGCAGAGCTAGGGTGTAGGCATGAGTGTAGCATAGGTTTTGTACAGGAAGGGTACCCTTCCTGTACAAAATACTATGCAAGGTCTGATGCAAAGCTTTTCCCACTTTGCATACGTGCTGCACAGTGCAGCACGCATGGAAAGTCGGAAAAGCATGGAGAAATGAAAGCATTTGTCCTGTTAACACCTCCTTTGAAGGGGCGTTCACTGTTGGTGCAAAACCATGTTTACAAATATTTGCAAATATGGTTTTGCGTCAAAAGGCATGGGAGGTTGCATGGGAACGCCCATGTACCACCCATGTAACGCCCCCTCGGCGCAAAGTAACCCAAAGCAGTGCTTTGCACTGCTTTGCGCTACTTAAAGAGTGCTTTCCAGTGCAAAACAAGTTTTGCGCTTGAAAGAAAATAGCAAAAAAAAATTTGCGCTGGTTTGTGTCACTTTTGTGACGCGAAACCAGCGCAAAAGTTTTGAAAATCTCCCCCTAAGGGGGAGATTTTCCCAAAAGTCGCGCGACGCAGCACAGCCCCTCGCGAGGCTGCGCTACGTTGCGTGACAGGGAGGGAGCAGGAGAGCGCCATATCTTCAGAGATATGGCTCTCTCCTCCTCTTTCCCTTGTGCCGGCGCTGATTTCAGCTGCCGTGCACCATGCACACACCTTAGCGCCGCAGAGCTAGGGTGTGTGCATTAGTGTTGCATAGGTTTTGTACAGGAAGGGCACCCTTCCTGGACAAAATACTATGCAAGGCATGATGCAAAGCTTTTCCCACTTTGCATACGTGCTGCACAGTGCAGCATGCATGTAAAGTCGGAAAAGCACTGAGAAATTAAAGCATTTCTCCTGTTAGCGCCTCCTTTGAAGAGGCGTTAATTTTTGGCGCAAAACCATGTTTACAGATATTTGTAAATATGGTTTTGTGTCAAAAGGCATTGGTGGTTGCATGGGAACGCCCATGTACCACCCAAGTAACGCCCCCTCGGCGCAAAGTAATGCAAAGCAGTGCTTCGCACTGCTTTGCGCTACTTAAAGGGTGCTTTCCAGCGCAAAACAAGATTTTTTGCTGGAAAGAAAATAGCAAAAAAGTTTTGAAAATTTCCCCCTAAGTGTCTTATTCTTTCGAGGATGCGTTATTTATTTGCAACTCAGTTCCTAAACCCTGTCTTAAATTTCTAGAAACCCCACCCATTTGATAGTAATTATTCCCCATTTTCCCTCCACTCCCTATCCTCCCTCCCACATTTACTACTAAAACGTGTACCTACCTGGTTGGACATCACTACCACTGGGTCGGAGCTCTCCGTACATGAAAGATAGGTGAGGCAGAGATCTCCTGCCAGAAGTGTGAATTGCATTTTCCAGTACAGAAAGTAGTTCTACTTTACATACCCTGAAAATGTCTTATTAGTCGTGCCCATAATGAGGGACTAAGAGTGTTTTTTTTGGCCTGCGATATGCTATTGTGCACAGAAAACTCCATAAATGGTAAGAGAAAAATGAAATGCCATTCTGGTCCTAAACGTTTCTCAAAAGGTATCTTTTCCAATTAATATCTTCTTGGCTGGGTTTAGATAGGGTAAAAAAAATATTTCTCAATGTGGTTAAAAATATTGCACATTGCAGAAAAAGTTCTATGTCCAAAACGCACTACTAAATTTTGGACCTTCGTTAAGGGAAAAATGAGGAAATTAGCAAACCTTTTCTGAAGAAACACTAACTTTTCAGCCTCCTGCATTTTAAGCGTACTCTTTTGTGAGGTTCGGTTTTAATTTTATAATGGGAACACGAACAGTGATCGGTAACAGAATATTATGGTATAATTTGCACCGAGCTCACTTCCTCTAAAGAAGGGTTCCATGGAGCTAAAAGCAGTAAGGAGTCGTACGTGTAAACATTTCTGCTCCATCCGGTTATACGCAAGTTCCCAAAATGGCATACAGTGTGTTTCTAATCTGAAATGTCTATGTTCTTACATTATTTCCACTATCTGCTCAATAATGAAAAATATCTGTGAACACAGTGGCCAATGAGCATCTTGGCGCATTTAATGGGATTTCTCCTTTGAGTTGGCATTTATTTTATCTCTCTGCAGGAGCAGAAAAAGCAAACATTTATTCAGGATACTGGAATAGCTAAAATCGCCCCAGATGGCCAATCTATGAAGCTGAAAATAGGTAAGGAAATGCGATTATGGTGTATGCTGTGATCAAATTATTACTTTGCTCCAAAATAATTGGTAATTTGTAATATTATTGCAGGCTCTGCATGGCAAGCGGTAATATGCTTATGCCAAGGGCAGATATTCTACTGTATGATATTATTCAAGATTAGCAGCATGCTGAAAGCTTGCTAAAAATGTAAAGATAAAAAGCAAATGAACAATCTTTTTTATTTTATTTTATTTGCTCCTATTTCACTTGTTGTAGTGAATATTTTACAAGAATAACCTTCTATCAATCTGTCGGTTGAACCCCTTCTCCTGACACTAGAATTGACATTAGAGGGCTCATTACGATGTCGGGCGGAGACACCGACTCGGTCATGGGACCTATCGACACCTGGTCGGCGGTCCCGACCGCCCCATTACGATGCGACGGAACACTGTTCAGTCGCATTCCTATATTTAACTATGGGAGCATGCATTATGGCCGGCATGGAAACCATGTTGGAAAGAGTGATCGTAATCTCAAGGGCAGAAAGACCCGCCCTTGAGATTACAGGCCGGATTCCGACTGGCGGACAGGCTCTCTGAGCCCGTTGGAAGCCAGCCGGAATGACCAGCCAGTTTCCTTTCAGACCGCCTCCATCGCAATGAGGTGGTCGGAAAGGAACCGATCGACCCATTTCGATGTGGCCCTAAAGGGTCCAACCAAAGGTCAGAGCTTTTACGGGCGGTATCATAATCAGCCCCCACACGTACTTGTAACAAATTAATTGCTTCAGCTATAGCAGTCAAAGAGGTTTGTGGACAAAATATTGAGTGGTAAGTATCACACACACAACGTGTCACAATCACTGAAAGCTACCACAAACTGTAAATTACATGACTTGTGTAACCCACAAGTGCCAAGGGGAATCCTGACTGTGTCCCATCTGCGTTTGCCCACATCCACAGCCCTGACAACAAAGACAACTAGGGATGACAACCTCATGAACATTAGTTTGCCATGCACCCACATCCCGGAGAAACCAGGTCCAAGATGCTGGATGAACACAGGACAACTCAGCAAGCTTCACAAACAGGAACATCCCTAGGGACACAGCCTGTGTAGCAAAAGGGAAGGGAACACACACAGACATGCTCACACAACACACAACCTGGGCCCAGCCAATGTCACGGGATTACACATTGCCATGAGGGCACTCCACTCCTGTGGAAGGTCCGCTGTGCCAAACCTTGTCTGTGCACGACTCAAACATGTCAGCAGAACACTCGGTCAGTGAGTCAACAACTACAACACACTGAAGGCTCTGCTCACATCAGCCTGGGTACGGGAGTGTCACGTCAGTCATCTGCATACACCCTAAACACGTGTCAAGCAAGTTGCACTGTATACACAGATGAGTCCTTCAACATTGATGTGCTAAACTGCATGGCCAGTGGAGATGGGCACACAATCAGGGAAATAGAAACATTGAATAGTGGTAAGCACACCAGATGTGCATCAGTGTAAGCCAAACATGTTAATTCACAAATGCAAAACGTACATCCATGTGTCAAATGCTGAACATTACACCCTCAGACTGCAGCAAAGGATGCTATAGATCCAGACTACATTAGGACACATATCCCATGGACCACATGGAGTCCATCACAGCAACACTTCATTTTCCTGATCTGAACACTATTACAACTGCAAATGCATGATGATACTCATCTACATCATGTACATCCAAAGAAAAACCACAAGTAAACAAAAAGAGGCTTTATTCAGCAAATGTTAAACTAAAATTTGAAGTCCAAAAGAAACTAAGGCCAATGGCCAGTCCAAATACACAGTCCCAACAGGGTGATACGTGACAACTTGTCACCCATTGCTTGCCTGCACTGCTACGGACAGGGGACATCCCCTCGGAGGGGCATACAAGGGGCAGGCCAGGCACCGCAGGGACAGGATCAGGGGATGCCAGAAGGAGGCAGTGAAGGGGTGGTGGGTGCAGGAGTGTCACCGGCAACTGCAGTGGAGGTATCTGACTCAGTGGGGGCCAGCACCACTGTAGGGCACAACTCAGATGTTGTGGGTGCTGCAACCACTGTAGTGGGCCGGTCAGATGGAGTGGACTGGGTCCCCACTGCAGTGCCCGAGTCAGACGGGGTGGTTGTGGACTCCACTGCAGTGCATAACTCCAAGGGAGTGGAAGGGGAGGCAGATGAGGTGGGCAGGACAGAGGGGGGGTACCCAGTCTCCACACCAGTGGCACAAACAGGCAGAGCGTCTGGTTTGGGGGTGGAAGAGCAAGTGGTAGGGGGGAGGGCCTAAGCAGTTTGGGGATGCGGTATCGGTGTGTGGGGGAACCTGCGGCAGGGTGTGGCAGTGGAACCTGTGCAGTGGGGGATGGAGGAGAGAGACTGTGTGGTGGAGCTGCGTGGTGGTAGTGGTGGGGTCTTGCCCTTCCTGCTCCGGGGGGACTTTCGAATGGGGTCCTCTGTCTGCCTGTGCCTGGGGGAGGGTGTCCGGGTGTGAGGGGCACTCCCCTCTGTGTGTGGTGGCCGCCTCTTCTGCCTGGACTTCATGTCAGGTGTATCTGTGGGGAAGAGGCCAAGCTCACAGAGGAAGAGCTTCTGGGAGGGGGGGTTGCAGGTGAGGCAAGGGAAGGGGTTTTGGAGGGAGAGGTATCTGAGGACTGCGCAGTGCTCGTGGATGCATGTGTGTGTGTCTGGGGCCCATCCCCTGTGAGTGAGGTATCAGTCCCCTGACTGTGCGTGCATGTGCATCTGGATTTTGGCGTGTGTGTCTGTGTGCTGCTTGTGTCTGTGCTGGTGCGTGCCGGTGCCGGTGTGTGTGTGCTTGGGACAGGTAGGGTGCTGGGTATTGTGGATGGGGCAGAGGTAGGAGGGGTGAGGGACTGTTGCAGGAGGGACACTGCTGCCGTCAGTGAGGAGGCCATGGACTGATTGGTCCAATGTAGGGCAGACATGCCAGATGACATGCCCTCCATGAATGACACCAGTTGTGTCAAAAGACCCGAGTGTGCATGGAGGACACTGAGCATTGATGTCTGCCCTACATGGATCTGCGTAAGTAAGTCCACAGACTCCACACTCAGGGCAGCAGGGGGGACAGAGGTAGGTGGTGCGGTGCCTGGCATGAAGGAGACACGCTCCCCTACACGGGAGCCTCCACGGACATGTGGGATGGGAGCAGATGGGAGGGTGGATATGGTGGTGGCGGTGGGGACAGACTTGCTTGACATTGCCTCTGGTCTGCTGACACCCACCTCCACAAGGGAGTCCTCACTGGAAGTGTTGTTTTCCCCAGCCGAGATGGTCGTAGCTGAGGTCTCCTCAGTGTGGCTCCCCTCACCCTCCGTGCCACTGGGTCCCTCGCTCTCCCCTGCAGTGGACCCAGTCTGGCTCTGCCGCTCCTCTTGGTCCGTGGAGCTGTCTCCTCCTGTGGCCGTGGATGTATCTGCAAACAATCAGGATAAACAGAGCAACATTAGTCACCTGTACTGACCACACACACCACAGTAAGTACAGCACATCACAGAGCAAGCCCTGCCATCATTTGCTAGACATTGCAATTAGTGCTGACACTGATTTGAAGAAGCTCATTGTCTGCCTGACAGTCAGTCATGCCACACATATCCTACCTGTCCATGCACCCATCTGTCTGCTGCCTGTTGTATGCGACTAATCATATGTGCACACATGCACCACATACACAGTTGTTGGACATCCAAGAGTATATATGGAAATGTGTCACTCCAAACACATGCCATCTCCTGCCACTGACTCAGTACATGTGTCAGGAAAAGTGATGGGCAAAGTCTCTGTTGATATGCGGGTTTTGCTTCCATCACCAGACACAATGATGTCCTCATGTCCTGATAGACAATGCAACAATGGTGTGCATGCAGGACATATCACACCACTGCTGGATCACCCTTTGCAATTGGAATGTCATGGCACAGGCCTGTCTGGCAAGTCAGTCATAACTGTCTCCTGTCACAGGGGCAGTGCATACACACAACACCAGTCTGCACTGTGTCACAATCAGGGGAGTTTTAGAAATGTAAGCCCTGTAGCTGACAGGTACACATGTGCACCCCTGGCCACCCACATCATGAGGAATGAGATGATCCCACGTCAATCAAATGAGACATTTGAGTGACTGCAAATACAAATCCATACACATGAGCACTTCACCGTCTGATGAGAATGAACCAAAGCTGCCTGCACCTCAATGTTTCATACAAGATTGTGCACAGTCAAGGGATCAGAGACCTATGCATTGACCTATGTGCAGATCCCATAGTCATAACTCAGATGGCTGGCCACCCCAAATTGTTAAACACTCCAGGAGTCCAAATAGCAAGGCCACACCACAGTGACACAGAGGCACACACCTGAGTGCACTCTTCACAATGCCCAATATGTATGCTGACACACGGGAGTGGGAGAACAGAGTGCCTTCGATGTACAGAGTAGGCATTACAGTCCCTGTCCATGTGCAACATGGTATTACCCTGAACACTAGGCAGGTGGCTATGCATGTGTCACACACATGGTGTACATACTTCTGAGGCCCCTACCTTGGTCTCTGCAGCAGCATGGGTGTGTGGCACATACCCCAGACATGTGGTGAGTCAGAGCAGTAATTGGAACACATATTAAAGCCATACCCAGAGTACATGTCAGATCACAGGCAATGTGAGCAATTGTACCACCCATGCAGCCCACCACAAAGTTCCTGTAACTGATGCTGTCCCCAACTTGAACCACAGGTAACTGCAAGTACACAGTACCCAAGTGACCTAAGTCACAGACTGTAAGGGCCACACCTGTGTATCAGATGAGGAGGGGGCATGACACAAGTGAGGGACATGAGTCCAGGACGACATGACAGTTGTACTGTGGAAGTGGAACCAGGCTAAAGGAGTGCATAGAGCATGTCAGTCATAGTACACAGTTGAGGCTAGCACTTACCCCCTCCTTGCTGCTGTCTGGCCTTCAGCTGCCCATCCAGGTCAGGGAAGACCACCGCCAGGATCCGGAGCATGTGGGGGTCAGGGTCCGGTGTCAGCCCCTCCTGCGAGGAGGCGACAGCTTCAGCTGGACCCTTGCGATCCTCCGGGTCCAGCCCCGAAGGTCCTGCCACCTCTTCTGGCAGTTGCAGATCCTGCGCCTGTAGACCCCCACAGATCGTACTGCCCGGACGATGGTCAGCCAGATCTCCTGCTTCTGGTGGGCATCAACCTGTGAGGATGACAAAGTGAAAAGGCCATTACTACACATGCAACATTTCCGTGCATCACACAGTTGGATATACATCTCTCAATCACAGGGGCATATGATCTACACAGGTAGTGCAACTATGGCTATGAACAGTTTGCCAGCAGTTACTAAATGGTATCATTGCCTGGGAAGTAAAACCTTGTTGGAATGCACTGTTACTGCACTATACCTGTTCAGTGCATGTGACTACACACTTTGGGGGTGACAACTACTCAGTGAGCATGCTAGCCACTGGTGTACACACTGTACGTCTTGCTAGTCAGACAACATGCACAATTAGTAAGGCAGTGGACAGCACACTCACCTGCTCCCCTGGTTTCCCATACAGCTTGCTGTAGTGTGGAAGGAGGCTGTCCAGCAGGGCCTGGTTCTCCTCAGTGCTGAAGGCTGGGGCTCTATCCACAGTACGTGCCATTGCAATAGCCAGAGGATGCAGAGACAGCAGCAGTGGTAGTGGCAGATGACGTCCTGGAGCATGTAGTGCAGGCAAGTGAGCTCTCAGGGGAACAGCCAGCATTATATGTGTACTGCAGAGGCAGATACTGTCCCATGTGTCCAAAGTGATAGGTCCAAGTCATTTGCATCTTCTGAATCTGGCCAATCCATAGAATTGCACCACTTATACACACCCACAGCATCCTTCAAAAGTTCAACTTCATGACACCCATTAATTTGCAACATTGTTGTGGGTGGCCAACTGAATTCACTGCATCTGACTCGTTAAAGCTTCGAAAACGCGTCCGTTACCATGTCAGGCCATAGCCAATGCGTGTGCACCGATCGGTCCATTGCTGTACAACGTGTATTTCGAAAAACAACACGTATCCGTTCACATCATATGCAATGTCCAATGCGTGCGCACCGATCGGTCCATTGCTGTACAGCACGTATCCGCTCACATCATATGCAATGTCCAATGCGTGCGCACCGATTGGTCCATTGCTGTACAACGCGTATCCGCTCACATCATATGCAATGGCCAATGCGTGCGCACCGATCGGTCCATTGCTGTACAACGCGTATTTCGAAAAATAACACGTATCCGTTCACATCATATGTAATGTCCAATGCATGCGCACCGATCGGTCCATTGCTGTACAAAGCGTATCCGCTCACATCATATGCAATGTCCAATGCGTGCGCACCGATCGGTCCATTGCTGTACAACGCGTATCCGCTCACATCATATGCAATGTCCAATGCGTGCGCACCGATCGGTCAATTGCTGTACAACGCGTATCCGCTCACATCATATGCAATGGCCAATGCGTGCGCACCGATCGGTCCATTGCTGTACGACGCGTCCTTGTACAAGTCACTCGCATATGTCACCATGCTTGTCACTGGTGAACGTATGCCAGCCACATTTACTTGCCAGGGACTCAGGGGCACACCTACAACACCACAGCCTGTCCACACTGTATCCTAAGGCATGTAAGGCTGCATTACCTTTTCTGTGTATGGGGGGCAACATGTGGTTTTTTGGGTGGCACTTGGGGGCAGCCACTCCCAGGCTGTGCACGTGTTCATGGGGACAGAATCCTTTGTGTGTTGTGCACATGACCACTGTGATGTGCAACTGTTCATTTCAGAGCATGTGGCATGGTCACATTTCCAGGTTGTGTGTGGGCCTGATTCACAGAACTAACTTACGTCAAAAACTTAAAGTTAGTACTTTTTGGTATTCACAGAATACACTTACTCATTTTGGTATTCACAGAATGAACTTACTCATTTAGGTGTTCACAGAAGTTAGTAGTCCTAACTTTAGGACTCCTAAATGCCTTCTGTGAATACCGAAAGTCTTAAAGTTAGGATTTTTCTCAGTTTAGGAGTAGTAAAGTTAGGACTCCTAACTTTAGGACTCCTAAATGCCTTCTGTGAATACCGAAAGTCTTAAAGTTAGGATTTTCTCAGTTTAGGAGTAGTAAAGTTAGCTTTACTACTCCTAAACTGAGAAAAATCCTAACTTTAAGACTTTCGGTATTCACAGAAGGCATTTAGGAGTCCTAAAGTTCGGACTACTAACTTCTGTGAATACCGAAATGAGTAAGTGTATTCTGTGAATACCAAAAAGTACTAACTTTATGTTTTTGACGTAAGTTAGTTCTGTGAATCAGGCCCAAAGTGTATGTCATGTCACATACACCCTGAGTCCCATGTGGGAAGGTATGTACATCACAGGGTGACCCATTGCCACAATAGTGATGGCCCTCCACAGTCTGCGTGCATGTTGTGTTTCCAATTTCTCTGATTCCATGTGCACAATGGGAGACAGTCTCCACATCCACGTTGTTTGTGCATGGACTTTGATGTTGTGCGTGTGTGTGTCACAGACGTCCATGTCTGTCCTGCAGAGGCAACAGGGGCCACTACCTGTGGGAGTCATGGTTGTTTTGCTGACGTGTACATGATACGCCATGTCATGCCAGTGTCCATGTGGCAATACAGGGTCCCTGGGAATCTACCTGTCAATGAGCTGTGATGCCTGTGGCACATCTGTCCTGACATGTCACTGTGGTGTGTGTTTGGAACGTGACAGCAGTAAATGGGTACTGTGACACAGCCTAATGATTTCCCATAGCACAACCTGGAACTTGTTGTCAACACATGTTGAACTGTGATGTTAGATGTTGGCCATGTAGGTGCCATATATGTCCATACAGAACGGCACACACATCAGGTACTTGTGTCTCGTAATGATGTATCATGTGATATTGAGTATGGTCAATGGCACATATGTGGGGTGACTGACAATCTTTCTTTCTTCACCTATGCACTGCAGGGCACCAGCTGTCCATAGACCATTCCCTGACCTTGCAACGATGGTGGAACGTGACTGCATCCGACAGTACCGCTTCAACAGGGCGCTGATTGAAGAATTGGCGGTGCGGTTGGCCCCACATTTGCAACCTGGCCGGCCATACCCTACAGTGCTGACCCCCAAGGTGAAGGTGATGGCAGCCCTACACTTCTTTGCCACCGGTACCTTTCAACACACTGTGGCGTCTGCTGGTGGGATGTCACAGACCATGTTCAGCCGTGTGCTACGCGATGTTTTGGAGGCAATGTTGAGATACCTGAACCAGTACATCTATTTCCCTAAACGTCAACAACTCACTGACGTCAAGAGTGACTTCTATGCCCTGGGGAGGATGCCACATGTCATTGGCTCCATTGATGGGACACATGTGGCTTTGGTACCACCACAGGCACATGAGCAGGCATACATGAACAGGAAACATTACCATTCGATCAATGCTCTGGTGGTATGTCTTGCAGCTATGAGCATCTCACATGTGTGTGCCCGTTTCCCCGGTTCGGCACACGATGCCTATGTGATGGGGAGTAGTCGCATCCCGAGGATGATGTCACAGATGCAGAACCAGCGTGCCTGGCTTGTCGGTGTGTACTGACTTTGTACCATTGTGTGTGTTCTGCTATGTTGTATTCCGCCCTCTTTTCCAACTCAGCTAATGTGCAATTATCTGTATGTAGGTGACTCCGGATACCCCAACATGCCGTGGTTGCTGACACCCCTCAGGAACCCTGTGACACCAGCCCAGATGCGCTACAATGAGGCACATGGTCGGACCACGAGAGTGATCGAGCGGACATTTGGTCTCCTGAAGAGCCGCTTCCGCTGCCTAGACAAGACAGGAGGGGCCCTCCCATATGACCCAGCAAAGGTGTGCAAGATTGTCATCGTCTGCTGCATGCTACACAACCTGGCAGTGCGGAAGGAGTTGCCTCTCATCCTGGATGACGATGACCAACATCCGCCACCTGTGGAGGAACCTGGCCTGGGCCACGATGCCAGTGATGATGATGAGGGTGATGTCCGCACACAGCTCGTCACCAACTTCTTCAGCTGAATGTGAGTATCCAGAGATGTCATGTCAATGATGTGAGTTTGCATGATATGTGTGGGTGGTGCTCTGGTGCTGTTTGAGTGTGGCCATGTGCTACTTGACTGGATGCGTGCAGCGATGTGTCCTTACAGGTAGTCTGTACTCCCCAACAGTGTTGACATGCTAACTTGGTTTTGTGTAGGTATCCTGTGATATGTATTGGGCATGAGTATTGCAGTTCTGTCCTGTTCTTCAGTGCTTTTGACTGTGTGTCATGTCTGTCCTTCACAGGGTGCTTTCAGAGTTGTTTGGTCAACTCGGATCCCCCAACACCATGATTCAGCTTTCAGGGTGGCAGCAGTCGCTTCCCTACAGGTGATGTGCCACACACCCCTGGACTTTATTTCTTCTACGCTTGTTGACTGTGTGGCCACTGCCACGTGCGATTACCTTGCATTTGTAGTGGAAACAACATGTTACAAATGTGTAATAAACCTGTGCTTCACTTTGGGATGTGCGTTGTCTGTGGTCACAAATCTGACTGACATTTGCTTACTGCACCTGTGGGCTAGTTAACACAGACTCTGAATAGGTGTGGTGTCTGTGCATTCCACTGTATTTCCTGTCAACATCAGTGTAGGCGATGAGTCAGATGGCCCTGGTGTCTATGTGTTGTGTAGCCCTAGTGGTGTGTCTCCCTCATATGTGTCACGTCGCCATGACTCACATGACGGTGTTGAACTTGCTGTGGCAGTTAGCATGCACAGTGTCATTTAGCAGATCATCATCTCCATGACAAAAACAATGTTGGAATCACAACAGAGGCAAGTATGGTGTATTAGTGAGTTTATTTACATACATGTGTGAGGATAGTGCACAGGTTGGTGGGTGCTGTACATTGGTATTAGAATCTAAAGTTCCCAGATGAGTTGGAAGTGTTGGTAGCAGAAATGTCCTGAGTAAAGTCCACAGTCATCTGCTACATTAGTCCGACTTAAACTCCCCATGTCATGTAGGAGAGTTGGGTTTCATTCGACAGGGTCAACAGTTTGCACACAAAGGAAAATTTCCAGAACAGGTGTTGGGTTCCTGGGGGATGTACATGGCCATCGGCCTCTCAGTTGTCCTTCCTCGGATGACCCCTCTTCTTTCTGGGGGGACCCTCACGTGCAGGCCGCTGCGGTGCAGAGGACTCTCCACCAGAGTCATCCTCCCTCCCTGTGGAAGTTGCAGTTGTTGCGGCACCAGATGTTGTGGGCACACAGGGAGGTGTGGACATGTTGGTGCTAATCTGGCGGAGGCATGTCAATATTTCCCTTTGCACCGCTGTCAGTTCTTCCAATGTGTCCCACTTGGACTCCATGCCAGACATGTGTGTCTCCACACGGGACATGTGTGTCTCCACACGGGACATGTGGGAGTCCAAGCAGGCATGATGGGCAGCCTGCTGCTGTTGAATGTCCTTGAGGATCCCCACTACCTGGCTGGCCTCTCCGATGCTATTCTGGTACGCATCAGCAATGCGTGCCAGTTGTGGGTCATCATGCAGTCCAGACCCCTCTGCAAACAGTGACCTCTGCCTACCACCCCTCCCACCACCCCTGGCCACACGTGCGGGAGCTGCCGTGGCATGCACAGGTAACCGTAGGCCCCCTTGGGGGTTGGTACTGGGGTTGTTGTCTGTTGCTTCACGGTGGGCTGTGGTCCCTATGCTGTTGTCATTCAGTGTCCTTGGTCTGTCCGTGTCGGCGGGGGTGGTCTGTGTGTTGGCAGATGTTGGAGGAATGGGTGCAGGGGGTGCAGATGGTGGTCCTGCTGGTGCTGCATGATGACTCGCACCGGAGGTGCCAGGTTGGTCTTCGCCATCCGATGAGGGCAGAGGCAGTTCCACACCAGAGAGCTCAGGGTCCCCCGGAGCCTGGGACAGGGACTCCTCCTCATCTGCTGCTGTTTCCCCATCATCACCTGTTTTTGGAAAAGACACACAATGTATGTTATGTTTCTGCAGGCATCAATGGTTCAAACACATGACAGTTGTGACTGTACCTCTGGATGCGGCCCTGTACATTGCATTGTCCTAAGTTGTCACAGTCAGAGTTTGATATTGGTGTGGCTCATTGTCCTGCCAACCTGATGCATTTCACTGTGGATATTGAGGTGTGTGCATGACCAGCATTGGTGGTATTTGGTTGACATCCGGACCTCCTTCTCCCCCTAGCCCAGTTATCCCACCATGAAGCATGCCACCCTTGCAGTGGGTGCAGGTTGACTCTCAGGATGTCAGTCAGTGGTGTCCTGCTGTTGGTTGGTGCCCAGTTCCCAGCAGGGCCTGGTACTCCCCACAACAGATCACCATTGTCAGACATCTTTGAAGTGGCTTTTCACTCCCTGTGAGGTGTGCATGCTTCAGTGTGAGCTTCCTGGGCCATGTGGGTGGGGGATGTTGAGCTGTGACTACCACTCCCATCATGCTATTGCCTACACCCCCCTTCCCAGCATGCCCATACTTCCTTCCTTTTGACTCTGCTTCCCTGTGGGTTAGTGTGCCTGTGCTGACAGGATGGCTGACAGTGTTGTCCAGGCGTTTGTTTGGCTACAAGTCCCAAAAGTGTCCCTATGCTTCACACAGCATAACCCAGTGTGGTAGTTCTTTGTGGGATATTTAATTAGAGTGTGAGGCAATGCATTCTCCCAGGTGAGTTGTGTGGAGTTTGTGTTAAGGGGGTGTGTGAGAAAAGCTGCTGGTAACTATGGTCAGAGCTGTCAGTCCTCCTTCCCACCCAGCCAGATATCCCACCATGGAACGTGCTTCCATTGCAGGGAGTGCAAGTTGGCTTTCAGGATGTCAGTCAGTGGTGTCCTGCTGTTGGTTGGTGCACAGTTCCCAGCAGGGCCTTGTGCTCCCCACAGCAGTACCCAGTGTCAGCCATCTTGTCAGTTCTTTTCCACTCCCTGTGATGTGAGAATGGTTCAGAGTGGTGTTGATGGGCCAATTGTGAGGGTGACCAATATCTGTGACTACCACTCCCATCATGCTATTGCCTACACCCCCTTCCCAGCATGCCCATACTTCCTTCCTTTTGAGTGGACTTCACTGTGTGTGAGTGTGACAGCAATGGCAAGATGGCTGACAGTGTGGTCCTGTTGTTTGTTGGTGCACAGTTTCCAGCAGGGCCTGTGCTCCCCACAGCTCAGGGCAGTGTCAGACATCTTTGAAGTGGCTTTTCACTCCCTGTGAGGTGTGCATGCTTCAGTGTGAGCTTGCTGGGCCATGTGGGTGGGGGATGTTGAGCTGTGACTACCACTCCCATCATGCTATTGCCTACACCCCCCTTCCCAGCATGCCCATACTTCCTTCCTTTTGACTCTGCTTCCCTGTGGGTTAGTGTGCCTGTGATGATAGGATGGCTGACAGTGTTGTCCTGGCGTTTGTTTGGCTACAAGTCCCAAAAGTGTCCCTATGCTTCACACAGCATAACCCAGTGTGGTAGTTCTTTGTGGGATATTTAATTAGAGTGTGAGGCAATGCATTCTCCCAGGTGAATTGTGTGGAGTTTGTGTTAAGGGGGTGTGTGAGAAAAGCTGCTGGTAATTATGGTCAGAGCTGTCAGTCCTCCTTCCCAACCAGCCAGATATCCCACCATGGAACGTGCTTCCATTGCAGGGAGTGCAAGTTGGCTTTCAGGATGTCAGTCAGTGGTGTCCTGCTGTTGGTTGGTGCACAGTTCCCAGCAGGGCCTTGTGCTCCCCACCTTAGTACCCAGTGTCAGCCATCTTGTCAGTTCTTTTCCACTCCCTGTGATGTGAGCATGGTTCAGAGTGGTGTTGATGGGCAAATTGTGAGGGTGACCAATATCTGTGACTACAACTCCCATCATGCTATTGCCTACACTCACTTCACCAGCATACACAGAATTCCTTCCTTTCAGTGAGCTTCCCTGTGAGGTGGTGTTCTAGTGGTGGCAAAATATCTGACTGTGTTTGTTGGTTATATTTCTGCCACTGCCTTGCTCTATTTGTTGTTAGGTTTGTACATGTCATGACACAGTTACATGTCACTATGAGATGGCATGTATTGTGTTTATCTGACTAACATACACATCTTGGGATGATTATCTTTTGGTTGCTGTGGATTTGCTAAGGGTGCATGGTTTGACTATCCCCTTGACAGTGATGTGTGTGTATTGTCACACAATATTGTGTATATTGGTTGTGTACTCACCAGGCTCTGGGATGTTTGATAGTCCATATACGCTCACTGGTGGTAGGATGGCCCACACCTTCTCCTCCCAGGGCCTGAGGTATAGTGGTTTGGCAGGAGGGACACTGCCAGTGCGCTGACTCACGGCGTAATCCTTCTTGAGTAGGTTCTTGACCCTCCTGCGCACATCATAACACCTGTTCTGGATGTCTTCCTTTGTGCGCAAACATGGTGATTGTGCGTTCACCCTGTCGACGATCCTCTCCCATATCTTGGTTTTCTGCGACATGGGGGTCTGTTGGACCAATGTACCAAACCACTGTGGCTCTACCCGGAGGATCTCATCTACCAGGACTTCCAATTCACTGTCTAGGAACTTTGGATTCTTCTTTGGGGGCATGGTGATGGGTGGTGGTGGGGATTGATGTGTGTGTGAGTGTGCAAGTGAGGGTGGGTGAGTGTAGGTGTTGCTGGGTGTATGTGAGGGTGCTATTTGTGAGTGCTAATGGTGTGTGGCTTGTGTGATGGATGAGTTGTGAGTGTGTCTGTGGTTGCTGTCTGATGGTGTTCTGTGCTGGCAGGTCAGTTGAATTTGCAAAGGATCATGGTAGGGATTTGTGGCCTTTATATGGGTGGAGTTGTGGGTGTGTCCTTGTTCCATGTTTTTTTCCCCATGTATTTATTGACTTTGTCATTGCTTGTTTGGCCCTTTTTTTGGGATTTTTTCCTTTGAGTTTTTTAGGCATGTAGGAGACGTTCTACTGACCGAGTAGGACGCTGCAGTTGGCTCGTGCGGGCTTCTCCGAGTCTTTCAAGCTGGGTTCCTGCTGGGTTTCATGTGCGGTGTACGCGTCGGTCGCGGAGTATTGGGTTGCTTCGGCTGGGTTTTGTATGCGTGTTGGTCGTACGGCTTGTGCTCCGTTTGACTCGGTCTAGTTTTCCACGCATTGCATCGTACTGCGCGGGTCTGAGTTCGCGGGTTCGTTTCGGTCGGGTTCATTCCTGGTGCGTGACGGTCGGTTCGATTCGCATAGTTTCCCGGCCGGATAGCTTGTTTCCGTGCAGTTCGGTCGTTCGGCTTGTGTTCCATACGAGTCGGTTGTGATTCACATGCATTTCATCGTACTACGCGGGTCGGGCAGCGCCGGTACGTGTCGGTCGGACAATATTCCCGTACCGAGTCGGTCGGTATGTTTTCCGGCCCGAATCGGAATCGGCCCCTATGTCTGCAAAAATACCCTAAAAGCAAAGCTTTAATTGAACCTGGGACGAAATTCAGTCGGTGGAGCTGCTGTAGGAGAGATCTCATGGTGGGAGATTTTTTAAAATGAATAATCACTAAGTCCCCTGTGAGTTCCTTTCCATTAACACCGATCCAGGGAGGGCTTTAATTACAGAATGAACATCTGTCGATAAATCATATGATCACTCAGAGTAAAATTTAAGCCAATAAACTGTCTTATTTTTTAATACAGAATAATCTTCCCTCTTTGAAAGTGACAACGTTGGAACGTCCTTCAAATCTGTTGCGTACAGTTTACATTATGGTGGAAGTTGAGGATAGACACTGCTAACCTTGTTTGGTGCACTCTTCTCTTGATTAAGTGCAGATCAATAGGCAGAGGTGGTATAGGCCCTTGCAATTGAAATCAGAAAATTATTTTTAATATGTTGATTAAGGCTAGTTGCCTCTTGTTGCGTCTCAATACTAATTTGCGCTAAAGCAACCTGATGTGCATGCAATGACAGTTAACCAGATGGAATTTCTTGCAGATGCTGATGTTTTGGCAGGGTGCTTTAGATTCATTTAATTAATCATCTATTACTTTTAATTTCTCAAAGACTGCTGTGAAGAAATCTTTGAGCACACCCTCCAGCTTATCAAAACATTTGGAACAATGATATTTTATGCTTAATTTCAACTCAGACAGGTCCTTTAAGTCTATTTTCCCTGGATTGCTGACTATTTTCTTTCAAATGTTTAGAGAATCCACTTTCTTGATGTCTGGTGCTTGGTTTGTTACCCTTTCCTGGATAACAGTTGTAGTGGGACCTTTTTCTTCTTTTTAATTGGGGGCGAACTGGTGGGCAGATTTATCATTATTTCATGAAGCGCAGTACAGCAAGCCACCTTGCTGCACTGTGCTGCGTGAGAGACAAAGGGAAGGAATGCGCTGCATATACCATTATACAGCACATTCCTGTCCATTCCTTGTGCTGGTGCACAATGTGCTGCCTAGAGCCAATGCAGGCACCCTTGTGCCGTGGTGCAATGGTGCCTGCATTGCAGGCAGGATTGTTTTGTGAAGGAAGGGACTCCTTCTAAACATCCCATACTGCCCATGGTTGAGATAATACTTTGAGATTCTACAACTGGGGTAAGTGATTGTCTCCTAATGCCATCGATACTGTCCTCCACCAAGCTCATTTTGGAGCTGATAGCCTCTATAACTAATATCAAATATTTAGTAATGGTCTTTGTCCTGAGGTCTGTGTTTCCCTTTTTCTCAAGAGAGGGATTGGCTTTTCTCTACCCCAAATTTATAAAACATTTTGTGAACCTGAAAAAATAAATAGAAGGAAAAACCATAGGGTGTCAGCTGGTCCTCAGTCTCAAGACCAAGAGGGAGGGCCAGCCTTGTACGGGCTTGGACGGGTGCAGACGAGCCTACTCTTAGCCCAGCCTTCATCTGGGCAAGTGCCTGGGTGTGTCCTGCACCACAGGAACTAGTGACAGGTTAAATGCACCCGCTTAGTGCTGCATGGAATGTTTTCTCCTCTGGCGTTGAGAGGAGTCTTCGCGTCCTTACCCTCAGTGAGGCCCAAGTACAGATTTTTTCCAGGCCGCAGGAATGAGTGGTGAATTAAATGTGCCTGCTCAGCACTGCATAGACTGTTTCCACCTCCTGCCAGCTAGAGGAACCTGGGGCTTTGAGGCCTGGCCCAAGCAGAGGGAAACAGTGGACATTTATGTGCCTCCTCAGCCCTGCATGGAATGTTTCTGCCTCATGGTGTCGAGACAAGCCTGGGGCTTGGAGTCCTGGCTCCTGGAGAGGCACAAGCAGAGGTTTGTTCTGTGCCGGGGGAACCAGAGACGGATTAAATGCACCCATTCTGTTCTCCATAGGATTTTCTTGCCTCCTGGCAATCAGGGGGGCCTGGGTCTTGGAGTCACAGCACCCGGTGTTTGCCCAAGCAGAGGGTTGTCCCAACCAGCAGAAACCAGCTGCGGATTAAATGTGCCTGCTCGTTGTTGCATAGAATGTTTCAGCCTCATGGTGGCAAGAGGAAGCTGGGACTTGGAGTCCTGGCCCCTGGTGAGGCCCAAGCAGAGGTTTGGTCTGCGCTGCGGGAACCAATAGCAGATTAAATGCACCTGCTCAGTGCTCCATAGAATGTTTACACCTCCTCGCAGCGATAGCAGCCTGGGGCCTGGAGTCCTAGACCCCGGTGAGGCCTAAGCAGAGGTTTGTCCCACACAGAGGGAAGCAGCAGCAGAATAACTGTGCCCACTCAGCACTGCGTTGGATGAATCAGCCTCCTGGTGGGGAGAGGAGCCTGAGACATGGAGTTGTGACCCCCGATGAGGCCCATGCAAGGTTTGTCCCATGCTTTTGGAGCCAGATTAAATGAATGTATGACGATACTACGACATACATTACCACGCAGTAGGTTACAAGGCGGATGTTACATCGTCCGCGTTGTTACCACGCATGGCTTTACATTGCAAGTCGTTTCTACGACTTGCACTAGATGGCGCGCTGGACTTAGGAATAGTATAAATTACTATTCCTACTCCAGTTAGCGCAACAGTAGGGAATGTGTTGGATTTAAAATCCAACACATTCCTTGGTGTTGCGCGCCATCTAGCGCAAGTCGTAGAAACGACTTTCGATATAATGCCATGCATGGTAACAACGCGGACGATGTAACGTCCGCGTTGTTACCTACCCGCGTGGTGTTGACAGCGTTATAAACGATTTCCCAGATTAAATACATTCCCTCAGCGCTGCATGGAATGTTTCCGCCTCCTGGTGGAGAAAGGAGCCTGGGGCTTGGAGTCCTTGCCCCTGGTGAGGCTCTAGCAGAAGTTTGTCCGCTGTGAAATCAGTAATCCTGGAATTGTGCCAAAATGGTACGCTATGCCGACCGTGGTGTTACAAATAGAAATATGTTTATTTCTCCTGTTAGGTCCTGTTTCTATGTGCAATGTATTCTGCACTGCACATAGAAAGAATAATTTGCCTCAAGGTATCCCTTCCTGTACAAAAAAAATCCTGCGTTGGCTCTAGGCAGCTTCACGTACGCCAGCACAGGTACAGAGTTGAAAAGCACCAAGCCCTATTAGATATAGCCCTGTTCAGCTCTCCTCCATTCATGCAAAATATGCCCCAAAATGTATATTTATTTATTCTCTAGTAAAATTATTAAATGTTATTAACAGAATTAAGGTATTGTATACAAAAGTCATATTTAGGATTTAATTTTATACATTTTATTACATTCAATTAAATGTATTTCTATTTTTAGAAATGTAAAATAAGTTATATTCATTTAACATTAGTTCCTAGGGGCATTTATTTTCAGTCGATGCCTCCATTATTTTCTATGGGAGGAAGTTGCAGTACCAGTGCTAGGCCATGCGTGGTGCTGTTATTATGCTAGCTCTGAGAAGGAGTACATTTATGGCTGTTTTGGGTCCTTTCTGGCTGTAATAACTATTGAAGTGCAGTTTGTGAATAGCAATAAGCTTATTATTTTGCGGGTTTCTTCATGTCCCTACCTAAACCCCTTGTTAACAGGCCCTAATCCCCTCCATTCTCTTCCTAAACTCCTCCCATTTAGCCATACATATTTCCCATTTTCCAGGTACACTACCCTGTCCCTCCTGCATTTACTACAAATAAATATACCTAGGTGTGCGGAGATCTCAGGCAGCCGAGCGGAGAACTCCACACAAAAAGATAGGAGAGGAGAAGGCATAGACCTTCACAAGTAATTTAGTGAATACTCTTTTGTAGTTCATTAGTAGTGAGATTGCAGCATTTCTAAATGTACTATTATTGCAGTTTATAAATAGGCTCCTAAATATTCAACTTAAGCATTATAGTCTAACAGATAATTGTGATATAGTGAGAACTTCAGTGAAGGCTCCTATTTCAACCAGTCATCCCTCACCCACCCATTAATAGTCAGAACTTAATTTAAAGGGGGCAATTTTAATGAGGCATGCAGCAATAGAATGATGAAGGATATATAGCAGTATTAGAGTACCAAGTACCACACCTGTAACTCTGTTAGTGAGGTGTGATAGTATTATCTTATTATGCAGGAAGATCCTTTGAAGAAGAAAGTTATTTACAAAATACCATTCTTTGCAATTATCATGGTGGCTATATCATGCATACATCATATATGCTATACTTGTAGTGCCCTTAGCATTAGCTTAAAGGCACACCATTTTATGTGATTGTTAACATTATTTTTGGCGCAATCTTGAAATATGAATTATTTTGATTTAAATGCCATCAATGATAATATCTCTTGAGCTGTTTTATAAACATAGTGGATGTGTTCAAAGTATTGAATTTTGAAAATGACATGTGTTGGTTTAGTAGAGTTTGGTTCTGTGCTACAAGAAACACAGTAAGCTCTATCAACAGCAAAAGGACTGAACATTTTTAAGAGAGCTGGAATGAAATATTGACTGAAGATGAATCAATGAATACCTCCTACATCTTCATAATTATTCCAATTTTTTACTGCCTGTTTCCATTTTCATAATCTAACAAAGGTTTTTACAACAGTAAAATGAAATCTACCATTCATCTCATGCAAGAGTTATCATTGTTCCCTTTGCCTTTTAACAGAACAGAAACCTACTTTGATATTTTAACTTTGTGTCTTATTAAATGAGCATTTTCCTTTTAGTTTGATCAGTATTGTATTTAACAGCTCTAATCTCTGCTAATGAAATATTCATAGTGAAGATTTCACTACCACTAGGTTTTACCCAGGTGGGAGGAAAAGAAGGTGATTCTGTCGGCTATATTTTACTAGTTGCTCTCTGAACATATGACTTGACCCAAACATCAGCAAACAGTTATGCTTCTAATAATTGTAAAGTTGAGATTTAGTATAACATACGTATTGTTTTAAAAAGGTAGAAGTTCCACTTTAAAAACATGCAATTAGCCTAGTGTCATGTAGTTCCTAAAAATACATAGGTTCTGCGCATTTGTTGGACAACATAAATGGAGGGATTGGTGTCTAGACTGATTCCGGACACCCCCACAGGATATGTCAGCCTATAGACCAGCTAGCTCACAGTGCCACTATAAGCCCCCGAACCATACCAAGGAGAGAATAGTTTCTGTCAACCATTGAACATGACAACCCTTGACCCTTCAGGGATCGTTGAAACAGTACAGTACTTTTTGCTCCGTCAATCGTGCTCACTTAGTCTCAGGGAGATACACAGAATAAACGTTGGGGATGTTTTCAATAAACTCAATAGATAAGATGATACATCTGCCCCCAAGTTTGCATAAGACTACCTTCTCACAGTCAAGAAAGTGCATTTTGCATCCAGGAGATGAATGGCAAGACACAGCATATGTATTGTATTTGCATCAGGTGCACAACCAGCTTCTTATTTCAGATGCAGGTCTTACATTCAGCAATGCAGGTGTAGCATCTGGTTGTGTTTATCAATCTCACCCATGGATCTGTTGTAGTCTAAAATGCAATAGGCTTCTGGACATCAGCCATCGGTCCGTGCACAAAGACTGAGGATGTTGTCTTGTCATGTATAGTGGTTAAAAGATACACTAAGTTGCGATCTTGGAATTTGAGGACTAGCAGTTCCTCACAACTTAAAGCACTGCACAGTTCAATTTCTCCACTGGTAGCTAATTACTCAGGGAAATCAGATGGTGAAATGCTGAAGTCCTTCTCTTTGTATTCTCATAGGCTGTAGTTATAGCTAGTAGTGCTTTCACAAAGTAGATACAATTTATTACCATAGCAAGCTTTCTTACTTTTGTTATACAGCTTAAACATCAGCCATTCTTTGTATAGCACCATGAACTCCTCCACAGCTATATTTTCCTGTTCTATTGATGTCTTTGAATCACCTGACAAAGTAGTTTAGCACTGTATGAATTTTGAATATGAGATCAGAGTCTGGATGGTCTCTATAAAGAGTGTGGGTATTATCAATGAAATGCAGCATGTGCTGCAGAAGCAAAAAACAATCTCTACTTATGGTAGCATAGAACAATGGCATGCACGCAGGTCACCAGACCAGTGAGAGGAAGCTGCGGACTTGTAAATAATACCCATCAGGAAAGTAATACCCCAAAGCTTACTAAGGGGTCATTATGATGGCGGGCGGATCGCCCCCGCCGGGCCGGCGGTAGTCACCGCTGGCCCGGCGGGGGCGATCTGCCCGCCATCCACACAGCAAAGACCCCCGCCATGTTTTGATGGCTGGGGGGTCCGCGGCGGACGGAGAGACCGTCCGCCGCTTTTCCGCCGGTCGACCGGCGGAAAACAAGGTTAATATGGTCTGCAAGACACCGCCATCCATATTACAATGCCTGCGGTGATCAGCCTTTCCATGGCGGCGTTGCCGCCATGGAAAGGCATGTGGTCTTTGCCTTCAGGGGCCCGTAGCAGGCCCCCAGGAAGTTGGGGGGTGGGGGGTGCACATGGGGGTACCTATGGTACCCCCCTGCATTTGCATGCACAAGGTGGCAGGCACCGCGCTGTGCCTGTCATGTTGTGAATGCAAATGCACGACGTGCATTGACAGCATTGTGGGGGGCGGTGCTGTGAGCACCGCCCGCCACAATGCTGGGAATAGGGTGTCCCACTGCCACGGTGTTGGTGGCATCCTAATGTCAGGTGCGGGACCGCCGCACCCCTTGCGGATGGTCCCGCATTCCGTTACGGTGGCGGGCGGACAAAGTCCGCCCGCCATCGTAATGGGCCCCTTAATTGTTCAACATTGGTTGGAGTCCACAGATTTAAATGGGGCTGAAGCCTGTCCTTGTGCTGCTTCAAACACTGTTCAGCACAAAGGTTTGTTTGAATTAGCGTCTTGCAGAGAAATCCATTATGTATTAAGAAGTTAAGAAAATCAATTGGAGTGAAATTGTCTGAGTCCACAGTATAACCAGCAACTGCAGTAAAAGCTAGAACAAGTTGACCTCCATCTGGAGAAACCTGCATCTGTTCTTCCTCCAGAAGGCACAAGTTTAAGAAACTGTGTGTAAGGTAGAGAAACCATTAAACACACAAAGGGTGATGAGAGGCTGCTTGCAATAAGTCTAACCACTGGCAATAGATTGGGCTAGCACTCCAATCAATCGTTCTTTTGCTCACCATGCCATCTCAGTTTGGCCCATATGCAAATGAGTCTTGACCCTGTTCCTCATGGGAACAGTCCAGCCTGAACTGCAAAGCCAGGTCCTCTCTGAACTGGAACACAAGCAACCCAGGACCGGTTTAACTGTAATTATGGACTTATCAGCAGAGTACAGCATGGTTCCAGTGACACAGTGAGCATAGGACCGCCATCTGGTCATATCCATGCCACCTAGAGTGGTACATGAAAAACACAAAAGGTGATGGAAGGCTGCTTGCAATAAGTTTAATCAAAGGTAGTAGTTCGGGGTAGCACTTCAACCCATCGTTCTTTTGCTCATCATGCCACCTCAGGTTCGACTCAGCCATATTCTAATCAGTCTTGACCAATCAATCAAGGATTTGTAAAGTTCGGCAAATCACCCGTGAGAGTCTTGAGGCATTGGGGATGTTAGCTGCTTTGTGGTGATCTGGTTCATTTGAACAGCCAGCTCTTGAGTCCTTTCCTGAATTGCTGGATCATTGGGGTGGTCCTGAGGTGCAGGGGAAGGTTGTTTCAGGCTTCGGCTGCCAGGTGGAGGAGGTGGGTCCTCAGCTGCTGGCTCGGTGGATTCGGGGAGTGTCTGCGACATGGTGGGAGGCAGATCGTAGTTATCTGGTTGGTTGGAGGAAGGTAATGAGTTTGTTGATGTACATTAGTCCCTCGTTGTGTAGGGCCTTGTATGCATGGGTCAACATCTTGAACTGGCATCTCTTCTGGATTGAGAGCCAGTGTAGCATCTTGAGGTGGGGAGTGATGTGGTCCAACTGGGGGGGTTTGAGGATTAGTCTTGTAGCTGAGCTTTGTATTGTTTGTAGTCTCTTTCGGAGGCAAGCGGTGATTCCTACACAGAGTGTGTTCCCGTAGTCCAGCCTGCTGGTGTCAATGGCCTTTGCAATGGTCCTTCTTGAGTTAACTGAGAGCCACTTGAAGATCTTTTGAAGTATGCGTAGCGTGTGGAAGCTGGCTGATGAGACTGCGTTTACCTGTTTCATCATGGATAGCTTACTGTCTTGGATGATGCTGAGGTTGCGGGCGTGGTCTGTCGGGGCGCAGGAAGGGCCTAGTTCAACAAGCCACCATGTGTCGTTCCATGGTGAAGTGTTGTTCCCAAAGATGAGTAATTACGTCTTGGCCGTGTTAAGTTTGGGACAGTTGTCCTTCATCCACTCGGTGGCGATCATTATGCATCTGTGGAAGTTGGCTCTGGTGGTAGAGGGGTCTTCTGACAGTAAGAGGATGTTCTGAATGTCATAGGAGATGATGATGTACAGTCAGTGTGATCTGACAGAGTTAACCAGGGGGGTCATGTACGTGCTCCTCATGGGAACAGTCAACCCTGAACTGCCAAGCCAGGTCCTCTCTGAACACAAACACAAGCAACCCTGGACAGGTTTATCCCTATTTATGGACTTATCAGCTGAGCACAGCTTGGTTCCAGTGACACAGTGAGCATGGGCCACACACCTGGAAATACCCATACCACTTGGGGCAGTGCATGAAATGCACAAAAGGTGATGGGAAGCTGCTTGTAACAAGCCTAACCACTGGCAATAGCTCAGTGCAGCACTCCAACCCATCGTTCTTTTGCTCACCATGCCACCTCAGTTTGGACCCAAATCAATCCTGACACTGTTTCTCATTAAAACTGTCCAACCTGAACTGCCAAGTCAAGTCATCACTGAACCGAACTGAACTGAATCATGACATGCCACCTCAGATTGGACCTAGCCAAATGCAAATCAATCTTGACCCTGCTCATCATGGGAACAGTCCAGCCCAAACTTCCAGGCCAGGTTATCTCTGAACCGAAACACAAGCAACCCAGGACTGGATTCACCCTGGTTCTGGGCTCATCTGCTGGGTACATCTTAGCTCCAGTAACACAGTGAGCATAGGACTCACGTCTAGGCATACCCATGCCACTTATGGTGGTACAAGAAACAGACAAAATGTGATTAAAGGAATGATTGCAATTTATCTAACCACTAACATCGCTCAGGGTAGCATCCTAGCCCATTGTTCTTTTGCTTACCATGCCACCACAGTTTGGATCCAGCCATATGCAAATCAGTATTGACCTTACTTCTCATGGGAACAGATCAGCCCGAACTGCCAGGTCAGGTCCTCCCTGAACCAGAACACAAGAAACCCAGGACCAATTTTGCCCTAGTATTGGGCTCATTAGCTGAGTACAGCTTGGTTCCAGTGACCCAGTGAGCATGGAACCCAGTTCTGGGCATACCCATGCCACTTAGGGTGGTACATGAAACACACAAAAGGTGTTGGGAGGAATGCTTGCAATTTGTCTGACCACTGGCAATCACTCTGGGTAGCATTCCAACCCATCGTTGGGGAGAGGAGTTGGCCTAACGGCTAGGGCGGTCGACCTCGGATCTGGGGAACTGGTTTTGAGTCTCGGCAATGATGCTGAACATCCTGTGATTCTGGGCAAATCACTTAATCTCCCTGTGCCTAACAAAAATGAATGTGTCCTCATGTAATGCAACTGGTGCTATGTAAAGCGCTCTGATACCCGATTCGGGTCAAGTTCGCGCTAGATAAAACTCTGTAAAATAAAAAAATTAAATATAAATCGTTCTTTTGCTCACCATGCCAGCTCAGTTTGGACCCAGCAATATGCAAATCAGTCTTGATCATGCTCCTCATCGGAACAGTCCAGCACAAACTGCCAGGCCAGGTCATCCTGAACCAGAACACATGTAACCTAGGACCGGTTTTGCCCTAGTTATAGGTTCATCAGCTGTGTACAGCTTGGTTCCAGTAACCCAGTGAGCATAGATCCCATGTTTCGACATACCCATGCCACTTAGGGTGGTACATGAAACACACAAAAGGTGCCTACATGAACACCTGCAATTTGTCTAACCACTGGAAATTAGAACAACCAGCCACAAAAGATTACCTGCCCACAAGATTAAATAAGGCCCTAGAAAAGGGTCCTAATATAGATAGGCACACACCGGGGCAGACAGAGACAAATATCAAAAAATCCAACCAAGGAATTATTCAATCAAAATAGTTTTTCATTTTTATTTTCAAATTATCAAAAATATTTAATCAAATTTTTTACAAAATAAATATATAACAAAACAAAATACAATATCAGAATAATACAATAGCCATATCCCACACGTCTCATTCAAATATCGCAGTCATACTATCATACGTTCCATATCACATCATCACACATCCAACATAAAACATTTTCACCACATAGACAAATACATCAAGATGGTAAAACTGCCACATGATGGTTGGATGACCAATCCACAATTGTCATCCCAAGGGTAGGGGTAGGAAACATCCAGCTACCCACAACCGTAATAACGCCAACGCGCGTTTCGGTGTCTAACCCTAGCCGGGGCTACACCTTCATCAGGGCGTAGATGAACAAATAGTGAGGGACAGCACACCTAGAATCATAAACGAATATAAAAATACATCGATTCAATATAGATTCAAGTATAAGATTCCGACATCAATACTATTTTTTAGACAGTGTTCTGGTGATTGACCAGTCAACCCCGGTGTGAGGATTTTTTTTTTTCTAACATATGAAGAACATAATAAGGTAAATAAAGTACGCTGGAATAGGGTACATCACCAGATATAACTGAAAACAGAATAGAATAGGAATAAAATAAGCTAAACCCACGTCGCCACTGAATATTGATCATGGGCAGAGCTTATATCCAAGACCGACAACCAACCAGTCAGAGATAACCACAGAAGAAATAAGAAAGAATATAGGAAAGAAAAGATAAAAGAGACAAAAAGAAACAAACCCAGTGCCAATATGAAAAGGTAGAAAGAGTGCATATCGCATTATCCCATCCAGCATGCGGAGAAAACATTCACTCGCACCTTTCCACTAAATACCTGGTAGTGAGAGGGAATGAAAAAGCTGATTTTTCCAAATATGGTTTCAATTCCAAAATAGATGAATGAAACTCCCATATGGATCTGTGTTCTAGTTATGGGCTCATCAGTTGGGTACAGCTTGGTTCCAGTGTCACAGTAAGCATTGGTCCCATGCCTGAGAATACCTATGCCACTTAGGGTTGTACATGAAACACACAAAAGGTGATGGGAGGAATGCTTGCAATTTGATGAAATTAATTATTAATTATTTTTTAAAAACTTCTTAACTTAAAACAAAATTCTTAACTTTACAATATTAATTTGCATGTCATTAAAAAAATGTGGATTACATTTAAATAAAATATTCATTTTTAAAAATGTCCTTACCCGTATTGCATAAAAGCTCAACATCCTGCTACTAAAATAAAATACATATACATTATTTTTACACATTAATACAATTTTTAAAAAAGTCAATATGAATAAATTAGCTTACTAAACACACAAATAACAAAATTCATAAACACATAAAATCAAACACACTGCAATAAAATAAATATAAAATAACACTTACAAATTATGTTGTATACAACTATATTTTCTAAAGTGATGTTCTTTCAACACTATTATAAACAACACTTAAAACAATATTCTTACCTTTGATATTCCTGTCCACTATATTTTGACATCCCGCTATTCTTGACACAATATTTTTGTATCACAATATTTTTTATTTGATCTTTTGTCCAAAGACCCCCTTGCTCTTATGTGAGTTGCTTCCTAAACATTTACTGTGTAGCTAAAATGGACATCAATTTGGAACACATGTCACAAATAAATCCACCATTTTACTGCAAGGCACTGTTTAGACCTGTCACAAGTGAACTAGGACCAAAAATAACATGTAATTACTGCATATTTTTTTTAAACAGGTGTCACGTTTCTGTGCAGAATTAACACAAAATTAAATAAAACCTGGCCTGGTTCAGGCCTCTTACATGATTTTTGTGACTTTAAAATGTCAGCAATTTTATTTGAATAATATCCTGGCCAACCCCTTAAGTAGCTAGGGAAAGGGTACATGCAAAATTAGGTAATTTAGAATTCTTGGGACATGCAGTATTGAATATTGGCTGGCAAAAGTTCTTGATGGGAGAAATGGAAAGTCATGGAAGAGTTATTTTTGGCATTTCTGTCCATTGGAATTTTAATTCTGGGATCAATTTAGCATGACATTTAGCTGGTTCCCTGTCCTAATCCTAGAAACTATTGGGGTCAGAAGTTTCCAAGCCTCAAAAGAGACTGAAAACCTTTATAGGGAAAAGGAAAGCTGCCAATGTCTCTCACTCCATCACACTGAGTTCAGCTTGTGTGCAGAAAGGTGTTAGGACTTAGACAAACCTGCTAAAGAATCTCTCAACAGGTGAAATGTGGAACTCTGTCCTGAACCTTTAAATGAGTAGACAGGCAACAAAGTAATATTGACTATGTGCTATTGTCCTACAACTAATATGAGTAAGAATTATGGTCATGATCATCAGTGGCTCAGAGACTAAAATAAATTAAAGAATAAACCCTAAAGACGTTTAATCCCTAATTATGTTAACATTAGTAGAATAAGAGTATATTTAGTACTAGAATATCAATGTCACATCATGCATTACCCAGCAAAGCTTTATGCCTTGAGGACTAATGTTGGAGAGTCGGTTTTAAGCATCCCTCCAGCAACTGATCAATCTGCATTACCTGCCCCTATTACCAGTAATTTTATACCTCTCATTTATATGATAGTCTTTGGACCAGGGAAGGGTCTGTCATTTCTCTGCTCTTCTTTTAGTTGCACTGAACAGTGAACAATACTTTCCTTCTGATTTCTGGAACTACACAGAATCCACTGCTATTTATATTGAGAGTTCCTCTTATACAGAAGTCAGCAAGACCATATATGTGTTAGAATAAAAAGAATCCTACTTATGCATTATTACATGTATGGTAGCATTCATGGCGCCATTTTATATGTAGGCGCCATTTTAGGTTACAATCAAAACTTATACTCTGCTATTTCCGAGAAAAGGCCTTAGTTAGGTTCTGTTTCTCCAAGGTTAGGTTTTGCTTTGCTAATGAATACACTGTTCTTATTAACGCATACCTTTCCCCTTAAATAGAAACCTTCTCCCACTTGTCTAGTGGCGGGCAGGGGCAGAATGACCTTGACTGCTAGATAGTGTGTGCCCGGCTGCAGAATCAAAACTTATTTTTTGTATTCCACAGTTCTGCTGCATCAGCTTGGAAAATTCCATTGTGGGTGTGCCTTCATTGGTTCTGAAATGTACATAATGTATCTCTATGCTTGCTGATGTCAGTCCCTCTGCAGCACTCCTATGTGACTGGGCAGACTGGACTCCACTCTGAGTGTACCTGAATAAACAGATATTAGTTTGTATTCTCTACTGTCTGACTGACTCTTCATTGTGTATGGAAGGCTGAGAGGTGATCGTGGGTGACCCGGGTGACCCTAATTGGGTCACTTCCTTCAGTTGGCGCCCGAACAGGGACTCCTTCGGGTGAGTGATCCATCCCCTTCCGCAGACGGGGGAGGGTTGAGGCCATCGTTGGGTCGGACTGACGGTTCAGGGATCCCTGTATAAGGAGCATTGATTGCTCACAGCTGCCCCTTCCATCCTGCCGACGGTGCCTCACCCAGTGGTCATCCCGACTGGAGTCCTAAAAGGCGAGACCCTTGGATCTGACCATTTGGTCTGAAGAGTCGGCAGTGGAGAATTAATTCGCTTTGACCTGCATATATCAGGTGAGTTTGTTTTGGTCTTCTGTGGATATGGTACCTTTTTGGTTTGCTTGGAGTATGTTCTGAGGACCGTCTTTGGGATAAAAGCATTTGCAATTGCTTTACAAGGCATAAAATAGTGAACTTGTTTTCTTTTGAGAATGCCTGGGATCAGTAAGTTGTTTTCTCTGTGCTGTCGTTGTTGTTCTACAGAGGCTCGATTGGAAGAAGCTCAGCTGGCGCCTCCAGAAGGCACTACAAATTTTGATATGTATGTGAAACATGGTCTTGGCCCTATTATGTTTAGTACATTATGGCACAAATATACGAGGGACAACGCCGAGTTGCAGTGGCCGTTAACAGGCACTTTTGATGAACAAAAGATTGGGTATTTACAGGAACAGTTATTTAAGAGGCGAAGTAGACAGTCTGTGTTTGATTTATTTAGGACGTGGCAGAAGGCAGCTAGGCAGAGATGATTGAAGTCCGAGAAAGAGGCCCGGAAAAGAAAAATGCAGACACTGACTCAGAAAGCTGTAGCATATGATAGAAAAAAACAGGAAAAGGGAATTGAATGCGGAGATAGGAGGTTTCCGATTGCATATTGATAAATCGTATTTGGCTCAGGAGGAAACTGATACTTTTGTGGAAGAACTGTTAGATACTCGACCCCCGCCCCGTTGGCTCCGCAAAGGATATATCCTACTGTTGTGTAACCCTGGGCGTAGTTCGCGTAGTCGCGCTACGCGAAGCTACGCGAAGACGTCGGAGCGCTACGCGAGCTACGCGTAGCTTCGCGAGCATGCGTAGCTGCTTGGCGCGCCCGTTCGCGATGCGTTTTCTTGCTCGGGAACGCGTTGTTCGTGTTCGGGACGCTGTTTGCGAGCTCGGGCGCGAACTTACCCATGCGGTCGCCTATGGGCGCGGCCATTTTGTTTTTCACTTGTCCCGCCCGTTCGCGATCCCTTATTTCCTGTTCCGGGTCGCGTATAGCGTGCTCGCGATGCGCGTTCCATGTTCGGGAACGCGTTGTACGTGTTCGCGACGTTTTTTGCGTGCTCGGGGAGAAATATCGCGCGAACTTACCCATGCGGTCGCGATGGGCACGGCCATCTTGTTTTACCACTCTATGCTATGGTTCTGGGCCTGCTTTTCTATCCTCCCTCAATCTTTGCAATCCTTAGTTTTTTACACTGTTTTTCAATTTTTCTTTATTTCTTACCTATCTCTCTCTCTGCCTAAGTCTATATTTTGCATTTTTTTCTACTTTTTACTGTGTTTTTTTTACTTTTCAAATGTTTTATATAACTTTCTTCTTTAAGCTCCTACTTCTTCCCCTAACTTTATTTTTCCCTTCTAACTTTTCTTTTTCACCTCCTCCCACCCCAGAACCATGGCGAAGGGTAGCAGCAGCGGCTCAAAGGGCAAGGCGCGTGCACCCAATCGCCGCCTGCCTTGCGGCAGACTGCGCCCTGCAGGGGTGCAAGCCCGCCAGCTGTTTACGGAGGAGGAGGTGGCCGCCTGTTTTTTTTATTCATTGCCACCTCCCTTGACCTTGGCAGCAGGCGGCAGGCCAGGCTCCGGTTACCCGACCCAGGAGCTGCCACCGCCGGTGGGCGAAGGTGCGTCGGGCAGTGTTTCGCTGCTCCGTTGTCCGGCGCACCCATAACCAGCTGGCCCACCGGTGGTCAGACATTCTTGACCGGGAGCAGGACCTGTTGGACCTGCTAGGTGTCGAGGTCGTGGGGCTTGGTGAGTAGCCAATATATATAGTAGTATAAGTATTGTGATTTGTGTATACATTTTTTACAAATAACAAGAATAATGCTGCTTACATTGCAGGTAAATTACGTTTCAAAATCTTCTGTGATTGTAGGACACAGGTGCTGGGCGGTACTCTTACTTTTTTGCAACTTTGCGCTCGCTTGTCATTATTATGTAAGAGTTTACTTTACAGAACTTCAGTTAGGTAATGCTATTGCTAGAGAGACTGTAGTCCTTCCTTTGTCCTCCTGTCAAATAGTGGTGGATGGATTTGATACTAGGTTTAGTTACTATTAGTTGATAATTTTTGAGCGGTCTGCGTGACGCATCCTCTGTCACTGAGTGCTGCTTACCCCAGTCCTTAGTAGAACCTTTTGTAGTTTGTTTAGTGAGTGGTACTGGTAAGCTTAGCTTAGCAGTGTCAGTCAGCTGCAGAACATCAGACGCAACCAACCAACAATTTGGTGTATGCATTATGCACTGACTTTATGCATGTGTCCTCCTTCTCATCTATGCATTTTTGATGGAAAAAAAAATGGAAATGCAGGCTTAATGAACAATTGGCCCGCCTGGAATAGGTGGGCTAGGTCAGGTGGTACTTAGGCTTAGTTAGTGTTCTGGATTTTATTTGAATCAATCAGAATGGAACACTGAATTAGTGTTCCCAAATAAGTAGACTGTCCGTGAATCCCGCAAGCCAGTAGTCGATCGGATTAGATAGGTCAATTTTATTGCAATTTTTGTTTCCTAAAACGTTTTTGAGCGTTTTTTTAGATAATTTATTTGTTTCACAGCAATCATTAATGTTTGTGTCTTTCTTTTCTTTATTATATCTTACATGACCACTGATCTGCAGCACCCAGGGGCAAGAAGACGGGGTCCGAGTCGGCGGGACAACCACCAGAGGACCGCTCCTCTACCGAGGGCCCTGCTGCTGGTCCCAGTAAGTCCTCCAGTGGTTATATTAACAATTATATTGCCCTAACTTTTACTGGACCTTATTTTTTCAGAACTATTAATTCTGGCTCCACTCCCTAATTATATTTTTTACAAAAGATTCTTTGATCTTGACTTGACTATCTGTTTCTAAATTCTGGTTATCCCTGCCTCTAAGTTCTAACTGCCTCT
This sequence comes from Calotriton arnoldi, assembly GCA_963921515.1. Classification (NCBI taxonomy): domain Eukaryota; kingdom Metazoa; phylum Chordata; class Amphibia; order Caudata; family Salamandridae; genus Calotriton; species Calotriton arnoldi. The sequence goes on from CAWUFW010008084.1 coordinate 90,869, forward strand.
GCTATGAATGTCTGTACTCTGTACTACTACTATTAGTCTGTCGCTAAGCTTGCCCAGTTTGCATTGCCACTCTTTATTGTACGGTTTTGAATAAAACTCAGATTGACCAATACTAATAGCTCTAGCCACTGAGTCCAGTCCTTTCGGTTGTCCTCTTCTAGGCTTCTTAATCTTGAGGCTTTGACAATTACCACAAACAAAATGCACAACCAGATATTTGACTATTTTTGATAGGATATAGTACATACTACTTGGATTCTGCACAGCCCCATGCAGAACTATGCACAATGAAATAGGATGTTGGTGATGCGAGTTTGGAACTTGGACGTTCCTCACACCTCAGTCAGAAGTGAACCCACAATCCCCTGAATGACTAGCTAGTGTCTCATTAGGTCCCCGAACCCCCACCCGAAGATACCCAATGATTATGATTCCACAACCCAGAACATAACACCCTTTCGCTCACTCACTCGTGTAAGTCCACCACCACCACCACCACCACACCAAATACCACAGAGTCTATGTGTAAGTTCAAAAGGTTTATTTTCAAATAACAACCTCTGTATGTTGTTGTTCTATAAAATTCAGTGTACTCCAGCCAGCTCCAACAGCAAAATGCATAAGATTAAAACAATAAAAATTGTTGCAACAAGTGCATGATGATATAAGACAAAAGATCTGTGTGAATTCTGGGCGACTCCTCACCGTAGAACGTAGAATTACTGGTTACATGCATCATTCATAAGCTCTGCAAATCTCTGGTTCGTAGAAGGGAATCCTCTGCCTGAGAAAAATGGTGCGTGTTAATGCAAGCATTTGTCAGTCCTGACAAAAAAGTGTAACATGTTACCTATGGCTAAGTAATACGGACTAACCGAACTCCATAACAAAGTGGCTTGTTTTTCGACCTCTTGTACGCAACGCTCAGACAGTAGCTGTATGTGCTCATGTGGGCTCAAAAGGCGTCTTACTGTTACTGCACAACAAGCTGCGAGGTAACATGCGCAAAAGACATGAAGCGAAAAATGGTTGCATGGCTCAGGCTAACTTTGCAAAGAGTAGAGTATAGTATAATAATGACCCTAGGGACCATAATAACACTACTAGTGTCTGTCTACTGACTGTACTCTAGTACCCGATTTGGACTATTGAATGTGATTTATAATAATAATATGTATGTATTAACTTTTTTTCAATCTTGCTAGTGAAAAAGAATAAATAGGGGGAGGTGTACAGGCATCTAAAAATGTGTCATGTTTTTCTAGGCGTACTACCGACCACCAGTGCCGGTGGGGCCAGCGGCGATGGCGTTGCGGCCATTCCGGAGGGGGCAGGAGATGCGGCACCTGCAGGAGATACAGGGGGTGAGCCAGCAGCAGTGGCGGGCGGTGGTAAGTTATATTCATGACTTATTGACATTGCACTAGCTGGAAGGGTGTGTGGAGTGGACTTCACTCACTGTACTGTTGTTGAGACTTATTAGGTATGAAGTTGTAGTGAACATTATACAACGGTTAATAAAGAAGACACCCTTTACTTAGCATGAGCAATGCAGTAGCATTAGCATTACCAGCGTGACTTCATTAACCAATGGCCTCTTATATCTGACTCCAACTCAGCTGTGAAAGTTTTATGGAGGAGACTAAAAGTCAGATCAGATGACCTTGATGGATGTGTTGAACAAAAAGGGAAAGAAGGGTGGAAGGAGGAAGGGCGGGCGAGATTTAATATGACGACTGGCAGAGAAGGATACGTTGGAAGCATGGATAGGTGGCTGATAGGAATCAGATGCATGTGTTGTTTAAGGATGGGTGGGAGGTGAAAGAAGAATGGATGCCTGCCTGGGTGGAAGACACAGTATGGGTGGATACTGTGGATAGCAAGAATCATCAGCGGTGTTTGGGTGAAACTCAAAGCCAAGGCAAGCAACGGAGTGAGTGGACGCATGCGTTGTTGTTGGTGAAACAAAGTAACGTTTGTGGAGAGATTAAGAAGAATGATTGACATTTACTTAGAATGGATGGATGCCTGTATGTATTCATCATAGACAGCATAGGTGGAGACTGTCACGGGGTGCACAGTTTTAGGGAATGTTAAAGAAACCGCGCCAGCGTACTAAAGCCGATGTGGGGAGGGGCAGGGTGGGGGTAGTAGTAAACAATGTATTACGCGGGCAAATACAGGTAACTTTACTGTAACATACAAATAAATAAAGTGAATTTAATTGTGCGCACTGCACCGCCAAATGCGATGCAGTGTGCGCAACAAAATTAGTTTCATTTATTTATATGTTTACTTACCTGTAATTGGCCGTAATCCATAGTTTACTACCCCCATCCTGCCCCTACCCACGTCACCGCCCGGCCAAACTCCCCGAGTCCCACCACCGACCGCTACTGACCTTATGTCGTTGTCCCATATAAAAGCAACGATCATTGGATCAGATATATAATCTGCCTTTTGTAGTAGCCAAGGCACTGTGAAATTGAGCAATTGTCCTCCATGTAACAGAGAGAGTATGGCCAGTGCCACCCGTAATAGAAAAATACGAGCTTCCCCACCTGCAAACAGTAGTAAATCAAACTAATGTGACTCTGCGTCATGACTCGTATGTTTGTCTTGGGTTCAAGCATAGATGACCGAGCTGGCAATGCCGGCTACAACCAGGTTATGTCATTTCGCTAAACTAGAGATAAGAAGAACACTGGTGTACTGTGTACTGGTTGGAGTCCATAGTGCTAGTATAATGCCTGAAACTCCCACAAATGTTAGAGGCCGAGGAAGTGGGAGGATAGCTAGATTATTACCACAAATGTTATGTACTGTGCTTCTTGCTAGTGCTACTGTGCCATTATGTGTTGAATTAATTTTGTGTTACTGTTTAGGTAAGAGTACTGGTTACAACAATATTTTTTTTCTTTCTTTTCCCAAGACAAACCATTGCGGAAGGAGTTGGCAGTCAGGGCCCGGCGCCGGAAACTGGAGGCCATATGCCAGGAGTACCGGCGGCTGGTGGCTCAGGCGGAGGAGGAGGAGGAGGCGGCAGCAGCTGCAGCCTCGTCCGATGCCCCGGGCCCCAGCCAGGCCCCAACTCCAGCGGTATGGCGACGAGGTCTGGTAGCCGCCCACCGCAATTCACTAGCAGCCAGCACTGCTGTCCCCCATTGTGGATGCCACTGCAGGGCATTCCGCAGGAAGATTCTCCTCCGGATGGCACGGCAAGAGGAGCAAATGGAGGAGCGGTGAAAATCCTGGTGGACAAACACCTCAAAGCCCGCCGATTATAACATCGAGGACCCTGTTGCTTTGCCCCTTTTTATTCCTTGTTTTGGTGGGTGGGAATTGGGCGTTGGGGTTTCGGGACATTCTTTGGACTTTTTTCGTTTTGGACATTGGTTGGGGTTAGGGAGAGGGGTGGGTCAGGTGTGGGATAGTTTATTTTTGTTAGGGTAATAAATTATATTTATACTTAAACATACAATGTTAATGTTTTGTGGGGGTTACTGTTTTACGAATTAACGTCACATTGGTTTCCTTGCTGCTGCAGGGCCGCAGCCAGTGTTTGATTTAAATAATCTGCCGATGATGTATAACAAACAGATAGATGCGGTACCCCTCACTGAGTTATTTGTCCTACTAGTATTCTACCTCCTACCAAACTTATCTTACCTGTGATTGATGATGACTACGTTCGGCACAGCGATGCTGCATGGTTTCCATAGAGAATGTAGAAGATGCCATGGTTGTGGTGGTAGTAGTAGAGTAGACACTGGCAGTAGCATTTGCTAAAAAAATAAAAAAGAGACAGTCACTTGCCTGAGAAAAACTGTGGGAGGAGTAGTCGAACGAAGTAAAATACAGTACAGAAGACGACTGCCAAACAAACAATATTGCAGTTGCAACTGCTAAAGTCAAATTAAACATAATGGTGGCGGGGACAGCCTAGTACAAGAAGTTATAAACTGTAGTTGTGCTGTCGAGTGAGTCACTTAACTTAACACAATCGTAATTCGTAACCTTTACTGCTGTGTGGTAGGAGTTTGATGATTAATCCAATCAATGACGGCAATTAATTATGATGTACTACTATTAGCCGGTGACGGCTTGCACATAGACTGAGCATGGGTGGGCAAGCAGAAGAAGCTCCTCGCCCTGCCTTGCAATTGAATTAGTGTTGCTTTCACCACATCTGCCCCAGCAAGCGTGTGATCAATTGGTGTACATTTTATGTAGTCACATCACACCTCAATATAAATCACAGCCCGGGGGAAGAGGGTTAGGGTTTGATGAATGGATGGGAAGGGGGTTTGGGGAAAGGTTTGAAAATGAAAAACAGTACGCATGGACAACAAAAGCAAAGCGCAATCTTGGCAGACGACCATGATCTTATCCAAAAAATCAATAAAGGGAGAAAAGGGAAATGCATGCGTTAATGATGATGAAGATTAGATAACTTGATGGTTAATGAGTAGTACTTAATAACTCCTACTAGACAATTAGACAGTACAGGGCACCAGTATATTCTATGCAATTTGCCTTGCCTGTAATATGCCCTCAGAGACCCAAATTCCATGTTGTACTGGGCTTACTTGTAAAGATAGCAAAGACAATTAAAAAACATTTGTAGGGATCAATTAGCAAACAAACACACAACACACAGTCCTAATGATTGCAGAGAAAAAGGATTCAAATTAATTAAAAGATGAATGATGAATGATACTAAAGTTACTGTATTACCATGCTAAAATTGTGGAGTTGAATCTCGTCCTTCCTCTTGGTCCTATCTTCCATGGACGCTCCGCACATCAATCTTGGTGGCCTTCCTGATGCCGATTGGTAAGGTAAATGTGAGTTGTGACTCCCAGTATAGCAAGCACAGGGTAAAGGCTGGCCTGTAACGTCTAGATGGAAAAACAAAAGGGGTATTGAGAAATCAATGAATAAAAAAAACATCATTTACGGTGGAGTCCAAGAAGAGAAGAGAGAACACTTTCAGAGTGAGGCGGCTTGGATATATCATGTAGATTCTGTTTACAGCATTAAGCTACAACAACAACAGGACAGAACAGGCCCACCACAGCACCAGCCCGTGACCCAACCTCCATTTACCTTAATTTTTGACATAGCCAGACAAAAGGCATACACAGCAACTTAGCATTTTCCTAATTAAGTGACAAAATCAATGCGCCGCTGTCAGTCATCACTACACTCGACTACACCACTACATGGACATGTAGGTCTGCTGTGTTTACTACTTTCTTGTTGAATTGTTGTGTTTATGTTTACCTTATGCCACTTCATGAAATGCAGTTAGTCCTTGAATCATCTCCGATCCAACTGAATGACTGCGCGCAAAAAGATAGTATGGTCATCATCATGGTGTGGTACGTGTTGTCCAACTACAACTCAGTCTGTATTGACTCCGATTAAGTCCATATTCCATATTAAAAAATTGCAACAGATATTGTCCTGCACCTGCAGTAGTAGGAGTACAATTTGGTTATTAAACAACAAGAAGGGAAACATTGACTGTCACTGACTTACTTGAGTCACTTTGTAGATTAACTAGTAGAGTAGAGTTCGACTTCATGCACAACATCAACAACAAACAACAGCAATCGTTCAGAGTCTGCAAGCATCCAATGCATTCCATCATTACCTGTCTTGCTCTTCTCTTTGGCTGTCAGATCATCAGATGCCTAGTTCTGACAGGTATGTGTTTTTTTTTTTACGGGGCAGTGGCCTCATCATTACTCCAGTCCACATTCATTTTGAGTGTTAGGCGCTGTTTCGGTTTTCGTCTTATTCATCTGTGGCACTTTGTCACAGTTTAAGTTGCTTCCCATGGTCAGCACTGTGATGATGGGCCGCGGCCTGTGTAGTGCTCATTGCTGGTCATTTGAGTTTGCACAAATGTCAGCAAGTTTCTTCGACGAGTCTCTTGTCTTTCTCTGCCAAGTACCTTCTGTCCTGACAGTGAGGACCTTTGGATGCCTGCTGAGGCTGTAGCCTTCGGACACTGATGAGTTTCGGCTCGAAAACAAAACGGAGGATAGCTATAGTAGTCACGTTTCACTTCTAATGGAGGCGGGACTGGTAAAGGCAACATTTCTTGTACTAATGTCTGGCTTGATGGAAATGTACTTGTGCGAGACAGGAAGATGAAGCAGGACTCTGAAGAGTGGACAGTTAAATGCACAGACGTGCAACTCCAATAGGGAAATAAAAGAGAAGACGGTGGTGATGGTTTTGTTGTGTTTTGATTTGAAACAGAAAGACAGATACACAGACACATAAAGGAAGGAAGAAAGCAACAATTTGAAAGCCTAGTTGTCAGGGAAGAGGAGCTCGTCCTCAAACTCTGGTGGTTCGGACAGAAGTAGGTCTTGTAACGCACTATTTACGTCATCCAAGTCGCTCTCCTCTTCCTGCTGTGATTCACGTATTTTGTAATCCGGTGGTATAAAGTGCTGATTCATTTTGATCATGGTTAACCTCTCCACGCTTTGGGCCGAGAGACTGGTCCTTTTCGAAGTTACAATGGCACCAGCAGCACTGAAAACACGCTCAGAAGAGACACTTGCGACAGGGGAAGCGAGATACTTTATCGCCAGCCTGCTGAGCACTGTCCATTGGCTTCTTTTCCCATACCAATACACCAATGGGTTTCGATCCATGAAGACCTCTGTTGGGTCATCCAGATAGGCCTGGACCATCCGCTCAATGTTCAGGGGTGCTCTGATGTGCTCGGCCTGTTTTGCCTTTGCATCAGCACTGGACTTACCATACCCCTGCTGTAGAAACCAATCAGTTGCACATTGTGCTGTGGATGATCCTGTTCTTGATGTTATTGTTGGTGTAGGTGACTGCTGGGAGGCAAATGCACTGCCCTCAGGCTCCGAAGTAGAACTTGACTCTGGATGCCCTGTAGTACTGGTTATGGCCTGGGGTGGGGGCCTGTAATTAACAGCCGTTCGCTTTCGAAAATAGTGGCTTCCTTAGCTATCAAAGTTTTGTAGTTGGCAACATCCACTTCCGAAAAGGAATTACTGCCTTGCTGTTCAGAAATACTTTGTACCGTGGATCCAAAATTGTGGCACTAATGTAATGTGGTTGTGACAAAATGTTATTTTTAATCCTTGTATTTTCCGATAAGCGAGCGGCTAAGGTCTCCGCCAAATGATATGCGTCTTGTTTGTCATCCACACCTGCGTACGTTTCAGACACATCCTTCAGCTGTTGCTCTAGCATGTGCAACAATGGGATAGCTTGGCCCATAGTACAGTCCTCCCTGCTGACTTCACGTGTGAAGATCTCAAAAGGAAGTAGCATCTCAGTCAGGCATTTAATGAGGTCCCATTGAGCCATCTCAACGGTCATGCCTCTCACAGTAGGTTCCCCTAATCTTTGCATGACATAAGCATTGAGTGGTATGTACAGTTCAAACAGACGATCAAGCATGTAATAAGTTGAGTTCCAACGTGTTGGCACCTCCTGGATGAGCGCTTTGACTGGCTGTTTATGCTCACGTTGAATGACCCTCAGCTGCTTCCGGGCTTTAAAAGAATGGCTGAAATGTGTGCATATTCTTCTGCAGGTGACCAGTAAGTTGCTGACTTTTGATTCATTTTTCAAAAAGTCTTGAACAACAATGTTAATGCAGTGTGCCAAACACGGGACCCTGAAATAGCCACCAATGCGCATGGCCAAAACTACATTACTGCCGTTGTCCGTGGCAACAAAACCAATCGTAAGCCCTCTTGGGCGCAGCCACTCAAAGACCTTGGTGTTAAACTCTTCCAAAATGTTTGCAGCAGTATGAGATTTCTCCATGGCAAACATGGCTACAGTTGCATGTTTGCGAGTGGCATGAAAAATCTCTGCAGTATCAACACCAGCAGATACCTGTTCTCTAACCCCCACAAAACTGATCCAGTGTGCAGTGATGCACATGTAATCTGTGGCTTGGCAACTGGTCCACATGTCTGTAGTCAGGTGGATACTGTGAACAGCACTCTGCTTCAAGGCCTTTCCTAGCAATTCCAGCACGTCGTGATGTAGTGCTGGAACTGTAACTCTGGCAAAATAGTAGCGGCTGGGAACATGCCATTTTGGGCAGATGGTTGACACAAATTCCACAAAACCCAACCCTTCAACAAAAGAAAAAGGGAGAAGGTCCAGTGCTAACATTTTAGCCAGCTTCGCATTGTACAAACGTGCTATTGGGTGGTTGCGTTCGTACTGCCCCTCACCCCCAAACATGCTGATAATGGTAGGCTGCATGGTTTTCCTTTCTCTTAGGCTCAACGCACTTTTTGGTAGTGCGGACCTGGTACTTCTTGGTGTCTCCGGCTGACTCTTACTCTTGTGCCACTGAGATGTTGCTGAAGATGTGTGCAACGTTAAGACTGCACTGCTGGGGTCAGGGACACCTTGTGTACCACTACCAGAGAGAATGTCTCCCTGTCCTTCCTCTTCCACCGTGATCGGATCTTCTTCTTCTACTCCTTTATCCCCACCAACACCAATGGTTGCAGTTTTTTTTATGGCGCGAAGGTGGTCCTCCCAGCTGATCAAGTGGTGTTTTTTCAGATGGGTCATTTGGCCTCCGGTACCATAGTTTGTACCAAGCTTACCACGACTAACAGAGGTATTACAAATGGAGCATATAGCAATGTTCTCCTCCTTTTCGCTAACCGTAAAGAAGTCCCAAACTGGGGAGCTTAACTTTGGCCTCCTGCTGGAGGTGCCACTTCCAATGCCGGATGATCTGTAGGGTGTGTGTTGAATTTGACTCTGTGCTGCTGTACCACTACCTACTCCTACAGAGGTGGTGGTTGTGCTGGATGTAGGTCACTGCCGGGCCTTTGCTAATGCAAATATGGAAGCTGTAGGTCGTGTTGGTGTTACCTGTGGAGGTATGCGTGCTACATCCCTCGCAGCGATTTTGGATAGAGTAAGAATGTTGGTCTCCATCTCCTCGGGGCCGGGAGTGATGTTCGTGATGACTGGCTCGTCGTCATCATCATCATCATCTTGCTGTTCTACATCGACCTCCATAAGTGTAAGGCTTTCTGGAACCTTCCTTTTCCCTAGCTTGGTCTTGGAACGTGGCTCCCTCTCAGACTCAGTTTGTGGCTTCCAAGTGGCATCTAGATCATCAGAAGGGGGCTTGGCGAAGAACTTGATGGACTACCCCTCCTTTTCCTTGCTGGGGATTTGGAAGACAATGGATCTTCTGAATGAGTGGCTTCTTCTTCTACCTCTGTATGAGGCTCAATTTCCTGAACTGCCCCTACTTCAGGAGGAACAACAACTACTATTGCGGGCGGTGGTTGCGGCTGTTGTTGTTGACCACTTATCTGCTGTGTTTCCTCCTGCGTTGATTGGGTACTACTTTGAGATAGCGATACGTTTATCTCCGGCTCAGCATCACTGCTTTCCACCATTAGGCTGGCTACCTCTTCCCCACTCATGTGCTTGGGCCTGGGTTGGTGGGTTGGGTCCACTGATGCGGAGGTGCTGCCCCCAGCTTGCCCCCGGACACCGCTGCTGCAGGCGCAATTTTTTTCCTAAAAAAGGTATTGGCCGGCACACCAGACTTCAGTGTCACTTGCTTCTTCTGTTCCTTCTTCTTCTCAATAGCAACTTTCTTGGTACTGGAGGACCTGGTACCTGCTTTCTTTGGGCCCATCTTCTTCAGATGTCAGCAGCACTCAGTTGCAGAGATGTCTGGTCAGGTCACACGTCACGTTGTGTTGTGTGTACAGCAGCAGGATGTCTGTCTGGAAGTGCAACAGGCAATGATGAGAGACACACCTCCTCCTCAGTCTTTGTGCACCTAAAAGCAAAAAAGCCAGAACATCAGTCAAACATAGCACAAATCAAACAAATAGAATATAGAACTTAGTGGGTTGTGGGCCTCAATTATTAAATTTCAGAAACTCTGTGAACAACAACACACAGTGTAGCCATTTATGAGACGTTGACAACAAGGCCAGGGCTTTCCTGGCTACTGTGTAGTGCTAGTGTACACTCTGGAAGAATAAGAATAGTAAAGAACAAAAACTAAAATGTACTGGAGCATGTTTGGCCTAAATTTGTGCATCACGTGGGATGTATTATATAGCAGCATCAGGGAGCTGCAGCTGGCAATGGGGATGGATTTGGAAGCAGTAAGACAAGAGGAAAAATGGAAAGACACGAAGGCCTATGTGGCAAAAACAGCACACTAATAACTACCACAACAAAATGGCCCCCAGAAACATGGTGACTCACAGGCACAAGGCACGGCAAACAATGAACTCAAGCAGGCCTATATATGGGCAGACAAAGGATGCCTTATAAAACACACACAGCTTTAATGCAAAAACTAAAATCCACATGGCTAAAAACACTTTGGAAAGTTAGACAACCACTACAACAACACAATTATAATTACACAGTACACACGCAAAAAGGCATTTATTTAACACACCCAAAAAGTGAAATAGTCAGACCCTCAAAAAAAAACACATTTCGCAATTCAATTGAATCAATTCAATGCCATCCATGGCCTAAATGATGTCAAAATTCCACAGACTACACAGAAACAGTTTTATGCACCCATGGTGACTACCTCTGGGCCTACTGGCATACTGGGCCGCAAGCTTGGAGGCCTATGGCAAAAGCACAGTGGCTGGTTTAACAAAATGGCCGCCGCCCACATGGCCAGGCCACCAAAAATAACAAAAAGTGAAGACAAAGGACAGGACCAGGCAGTTGGAGACTCTGGGCAACTTGCTACCTCTTGGAAAAAATTGTAAAACAAAAAAAATGACTCCTTGCTCACCAAACTACATCTAAATGACAACCTGAGGAGTTTTTGTGCAAAATGAACTAAATCAACATTTTTGAGAAGGTTTAATGATGCTCGAGAGATATTGTTCGCCAGATTGTAAATTCTGCGTGTTCGGCATCGCGATCGTCACAAAATGTCGTTATCGCGCGCGAAAACGTACATTGAGCGCGCGAAGAAGATAAAAGTGTAAGTCCGCGTTGTCGCGCAGTGCGGACTTGCCCAAAGTCCGCGAGCTGAACGCCCAGGGTTACTTACTGGCTGAAAAGGCCTATTTATTTAACAAACACCCAAAAAAATAAAATACGCCCCAAAAGCCACATTTTGCAAATCAATCCAATGCCATCCATGGCCTAAATTATGTTACAATTCAACAGACAACACAGAAACAGTTTTTATGCACCCATGAGGATGACTACCTCCGGGCCTACTGGCACACTAGGCCGCAAGCTTGGAGGCCTATGGCAAAAGCACAGTGGCTGTTCACACAAAATGGCCGCCAACACATGGCCAGGCCACCCAGAACAACAAGAAAAGGAACACAAGACAGACAATGCAGGCCTATGGCAAAAGCACAATGCCTGGCTTTACAAAATGGCCGCCACCCACATGGCCAGGCCACCCAAAATAACAAAAAGTGAAGACAAAGGACAGGACCAGGCAGTTGGAGACTCTGAGAAACTTGCTACCTCTTGGAAAAAATTGTAAAACAAAAAAAAAATGACTCCTTGATCACCAAACTACATCTAAATGACAACCTGAGGAGTTTTTGTGCAAAATGAACTAAATCAACATTTTCGAGAAGGTTTAATGATGCTCGAGAGATATTGTTCGCCAGATTGTAAATTCTGCGTGTTCGGCATCGCGATCGTCACAAATTGTCGTTATCGCGCGTGAAAACCTACATTGAGCGCGCGAAGAAGATAAAAGTGTAAGTCCGCGTTAGTCGCTCAGTGCGGACTTGCCCAAAGTCCGCGAGCTGAACGCCTAGGGTTACCTACTGGCTGAAAAGGCCTATTTATTTAACAAACACCCAAAAAATAAAATACGCCCCAAAAGCCACATTTTGCAAATCAATCCAATGCCATCCATGGCCTAAATTATGTTACAATTCAACAGACAACACAGAAACAGTTTTTATGCACCCATGAGGATGACTACCTCCGGGCCTACTGGCACACTAGGCCGCAAGCTTTGAGGCCTATGGCAAAAGCACAGTGGCTGTTCACACAAAATGGCCGCCAACACATGGCCAGGCCACCCAGAACAACAAGAAAAGGAACACAAGACAGACAATGCAGGCCTATGGCAAAAGCACAATGCCTGGCTTTACAAAATGGCCGCCACCCACATGGCCAGGCCACCCAAAATAACAAAAAGTGAAGACAAAGGACAGGACCAGGCAGTTGGAGACTCTGGGAAACTTGCTACCTCTTGGAAAAAATTGTAAAACAAAAAAAAATGACTCCTTGATCACCAAACTACATCTAAATGACAACCTGAGGAGTTTTTGTGCAAAATGAACTAAATCAACATTTTCGAGAAGGTTTAATGATGCTCGAGAGATATTGTTCGCCAGATTGTAAATTCTGCGTGTTCGGCATCGCGATCGTCACAAATTGTCGTTATCGCGCGCGCAAAACGTACATTGAGCGCGCGAAGAAGATAAAAGTGTAAGTCCGCGTTGTCGCGCAGTGCGGACTTGCCCAAAGTCCGCGAGCTGAACGCCCAGGGTTACCTACTGCCTGAAAAGGCCTATTCAAACACCCAAAAATATAAAATACCACCCCAAAACCCACATTTTCCAAATCAATCCAATGCCATCCATGGATGCCCGGCCTACATGATGTTTAAACTTTAAATTCAACAGACACCACAGAAACATGCACCCATGGGTACCTCTGGCTCTAGTCCGGGCCTACTGGCTGAAATTCCAATCAAAGAAAAACAACTAGGCCCCTGCCGAAACTACAGGCCACAACAATACATTTTAAAAACTATGGAAATACCACAAAAAATGTAGGTACAAACAAGCCCCAATCAAACAAACAAGTACACCAATTCTCCAACTTACTTGTAAAATCTCAAATCCAAGAGTCCTCAAATCCAATCCAATGATATGATGCAGCAGACAGACACAAAAGTGATCCTTCCAGCTCCAAATCCAAATGAAAGTGAACAGCACATGGACAAAGCACTGGGAGGAGCCTGCTGGACAGGAACAGGAAGTTTGAGAATCAGGGGCACTTCCTTCCTCTTGGAAAAAAAGAAAAAGGACTCCTTGCTCACCAAACTACATCTCTAAATGACAACCTGAGGAGTTTTTTGTGCAAAATGAACTAATTCATCATTTTCTAGAAGGTTTTATGATGCTCGAGATATATTCTTCGCCAGATTGTAGTTTCTTCGTGTTCGGGATCGCGATCTTACCAACACTGCCGCCGGAAGTCAGATCGCGCGTCCGAATGACGTGTTCGCGTTCGCACACTCTCGCGGGATCGTGCAGCCGGATTCCAAATCTCGTGGTGCCCGCGAACGGATAGGAAGTCGCGTCGGCGAACGCAGAATCATGGTAGGTCGTTACCGCTCGCGCGAGAACGTATATTGAGCGCGCCAAGAAGAAAAACAGCTACGCTACGCCGCAAATTGCGTAGTGCACGGTAACTTCGCGTTCTACGCGAATCGCAAAGTTACCGAAACTTCGCAAACTCCGCGAGCGTAGCGTAGTTCACCGCCCAGGCTTACTGTTGTGTAGTTCCTATATATCCTATACAGGATCTGCACGTTCGGATAACATAATCTGTGGGTTTGGTGGCGGACTGATTCCATGCACCCCCACCGGATACGTTAGCCTGTCTGTATCAGCTAGCTCACAGTGCCACTAGAGTCTCCTCTTATCGGGAGAGAATAGTTCTTGGAAACCTCAGAACATGACAACACTGATCCCCCAGGATCGTGGAAACAATATACTACCTTTCGGTCAGTCACTTGTGCTCACTTAGGGGCATATTAACAAGCGATAATTATATTATCGCAGGCTATCTCTGGCATTTATCGCCCTGGTAGCACGTTATTAACAACGCGTTACTCCAGGGCGATAAAAATTCCAGAGATAGCGAAGATATCGCTCTTTGCAGGGAACATCGCTGGTTTTCCAGCGATGTTCCCTGCAAAAGGGCGATAACCTTGCTGATACGACCCTGTGGTCGTATCAGCAGAATCCACCTCCTATGCCTAACATAGGTAAGTCAGGATTATAGCAGACGTTAGATTTTGGCGAAAACAGCTGTTTTCGCCAAAATCTAACGTCTGCTATAATCCTGTGGGCTGCCTTGTAAATATCGCGATGTGAACATCGGCGATATTTGCAACGTAGCCCATCCGGGTACGCCCAGTAACGCCCACTTTGCATCTCATTAGAGATGCAAGGATGGGCGTTGGGGAAAGGGCGATAGTGCAAGGATTCACGCGATAGCGTGACCTTGCTGATTAGGCGATAGAATTATCGCCGCTTCCCGTCCGAAAACGGACGCTAAAGCGGCGATAATTGCTTATCGCCTCGTTGTTAATATGCCCCATCGTTTGTCTCAGAGAGATACACAGAATAAACAGGCTGGTCGTTTTCAATAAGAATTTATTAAACAATTGTTATTCTAGTGTAGAATATATGAGCTGCAACAACCATTAGGCAGTAGCAGAGATATATGATTAGCAATATCACAAAAGTAAAGGGATGGTATAGTTCTACCTTCTTGCATAAATCATGAATATATACGAGTACATAAAACACATGATAAAAAGTATGCACTCCTACGATGCCTCCCTAACTAGATGTACCTAAATGTACCTAGCATCTATGTAGGTGTTATGCCAAGAATCCCTCTAGGATCTAGTCCACCCCATTACCTGAGAGTTTAGTGAATGTGGGACCCCGTCCTGATCTCGAGTTGGACACCCGGCGAGGGATGTTAGACCACTGCTAGCTGGAGAGTCTTCATGCAGGAACCTCAGCGTCTTTGGTCAGTGTGTCAGCCGGGAAGTCACGATCTCCTCTATCTTCCTAAGCAAGATGTGCTGTATGTATACCCATTGGTCTCCCCAGGGGTACTACCTTGCTGTGTTACTGTGTCGGCCTAAAGGATGACGTTGGGCCTGAACATTATACAGAGATATTATACAGGAGATGGTAATCCTACTGTTAGTCCTGCTGTGCTTCCTAGAAGCCTCATGCATAATGTATGAGAATCAAACCAGGGAAAAACCTGCATTCTGAATGCAGTGTCATATCTAGGTAAAAGGTCAGTGCCTAAGGACCGTTATGTATGTAATGTAGGGAAGAATATAGGTGAAAGGTTGCAATGTTACCTGCGCCTATATAGGGTACCTATATGGAATATAACACCCACTCCTCTTCCGACTGGACGACATATGTAACCTATTAATGTACTACTATCATAACTAGATAGCGGTACGCACAAAGTTTATAAAAACATCTCTTTAGTTAAAAATGTTTAAAAACTTCTAAAAAATTTCTAAAAACATAAAAAATGTAAAAAGAAAATGTTTCAAGCCCTAGTTCTAAAAGTGTCCGTAATTATAGTCCGAACCACTATAAGCATTAAAAAGCCATGTATGCCCAAAAAATGAAAGGAATGTCAATTTAGTTTCATAGTTCCAAATTTGAGCTTGTTTAGAAAAGGGCGAATTTCTCCCAGCACACGACGAGCCAAATGAGTCAAATGTTTATGTGTCCTTGCTGGTAGACGCAACATTTCCGTTGCTTGCTTCCGCAGTAGACGGCCCCTGTAACACCTCGCAGAGTATGTCAATTGAGCACAGATGATGTTCCATGCTGTCCGCAGCCGGTGCTGGGGCAGCCGTGTGCTGTCCAAAGCCTGGGTGTCAGTGGAGGAGCCGGTGTTCATACCAACAGGCGCAGTTACTACCTGCGGTGGCTCAAGAAATGCCGCCATTAACATTGGAATACGCTGAGGACACTGCAGAACATGGGCCGTTATCGAGTCCAGTAACGCATTCACGTCCAGTGGCGCACATGATAGGAGTGTCAAACACAGGTCTAACACGCATTCTTCTCCGCAAAACAGGCATCGGAGGACAGGTAAGATGCAGTCCATCCAGACTGGTCGAAATGACAAGAACCAAGATGCACTTAGTTCTCTTAGGCGAGGTGTGCCCAGATGTTGTACCATATGGTCACAGTATTTACGCTCCTGGAGTGCTTTTTTCCATCTCCTTGGTGACTGGGACATCCATTGCATAGCAAATATAAAATAATCAGGATACCTGCTGCTAGGAACAGGATGAGCGGAAGTCCTCCAAAGATGCTTCCGAATACGGAGTGTATGAAGTTTGGTATACTCCAAGTACCGTCTGAAAGGTGCTCAGAAGTCCAGAACCTATGGTCTTAAATAGGTGGACAATGCCTGTCGTATCAAACATGTTAAAGATACGATTTACCATTTCTGCTAAATGGAAAGGGCAGTTTGTATGAATTAGCGCCTGTATCTCTGCTGAAGACCTTGCGATCTGGAGATCAAAAGTCTCTCGAGCGGAGGTTAAGTGCACAGACTTCTGTAGAAGCATGGCTTTCATTCTGCTTAGAGTATCAAACCGTATTAAGGAAACATTCAGTGAAGGCCATAACGGCACCTCCCTGACTGTATGTGTCGGTGGAAACAATACTTGCATAGAACAAGTAACCCTGGAGCTCACGGTTACCAGATATGCGATGCCTGGGAGCATTCCACAGCAGCCTTGACTGTTCAGCATCAAGTAACTCCCATTCGAAAGTAGCCTAAATGCTAGAGTAATCACTGCAGCTGGGGCTCCCCTCAGATGACAGGACAAGTTCGCTACACAACCATTACAAGCCCCGTGCAGCATTATATCCTGACATATGAGTGATCCACTTACAGCGTTCTCACAGTTTGTACCACTTCGAA
Organism: Calotriton arnoldi; assembly: GCA_963921515.1. Lineage (NCBI taxonomy): Eukaryota > Metazoa > Chordata > Amphibia > Caudata > Salamandridae > Calotriton > Calotriton arnoldi. Next base: position 107,669 of record CAWUFW010008084.1, read on the forward strand.
ACACTTCTTTATCCCCACTCTGGTGTCGAAATTTGCATGGTAATTCCCAAGATTCCTTAATGTATTCCTTACCCATTTTTTCATATCTGCCTGCCTTCATTTGTTCAAGGCAATACTGAAACTGAAAAGTAGTGACTGGTAGAGTTATGTGGCCATGGATTAGCCATTCCGTGGACGGTGATTCTGCCACTGTGAAAGGTAATCTATCCAGGTTTTCGAAACGCAGCATTGTATATTTTGCTCCCCTTTGAGCCATTTCTATCTGTTTATCTGTTAGATTGCATTCAGAAAACAGAGACGTACTGTTGATATAACGCCAAGGCACGTAGCCTGCACACAAAGATTGCAGCGTCCAGCTTAACAACATAATAGATTGCCCGTGTTGTAATATGGCCAAATCTTGTTCTAGTATGTCTATCGCAGAAGATACAATGTTGCCTAAGGAATATATCCTGGAGGTCAATGTAGTTAACCCATTGTCTACCACTGCTAGAGATTTTTCTAGATATATACGGTCTATCTCTTGTAGTCTCTTTGCGACATCTTGTTGGGATATTTTCCATATTTCATTATAGACAGCATAATAGAAACGTTTCTGACGTGGCTTCCTGGGACCCATTAAAAAATCCCTAAGATCCACATCCTGTGACAGTAAGGATAAGTGTTGTTTCACCTGTGTGAGTGTTGAAGTTTTTAGCCAATCAAAGCACAACTTCCCAACACTGTGGGATGTCACTACCCCTGGATGTTGTCTCTGTACATAACGTGGATCTGGCCTATGGATACTAAACCCTTCAGCTTTAGCCATGAATCTTGCCTGACAACTATTAGTGTCTGTGGGCCAAATCAACCATTTTTTCCAATTGGGGTCTGATCTGTTGTATTGTATGATGTCATCTACTGTAATCTCTTCCTGTGATGTTTTGTTACCCTCGGTGTGTGATGGAGTTGGCACCCGAGTTGTGTTCAAGTCTTTGTTCTTGGCTAGTCCAAGGCAAGACGTCTGTTGCACTGTCTCGTTCAAAAACATGGTTTGTTGAGTGATGAGGCATACTCTAAACAAAGCTTCTGTTCCCTGTACCTGCCATTCCCTAGTACCCCAGACTTATTTTAGGTCTATGGTGTCTTTCCACAAGTCGAAACCTTGTTCCGACAACTGGGCAATAAAGGAAGCAAAGTAAATCTGTTTGGTGTTTGTACATATTGAACCGTGAAAAATATGGAAATTTCTGTGTAAATGTTTTTGAACTGCCTCTCGGCGGTGTTGGACAATGTTCCCACTGGTGGTATGTGAACACAGGTCTAGGATTAGCAGATTTGTCTAAAAAGTGATGACCATAGTGCTGATAACAATACATGGTCTCGTAATCTGATGTGCCTTCCAATGTTTCACTATTAGAAAATGCAGCAGATTTTTCCAAATCAGATAACATGTTATTAACAGTTTCAAAATCCCAATCATCGGAAAATGTACTTGAGGTAATGATATCACTCAACGATATTTTAAATAAATGAGGAATTCTTAAAATTTCAGTCGGACGAAATATATTGAAATCAACCTTGTCCCAAACTATACCATCCGGTATAGGAACTGCTGTAATGTTCACTGATGACAAGTCTCTTTGTTCTCAATGAGATGATAGGTGTGGTTTTAAAAGTAAGTTCAACTTTTGGGCTGCAGAGCTTTGTCGAAGGTATCTTCCATTAACAAGCATACTAAAAACTATTCCTAAGCCTAGCCAGAAAAGAAAGAAAAGTATCCCGGTGATTGTCCATAGTTCTACCCAAGGTGACAGCAGGTAAGTCTTTTTAAGAAAGTTCAGAAAGTCTTTAACTTGCTGCTTGCGTGATTTTTGGGCTGGCATTGTTTCAGGTTCACTTGGATCCAAAGAAAACGTATCACAGTTGTAGTAACTGACTCCAGGCTGGTTGAAGTATTTCAGGAGTATTTATTGTAGTAGCTACAATTCCAGTAGTTCAGCCCAGGACTAGCCCCACCAGGAGCAGCCAGCATGCTGCTCAGCCCTTCTCCAACTGTAGTCTCTCACCCCAACATTCCACATTACATCATTCTAGGAAGAACTCACTGGCAGAGCATGAACACAATGAAACCAGGATACAACAAAAGTTTATGAAGTAGCCAGAAGCAGTTCGATCAATTGTTGGAATTGCATCAGGATTTGTTGAAATTGTACTTTGCTCTTGTCGAGGCAAGTTGGCGTAGACATCTGTATTTGGTCGAATAGCAATTTGTCTGTCATTTTGAGTTTGATTTTGAAGTTGAACTTCAGGTTCCAGAGGAACGCGTTCCATAGCATTGTTGCATAGTCCTTCATTCCGTGCAGGGGACTCTTCGAACGTGATGAGTCTTTCCATTTGAACTTCTTGGATTGTAGCGAGAGGAGGGCATCTGCTACTTTGGAGTCCACATGGCCTACTACTCAGTATCGGAAACATAGTGTGGTTTGATTAGGTCGATTGAGACAAATCTTTTCTCCTTTTTTCCGGCAAGAGGCGGTAGAAGTACAGTTCTTGTTCCTTCAATTGCTAGGACCGGTACAGGCTTTCTGTATGATGGCCCAAATTTTTTCTTGTCCGCTCTCTTCTCTCTGACCAGATTTCTGACTTTTGGGATCCAGACAGGCCTTGCCATGACTGATTTGACTTCCCCAGTGGCGGTCTTCTTCAGCTGGACATTACTTTGTTGTGTCCTGGATTCATTTAGATCCTGTAAAACAGCCAAACGATCATGCATGTAAAAAGGCTTTTCATCCGCCACTGCGCCTTCACAATCAAGATCAGGTACCCACATTCTTGTCCCAAAAAGGACCTCATATGGAGTGACCCCCCTAGAGAACTTCTTGGCATGTTGTTCAAAGCTCGCTGGACTCCATACAGATGTTTTACCTAACTTTTACCCGTGCCTAATACTGTAGCTGTTAAAGATTGCTTTAAGTCCCGGTTTTTCTCTCCACAACTGAATTTCCCTCGGGATGGTATGGAGATGAGTACCGCAATGCTACACCCAATCCTTGCATGGCCTCCTTGTAAGCCCGAGAGCTAAACACAGGGCCCTGGTCAGAATGTAATGTGGCAATTGCGTATGTCCCTGTAAAGACTCGCAAATCTTTGATAACAGTTCGGGCGTCAGCCGAGCGTTGGAGCCACACCCATAGGAATATTGAGCAGGAATCCACTGCAACCATGATATACCTCTAAGCCCCATCTCTTTGTAAAGGGCCACAGTGGTCCAAGTAATCACACGCTAGTGGTTTGTCAGATATTAATAATGGTGTCTGTGCTGGACGTGTTACGGTGAACCTTTCATCTGCTAGCAGATGTTGCATTTCAAGACATAGGGGGTCATTACGATGGCGGACGGAAAAGCTACCCGACTGCCATGGTAGTGGAAACTCACTGCCTGCCGCTACCGTGGGAAAACCGACGGCTAGATTAGGATCCTCGGCGGTAAAAATCCAACCGCGGCGGAAAGGAGACCCGAGAAACCGCCCGTCCCGTGCAGAGAAGCCCGAAACCTGTCCGCGGCGTTCGGAATCGCTGCGGAAACAGCACAAACCACCGCAACCACAGCAGAGACACTGCCATGGAAATTATGATATCCCTGACATGACTGCGCTGCAGAGTGCTGTTTCTGACCGCCGCGGTCGACAATAGTGAGGAATGAGAGAGCCCGCGGAAGCGCCGTAGCATAGCCACCGCTGCGTACGCTCCGTGAAAAAAATGGCGGTTGGAAAAAATACACACAACATGTCCACAAAATGCATCAAGCAAACAAGTCATGCACCCAAAAACACCTAACACAGCCCAAAGACACACCCCCATGGTAAACTCAAAAACTACAAATCCCAAGATGACACACACACCACACCTGCAACCAATACCCCATCCTGACACACCCACATAGCCCAGTATAAATCCAGCCCCCTACCAGACCACAATCCTTTGCAAAACTCCAGAACTGAAGGGACATAAACCACAGCTGACAGGAGAGACAAATCTGCACAACACACACACACACATCACCACCACCACCACCACTTCTACACCTGCACCTATAACCCCTTTGCACATCACACACCATACACATCACCACCACCACCACCACTTCAACACTTGCACCTCAAACACCTTGGCACATCACACACCACGTTACCACAGAAAATGGCCAAATTCACTGACAGTGAGTTGAGGGTCCTGGTAGATGAGATAATCAGGGTAGAACCCCAATTGTTTGGTAACCTGGTACAACAGACACCAGTAGCCACAAGAACGCTAATGTGGAGAAGGATAGTAGATAAGGTAAATGCAGTAGGGACTGTGCCATGCAATAGAAATGAAATTATGAGGCGCTGGCACGATCTGAAGGCAGTGGTCAAGAAAAAGAGAGCCAAGAACCATGAGCTGGCTAACAGGACAGGCAGTGACCCTCCCGTTCCACTCAAGACATTCACCGAATGGGAGGAGAAGGTGCTTGGCATACTGCATCCAGAGAGTCTCACAGGAATACCTGGGGGAGTGGAGGCTGGTAAGTACAAACAAATGCCTAACATCACACTGACATGTACTGTCTTGCACCACTACTAAGCTATACCTCCCAGGTACAAATGCAGTCATGAGCACCACACTGTCACCAACACATCTCTCACACATTAATCCAACAGTCCCTCAGGTTCACCTCAAAGGTAGCTACAAACATCACCATGGGTACATGTTTACATGCTGCCAGCACTACAACTCCCACCAGGCCCCCTTGTCCAACAGATGCACAAGATGGAGCCCTGACCCCCCCATGTGGCAGCCATTGCATTGCTCACCTTAACCTAACAGGTAGGTAGCCATCCTCACAGGGAGGTGTGTATGTGTGCTCTGGAAGTCTGTACTGCAACTCCCACCAGGCCCCCTTGTCCTACAGATGCGCAAGATGAAGCCCTGACCCCCCCATGTGGCAGCCATTGCATTGCTCACCTTAACCTAACAGGTAGGTAGCCATCCTCACAGGGAGGTGTGTGTGCTCTGGAAGTCTGCACTGCAACTCCCACTAGGCCCCCTTGTCCTACAGATGCGCAAGATGGAGCCCTGACCCCCCATGTGGCAGCCATTGCATTGCTCACCTCAACCTAACAGGTAGGTAGCCATCCTCACAGGGAGGTGTGTGTGTGTGCTTTGGAAGTCTGCACTACAACTCCCACCAGGCCCCCTTGTCCTACAAATGCGCAAGATGGAGCCCTGACCCCCCCATGTGGCAGTCATTGCATTGCTCACCTTAACCTAACAGGTAGGTAGCCATCCTCACAGGGAGGTGTGTGTGTGTTCTCTGGAAGTATACACTACAACTCCCACCAGGCCCCCTTGTCCTACAGATGCGCAAGATGGAGCCCTGGCCCTCCCATGTGGCAGCCATTGCATTGCTCACCTTAACCTAACAGGTAGGTAGCCATCCTCACAGGGAGGTGTGTGTGTGTGCTCTGGAAGTCTGCACTACAACTCCCACCAGGCCCCCTTGTCCTACAGATGCGCAAGATGGAGCCCTGACCCCCCCCATGTGGCAGCCATTGCATTGCTCACCTTAACCTAACAGGTACGTAGCCATCCTCACAGGGAGGTGTGTGTGTGTGTGCTCTGGAAGTCTGCACTACAACTCCCACCAGGCCCCCTTGTCCTACAGCTGTGCAAGATGGAGCACTCCCCACAACCACAACCATGTGGCAGATATTGAATGTGACTCCTCAAACTTACTGGTAGGTCACCATTTCAACTGGGAGTGGTGTGTGGAATTGGTGATACTGCAGTACAACCCACAACAGGCCCACTTCTTCAACAGATCAGCATGATGGAGCACTTGTCCCACTCACAGGCATGTTACGTTTGTTCCCCTGCTCATCACACCATAACACTTTGTCCACAGTCACCTACACAAATTATGCTAAACAGTCGTATTGTACTCAGCATGCACAAGTCTCACTGCAAAAATGTCCCACATTGTGTCTACTGTGCCAGGCATCACACACTGTAACACTAACACCTATCATGCTTCCCTGCAGCAGTGTCTGGCAGGTTGGTTGTCAAAGTGCTAATCACCCATGTCATACCACAGTGTTGCAATGTAAACAGTGGAAGTGCAGATTACCAAAAAACTCCACTGGACCTGGGACTGGACCTGGGACTCACACTGCTAAACTATGCACATCCCAACTGTCTTGCAACAGACCCAGCTGCCACAGTGCTGCACTGAATTGCATAACAAGAGTACCTTTTCTGACTAAAATGCACAAATGTGTCTGCTTGGGACCAGCAATGTGTGTATGCATTGACAATGGTCACATCTCACACTGTCTGTCTGAACAGTGCTGGTATAGTCTGGCCCCAAAAGCACACATTGTCTGCACATGGATGACTGTATCTTACAAACACACCACTGTTGATGACAACATGTAAGTGTATGGATGCCCCGGAACAACTGAATCACCAGTACTTTGATCATGTTCTCAGGTCCACAAATCCCATGAAACCATGATAGTGTGGAAATGTTTGCTGGGTGAGATGTTCAACCTGCTGTATGTCACCACAGTGATAGGAGCCTATACCCCATGCCCTATTTTGCCTGCAAATGTTGGGGGAGTGAACCCCACACCCAGATAGTTGGGACAACAGTGATGGTGGGGCCACACCCCATGCCCTAATGTGATGTGAAAAGTTTGGGTACCCACACACCTTCTGCTCACCACAGGCACGTTCCTTCCAAGAATGACTCTTAACGTAGCCATGTCATTGCTCACCTTCACCTCAACCGGGAGGTAGCCATCTTCACACGGAGACAGTGTTGTGGTGTTGGCAAATTGTCCCACAAATCCCACTATGCATGCTGTCCCACCCCTGAGTAGGATGGGCCACTCCACCCCCAATCAGAATCATGTGGCAGGCATTGTATGCCACCCACTCAACTAACAGGTAGCTAACCGCATCTCACAGGTCGGGGTGTGTAGGGGTGGGAAGCTTGCACAACAACTCACACAAGCCCACATGAGCTCCAGCCACCAAGACTGATAACACCCTCGCACTAAGATGCATGTGTCAGTCATTGCAATGTCCACTTCCAAATCACTGGTAGGTAGACATATCATGCTGACTTGTCCCACACTGGACCAAGATGGAAGCCTTCCTCACACACACACAGAGAGGTCTTACAAATACAAGCACAAAACAGCAAACAGAACATATCACCAGCCACTACATGCATCCAGATATGCCTCACGACAAGCATGGTGGCATAGGACACCAGGCCACACATTGCACAACTGCACACCCAGATAGCATTGGCCACTATAGTGTGCACACACCTAAGCAAATGAAACCATGACAGCAACTAAAGTGTGACATTCAGATCCACATGTAGATGTAACTCAGTGCACAACCCTGCACACCACTGCATGCCATCTGAAAATGGCAGGGGTCCAGACCAGCAAGGACAAAATGAAAGCAAAGAAAGCATGGCTGGAAGTGCAAATACAGATATGTACACCACATGCCAAAGGTATGGATGCAACTACAATGTTCCCCCAATGTGCAGAAAAAACAGCTGCAAGGGCACAACAAGTGACATACATGCGTAACAGGATCACATATGATTAAACACTCACTAGATGTCAATGTAAAAAATGTAAATTGTGCATGTCATGTCTTGCCAACTCCCAATATGGACGAGTAATGCATGTACCTCAACAGCTTGTAAAGCATCACTGGATGTCGGTAACTGCAAATTAGATGAGTGAACAACTGCTGGATGTACAAACAGTTGATGTATCAGTGCGAACAGAAGCTTTGCTGGTTGCAACACAATGACCATTTCTCATCTGACCCACAGGTGACCAAGAACTCACTGCAGAGGACAACACCACCAACCTGCAGAGCCAGTCCCCCACCCCGGAACAGTGACTACTGGATGAAGACTCCCTGGATTCCTTGGATGAGGAGCCCCAAGCCAGCACATCTGTTGTGGCAGGCCGCAACCAGGCCCAGGCACCCATTGTCCCCACAACCACATCTTCTGCAACCCATGACCTTCCCCAGACAGCTGTTGTCATGGCCTGTGTGGCAACCACTACCACCACCACCACCACAGCTGACCGCAACACCCTCCCTGCCCCAGGTGATGAGCACCTCACGACATCTACTGAGGAGGCCAGGGAGAGGATGCAGCGGAGCAATGTGGGGAGCCAACAGGCCCGTGGCAGCAGTGTAGGTGGGAGGGGAAGGGTCATGCAGAGGGGAACTGAGCCTGGGACGGAAGCCCTGTCCCACATCAACAGAGTCCTTGGGGCATACGAACATGCCCAGGGACAAATGGGCCAGTCTGAGGAAGATTCTCGGGAGCTCCTCCTGCTAATGAGGTCCATGGACACCCGCATGGGACAAATTGTGGACCTCTTTGGGAAGCAAGTGGCGATTCTGAGGGACAGGCCAGCGCAACATTCAACATCTCCGCCTCCCCCTGATGGGCAGCAGGATGACAGTTCGTCATCCTCCCCTGCGTCCACAGAGGGAGGTGAGTCCTCAGACACCACTGAACCTGCAGCACAGGCCCCTCTAGTCAAGTGCAAAAGGGGCCATCCAAGGAAAGGCCAGGAGGCATCAAGTGCCAAAGCACCTGCCAAAGGCAAGTCCCGGAGCCTGCCATGATGGCAGACCACTGCACCACTGCATTTACCTTTTGGACTATCCTTCCCCACACTGCCATGTGAATGGCATCTGTCTGTTGGACTGGGTCTCCACATCACTGTGGTGACTACTCAATTATCTCATCTACCATGACCCTCAACTCATTTCTTCAAATTCCCCCATGTACATTTTCTCAACCCTCACATGTCACAATTGTAAATTAATACACCTTACACACATGTTGTTGTGTCTGCTCCGTCTTTAATACAGGATGTGCAACCTTCACTGTGATGTAAATGTCCCAGGGAAATGGAATGTAGGTAGGCAAGGAGAGGCTGAAGGGACCTAGGAAAAACATTAGAACAAGAGTCACTTGTTTTGGTGTGACATCACACACATCACACAACACTTGTCCACAAGGTACTCCAATCTTCACACATTACACAGAGCAACAGTCGCCATGGAGACATCCTGTATCTGTGTCAAACTACCCTATCCCACAAACATTTCCAACCAGCAAGGAGTGAACACAAGGCTGCAGTCACCAAGCTCGCATACACCCTCACAGCAACTGCAACACCATCAGACCATGTGTCCCTCCTACATCGTCACTCACCTTCAAGTGAAGTAGCGGTTGATGAGCTGTTGACGCATGTCGACACCTTCCTCCTCTCCACTGTCCTCGTCACTGGACCCGGGTTGGTTTGCAGGCGGGGGCCTTGGCTGCTCATCATCATCCAGGATCAGGGGTATTGCCTTGTATGGCCAGGTTGTGGAGCAGGCAGCATGCCACGACTATCTGACACACCTTCCTTGGCGAGTACATCAGGGCACCTCCGGTATGGTCCAGGCAGCGAAATCGTGACTTTAGGAGACCAAATGTACGCTCTATTACACGCCGTGTCCTCCCTTGGGCATCATTATATCGCACATCAGCTGCTGTCACAGGATTCCGCAGTGGGCTCAGCAACCATGGATGGTTAGGATATGCAGAGTCACCTGGGTGTGAGAAACACAGATTAACCTTGATGTTCCACAATGCCACAGGACAGCATGTCACACACACACCACGCTACCTCACTATGCATACTCACCCACAAGCCATGCACGCTCAGGAAGCAGATTGGCCATCAGCTGTGGGACGATGCTGCTACGCGTGATGTGCAAATCATGGGCTGACCCGGGATACCTGGCACACATGTGGGAGATGATCATGTCCGCCCGGCACACCACTTGAACATTTACTGAGTGGTAATGCTTCCGATTCCTACAAACTTGCTCTCGTGCCTGTGGTGGCACAAGCCCAACATGTGTGCAATCAATAGCACCAACAACATGGGGGATGTGTCCAAGGGCATAAAAATCTCCCTTCACAGCCACCAACTCTGGCCCCCTGGGGAATTGAATGTATCTGTCCTTGTAGTTCATCATAGCTGACAGTACATCCCTCAGCACCATGCTGAACATCGGTTGTGACATCCCACCTGTGCTTGCTACCATGTGCTGGAATGAGCCTGTCGCAAAAAAATGCAGGCACGCCATCACCTTTGAAGTCGCAGTGAAAGCTGTTGGATATGTGCGACGTGGCTGCAGGTGGCGCTCCAACATGGCACTTAGGTTTTGTAGGGAAACTCTATCCAGCCTGAATTTGCGGATGATCTCTTCATTCTCCATGTCAGCCAGCACTGTGAATGGATATTGGGCCTCCTCCTAGGTCAGATGAAAGTGCACATATGTCAGTGAAACACACCATGAGATGTACAGGACATTTCACATTTCTACAGACACATTGCCAAATGTTACAGACTGCACCATCAACCAACAGAGCACTGCACAAGTCGGTACACATCAGGCACACTACTCGTACACTTGTCCCCTTACCCGCAGCAATGATCTGTGCACACCTCCTGCTCATTGGCATGCACAGTGGGATATGGCACCACATGTGTGCGCACACCTGTGAGTATTACCCCCAGCATATGTGTCAAACTACAATACTACCCTAGCACACCATGCTGCTGTCCATGATGCACCTCCCAACACAGGTTGCACATGGCACACATCAAGTACACACTGACCACAGCCTGAGCATGGTGAACACGAGTGTGCATGTGCAGTAGACAATGTGACAGTCAATGATGCCCCTAGTTCACACAATAAGACAGCATTGTGCGTTACATTGCACCTACACACATTGACCATTAGCTACATATGCTATGCAACACAAAAACCGTACAGTCTACATGCCCTTACACATCACATGTGACATGTGCATGTGTATGTGTCAATGCAATTTATCACATACACATATATGGCATGTGTAGGTGACATGGAGTTAAATGTCCCATTTGTTATGTTGGCCTCATGAGGGTCCTTCAATGTTGGAGACACTGGGCACTGTTCATGTTGGGCTATGGATAGAGATGGATGACTCCATATGTGCAGCAAACCTGCTCCGCAAGTCCACGGACGGTCACTAAAGGCACTGTATGGCACCCATATGGCGGTGCCTACCGCCTGGCCCCTGCGGACTGTCACCGCCAATACCCCAGACACGATTGCGGTAGTCTCAGCCATATCTACATGTGTATATGGCGGTTGGCATGCACCGCTACCCAGTTCATGGTCACTACAGGCACTGTATGGCACCCATATGGCAGTGCCTACCACCTGGCCCCTGCAGACTGTCACCGCCAATACCCCAGACACGATTGTGGTAGTCTCAGCCATATCTACATGTGTATATGGCGGTTGGCATGCACCGCTACCCAGCTCATGGTCACTACAGGCACTGTATGGCACCCATATGGCGGTGCCTACCGCCTGGCCCCTGCGGACTGTCACCGCCATGGACCATGCCCTGGCAGCCAATGGGAAGCACCCTCGTGGTAGCCTGATGCAATTTTGAAGATAGCGGTAGGTATGTTCCGCAACCGCGTAGCCGGTCATTGGAAGCATTCAAAAGATGCACCACCGCGGTAGCGCGTGCCTGGCCCCTGCGGTGTGTCACCGCCATGGTCCATGCCCTTGCAGCCAATGGGACGCACAGTAGCGGTAGCTTCATATGGCTTTGAAAATCGTGGTAGGCGTGCACTGCCACCGCGGAGGCGGACATTGGATGATTTTAAAAATAGCAGACCTGGTACACCAATTGCAGTGGCGTGGGACCACTGACACAGCCCCTGGGGCCCATATATGTGTGGGAGGGTGCCCCACATTTCCACTGCTACCAGGGACTGCTGCCTGACACGCTCCACCTACTGCTGCTGCCTCCAGGGACTGCTGCCTGCCACCCTCCACCTGCTGCTGCTGCCTCCTGGGACTGCTGCCTGCCACCCTCCACCTGCTGCTGCTGCCTCCAGGGACTGCTGCCTGCCACCCTCCACCTGCTTCTGCTGCCTCCAGGGACTGCTGCCTGCCACCCTCCACCTGCTGCTGCTGCCTCCAGGGACTGCTGCCTGCCACCCTCCACCTGCTGCTGCTGCCTCCAGGGACTGCTGCCTGCCACCTTCCACCTGCTGCTGCTGCCTCCAGGGACTGCTGCCTACCACCCTCCACCTGCTGCTGCTGCCTGCCACCCACCACCTGCTGCTGCTGCCTCCAGGGACTGCTGCCTGCCACCCTCCCCCTGCTGCTGTTTCCAGGGACTGCTGCCTGCCACCCCTGAACCCACAGTGATGTCGAGGACACAGAAGATCCGGGCCAGTCCCTTGACCAGCGAGGAGCTGGAGGTCCTGGTGGACGGGGTGCTTGCACAGTACCCAAGGCTCTATGGTGCCCCTAATGTCGTGGTAAGTCTCCAACAGTGTGAGTGAGAGTGCAGGGGGGGCACACGTGAGGTGGAGGTGCTGCAGTATGTGTCAGTGAGTGTGGGGCTCTGACATGCACTGCCTAGCATGTTTCCTCCAGGGGGAAGGGCTGTGTAGCCTCTTTCACACGTTTCCCTGCATGCCCATCCAGATTTGAGGGACATGTATTGTCCTGTCAGCCATACAGTGAATCAGCAAATTGGTAATGCAGGAGTCAGGCCAGTGATTGCTTGTGTGAATGGCTGTGTGGGTCCCAAATGTCACTCTCAGTGTCAGCCCACCTGGCCTGCACAGTCACCGCCCAATTCCCACAAGTACACATCACTGCATGTACAGTGTGTTCCATGTGTCTTTTGTTCACACATCTTCATCAAAGAGCCATCTCAGCCCTGTAGATTGCACACGACAAGCCTTGTGACAAGGGTGTATGTATGAGAGTTGATGTCACTGTATGTGAGCTCCATGACACAGTGAGCCATTCACAGGGCTGGGACATTGGGGACTGCGCAGTGTTGGACACAGTGAGTCCACCAACAACCATGTGTTGCTATCTAATCTATGTGTTGCTCTAGCTAACAGCGGACAGTAGATGTGGGCAGACTACACATTGCTTGATGTGCTGGCATCCTGCATGTGAGTGGGATGTAGAGGTACTGTGTCCACCCTCCCACCTTCATGGATTCACGTGTGGCTCTCCAATGCCGTTGTACCATGTGCCATGCATTCTTGGCTCTGTTACACATATCTGTTGATTTGGGATGAGTGAGTATTGTGCCACTGTTTTGAGAGATTTTGGTAGTATACACTGTGTCATTGATGTATTACCCCTCTTGTCTCCCATGCCTGCAGCTGAAAGTCCACCAGCGTAAAGCCGTGTGGAGGGCCATTGCCTCCAAGGTGCGTGATCTGGGTGCGTCAAACCGACGGCGCAGCCACTGTCATAAAAGGTGGGACGACATCTGCCGGCTGAGCAAGAACGTGGCCGAGATGACGCTGGGGCTGCTCCCTTGGAGTGGCTGGTTGGCCCGCGCACCATGACACCACTAATGGCCCGCATCTTGGCCGTAACACAGCCTGAGTTGGATGCACAATTGAAGGAGCATCAGCAGCAAGCTAGGGGTGAGTATTTGTTGACGGGTGGCTTTGGCAGGGAGTGGCTGCATTTGTCCACAGATTGGACAAACTCTGAGCTATGTGAAGTTGGTAGTGTGATGCAGTGGATTGTAAGTGGAGTCTGTGCTGGGTGCATCTGACATGCATTTGTCCCACCTGTACTCACTGATGTGATCTGCGCAATGTGCATTGACATTGCAATCAAAGCTGTGGCATTCAGGTACCTTGTACAGTGGGGTACTGTGTGAATTCATATTGCTGGTGACGGCAGTGTGCCTAATCTGAGTGTGTTTCAATCAATGCATGCAATGCCTGACGCAGATTTCAGCTGCTACAACTTCTGAGGACAATGTGCTACAGTACTTGTGCCCGTGCAAGCAACATGGTGGCTGGCATGCGCTAATGCCCATTGTGGGCTATTATGTTGTGGTCTGTGTGTGTGTGCTCCCTACTGCTCCATCCATGTACGTAATTGACACCATGTTGTGGTGTTCATCCTTGCCATCCTCAGCACCCTGTGTGGTCAGAGAGATTTTTGTGCCTGTGTCTGAAGTAGGCCACAGGCAGGATGGTGTGCTGTGTGAGTCACCGGGATCACTTATGGCTGGATTTGTTCTTTACATGCACTGTTGGGTTGATAATTGAGGTGCCAATGTAGATTTAGTCAGGGTGATGTGCAAAGTGGATAACACATCTTTTTGAATGGTGATTTACTTGCACATGTTACTTCAGTTGGTGCCACTCCACTAACACTACATCTCTCTCCCATGTAGCATCTCCCGTGTGCGGTGAGGGACAGGGACGGACACCAGCGGTGAGGCATCCAGTGCAACAGCCGCACCGGAGCAGTGTGACACAGATGTGACCAGCGCCGAGAAGGGTGATAGGAGTCTGCTGGAGGAATCACAGCCCGAGATGCAAAGCTCTATGTCATCTGATGCCAGCGGTGACGCATCCATGTTGGGGGCCACAGGGAACGGGGACTCTGCCTCCTCTTCCGCCACACAGCGTCCAGTGCCCAGCCTCCCATCTACTTCCACTGGTGCTGCCCGTGTTCGCACAAGTCGAAAGGGAAGAGTGTCCTTCACCCCAGGCACTGCTGCCCCGGCCCATGTCAGCCCTGCAGCCCTCAGTGCTGAGTCAGTAGAGCTATTGCACCAGCTGTGTGTGGGGCAGACAGCTCTCCTCAATGCCTTCCTAGAGCACGATAAAAAGTTGGGCCAGGTAATAACTTTCATGGAGGGCATACATTTGGATGTGGGTGGGCTACACTGGACAGTGCAGTCATTGTCCTCAACAGTGATGGCAGCCCTGCAACAGGCACATTCTCAGGGAGCAGCTCCTGTCCCTTTGTCCACCCCCCTGTCACTGTGCACCTCTGACGACAGTGACAATGCTCAACAGACCCCAAAGTGCAGATACAGCACACACAGCACACAGCAGCAGCAACAGCCCAAACGGTCCAGGCCGCAGACACCATCCCCACAGAAAACTAAGACCACCCCAGAGCACAGAGAGAAAAGCCCGTCAGGCGACACCAAGGGCCAGAGGGGCAAGAAACAGGCCTCAGGGTCACAGGCCTCAGAGTCATCCCCCGCAAAGGACTTTCCTGTCCCAAGGACCACTCGCAAAGCAAAGAAGGCAGTTTCCCTGCCCACTGAGGAGGTGTTACCTGCAAGGCTTACACTGGATGATGGCCCAATGGCTCATCCACCCACAACCTCCACTCCCATCCCGAGCCCTGTGAAGCAGGCACAAGGGGGCACTGTAGGAGCTAAACATAGTAGAAAGGGTTTGGAAGGGCGGAGGCAAGCCCCAGGAAAGCGCACAGCTGGATCCAGCATGTCCCCAGAGGGGGCCCAGAGTCAGCACTAGGAGCAGGTTTGGTGGTGGGGTTACCTGTTGTGGCCACACCAGTTCCCATTAGTCCCCACACAGGGAAGCCTTTCAGGATCCCTAAAAAGTGGAAAGGCACCCCTCCACAATCTCCTGCACATGCTGTGTCTCACCACAGCACCCCACCTGGTCCAAGCAGCCCTCCAGCTTCCCAAGCCAGAGATGTCTCTTCCACAGATGTTCCTCACACTCCCCGGGGCAGTCCTCCTACTGACCACGACACACAGTCACCTCCAAGTCCGACAGACAGCCACATCTGAGTGGTAGTCACCCTCACACACCTGTCTGTCCACAGTGGTGTCTGTGATGCCCATTGTTATCCCCATGACTCTGTTGTTGAGCATGGCATGGTATATTCACACACATTAGATGTGCAGCTTCTGATGTGACTACTCTGCACATTGTACTTGCCTTGTGGTTCACTGCTGTTTGCACCCTCCCTGTGCAGCTTCTCATGGACTTCACCTGCACATTGGACTGGCCACTGGCCTTGTTGCTCACTACTGTTTGCCCCCTGCCTGTGCAGCTTCTGATGTGACTACTCTGGACATTGTACTTGCCTTGTGGTTCACTGCTGTTTGAACCCTGCCTGTGCAGCTTCTCATGGACTTCACCTGCACATTGGACTGGCCACTGGCCTTGTTGATCACTACTGTTTGCCCCCTGCCTGTGCAGCTTCTGATGTGACAACTCTGCACATTGTACTTGCCTTGTGGTTCACTGCTGTGTGCACCCTGCCTGTGCAGCTTCTCATGGACATCACCTGCACATTGGACTGGCCACTGGCCTTGTTGATCACTACTGTTTGCCCCCTGCCTGTGAAGCTTCTGATGTGACTACTCTGCACATTGTACTTGCCTTGTGGTTCACTGCTGTTTGCACCCTGTCTGTGCAGCTTCTCATGGACTTCACCTGCACATTGGACTGGCCACTGGCCTTGTTGCTCACTACTGTTTGCCCCCTGCCTGTGCAGCTTCTGATGTGACTACTCTGCACATTGTACTTGCCTTGTTGATCACTACTGTTTGCCCCCGCCTGTGCAGCTTCTGATGTGACTACTCTGCACATTGTAATTGCCTTGTTGATCACTACTGTTTGCCCCCTGCCTGTGCAGCTTCTGATGTGACTACTCTGCACATTGTACTTGCCTTGTTGATCACTACTGTTTGCCCCCTGCCTGTGCAGCTTCTGATGTGACTACTCTGCACATTGTACTTGCCTTGTGGATCACTACTGTTTGCCCCCTGCCTGTGCAGCTTCTGGTGTTACTACTCTGTACATTGTAGTGACCACTGGCCCTGCAGTTGCCCACATTTGTTATCTATCTATGCACAAGTGTGAATAAAGACAGTTGTTCCTGTCAGTTCTGTCAGTGTAATTTCACAATTTCTCAATAAAACTGTTTTTGTGTGTGCATGGTTTACTGTGTCACATGCTCAGTATGGCACTTCAACATTGGCAATGGGTTGTCTCACGTTTCCATGTTTTTGCAGGGGTGACAGGGACTTCAATTCTTCCTGACTCTTATACTTGTGGGTGCAGTGAAGGTGGTTTTTGAAAATGTTCTTGTTGTCATCATCCTTCTTTGTCCATGTTGTCTATGGTGTAGACATGTCATGTTTGGAGGCAATGTCAACACAGGGTGGGAGTTTATGCACAAGCTTTCATGCAGGTTGGCACGGGTCATGGTGTCTGTGTGAGCTTACTTACTGTGTGCCCAGCAGTGTATGTGTACGGTCCTCTTGTGGTGGTCAGTAATTCTGGTCCCATGCCTTACTTCCAGAGTGTACACTTTGGTGGTGGAGAAGTGTGTGGTGTGAAGGGGGTGACTTTGTGGTGACTCTTGATGTGTGTGCACCCATGTGTCACCCTGGAGTGGTGTGCGTGTATGTGTACTTGTTGTGCCCTGCAATTGTGATTTGGTGCACATGGGAGTGTTGTGTGCTGCTGATGTGAGAGGGGGGATGTGTGACGTATCCTACTTGTGCTTCTCAATCATGGAGTGTGTGAATGGGGCATGTGTGTTGTGGTGCAGAGATGCTCTTGTCAGGTAATTGCATACCTATGTGTGTCTGTTCAGTATTTGACTTCATGGCCTTCCTCTCATCCCTGTGCCTTGACATGGGTGGCCGTGCTGTCTCCCTGAGTTGTTGAATTGAGGTGCTTGTGTTTTGGGTTGACTCACTGTGGCAGCCATGTGTGATTTGATGGGCTGTGGGTGTTCTCAGAGGTCTGTTGTCTTGCATGTGATGTACATATGCTTGATAGTTGTGTCCTTGTCCTTCCCTTTGTGGGCACATCACTTTAGCTTTCATGTATGTTGTCCTCCATTGCTGCTAGCATGTGGTCTGTGTATGTGGCTGTGAGGCAGGGTAGGGTGTGTCTGTGTAAGTTGGTAGGCTGTGTGTGCAGTGAATTGTTTGATCATCAATATGTGTGTGTGTGTGTACATTTTGTGCTGGAGCTCAGTGTTCTGGGCATGTGTGTGGTGTTGTTGAGGTGTGTGTGTTGGCTGGGGCCTGGCCTTCTGTGGTATGTCTTCCTGTGCAACAACTCCTGCTGTGGCTATCTCTGCAGTTGTTAGGGATGTGGGGCAGGGTGTGTATTCACCTGTGCTGTTGTTGTGCAGGAGTGGCACATGGCAGGCACATGATATGTACCTTCAGGGAGAGGGCTAGTGTGTTGTGTTTTGAGTGGTGGTTTTGTGTTGTTTGTACAGTGGCCATGACTGGCGCTGGCACTGGCCTCTGCGTTGTGTGCATGTTTTCCTGCACACTGACCGCGGCGGTGACGACACCGGGACATTTGTTCATGATCGCGGAACAGGGGTAGCCAGGATGTGGCGAGGTGTTTTTGTGACAGGTGGGACATGTGTGGATGCAGTGATGGCTATGTGCCTGTCCCCACAGGGGTGTCTGGTGTGGACATGCACCGTTTTCAAACCCTTGACTTGTGTATTGTGTTGCATGCACAGTTGTGTGTGTACGTACCTGCGGCAGCGTCCGCGCTGGTCAATGACTTGCAGGTGGTGTATCATATACAGCACTGGAAAGGCGTGTAGAGCTGGATCTATCGCGGTGTGGTACGGGTGTCTATTTTCTTGCTCCTCTGTGGTGTCTCCGCCGTCTTTGGATATACGGTTGCTCCACCACGGTGTGCTGCCCTTTTTCCGGCATTGTGATTTGTTCTGCGGACGGGACATCATTCCGCATGGCGGTTAGTGCTCATTGGCTCACTCCGCCGCGCTGGTGGGCGCACTTTGATGGCGGTCGGCGTCACACCGCAGCGGACGGGAAATGGCTCTGTCTAGACATGCTAATATTGTGGGCGTGAAGACCGCTGCCGCTGCGCGGTAAATGCCGTTTTCTCCCACCGCCAGCATCGCGGAGGTGCATCCGCCAGTCATCGTAATGGACCCCATAATCTTTAGTCTGCTTTGTTAATCCAGGCCACCAAAAGCGTTGTTTCAACAAAGAAACAGTCGCCGTAATTCCTGCATGTGCAGAACCTATCCCTTCGTGTGCTGCTAGAATAAAACCTAACCTACGATCCATGTTTGGAATTACTCTATCCCCCACTCCAGGAATCTGAGCAAATGGAATGTTATTGGCATCTAACTTGTAGGAGTACTTGAGTTGAAACCTTTTTGGTACTGCTCTGCTGTTTTTGCGACAAGCATTGATAGCTACCATAATCTCACTGTCTATTCTCGTTTTAGAACAAGTGATTGCAACTACGGAAGCCGTGCGAACAGCCCCCTTTGCGGCTTCATCAACCAATGACTTCCCTTCAACGTGAACGCCATTACACTGATGACTCAGTGTATGTATCACGTGAGCCTTCGGTAGTTCAGTTTTCAGCTCCACTACCTGTTCCCATAGCATTTTATGCTTAATTGTGCCACCTTTTGCATCTTTGAACCCATTTTGAACCCAGTACTGCAAATATTAATTATATGACTGCACACAGTAAAAGGAATCGCACACAATTAGTGTGGGGAATTCTCGATCCGTATTTACCAGTGCCAGTATCAGCGCTTTTAACTCTGCCAGCTGTGCCGTGCAGTCTCCTCGAGATTGTGTTTTTGTGTAACTTGGATGGAACTTTCCATTCCGCATGCGACCTTTAACGATTTCACATGCTGCGCTATATTATTGCTTACTTCCTATGGCTGGTTGAGCTGATCCATCAGTGTAAATTATAGATTCATACTGATCTAGAGGCATTATTTCGTTTGGTAGAGGATATTCTTGTTCGTATTGCAGAAATGCTTGTGTCTTTAAATTTGGGTCTTACCTGTATTATACATCTGTTGCAGTGAGAGAATTAGCCCATTGTATCTATCTCGGATGTAAGGCTTTAGCATTAGGAACGCTTGCCTTTGTTCCAGCCTCTAAGGCTAGAACCGGAGTTACTACTATTATTCGTTTCCCCTGAGCCAGTGCTCTTTCTCTCACTACAGCAGTCTGTACTGCTGTCAGAATCTTTTCTGTAGATGCGAAGCGCATCTCAGCAATTGTGTACAAATGTGATTTGTATGCAAGTGGTACTGTTTCACCTTCATTATATGCCAGATAGGTGTACCCAGATTGACCCGCAACTATACGGATCACCAGGTTGCGTACGTTTGGGCGTGTCTGTAAGTGTTTCGAAGCTATCATGTCAGCTTGTAAGGAACGAAGTGTATCTGTATGTTCCTGTGTCCATTGTTTTACTGAAAAATCAGGTTTTATTAAATCGTAGAAAGGTTTCACTCTTTCTGCGTAATCTAAAATGTATGTTCTACTAAAATTTAGGAAACCCAGAATTGACTGTAAGTTTTTCAATGATTTTGGAGGTTGGAGCAGCGCACATTTTTCTAAATAATTGGCTGCCAGGCTTTTCCCTTCACTTGAAAGCTCATATCCTAAAAACAGGACACTGCGATGGGCAATTTTTGATTTTTTAAAGTTGAATTTGTAGCCCTCAGATGCAAATCCCAAAGTTATGGTATTCACTCTGTTCAAGTGTTCCTCTAGGTCATCGTCCGTCAGATAAATGTCATCCACATAAGACAATGCCTCTTCATCCAAATTTTGAAGTAACTCAGTTACTCTATCCGAAAACAACCCCGGGCTGTTCTTAAACCCTTGGGGGAGTCGACAAAATTGCTGTTGGGTCCCTAGCGCTGAGAAGGCTGTCAGATACCTGCTTTCAGGTGCTATATTTTAGCAGAAATGACAATGTTATTCATTAATGCGGCACTGTGTGCATCTTGGACTGCAAATGTCTTAGTGCAAGTGTTTAAATGTCTATAATCTAAAACTAGATGATATGAATTGTCAGATTTCATGACAGGAAACAAAGGATTGTTCATTGGTGAGGTGCAAGTTTCAATCACCCCTTGGTATTCAAGTTTATCTAAGATCACCCTGTCCTCTGTGCAGTTGGTGTATTTTTTAAAGGAATAATGTGGTGGGTTGAATCCTCATCCCATCCAACATGGTTTTTGTATAATGCTGGAGCCTGGGCTACCGCCCACTCCTGCGCATATGTGTGTTGCAAGTGCCTGGGAATATGGTCTGAGAAGGCCGGAAGAATTATTGTTTCTCCTTTAGGGCAATCCATGACGAATGCTGGCGGCCAATCTTGTTCAGCTAATAAAATATCATAGGCAAACATCAGGTTCTCCCAAAAGAGACCTCTTACTGTTCTACATTTGTCCCCCTCCATTTGGAGCGTTATTTCATATGCTTTATGTGAGACACTTACCCTACTACCATGATATAATCATTCAAGTCCGCTGTCACCAGAAATTCCATCAGGTTCTGGCGAGCTATTGTTATTTCTGCAGCACTGTCTAGCATCGTCAGAGCCCATTCTCCATTCAGTAGTTGAGTCCTCTGAATTCTGGGCATGTCTGATCTTTAGACCTGCAACCTTCTTCTTTTTGAACTGTGGCTTTTGCTTTGGCTTCTCTTCTTTTTTAGAAGTGTAATCTTGAGCATGCTGCTTGTCTCTGGACTTTGTACTCTCTTCTTGTCTGTCTGACCGTCCTTCCCTCTCTGAGTTTTTCGATGAACGGTGAAAGGAACGAGAGGAACGTGTATCAGTATCCTGAAACCTGTCAGGTTTCCTAATATTTTCCCTATTCCTAAGGTTGTACCTCTTTTCGGAGGGCTCCTGTGGAGGAGATCTTCCTAGGGATTGAGATCTATTTCCTTTATAGTTTTGTTGTTTTTTATTGTCCCACTTCTTCTTAATTTAAGCAGGTGTCTGCTTGGAAGTGTCCTTTTCAGGACTGCCCATCAGTTGTGGTTTTAAAGTTTCCCACCCAAACTGTCTCTGCCTAAATCTGCAAATGCAGTTTCAATTATTTTTGGTAGTTCGTGTTCCTGTTCTAAAGGACTGAACTCCCTTAGGCGTTGGCGGATAGCCACTGAAGCTGCTTCCCCCTTAATGTTAGCTAGTATTATGGCTGATACCTGGGCATAGTTACCTAGTAACTTCATCCCTAAGTGTATGGCAGGCTCTGCTCCGTACTCATTTTGTATTTGTCTCAATACATCAGGTACTACTGCTAATGATGGGATACCATGAGTTCTGGTATAAGTGGCAGCAAAGACTGTACCCCAAGTGGTACAATCCTCTAATTGTGGTGTTATCCCAATGGGCAAGCAGATTGTTAGCATTCTGTTTTTTTCATACGGGGTAGAATTCAGGAATACTGCCTCTAGCTGCGTTATTTTCTGAGCTACCCAGAATGGTATTTGTTAAAGTTTTGTGGGAATTTTACCCATTACCGTGTGTAATGTTTGTGGTGTAATTTTAGTTGCTGTACCCTGAATTTGAGTTCCATTCATTGCAACTATTGCTGGTTGGACTTTAAATGTCCTCATGACGAATTGCGTCATGTTCCTATAGATTTTAATTAAATCTTTATGTTGTATGAGTAAGTCTCCTGGTGGCATTGTGTCAATGTCAGGATGTGGTGTGTAGGCTGCTAATATCAGTCATGTTGCCCCTTTTCCTCCGAGCAGGCCGAGTCTTACTCTTCTTCTTATATGGGGTAGGGTGCCTTTAAACCAGTATAAATGTTCCTGGTACGTGAGCGGAACCTCTATGTCCTCAAACGGACAGTATTATGCTGGTGCTTCTCCTTCTGTGTTGGAGTGAAATGTTTTTGTTCTTGCATTTGCTGCTGGGAATGTAGCCCATGAATAAAATACCTCTGTTCTGTTTGATTCGGGTGCCTCAATCACGAAAACTACTATGCCACCCCTAGATGATAAACCATTCTCTAGCAGTCTCAGGGTGACTGTATTTCTAAAATTTTCTGCAATTTGTATTGCGTCCACATCTTCTTCTTCGGCTGAGAGGTATAGATCTACTCTTGCGTTATCTCTGTCCTCAGTCATTTTATAAAAAAGAAGTTTTTCAAGGGAACTAAGCTAACGTGTTTTTGCACAAATTAGGAACAATGTGTCCTTCAAGCTTGATTAACCAACAGCCAAAAAATAGGATTTTTTAGCCTACTCAGCTGTAGCGGAGTTTGTGCCCTCCCATTCCAGACGTCTCTGGTGTTTTGTGAGTAGGGGTCTCTGAGAATAGCACAACTGAACTACTCAGATTCTACTGTTAAATAAGTACACAAACAACGTTGGCGGCACCATTTCGTGTAGTTCCTATATATCCTATACAGGATCTGCACGTTCGGATAACATAAACTGTGGATTTGGTGGCGGACTGGTTCCGTGCACCCCCACCGGATACGTTAGCCTGTCTGTATCAGCTAGCTCACAGTGCTGCTAGAGTCTTCTCTTATCGGGGAGAGAATAGTTCTTGGCAACCTCAGAACATGACAACCCTGAACCCCAGGATCGTGGAAACAATATGCTACCTTTCGCTCAGTCACTCGTGCTCACTTAGTTTGTCTCAGAGAGATACACAGAATAAACAGGCTGGTCGTTTTCAATAAGAATTTATTGAACAGTTGTTATTCTAGTGTAGAATATATGAGCTGCAACAACCATTAGACAGTAGCAGAGATATATGATTAGCAATATTACAAAAGTAAAGGGATGGTATAGTTTTACCATCTTGCATAAATCATGAATATATATGAGTACATAAAACACATGGTAAAAAGTGCGTACTCCTACGATGCCTCCCTAACTAGATGTACCTAAATGTACCTAGCATCTATGTAGGTGTTATGCCAAGAATCCCTCTAGGATCTAGTCCACCCCATTACCTGAGAGTTTAGTGATTGTGGGACCCCGTCCTGGTCTCGAGTTGGACACCCGGCGAGGGATGTTAGACCACTGCGAGCTGGAGAGTCTTCATGCAGGAACCTCAGCGTCTTTGGTCAGTGTGTCAGCCGGGAAGTGACGATCTCTTCTATCTTCCTAAGCAAGATGTGCTGTATATATACCCATTGGTCTCCCCAGGGGTCCTACCTTGCTGTGTTACTGTGTCGGCCTAAAGGATGACGTTGGGCCTGAACATTATACAGAGATATTATACAGGAGATGGTAATCCTACTGTTAGTCCTGCTGTGCTTCCAAGAAGCCTCATGCATAATGTATGAGAATCGAACCAGGGAAAAACCTGCATTCTGAATGCAGGGTCATATCTAGGTAAAAGGTCAGTGCCTAAGAACCGTTATGTATGTAATGTAGGGAAGAATATAGGTGAAAGGTTGCAATGTTACATGTGCCTATATAGGGTAACTATATGGAATTTAACACTATTGTCCTATAAGGGCAGGTTACATGATAAGAGTCACACTACAGTGTCCCAGTTTCCGATGAGAGAGGTTCATCCCATATATCACCCAGAGATACCGGAGTTAGCTGATCAGCTTGGTAATGTTACTCGAGCGGCAGTGGCGGCCAGGTTTCAGGAGGAATGGATTTATACTCTGTGGAAAAGAAGTGAGGTTTTATTTCTTAAGACTCATTTGCCTGATCCTAGAAAAATCCTACTGCTTATTATAAGGAATTGGATGAAGCTGCTTCTTCGACAGTAATGACTCTTGCAGATATTAAAAATGTTTTTGGTCTTCTTGTTCCAGTTGATATTTGGAGGCAGGTCCATACTCAAAATCATTGGGTGGTACTTGGGATCAAATTTAAACATGGGACCAGGAGAGAAAACCGGTGATAAGCCCCGAGCGGAAATTTTAGCGTTGCCAGGCCGCATTATTACATATATGCATTCTCTTATTCCGCCGAGGAAAGTACATTGGAATAAATTGTCAGCTTGTCACCAGAAGAAAGATGAGAGTGTTTTTTCACTCGGTTTGAGGACACGTTTTTGGATTACAGTGGGCAGGATTTGTCTGTTGAGGGGGGTGTTCGGCTGTTTGTTAATAGATTTGTTTCTAATTTGCTTCCTGAAATTGCGACTCGATTGTAGGCTTCTGAGAGTACCTGGTCTACCTCTTCCGTTATTTTGAACATAGCTCAATATTATGAGCATCGAGACAATGAGGAGAAAGAAATGACAGAGAAAACGCATAAGGATTTAAAAACGAAGGTGTTGTTGCAGCAAGCTTTTAGCGGGAATGGTAGAGGGTGTGATGGTTCTGCCCGACAGCTTCCACGTACTAGTAGGCAGCCGATCACGATGCCTCTGGGGCCGAATTAGTGTGCGTATTGTAAGGAGGAGGGACACTGGTGTAGTGAGTGTCCCTTGCTTTTTCAGAAAGTGGCGGTCCCCAGAGGACGAGGTTCTCGTGGACGGGGTTGTGGAGCTGGTGGGGCTGATAGGGCTCAAAACACTGCAGCCTCACAGGGTCGTTCTGATAATAATTACTTTGATGGCCCTCGAGATGGGCAGTACTACTATGATGACTATGATATGGATGAAGCGACAGGGATGTCTTACAGCTAGGACAACCAGGGACAGAGTGAGGGACCAGTTCTGATACCTGTACACCAGCGTGGACTTTATGTCACAGCAGAACTGCAAGGTTCGACTAAGGAATTATTGGTGACACCGGTGCGACAAAGAGTTCTGTTTCTCAAAATATGGTCCCTGGGGCGGCTCTTTCTGGCCATAATAATGTTTCAGTAGGTTTTTCTGGTGTACCGGTAGTGAGCCCCATTTCAAGACCTCTTGCATTGACTATTGGTCCTTTTACTGTAGATACGCCATTTTTGTTGACATCTAATTGTGGTGAAAATTTTATGGGTTTGGACTTGTTAAAGAAATTGCATGCTACTATTTATTGTTCCCCGGAAGGTGTTTACATGATGATAGGCCCAAGTGTGAGTACTAAACAGTGCCTGTCTCTCCCTCTTCCTGCTGACATACCATCTACTTTGTGGGCAACTGGTGATACAGATGTGGGATTGCTGCATATCCCGCCGGTTTTGATAAAAGTTAAAAAAAATGCTGTTCTGCCTCGTATTCCTCAATATTAAATACCACAGGTGGGAGAGCGAGCCTTATTGCAAAATATTCAGGATTTGATCAAGAAGGGAGTAGTTGAGGAGACGTCTGCCAATATTTGTAACAGCCCTATTCTTCAGATTCTTAAACGGACACCCTCAGGTTCCCCTGATGATCATGCAGATGTTTATCGTTTTGTGATTCATCTGCGTGAAGTTAAGAAAATAGTGGTTCCCAGTTCCCAGTGGTCCCAGACATTACTACACTTTTGTTGATGATTCCTTGCACTGCTAAATTCTTTTCTGCCATTGATTTGAAAAATGCCTTCTTTAGTATTCCTATACATCCGGATAGTAGGTACTTGTTTGGGTTTACGCTAGCTGGCATAAGCTTTAGGTTCTGTCGCGCTCCTCAGGGCTATACTGAGAGTCCAAGTATTTATAGCCAGGCTTTAAGGAGTCAGTTGGATTCCCTTTCACTTCCTACAGGTAATGTATTGGTGCAGTATGTTGATGATCTCCTTATCGCTTCCAACGCAGAGCAAGGTTGTAAAGATAGTACAGTTAAATTGTTGTTGCATTTGGCTCATCATGGACATAAAGTTTCTCTTTCTAAATTTCAGTATTGTCGACAGGAGGTCACCTACTTAGGTCACCTGCTGTCGAAGGAGGGTAGGAGATTGACCCCTGAGCGCATCAGTACCATAGTTAAAATGCCTGTTCCGCAAACTCAAAAAGATGTGCATGCTTTTATAGGTATCACTTCCTACTGTCAGCAGTGGATACCTAATTATTCACTCCTAATCAAACCCCTGCTTGCACTAACAACGAAAGAAGTGCATGAGCCCTAGCCTTGGTGGCCTGACTGTCAGCAGTCTTTTGAGCAATTGAAAACTGCGCTTTGTTCGGCTCCAGTACTCGGCACCCCAGATTACAATAAAAACCGTTTGTGTTGTACGTCCATGAGATGGCTATTTGCGTGCTTTCTGTTTTAACACAAAAATGTGGAGATAAGCGACGGCCATGTGCTTATTTCTCTGCTGTTCTTGATCCAGTCATGAGAGCACTCCCGAGTTGTCTAAGAGCGGTTGTGGCCGTGGCCACTTCGATTAGACAATCGTCCGGACTTGTGCAGGATACTGATCTCACAGTCATGATACCCCATGGTTACTATGTTTGAAGATACACTTGACAAAGTGAAAGAGATACAGAGTGAAGCCACGAATTAGCAGTGTGGCAGGAAAGTACAGCACAATTGAACGATGAGGGATGTTGGATTGGTAAGTCAAGAAAGCAGAGAAGGATGTTGACTGATGCATATGTTCTTCCTGTAGTTACAATGGCCCATGGTCCAGCCCATATTAGTGCTAAGGGTATTTGCAAGTTGTTAGACCCCGTATGGCAGAATGACAACAATTCGAAAACGGCTGCACATTTAGTGAAGTACTGTATGGTGTGCATGATGCACAATCCTGGAAAGGGTACCCCTACACCGCCTGGTAATTTTGAACCACCCACTTTCCCTTTTGAGGTCCTTCAGATGTATTATATAGAATTAGAAAGGTGTAATAATTTGAAGTATGTGTTAGCGGTTGTCTGTGCATTCAGTAAGTGGGTTGAGGCCTATCCCACTAAGGATAATACAGCCATTACGACTGCAAAGGTACTCCTGAAGGAGTTCTTTCCTTGTTTTGGCTTGCCCCGTTTGATCTGGAGTGATAACGGAAGTCATTTCAATGCAAAGTGATTCAAGTGATTTGTGATGGTCTATGCATTAAACAGAAGTTCCATGCTGCCAATCATCCACAGTCAGCAGGTTTGGTTGAGAAGCACAATGGTAATCTCAAAATTAAATTGGCAAAAATTCAGGAGACCACAGGGTTAAAATGGCCAGATGCCTTACCGTTAGCTCTTTTGTCAACAAGAACAACAGCACATTCTAGGACAGGATTGTCACCGTACGAGGTCGTGTTTGGATGCCCAGCAAATGTCTGGGGCGTCCCGCGCCCTCAGCGGTTCTCAGATATTGAGTACCTGTTGTTGATCGACTATCTTTGACAGTTAACTGAAAGTTTGCGTTCTATTCACCAACAGGTCCGGGAAACCCTGCCAGCTACACCCGAGGGGCCCGGACACAACATTCAGCCTGGCGACTACATCCTTGTAAAGAATTTTCAGCGGAAGAAAAGTTTGGAGCCGCGTTGGAAGGGACCAGAGCAGGTCCTTCTAGCTATGTGCAATGCAGTCAAGGTCGCTGGTCGTAAGAACTGGATTCATGCGACTCATTGTCGCAGAATCCCCTTGCCTTTGCCCTATGATCAGTGGGTGAAGGATGGAATAGGAGACTCCGAGTGTGAGACGGGCCTCGGTCTGTCCCCTTCAGCGACGCCAGGCTGACCTGGACGCAAACAGATGAGGAAAATGATGAAGTGCTGAATGCGGCAGTTCCTCCGGAAATACGAGCTATCCAGGAGCCACTTTTTACTGATCATTCTGTGCCTGGAGTCACTAGCTACAATTTGCGCCCTTGGCTGGGAAACAGTGCACCAAAGGAGAAGTCAGATTAGTTAGGGATGGACTGTGTAAGTTAGGATGTACTTTGCTATAGTACCAACGGAGTTAGTTTAGGGTAATGAGAGATTTGTGCACTGTTTGAGCTTTGGACAGGATAGATCGAACATATCCCCTTAGGGATATATTATCCTGGTCGACGTGGGAACACGAGCTTAGGACAGAGCAAGCTCCACCGCCGGTGCTCAAGAGCGCCAACGTTTTGATGAACAATAGGAGCCTGTACCAGTGAGACTCTGACGGACACTGGGAACTTGTATATTTCTTTCGTTTGCATCTAGCCCCCATTTCATCATTTGTTATGCATCCCTTTGGCAGAATGGTTGCTGAGGAAGAGCAGCCAGTGATTTTTCCTGTTCACACACATGTTTTTTGGTCTACAAAGAAAAAGTTCATATGTGCTGTTCTTGTGATCCTGTTGCTGTTGGCCTTGCGTGTGGTGTCATGGGTTTTGGAGCATAAAAAGGATGTGACATCATGTACTGAGGTCAAGGTTACCCCTCAAGTTCGACAGAAAAGAATGACACCAAATATTGTCTTTTCATATACACATCAAAGATTTTTTGGAGAAGGTACAGCTTGTTATCCTACTGAATCTGTCACAAGTTTATAGACTGCTTACCCATTGTCACTTGTCAATTATACGTATACCCGCCCATCCCAATTCGTAGAAGTAAGGGGTGAGTTTGGTATGGGATATCCCGGCCCTTGTCTGTATTACAGGAAGCCATGAGGAAAGGGGTATCCGGGGTGTGACAATAATACGTATTGTGATAATTTGTATACGTTACCCTAGTGGGCTGGCACTACCAAGATTTAACATTCACCCGGAAAGCTGGTTATTATCCTGCCTGTTGTCCGATTATAAATAGTACTGACACATTTCTGTACATTAATTGTTCTGGGATAGTGTTGTTCAAAAATACGATGTCTTTAGTGAAAGATAAGGATCTGAGCACCATTGCAATAAATACCAGATATGCTCCAGTAGATTATGAAGGACCACTTTATGCACACCCAGGATTTTATTTCCTGTCTAATGGTACTTACTCAAATTTTTATAATGGCACAGATGATGTTGCTCTAGGAATGGTGCTTCCCCTAGGTGTGCCTTGTAAGTACAGTAAGCCAAGTGTAAGATGATTAAAAAGAACATTGACTGCAGAGTTTTGTGATGGAGTGACAGATTTGGAACTCAACAGTTAAAGTAATAGGATCACTTTCGGATACATTCTCTCCTCCATAATTACGTTTGGTGGTACTGCTATGGCTAGGGGTGAAAGAGCTAGAGAGTATTTTGGATGTAAGCTACAGATATTATCTAACTCCACCGTAGCAGCTTTGCATGACATCACCACTCAATTGGAAAGTATGCAGATTTATTCCGAACAGACTAGATATGCAGTTGACTTTATCTTGGCAAAGAGTGGTGGTGTGTGCGCTGCAGTCGGGGACCAGTGTGTAGTCGGAAATAAGAATATAGAATAAAATATCACTAAACATATATTAGATATCTTGGAGAATGTCAAAGGAATGGAGAGTGGAAATTGGAGTTGGTCATTGTTTGGCAATTGGGGTTGGATTTTTGAGAAAATAATTTATTTGGTTGTAGTGCTGATACTTTGCTCTATGCTCATTCAATGACTCCCATTCTGTTGTTCCTATTGCACCACTCTTTTCCTTCCAAAGAAGACATCCATCCATGATACTAATGCTGCAATAATGGTACAAAATAACATAGACAATCTTATGCATATTGATGAGGCATTTTGAGACTTCTTCCCTCCTTACTGTTTCCCTCCCTGATCCTGAGGATATGGACTGTTCATAGTCAACTTTACTTATGATTTTCGTTCTATTATTTTACATATTTTATACTGTTATAAAATGCTCATGCAAAAAGGAGGGTCTGTTACAATAAAAAGAATCCTACTTATGCATTATTACATGTATGTTAGCATTCGCGGCGCCATTTTATATGTATGCGCCATTTTGGGTTACAATCGAAACTTATACTCTGCTATTTCCGAGAAAAGGCCTCTGTTAGGCTCTGTTTCTCGAAGGTTAGGTTTTGCTTTGCTAATGAATACACTGTTCATATTAACGCATACCTTTCCCATTAGATAGAAACCTTCTCCCACTTGTCTAGTGGCAGGCATGGGCAGAATGACCTTGACTGCTAGATAGTGTGTGCCCGGCTGCAGAATCAAAACTTATTTTTTGTATTCCACAGTTCCGCTGCATCTGCTTGGAAAATTCCATTGTGGGCGTGCCTTCATTGGTTCTGAAATGTACATAATGTATCTCTATGCTTGCTGATGTCAGTCCCTCTGTAGCACTCCTATGTGACTGGGCAGACTGGGTTCCACTCTGAGTGTACCTAAACAAATAAATATTGGTTTGTATTCTCTACTGTCTGACTGACTCTTCATTTGGTATGGAAGGCTGAGAGGTGGTTGCGAGTGACCCGGGTGACCCTAATTGGGTCACTTCCTTCATATGACTCCTGAGTCTGTACCAAAGGGAGCATAAGAAATCCGATTATTGGTTTGGGGGGGCACCACCACTCAAGAAATAACCACAATCCTTTCCAGGGTGAACCACAAAAGTCACTAGATTAACCTTTGCTTAACCCTCTGGTATATTGGCGCAAAGCAATCAGGTTTAACTTAGAGGTAACATGTGGAATATTTATGCTGCACACAAACAGTAATAAAGTGAAAAACCTATGCAAGAAAAAATCGCAAACCAATTTAGGAAAATAGAGTAAATTTTAATAAATAAGATGATACCAGATTGATAAAATTCCAATCAGTGGACCTGGAGATATTCAGTTTCAAAGTTTTAGGTAGATATAGTGCCTAAAAGCACAAAGCATCACTTGTGGTCATCTTGCCGGGGCAAAGTCACAATTTCAGATGGACTGAAATGGAGCAAGTGTCAGGTGCAAGGACCAGGTTAGTACTGCTGAAAAAGTTACCTTGTCAAAGCCTGGTGCAAAGAGTTCCATGTGGGAGGCCATGAGGAAAGGAAGGAGCATTGAGGATGGACATAGCTGTACACAAAGAGCAGGCCGGGTGGTATGGGCTGTCATTGATGTAGCGTGAATAGCCAGTTGAGAGTTGCATGCAGTAGTTGCTGGAGCTTCACATTGGTGATCATCGTGGGATTTCATTGCTGATCTTGCGTTGACAGCCACTGACTTTCACTACAGTGCGAAGGGTTAGGTTCACAGGAGCTTCACGCTGGCGGTTGTCCCAGGAGGCAGAGTCTTGGTGCGAACGGGCCTGTTCACAGTCGCAAAGAGCCCAACACTTCAGAATTTTACTTTTGTTCACAGGAGGAGCTCAACTGATGCCAGCCAAGGGTCCAGAACTTGGGAGGCAACTCATGGTGATTAGGAATTAACTTCAGCAGAGGTCATCACGGCTCAGGCAGGTCTAGTGTAGCATGTCAGCTGGTCTGTTGCGTGGAGGCTTCTTGAGCTTATTGTGTCCCTGAAGCTCAGACATGAGGTCAGCCAATTGACCCTTGGAGTCTCTCAGGCTAGCCAGGGATGAAGGTAGAAGATCCAGTCTTCCTTCTCAGAGAGCATAGCAGTACTCAAGCAGCAGGGCAGCCCTCTGGGGGTCAAGGCAGGCCTCAAGCAGCAGGGCAGTCCTCTAAGGAGCAAGGCAGACTTTCTTCAGCAATGTCCACAGCCTAGGAGTGTACTAAAGAGCTGTTCTGAGAATCCAATATTTATACCTAGTACCAGCATTTGTGTTTGAGAAAACACCTTGTCCTACCCCCACATATGGTCCTAGAAAGTTCTTACATTCTCCCGTCAAGGCTCCAAGGAGTCTGGGATGAAAAAAGACTGGTCTCATGTTCCTTTGTGTGAGCTGGAGGCAAGCCCCTCTGAAGGGCAAGTGGGGCAGGGAACAGCTCCACCACAGCCATCCTTGTAGGATGGCTCATCCTGTTCACAACTAATCCCCTTTATGTCACTGTTGGGAAGAAATACACAAACCCCAACAGCAGAACAAATCACAGTCATATGTCCCAGGATGCTGATAGAAACAACAAATGGTTACAGAATGGAAATGCAAACTTTCTAACAGTAATATTTTCAGGATTGTGACTTAAAATCTGACTTTACTAATAAAGAGAATTATAAATTACAATTTATTTGAATCCAAAAAGAATATCCCTACCTCCTTTCAGTACAAAGTTGGCACTTATTAAATGAATTAAGGTAACCCAGTGTTGGTCTATGGGAGAGATAGGACTCACAGTAGTCAAAAATTAATTTAGGTGTTTTTCACTACCAGGACATGTAAAACGTAAACCTGCATGTCCTATTTATTTAATTACAATGCTCCCTGCCCTATGTGCCTTTATAGCCTACCTTGGGGTAATATACATGTATTAAAATGAAAGGGTTAGGCCTGGCTAAAGGTCTCTTATTTGCCATGTTTTAGGGCAAGAGCACAAGCACTTTAGCACTGGTTAGCAGTGGTAATGAGCACAGAGTCCTAAAGCCAACAAAACTTATTTCAGAAAAGCAGGAGGGGAGTAGGCAAAAGGTTTGGGTGTGACCAGGCACAGAGGCCAGGTTCAACAGGAAGCCACTGCAGAAAGTGAAAAAATTGCTTCTTTGTCTTATTATTTCAAGCTACAAAAATAAAGATAAAGATAGGTAAATATAGTAATAACAATAACAAAATTCAGAGATAATGGTGAAGATTGTTAGAGACATGGAGGTAGAGAGGGAGGTACCAACAGAGAAAATGGTAGCCACAGAGAGAGTTGTAGTGCTAAATGTAGAAAGAGATTTGACTATAGCATTAGAAGCAGCTGTAGAAATTGGTTTAGAGGGAGAGGTAGCTGCAGAGATAGGTACAGAACAGAACTGTGCACAGCTACAAATTGCTATAGCTATAGCTAGCTATGGGGAGAGAACTATCAAGAGATGGCTATAGAGAAATGACAATAGTGGTAGAGATACTAATAAATACAGACAAATGTAAGCTGGCCAAAGTTAGACATATTAACATTTAATGTAAGGAGGAGATTAAGATAGAGATAGTGATAGAGACAGTGCCATGGACAGCTACAAGTGGCAAAGGAAATAGAGTGTGAAATAAGAGAAGAAACAGCTAGAGCTATAAAGATAGCTATGTAGACAGAGCAAGATAGCTAAATGTTGATGTAGAAATAGCTACTGAGATAGAGTATGCTAGAAGATAGGTGCCAGTAGAGAAAGCATCATACATATATGCAGCTGTGGTGATAGAGATATCCCTCTAGATTTAAAGGCACATTTAGAGTTGAATAAAGCTAGCTAAAGAGAGAGACATAGCTTCAGAACTAGAACTTGTGGAGATAAGGTCAGAGATGGAGCTAGAGATCGTATTAAGAATAGCAGTAGTTATAGAGATAATTCACAAAGAAAAGAGGAAAAGCAATTGCAATGGTGTAGGAAGGTGGAATCTGACTATATGGTTGCCCCCACTTTTTTTATGGTGTTTTGCTGGTTTATGACTTAGTTGGACTGGGACCCTGCTATTCAGGGCCCCAGTCTATCTGCTCTCTCTAAACGACATGGAGTGCACTCTAGGTGCACTAGTGATTGGATACTGTGGTGCCTTATGAGTCCCTAGTATATGGTACCTTAGGTGCCAAGGGCATAGGTACTTCACAGGCCTCCCAGGGGCTGCAGCATATGTTATGCCACCCCTGGGAAGCAGTCTAAATCTGACACCACAGGCCTGCTACTGCAGCCTGGGTGAGGTGGTGCTAGCACCCCTCACTGAGATATAGGTTTCCTATATCTCTCCTGCACACACATATAAACCTATCAGTCACCCCTAAGGCAGGCCCTATCAATCCTGAGGGCAGGGTGCTTGGCTTCTATGTGAGGGGGTGCCTCTGCCTGAGCAGGGCCCCTCTGCAGCTCTCAGAGTCTATTCTCTGGTGCTGTTTGTGGATGCGGTTAAACCATATACTATTAAGTGCATTATATCCTCGCGGTAAATGCTAACTTTGGAATGGCTGCATCAAAACATGTCGTGTTTGGTGTCAAACATCTTGGAATACTACCCCCCGCCAATCTTGGCGGCGGGGGTAGCATTCCACCCTTCTAGAGGGATAAGACATGTACCTGCTGTGGAAACGCGGTAGAATCCTAAAGAGCCCTGGCATCACAAAATGGATGCCACCAGTCACAGACACTGGGCTGCCCTCCTGCTGATGACCGAAACTCACAGTGGAGGAAGCCCAACAATAGGCATCCTGTCACAGGGAGGTGTAACCACCTCCCAGACAGGGTTTAGTGTATTGGGGCTGGGTGGGTGCACTCTTAGAGTGCTTTGAAGTCCTGCACTGGGGGAGCAGAAGGCTCCTCTGTGCATATGCCAGTTCAAACCAGCTCAGGGGCTACCTGCCCCTGCTCTGGCGCGAAACTGGACAAAGGGAAGTGGGTGTAGCCACCCCCTCCCTTGACCCTCCCATAGGTGGGGTCATAGAGCTAGTCCATCCCCTCTTTTCAGTATAAGATGGGGAACCTTGCCATTGCAAAGCAGATAACCCCTGGACGACGCTCTACAGAAGAATCCTGGCCCTTCGACGTTCCACTACCTTTGGAAGACAGAAGAATCTCCCTTGGAGTCAAGGAGTGACTCCCCTGCTTGGCAGGCACCAAAAACGACAACGACGGTCGCAAACTACGCCGCTCCCGCCGGAGTCCGAAGTCCCTGCAGCCCAAGAAGTGGATTTCCTGACCTCTCCCAGGCCATCGTGAGTCCCCAGCGAAGCTGAGGCAAGTGGACCCCACGAGTAACGAGGAACCGCGACCCCTGGGTACCGTGCACTATTGTCGAGTGCAACCCCTTCACAACGTTCTACGAACTTGTGCTTTGGACCACGTGTGGTCCCGACCTCCAGCAGGAATCCCTCCGAAGATCAGAGGCCTACACCGTCCCGAGTGACCGTGGGCCCCTGTTGAGTGATTCCGCCCGAGGTGTCTTCGCGATCCCTTGCCCGCTGGCTTGTGGGTCCCCAGAAGACTTCTTAAAGAAACCGAAGGGCTCCCCTGGTTGCTCCAGGCCTGCCCTGACTTACCCTCGCTGGGTGAGTTCCACAGACCTTGCTGGTCTGCGCCATCGACTTTTCTTCATCTCCCCGAGACTTGCGGCTGCCAAGGCTTGTTGGCTCCGATCGAGTTGCCGACACCGCAGTCAGCTGCAGACGTCGAGGGACACACCGAATCCAGCTCCTGGTCGTCGTCGACGCCTCCTGGACCACGTGGCTGAAGAGTCAAGGCACCTGCAACCGACCTGAAGCGACCGACGACGGTGGGCATCCATCTTCCTTGCCCCGGGTCACTGCCAAGTGACTTTGAACACTGTCCCCTCTGCTTTCAGGTCATCCTTCTTCAGAATCCAGGCTTGGATTCCACCGGACACTTCTCCAGCTCCCGCAAGCAGCAAGTCTTCTTTGTTCGCCATTGAAAACGACGCCGCGACCCGACACCAAAGGACACCTGTGCACCCGGCTTCCCTGGGTGAGGTAACTCCAGCACTACGGTGCTCCTGTGGGTGTGGGCCCTAGAACTACTTACCCTGTAAGTGACTTGCTTGTAGGTTCTCCCGAAGTATCCTAAAACTCTTTATTTCCAACCGCGACTTGCCCCATTGAAGTTAACGGCGATTCGCGCCTGTGTATCCACACTGCACGCGTCCCCCGTGGGTCCTTTACTTACCTGCCTTGGGTGGTTTCGTGAGGCCCCAGCACTTCTGAAGGCCCTAGGCCTTGTCTCCTTGCAAGTCGTTGTTTCTAAGTCTCTTACTTAGTATATGGTCTGGTACGCCCCTAGGGCCCCAGCCATATTTTGTGCTTAACTTATTGTGAAACGTTGATTTGTGCATATGTTTGTCTTCTAATCTCATAAAGAGATTAGTAGAGAGTTATTTAGAAATAAATACATATATATTTGATATATATACCTGTGTGGTGTCTTTTCATTTGGTGATTCAAGAGATTATATGGTAAAACAAGCTGCTTTACATTCCTCCGAGACTTAGCCTGAAGGCTGCTCTCCACAGCTACCACTAGGATAGCTTTCTTTAAAAGGTTGTCTTAAACCTATCTACCATAAGAGTCGATTTGCCCTGGTGCAAGGTGTCCACTTTAATTAGTGAACAGCATATACCAGGCCAACTTCTCACATTGGTGGGCAGCGTGTGGGATTCCAGCTTGCCATTGTTTTACCAGAAAATCTCTATTTGAATTACTAACTGAAAACCATTATAGGTACTCAAGGTACATATAAAGTCAAGCTTAGTATCAATAAGTTCTACTGAACTTAGAGCTGTGTGCCAAGGGATAGCACACCCTTTCCACAGCTCAAGCTAGGATCAGTAGGCCACAAACTAGTGTAGGTAGTACAACACTGCACAACACTAGAATGTCCTTAAAGAGTGGACCCAGTGGATCCACTCAGCCTCAGTATAAGGACATGGCTTTCTCTGACTTGAGAGCCATGTGTGTTGACAGACACCTGAGGCTAGGACAGAGTCCCTCAACACTACACCTGATAGATCTGCTGACAGCAGATGACCTTAGATTGGCTCTAGGAGCTAAGGGGTCTGAATCAGTGGGTGGGTCAGTCATAGTATCTGGGTCAGATGATGAAAATCAGAATGACCAAGACTCTGTGATTGAAGGGCCAGGCTTCAAGGGGCCTGAAAAGGACAGAGGAATTCTCCCTAAGAGAACTGACAGAGAGGAGGAGAGGCACAGATCCCCTTCCAGGGAATCTGACCACTCTTATCACTCTGGCAGAGAATTTGTCCAGCAGAGGAGCTCATACTTTTCCTTAAGAGAGACCTCCTCTGAGAGAAGGTGCAAACTGCTCCAGTATGAGGAAGCCAGAGTGGCCCTCAGAACCAAGCAGTTGGCACTGGATAGAGAAGCCCTGGAGATCCAGAGAGCTTCTAGAAAAGAGGGGTTAGAACCCCCTGGTGGCAGCAACAGTGTCCCTAGAGGCAGAGAATATATTCCTGACCATAGGAACCTGAGCAAGGTTGTTCCTCCCTACCAGAGTGGGGATGATATCCACAAGTGGATAACTGCTATGGAGAGGGCCTGTAGAGTACAGCAGGTCCCCCAAAAGCAGTGGGCAGCAATCTTGTGGCTCTCCTTTTCAGATAAAGGAAGAGACAAGCTCCTCACTGTTAGAGAGGAGGATGCTGATGATTATGAGGTCCTGAAGAGTGCACTGATAGATGGGTTTGGCTTAACCACTGAGCAGTACAGGTTGAAGTTCAGAGATACCCAGAAGGCACAGACTCAGGACTGGACAGACTTTGTAGATTGTGCATCCAAGGCTCTGGAGGGTTGGCTGGTTGGCAGTAGGGTTACTGATTTCAAAGGATTTTATAATCTAATGATGAGAGAACAGATCCTTAATAATTGTCAAAACCAGCTTTTACACCAGTACCTGGTGGACTCTGATCTGACCTCTCCCCAAGAATTGGGAAAGAAGGCAGACAAATGGGTCAGAACCAGAGTAAGGCCTAAGAATCAGGGTGGTGACCACAAGAAAGATTCTACCAAGTCCCAAGAGAAAGGTGGGGATAAATCCAAGGATAAGTCCACTACAGGGCCCCAAAATTCCTCTTCTGGGGGTGGGTCCCAAACTCCTTCCTCTCCTGAAAAGAAACCCTATTGCCATGTCTGTAAAAAGCCTGGGCACTGGAAATCTGATCCCAGTTGTCCCAGGAATGGCAATAAAGAAAATGTTCCTCCAACAACTACTACCACCCCTCCTGGTACTACCAGTAGTAATCCTCCAGTTGGGAGTAGTGCACCCAAAAAGTTAGGTGCTTTTGCAAGAGGAACAGAGGTGGGCCCTAGTTTAGACAGGACCCCCTCAACAGACTCCTCAGATTCTGATGGTGGTGTAGGATATGCCACCTTTACCATGGGTCCCATAGCATTGGGCAGGTACAGACTGGAGCCAATAATTAATGGTCAGAAAGCTGTGGCATTTAGGGACACAGGGGCTAGTGTCACCATGGTGGCAGGGAAACTAGTCCCCCCTCACCAGCTTTTACCTGAGTTTAAATACCAGGTGACCAACATTGATGGTGTCAGAACAGATCACCCCATGGCCATAGTCAATCTCAGCTGGGAGGGGGTCACAGGCCCAAAGAGAGTGGCAGTGTCCCCAACCTTACCTGTAGATTGCCTGATGGGCAATGATCTGGAAATTTCAGCCTGGGCTGAAATTGAACACCAAACCCATCTGAAGATGTTGGGTGTCCCTGTAAAGGTTAGTGGGGCTGTGATGGCCACAGCCCCAGCCCAAGATTTTGGAGAGATGGAGCCTGGAAGAATGGCCCACTCTCCCCCAGAAGAGAGCACAAGGGTTGAAGAAAAGTCTTCTTCCCTCCAGACAGTAGGTAAGGGTCAGCCTCCTCAGGGAACTGACCCTACCCCTAGTGAAGGAACTGCCACAGAGGTAGTCAGGCCTGGCCTGGCCACCCCCTGATGGCAGAGGACCCTTACAAGGTGGTACCCAGTCTGGAGCAGGTAACCTGCCCCTCTCTACCCTGCCTCAGTCAGCCCAG
Source organism: Calotriton arnoldi (assembly GCA_963921515.1). Lineage (NCBI taxonomy): Eukaryota > Metazoa > Chordata > Amphibia > Caudata > Salamandridae > Calotriton > Calotriton arnoldi. Next base: position 146,726 of record CAWUFW010008084.1, read on the forward strand.
GGCTGCAGAGGTCAGGGAGGTCAGTGGACCCCCCAGGGCCCCCTGTCCAGAGGAACCCCCCATCAGCAGATTAGGGGCACCCAGGCTAGTAGCCCTAGCCAGGTAGAAATTCCTCAACCCACTGAGGGATCCCCCATACCTTTATGTAGGGACCTCCCCCAGAAGGACTCTGTTAGGCAAGGGCAAACCTGGGACCAAAAGGTTCCAAACATGCCATGTCCCTCCAGTGTTCCACCCAAAGGGACCCAACCCCCGGCTGTAGGCAGTCAAAGGTTGACCCTTAGAGCAGAGTACCACTCAGTCATGGAAAGACAGGCATACATGGTGACCAGTGAGCTGAGAAAGCTGAGGCCAACATTCCTAGGGCCACACTTCCCTACTCAGACACCTCACCAGCCTGGTACTTTACCAAAGCACACCACAGGTAGTGATTCCCCATGGTGGAGACCCTCTCATACCCTTAGGGTGAGGGATTGCTTAGTGGACCATAAGACAGGGGGCAACCATGCTAGTGCAGGTGCTTCCTTATATGGCCACTTAGTCAATAAAGGCTCAACTGGCCAAGGTTAGCCTTATCTCCTTTCGTTTGGGGGGGTTATGTAGGAAGGTGGAATCTGACTATATGGTTGCCCCCACTTTTTTTATGGTGTTTTGCTGGTTTATGACTTAGTTGGACTGGGACCCTGCTATTCAGGGCCCCAGTCTATCTGCTCTCTCTAAACGACATGGAGTGCACTCTAGGTGCACTAGTGATTGGATACTGTGGTGCCTTATGAGTCCCTAGTATATGGTACCTTAGGTGCCAAGGGCATAGGTACTTCACAGGCCTCCCAGGGGCTGCAGCATATGTTATGCCACCCCTGGGAAGCAGTCTAAATCTGACACCACAGGCCTGCTACTGCAGCCTGGGTGAGGTGGTGCTAGCACCCCTCACTGAGATATAGGTTTCCTATATCTCTCCTGCACACACATATAAACCTATCAGTCACCCCTAAGGCAGGCCCTATCAATCCTGAGGGCAGGGTGCTTGGCTTCTATGTGAGGGGGTGCCTCTGCCTGAGCAGGGCCCCTCTGCAGCTCTCAGAGTCTATTCTCTGGTGCTGTTTGTGGATGCGGTTAAACCATATACTATTAAGTGCATTATATCCTCGCGGTAAATGCTAACTTTGGAATGGCTGCATCAAAACATGTCGTGTTTGGTGTCAAACATCTTGGAATACTACCCCCCGCCAATCTTGGCGGCGGGGGTAGCATTCCACCCTTCTAGAGGGATAAGACATGTACCTGCTGTGGAAACGCGGTAGAATCCTAAAGAGCCCTGGCATCACAAAATGGATGCCACCAGTCACAGACACTGGGCTGCCCTCCTGCTGATGACCGAAACTCACAGTGGAGGAAGCCCAACAATAGGCATCCTGTCACAGGGAGGTGTAACCACCTCCCAGACAGGGTTTAGTGTATTGGGGCTGGGTGGGTGCACTCTTAGAGTGCTTTGAAGTCCTGCACTGGGGGAGCAGAAGGCTCCTCTGTGCATATGCCAGTTCAAACCAGCTCAGGGGCTACCTGCCCCTGCTCTGGCGCGAAACTGGACAAAGGGAAGTGGGTGTAGCCACCCCCACCCATGACCCACCCATAGGTGGGGTCATAGAGCTAGTCCATACCCTCATTTTAGTATAAGATGGGGAACCATGCCATTGCAAAGCAGATAACCCCTGGACGACGCTCTACAGAAGAATCCTGGCCCTTCGACGTTCCACTACCTTTGGAAGACAGAAGAATCTCCCTTGGAGTCAAGGAGTGACTCCCCTGCTTGGCAGGCACCAAAAACGACAACGACGGTCGCAAACTACGCCGCTCCCGCCGGAGTCCGAAGTCCCTGCAGCCCAAGAAGTGGATTTCCTGACCTCTCCCAGGCCATCGTGAGTCCCCAGCGAAGCTGAGGCAAGTGGACCCCACGAGTAACGAGGAACCGCGACCCCTGGGTACCGTGCACTATTGTCGAGTGCAACCCCTTCACAACGTTCTACGAACTTGTGCTTTGGACCACGTGTGGTCCCGACCTCCAGCAGGAATCCCTCCGAAGATCAGAGGCCTACACCGTCCCGAGTGACCGTGGGCCCCTGTTGAGTGATTCCGCCCGAGGTGTCTTCGCGATCCCTTGCCCGCTGGCTTGTGGGTCCCCAGAAGACTTCTTAAAGAAACCGAAGGGCTCCCCTGGTTGCTCCAGGCCTGCCCTGACTTACCCTCGCTGGGTGAGTTCCACAGACCTTGCTGGTCTGCGCCATCGACTTTTCTTCATCTCCCCGAGACTTGCGGCTGCCAAGGCTTGTTGGCTCCGATCGAGTTGCCGACACCGCAGTCAGCTGCAGACGTCGAGGGACACACCGAATCCAGCTCCTGGTCGTCGTCGACGCCTCCTGGACCACGTGGCTGAAGAGTCAAGGCACCTGCAACCGACCTGAAGCGACCGACGACGGTGGGCATCCATCTTCCTTGCCCCGGGTCACTGCCAAGTGACTTTGAACACTGTCCCCTCTGCTTTCAGGTCATCCTTCTTCAGAATCCAGGCTTGGATTCCACCGGACACTTCTCCAGCTCCCGCAAGCAGCAAGTCTTCTTTGTTCGCCATTGAAAACGACGCCGCGACCCGACACCAAAGGACACCTGTGCACCCGGCTTCCCTGGGTGAGGTAACTCCAGCACTACGGTGCTCCTGTGGGTGTGGGCCCTAGAACTACTTACCCTGTAAGTGACTTGCTTGTAGGTTCTCCCGAAGTATCCTAAAACTCTTTATTTCCAACCGCGACTTGCCCCATTGAAGTTAACGGCGATTCGCGCCTGTGTATCCACACTGCACGCGTCCCCCGTGGGTCCTTTACTTACCTGCCTTGGGTGGTTTCGTGAGGCCCCAGCACTTCTGAAGGCCCTAGGCCTTGTCTCCTTGCAAGTCGTTGTTTCTAAGTCTCTTACTTAGTATATGGTCTGGTACGCCCCTAGGGCCCCAGCCATATTTTGTGCTTAACTTATTGTGAAACGTTGATTTGTGCATATGTTTGTCTTCTAATCTCATAAAGAGATTAGTAGAGAGTTATTTAGAAATAAATACATATATATTTGATATATATACCTGTGTGGTGTCTTTTCATTTGGTGATTCAAGAGATTATATGGTAAAACAAGCTGCTTTACATTCCTCCGAGACTTAGCCTGAAGGCTGCTCTCCACAGCTACCACTAGGATAGCTTTCTTTAAAAGGTTGTCTTAAACCTATCTACCATAAGAGTCGATTTGCCCTGGTGCAAGGTGTCCACTTTAATTAGTGAACAGCATATACCAGGCCAACTTCTCACATTGGTGGGCAGCGTGTGGGATTCCAGCTTGCCATTGTTTTACCAGAAAATCTCTATTTGAATTACTAACTGAAAACCATTATAGGTACTCAAGGTACATATAAAGTCAAGCTTAGTATCAATAAGTTCTACTGAACTTAGAGCTGTGTGCCAAGGGATAGCACACCCTTTCCACAGCTCAAGCTAGGATCAGTAGGCCACAAACTAGTGTAGGTAGTACAACACTGCACAACACTAGAATGTCCTTAAAGGGTGGACCCAGTGGATCCACTCAGCCTCAGTATAAGGACATGGCTTTCTCTGACTTGAGAGCCATGTGTGTTGACAGACACCTGAGGCTAGGACAGAGTCCCTCAACACTACACCTGATAGATCTGCTGACAGCAGATGACCTTAGATTGGCTCTAGGAGCTAAGGGGTCTGAATCAGTGGGTGGGTCAGTCATAGTATCTGGGTCAGATGATGAAAATCAGAATGACCAAGACTCTGTGATTGAAGGGCCAGGCTTCAAGGGGCCTGAAAAGGACAGAGGAATTCTCCATAAGAGAACTGACAGAGAGGAGGAGAGGCACAGATCCCCTTCCAGGGAATCTGACCACTCTTATCACTCTGGCAGAGAATTTGTCCAGCAGAGGAGCTCATACTTTTCCTTAAGAGAGACCTCCTCTGAGAGAAGGTGCAAACTGCTCCAGTATGAGGAAGCCAGAGTGGCCCTCAGAACCAAGCAGTTGGCACTGGATAGGGAAGCCCTGGAGATCCAGAGAGCTTCTAGAAAAGAGGGGTTAGAACCCCCTGGTGGCAGCAACAGTGTCCCTAGAGGCAGAGAATATATTCCTGACCATAGGAACCTGAGCAAGGTTGTTCCTCCCTACCAGAGTGGGGATGATATCCACAAGTGGATAACTGCTATGGAGAGGGCCTGTAGAGTACAGCAGGTCCCCCAAAAGCAGTGGGCAGCAATCTTGTGGCTCTCCTTTTCAGATAAAGGAAGAGACAAGCTCCTCACTGTTAGAGAGGAGGATGCTGATGATTATGAGGTCCTGAAGAGTGCACTGATAGATGGGTTTGGCTTAACCACTGAGCAGTACAGGTTGAAGTTCAGAGATACCCAGAAGGCACAGACTCAGGACTGGACAGACTTTGTAGATTGTGCATCCAAGGCTCTGGAGGGTTGGCTGGTTGGCAGTAGGGTTACTGATTTCAAAGGATTTTATAATCTAATGATGAGAGAACAGATCCTTAATAATTGTCAAAACCAGCTTTTACACCAGTACCTGGTGGACTCTGATCTGACCTCTCCCCAAGAATTGGGAAAGAAGGCAGACAAATGGGTCAGAACCAGAGTAAGGCCTAAGAATCAGGGTGGTGACCACAAGAAAGATTCTACCAAGTCCCAAGAGAAAGGTGGGGATAAATCCAAGGATAAGTCCACTACAGGGCCCCAAAATTCCTCTTCTGGGGGTGGGTCCCAAACTCCTTCCTCTCCTGAAAAGAAACCCTATTGCCATGTCTGTAAAAAGCCTGGGCACTGGAAATCTGATCCCAGTTGTCCCAGGAATGGCAATAAAGAAAATGTTCCTCCAACAACTACTACCACCCCTCCTGGTACTACCAGTAGTAATCCTCCAGTTGGGAGTAGTGCACCCAAAAAGTTAGGTGCTTTTGCAAGAGGAACAGAGGTGGGCCCTAGTTTAGACAGGACCCCCTCAACAGACTCCTCAGATTCTGATGGTGGTGTAGGATATGCCACCTTTACCATGGGTCCCATAGCATTGGGCAGGTACAGACTGGAGCCAATAATTAATGGTCAGAAAGCTGTGGCATTTAGGGACACAGGGGCTAGTGTCACCATGGTGGCAGGGAAACTAGTCCCCCCTCACCAGCTTTTACCTGAGTTTAAATACCAGGTGACCAACATTGATGGTGTCAGAACAGATCACCCCATGGCCATAGTCAATCTCAGCTGGGAGGGGGTCACAGGCCCAAAGAGAGTGGCAGTGTCCCCAACCTTACCTGTAGATTGCCTGATGGGCAATGATCTGGAAATTTCAGCCTGGGCTGAAATTGAACACCAAACCCATCTGAAGATGTTGGGTGTCCCTGTAAAGGTTAGTGGGGCTGTGATGGCCACAGCCCCAGCCCAAGATTTTGGAGAGATGGAGCCTGGAAGAATGGCCCACTCTCCCCCAGAAGAGAGCACAAGGGTTGAAGAAAAGTCTTCTTCCCTCCAGACAGTAGGTAAGGGTCAGCCTCCTCAGGGAACTGACCCTACCCCTAGTGAAGGAACTGCCACAGAGGTAGTCAGGCCTGGCCTGGCCACCCCCTGATGGCAGAGGACCCTTACAAGGTGGTACCCAGTCTGGAGCAGGTAACCTGCCCCTCTCTACCCTGCCTCAGTCAGCCCAGGGCTGCAGAGGTCAGGGAGGTCAGTGGACCCCCAGGGCCCCCTGTCCAGAGGAACCCCCCATCAGCAGATTAGGGGCACCCAGGCTAGTAGCCCTAGCCAGGTAGAAATTCCTCAACCCACTGAGGGATCCCCCATACCTTTATGTAGGGACCTCCCCCAGAAGGACTCTGTTAGGCAAGGGCAAACCTGGGACCAAAAGGTTCCAAACATGCCATGTCCCTCCAGTGTTCCACCCAAAGGGACCCAACCCCCGGCTGTAGGCAGTCAAAGGTTGACCCTTAGAGCAGAGTACCACTCAGTCATGGAAAGACAGGCATACATGGTGACCAGTGAGCTGAGAAAGCTGAGGCCAACATTCCTAGGGCCACACTTCCCTACTCAGACACCTCACCAGCCTGGTACTTTACCAAAGCACACCACAGGTAGTGATTCCCCATGGTGGAGACCCTCTCATACCCTTAGGGTGAGGGATTGCTTAGTGGACCATAAGACAGGGGGCAACCATGCTAGTGCAGGTGCTTCCTTATATGGCCACTTAGTCAATAAAGGCTCAACTGGCCAAGGTTAGCCTTATCTCCTTTCGTTTGGGGGGGGTTATGTAGGAAGGTGGAATCTGACTATATGGTTGCCCCCACTTTTTTTATGGTGTTTTGCTGGTTTATGACTTAGTTGGACTGGGACCCTGCTATTCAGGGCCCCAGTCTATCTGCTCTCTCTAAACGACATGGAGTGCACTCTAGGTGCACTAGTGATTGGATACTGTGGTGCCTTATGAGTCCCTAGTATATGGTACCTTAGGTGCCAAGGGCATAGGTACTTCACAGGCCTCCCAGGGGCTGCAGCATATGTTATGCCACCCCTGGGAAGCAGTCTAAATCTGACACCACAGGCCTGCTACTGCAGCCTGGGTGAGGTGGTGCTAGCACCCCTCACTGAGATATAGGTTTCCTATATCTCTCCTGCACACACATATAAACCTATCAGTCACCCCTAAGGCAGGCCCTATCAATCCTGAGGGCAGGGTGCTTGGCTTCTATGTGAGGGGGTGCCTCTGCCTGAGCAGGGCCCCTCTGCAGCTCTCAGAGTCTATTCTCTGGTGCTGTTTGTGGATGCGGTTAAACCATATACTATTAAGTGCATTATATCCTCGCGGTAAATGCTAACTTTGGAATGGCTGCATCAAAACATGTCGTGTTTGGTGTCAAACATCTTGGAATACTACCCCCCGCCAATCTTGGCGGCGGGGGTAGCATTCCACCCTTCTAGAGGGATAAGACATGTACCTGCTGTGGAAACGCGGTAGAATCCTAAAGAGCCCTGGCATCACAAAATGGATGCCACCAGTCACAGACACTGGGCTGCCCTCCTGCTGATGACCGAAACTCACAGTGGAGGAAGCCCAACAATAGGCATCCTGTCACAGGGAGGTGTAACCACCTCCCAGACAGGGTTTAGTGTATTGGGGCTGGGTGGGTGCACTCTTAGAGTGCTTTGAAGTCCTGCACTGGGGGAGCAGAAGGCTCCTCTGTGCATATGCCAGTTCAAACCAGCTCAGGGGCTACCTGCCCCTGCTCTGGCGCGAAACTGGACAAAGGGAAGTGGGTGTAGCCACCCCCTCCCTTGACCCTCCCATAGGTGGGGTCATAGAGCTAGTCCATCCCCTCTTTTCAGTATAAGAGGGGGAACCTTGCCATTGCAAAGCAGATAACCCCTGGACGACGCTCTACAGAAGAATCCTGGCCCTTCGACGTTCCACTACCTTTGGAAGACAGAAGAATCTCCCTTGGAGTCAAGGAGTGACTCCCCTGCTTGGCAGGCACCAAAAACGACAACGACGGTCGCAAACTACGCCGCTCCCGCCGGAGTCCGAAGTCCCTGCAGCCCAAGAAGTGGATTTCCTGACCTCTCCCAGGCCATCGTGAGTCCCCAGCGAAGCTGAGGCAAGTGGACCCCACGAGTAACGAGGAACCGCGACCCCTGGGTACCGTGCACTATTGTCGAGTGCAACCCCTTCACAACGTTCTACGAACTTGTGCTTTGGACCACGTGTGGTCCCGACCTCCAGCAGGAATCCCTCCGAAGATCAGAGGCCTACACCGTCCCGAGTGACCGTGGGCCCCTGTTGAGTGATTCCGCCCGAGGTGTCTTCGCGATCCCTTGCCCGCTGGCTTGTGGGTCCCCAGAAGACTTCTTAAAGAAACCGAAGGGCTCCCCTGGTTGCTCCAGGCCTGCCCTGACTTACCCTCGCTGGGTGAGTTCCACAGACCTTGCTGGTCTGCGCCATCGACTTTTCTTCATCTCCCCGAGACTTGCGGCTGCCAAGGCTTGTTGGCTCCGATCGAGTTGCCGACACCGCAGTCAGCTGCAGACGTCGAGGGACACACCGAATCCAGCTCCTGGTCGTCGTCGACGCCTCCTGGACCACGTGGCTGAAGAGTCAAGGCACCTGCAACCGACCTGAAGCGACCGACGACGGTGGGCATCCATCTTCCTTGCCCCGGGTCACTGCCAAGTGACTTTGAACACTGTCCCCTCTGCTTTCAGGTCATCCTTCTTCAGAATCCAGGCTTGGATTCCACCGGACACTTCTTCAGCTCCCGCAAGCAGCAAGTCTTCTTTGTTCGCCATTGAAAACGACGCCGCGACCCGACACCAAAGGACACCTGTGCACCCGGCTTCCCTGGGTGAGGTAACTCCAGCACTACGGTGCTCCTGTGGGTGTGGGCCCTAGAACTACTTACCCTGTAAGTGACTTGCTTGTAGGTTCTCCCGAAGTATCCTAAAACTCTTTATTTCCAACCGCGACTTGCCCCATTGAAGTTAACGGCGATTCGCGCCTGTGTATCCACACTGCACGCGTCCCCCGTGGGTCCTTTACTTACCTGCCTTGGGTGGTTTCGTGAGGCCCCAGCACTTCTGAAGGCCCTAGGCCTTGTCTCCTTGCAAGTCGTTGTTTCTAAGTCTCTTACTTAGTATATGGTCTGGTACGCCCCTAGGGCCCCAGCCATATTTTGTGCTTAACTTATTGTGAAACGTTGATTTGTGCATATGTTTGTCTTCTAATCTCATAAAGAGATTAGTAGAGAGTTATTTAGAAATAAATACATATATATTTGATATATATACCTGTGTGGTGTCTTTTCATTTGGTGATTCAAGAGATTATATGGTAAAACAAGCTGCTTTACATTCCTCCGAGACTTAGCCTGAAGGCTGCTCTCCACAGCTACCACTAGGATAGCTTTCTTTAAAAGGTTGTCTTAAACCTATCTACCATAAGAGTCGATTTGCCCTGGTGCAAGGTGTCCACTTTAATTAGTGAACAGCATATACCAGGCCAACTTCTCACATTGGTGGGCAGCGTGTGGGATTCCAGCTTGCCATTGTTTTACCAGAAAATCTCTATTTGAATTACTAACTGAAAACCATTATAGGTACTCAAGGTACATATAAAGTCAAGCTTAGTATCAATAAGTTCTACTGAACTTAGAGCTGTGTGCCAAGGGATAGCACACCCTTTCCACAGCTCAAGCTAGGATCAGTAGGCCACAAACTAGTGTAGGTAGTACAACACTGCACAACACTAGAATGTCCTTAAAGGGTGGACCCAGTGGATCCACTCAGCCTCAGTATAAGGACATGGCTTTCTCTGACTTGAGAGCCATGTGTGTTGACAGACACCTGAGGCTAGGACAGAGTCCCTCAACACTACACCTGATAGATCTGCTGACAGCAGATGACCTTAGATTGGCTCTAGGAGCTAAGGGGTCTGAATCAGTGGGTGGGTCAGTCATAGTATCTGGGTCAGATGATGAAAATCAGAATGACCAAGACTCTGTGATTGAAGGGCCAGGCTTCAAGGGGCCTGAAAAGGACAGAGGAATTCTCCATAAGAGAACTGACAGAGAGGAGGAGAGGCACAGATCCCCTTCCAGGGAATCTGACCACTCTTATCACTCTGGCAGAGAATTTGTCCAGCAGAGGAGCTCATACTTTTCCTTAAGAGAGACCTCCTCTGAGAGAAGGTGCAAACTGCTCCAGTATGAGGAAGCCAGAGTGGCCCTCAGAACCAAGCAGTTGGCACTGGATAGGGAAGCCCTGGAGATCCAGAGAGCTTCTAGAAAAGAGGGGTTAGAACCCCCTGGTGGCAGCAACAGTGTCCCTAGAGGCAGAGAATATATTCCTGACCATAGGAACCTGAGCAAGGTTGTTCCTCCCTACCAGAGTGGGGATGATATCCACAAGTGGATAACTGCTATGGAGAGGGCCTGTAGAGTACAGCAGGTCCCCCAAAAGCAGTGGGCAGCAATCTTGTGGCTCTCCTTTTCAGATAAAGGAAGAGACAAGCTCCTCACTGTTAGAGAGGAGGATGCTGATGATTATGAGGTCCTGAAGAGTGCACTGATAGATGGGTTTGGCTTAACCACTGAGCAGTACAGGTTGAAGTTCAGAGATACCCAGAAGGCACAGACTCAGGACTGGACAGACTTTGTAGATTGTGCATCCAAGGCTCTGGAGGGTTGGCTGGTTGGCAGTAGGGTTACTGATTTCAAAGGATTTTATAATCTAATGATGAGAGAACAGATCCTTAATAATTGTCAAAACCAGCTTTTACACCAGTACCTGGTGGACTCTGATCTGACCTCTCCCCAAGAATTGGGAAAGAAGGCAGACAAATGGGTCAGAACCAGAGTAAGGCCTAAGAATCAGGGTGGTGACCACAAGAAAGATTCTACCAAGTCCCAAGAGAAAGGTGGGGATAAATCCAAGGATAAGTCCACTACAGGGCCCCAAAATTCCTCTTCTGGGGGTGGGTCCCAAACTCCTTCCTCTCCTGAAAAGAAACCCTATTGCCATGTCTGTAAAAAGCCTGGGCACTGGAAATCTGATCCCAGTTGTCCCAGGAATGGCAATAAAGAAAATGTTCCTCCAACAACTACTACCACCCCTCCTGGTACTACCAGTAGTAATCCTCCAGTTGGGAGTAGTGCACCCAAAAAGTTAGGTGCTTTTGCAAGAGGAACAGAGGTGGGCCCTAGTTTAGACAGGACCCCCTCAACAGACTCCTCAGATTCTGATGGTGGTGTAGGATATGCCACCTTTACCATGGGTCCCATAGCATTGGGCAGGTACAGACTGGAGCCAATAATTAATGGTCAGAAAGCTGTGGCATTTAGGGACACAGGGGCTAGTGTCACCATGGTGGCAGGGAAACTAGTCCCCCCTCACCAGCTTTTACCTGAGTTTAAATACCAGGTGACCAACATTGATGGTGTCAGAACAGATCACCCCATGGCCATAGTCAATCTCAGCTGGGAGGGGGTCACAGGCCCAAAGAGAGTGGCAGTGTCCCCAACCTTACCTGTAGATTGCCTGATGGGCAATGATCTGGAAATTTCAGCCTGGGCTGAAATTGAACACCAAACCCATCTGAAGATGTTGGGTGTCCCTGTAAAGGTTAGTGGGGCTGTGATGGCCACAGCCCCAGCCCAAGATTTTGGAGAGATGGAGCCTGGAAGAATGGCCCACTCTCCCCCAGAAGAGAGCACAAGGGTTGAAGAAAAGTCTTCTTCCCTCCAGACAGTAGGTAAGGGTCAGCCTCCTCAGGGAACTGACCCTACCCCTAGTGAAGGAACTGCCACAGAGGTAGTCAGGCCTGGCCTGGCCACCCCCTGATGGCAGAGGACCCTTACAAGGTGGTACCCAGTCTGGAGCAGGTAACCTGCCCCTCTCTACCCTGCCTCAGTCAGCCCAGGGCTGCAGAGGTCAGGGAGGTCAGTGGACCCCCAGGGCCCCCTGTCCAGAGGAACCCCCCATCAGCAGATTAGGGGCACCCAGGCTAGTAGCCCTAGCCAGGTAGAAATTCCTCAACCCACTGAGGGATCCCCCATACCTTTATGTAGGGACCTCCCCCAGAAGGACTCTGTTAGGCAAGGGCAAACCTGGGACCAAAAGGTTCCAAACATGCCATGTCCCTCCAGTGTTCCACCCAAAGGGACCCAACCCCCGGCTGTAGGCAGTCAAAGGTTGACCCTTAGAGCAGAGTACCACTCAGTCATGGAAAGACAGGCATACATGGTGACCAGTGAGCTGAGAAAGCTGAGGCCAACATTCCTAGGGCCACACTTCCCTACTCAGACACCTCACCAGCCTGGTACTTTACCAAAGCACACCACAGGTAGTGATTCCCCATGGTGGAGACCCTCTCATACCCTTAGGGTGAGGGATTGCTTAGTGGACCATAAGACAGGGGGCAACCATGCTAGTGCAGGTGCTTCCTTATATGGCCACTTAGTCAATAAAGGCTCAACTGGCCAAGGTTAGCCTTATCTCCTTTCGTTTGGGGGGGGTTATGTAGGAAGGTGGAATCTGACTATATGGTTGCCCCCACTTTTTTTATGGTGTTTTGCTGGTTTATGACTTAGTTGGACTGGGACCCTGCTATTCAGGGCCCCAGTCTATCTGCTCTCTCTAAACGACATGGAGTGCACTCTAGGTGCACTAGTGATTGGATACTGTGGTGCCTTATGAGTCCCTAGTATATGGTACCTTAGGTGCCAAGGGCATAGGTACTTCACAGGCCTCCCAGGGGCTGCAGCATATGTTATGCCACCCCTGGGAAGCAGTCTAAATCTGACACCACAGGCCTGCTACTGCAGCCTGGGTGAGGTGGTGCTAGCACCCCTCACTGAGATATAGGTTTCCTATATCTCTCCTGCACACACATATAAACCTATCAGTCACCCCTAAGGCAGGCCCTATCAATCCTGAGGGCAGGGTGCTTGGCTTCTATGTGAGGGGGTGCCTCTGCCTGAGCAGGGCCCCTCTGCAGCTCTCAGAGTCTATTCTCTGGTGCTGTTTGTGGATGCGGTTAAACCATATACTATTAAGTGCATTATATCCTCGCGGTAAATGCTAACTTTGGAATGGCTGCATCAAAACATGTCGTGTTTGGTGTCAAACATCTTGGAATACTACCCCCCGCCAATCTTGGCGGCGGGGGTAGCATTCCACCCTTCTAGAGGGATAAGACATGTACCTGCTGTGGAAACGCGGTAGAATCCTAAAGAGCCCTGGCATCACAAAATGGATGCCACCAGTCACAGACACTGGGCTGCCCTCCTGCTGATGACCGAAACTCACAGTGGAGGAAGCCCAACAATAGGCATCCTGTCACAGGGAGGTGTAACCACCTCCCAGACAGGGTTTAGTGTATTGGGGCTGGGTGGGTGCACTCTTAGAGTGCTTTGAAGTCCTGCACTGGGGGAGCAGAAGGCTCCTCTGTGCATATGCCAGTTCAAACCAGCTCAGGGGCTACCTGCCCCTGCTCTGGCGCGAAACTGGACAAAGGGAAGTGGGTGTAGCCACCCCCTCCCTTGACCCTCCCATAGGTGGGGTCATAGAGCTAGTCCATCCCCTCTTTTCAGTATAAGATGGGGAACCTTGCCATTGCAAAGCAGATAACCCCTGGACGACGCTCTACAGAAGAATCCTGGCCCTTCGACGTTCCACTACCTTTGGAAGACAGAAGAATCTCCCTTGGAGTCAAGGAGTGACTCCCCTGCTTGGCAGGCACCAAAAACGACAACGACGGTCGCAAACTACGCCGCTCCCGCCGGAGTCCGAAGTCCCTGCAGCCCAAGAAGTGGATTTCCTGACCTCTCCCAGGCCATCGTGAGTCCCCAGCGAAGCTGAGGCAAGTGGACCCCACGAGTAACGAGGAACCGCGACCCCTGGGTACCGTGCACTATTGTCGAGTGCAACCCCTTCACAACGTTCTACGAACTTGTGCTTTGGACCACGTGTGGTCCCGACCTCCAGCAGGAATCCCTCCGAAGATCAGAGGCCTACACCGTCCCGAGTGACCGTGGGCCCCTGTTGAGTGATTCCGCCCGAGGTGTCTTCGCGATCCCTTGCCCGCTGGCTTGTGGGTCCCCAGAAGACTTCTTAAAGAAACCGAAGGGCTCCCCTGGTTGCTCCAGGCCTGCCCTGACTTACCCTCGCTGGGTGAGTTCCACAGACCTTGCTGGTCTGCGCCATCGACTTTTCTTCATCTCCCCGAGACTTGCGGCTGCCAAGGCTTGTTGGCTCCGATCGAGTTGCCGACACCGCAGTCAGCTGCAGACGTCGAGGGACACACCGAATCCAGCTCCTGGTCGTCGTCGACGCCTCCTGGACCACGTGGCTGAAGAGTCAAGGCACCTGCAACCGACCTGAAGCGACCGACGACGGTGGGCATCCATCTTCCTTGCCCCGGGTCACTGCCAAGTGACTTTGAACACTGTCCCCTCTGCTTTCAGGTCATCCTTCTTCAGAATCCAGGCTTGGATTCCACCGGACACTTCTCCAGCTCCCGCAAGCAGCAAGTCTTCTTTGTTCGCCATTGAAAACGACGCCGCGACCCGACACCAAAGGACACCTGTGCACCCGGCTTCCCTGGGTGAGGTAACTCCAGCACTACGGTGCTCCTGTGGGTGTGGGCCCTAGAACTACTTACCCTGTAAGTGACTTGCTTGTAGGTTCTCCCGAAGTATCCTAAAACTCTTTATTTCCAACCGCGACTTGCCCCATTGAAGTTAACGGCGATTCGCGCCTGTGTATCCACACTGCACGCGTCCCCCGTGGGTCCTTTACTTACCTGCCTTGGGTGGTTTCGTGAGGCCCCAGCACTTCTGAAGGCCCTAGGCCTTGTCTCCTTGCAAGTCGTTGTTTCTAAGTCTCTTACTTAGTATATGGTCTGGTACGCCCCTAGGGCCCCAGCCATATTTTGTGCTTAACTTATTGTGAAACGTTGATTTGTGCATATGTTTGTCTTCTAATCTCATAAAGAGATTAGTAGAGAGTTATTTAGAAATAAATACATATATATTTGATATATATACCTGTGTGGTGTCTTTTCATTTGGTGATTCAAGAGATTATATGGTAAAACAAGCTGCTTTACATTCCTCCGAGACTTAGCCTGAAGGCTGCTCTCCACAGCTACCACTAGGATAGCTTTCTTTAAAAGGTTGTCTTAAACCTATCTACCATAAGAGTCGATTTGCCCTGGTGCAAGGTGTCCACTTTAATTAGTGAACAGCATATACCAGGCCAACTTCTCACAAATGGGGATGGTGAGATGCAAGTAAATGTAAAGATAAAAATAGAAGTAGCGGAATCTAAATAACTAGAGAGAGAGGCAGAGACATTGGAAGAGATAGCTGTAGGAATATAAAGCTATTGAAATAGAAATAGCTATAGATAGAGAAATATACAGAGATAAAAAGGACAACAGAGACTGTAATACAAATTGTGAAAGCTAGAGATAGCAATAGATAAAGCAATACATAAAGACAGCCATAGAGATAGCTTAAGCGTCACAGAAAGCTAAGGCTATAGATGCAGAGTTAGAAATAGAACAGTAGATAGAGATAGCTTTATGAATAATTGGAGGGATAGATAGCTGTAGAAATAGAGATAATAATAGAGAGATAGCTATCTTGAATGAGATAACGTTGGAGATAGCAGTACAGGTGGTGGCTTTAATGAATGTTTTAGCTATAGGGAAATAAGTATGGAATTGAAAGACATTGAAAAATGCTAATGACAATAGCAAAAGAGTGGGATAGAAAAAAATAGATTGCAGTAGAAATAGCCGTGAAAGTATGGGCAGCTGTACAGATATAGCTGAAGCACAAGTGATAGCTATTGATCTAGAGATTGCTGTAGCTGTAGAGACAACTCTAGATATAGCATGATATACACACAGAGATACAGCTAGCGGTAGATATAGATGGCTAAATCAACAGAGGTAGCTCTAGAAAATGCTTTCAAGACAAATTTAGCTGTACAAATAGCTACAAAGATAGATATGGGGATAACTATAGATGCACAGACAGCACAAGAGTGACATAGCTATACAGAAGAGACATAGAGAGAAAGAGAGATGGCCATACAGAGCTAGGGAAAGCTGCCTAGCCAACCACAGACATAGAGATAGAAGTAGTGGCATAGATAGTGAAAGAAAGAGAGACTAGTTGCAATAGAGATATCTAAATATTGTAACAGTGATGAGTTATTATTAGACATAGCTGTAGAAATCAAAAGCTGTAGAGAATAGAGAAATAAAATAAGTAGGTGTAGAGACATGGGTCCACATGTATGAACCTTATTTTGCGCTCTCAAACAAGCCGATTCGCAGATGCAAAATAGGCATTTTCTTTTTATCAAACCCTATTTTGCGATTTGGTAACGGGTTTGCGAATCGGTATTTGGAAGGGGCTTGTTTAGGGCGTCCCTTCCAAATACCGAATCGGAGCAGTATGTATGAATTTTTTGTGACCGTGAATGAGGTCACAAAACATTTGCATGTTACCACCAATTTTAAGTTGGTTTTAACGCATTCGCCAATGGGAAGGGGTCCCCAAGGATTCCCTTCCCCTTTGGCAATGGTGGCGAAAAAGTTTTTTATGAGCAGGCAGTGGTCCCACGTACCACTGTCTGCTCTTAAAAAATGAAAAGAAAGCAATCACGGACATGATGGTATGCTGACCCTAGCAGGCCACCATCCCCGTGATTTTAGCGATTCCTAGGGTGTTGCAAATTGCGACCTACCTCAGTAATATTCATGAAGTAGGTCAATTTGCGACCCCTAGGAATTGCTAAAGCAAACTCTTGGAGTTTCACAAATTAGGAACAGCTATTACCTAACTACAATTCCCAGAAAATCGCAATTAGGTAATCACTTTTCCTAATGTTGATACATGTGGCCCATGGATAGCTGTGGTGCTTGAACGATGGACTATCTGCAACAAAAATAATGCAATACAGAATATACAAATTGTTGCAACTTACAAACATAAAATAAAAATATATACTTTGAAATAATGTGAAAATAATCTTTACATTAATATGATTAATAAACATAAATACACATTTAATAATATGTAATATTAATTACAAACACTAGATATCAAAATTATAAAAGAGCATGCAGAACATTATTAAAATGAAAACATAATTTAATAGAATTATATTACTCCTAGACATAATAAAACATTAATTAAAATTAACCAATGTTTTTAAATTAAATAGAAAAAATATCTTAACATTATTTTTAAACAATCCTCTTAACAAAATCAACTTGGAGGAATCAACTTCACTACTTCCACTCCAACCTGAGCAAAAGTAATGAAAGTTTTGGGCTTTGGAGGGGTCAGACTAACTCTTCCCACTCCAACCTGAGCAGCAGTAGGGGATGGGTCAGCTTTACTATTGCCACTACAACGTAAGATTCGGAAGGGAAATTGCTGGACTTTGGCAGAGACATGGGGGCATATTAGCAAGGGCGGTATCGCCGCTTTAGCGGCACTTTTTGCCGCTAAAGTAGCGATATTTCTATTGCCCTATTAGCAAGCTGTCGCTAACAGCTGTTAGCGACAGCTTTATGGCGAAAGCGACCGTTTTGGTGCCGCTTTGCATGTCAGCGATATATATCGCTAATGACATGCAAAGTAGGCGTTCCTGACTAACACGTAATGGAAACACTCGCAGACACAACTTCGCCCTATTATCAATGCCGCCCCAGAACCGCGAATCGATTAAAAAAGCCACACTAACCGCGGTTATCGCCGGTAATTAACATCAGCAAAAATCCTGACTTGCCTATCTGTATCATGGGAGGTGGATTGTACGGCTAAGTCCACATCTCCCTATCAATAAGGATTTCCCTATCGCTGCAGGTTTATCGCTGGATTCCCAGCGATAATCCCGCATTTCGCCGCTATCGCCGGATTTTTAATCGCCTTGGAGATATGCGTTGATAATAACGCGATATCTCGGCGATTAAATCCAGCGATAGCCGGCGTTGGTCAAAATCGCGCAAAGCGGGAAATGCGATATTTATCGCGTTTCCTAGATAATATGCCCCATATTTACTATTCTCACTCCAACATAACCAATAATAGGGATAGTGTTGGAAGTTCTGACGTACTATTTCCGCTCCAATGTTACCAATAGTAGGGAAAGGGTTGGTCCTTGGAGGGGACAGATTTGATATTCCCACTTCAACTTGAGTAGCAATACAGACATTGTTGGCCTTTTTAGGGGTTTGATTCACTATTTCCACTCCAACATGAGCAGCAAAAGGGAAAGTGTTGGGCTTTGGAGCGGTCAGATTTACTATTCTCATTCCAATCTGACCAACAGTATACAATGTGTTGGACTTTGAAGGGGTCAGATTTCCTATTCTCACTCCAGCATAACCAACAGTAGGGAAAGTGTTGGACTTTGGAGAGGTCAGATTTACTATTCCCCCTCCAGAGTAAAAAACACTAGGGAAAGTGTAGTAGAGATAATAATAGGCCTGTCCAACCTTTTTATATGTGGAGTTCTCCCCCCAACTGCAGAATCTCCTCAGTGTTGAGCTGACTATTAACTCGTAGTTTGTGAATATGAAAAAAAACATGAACGTACACAAAAGTGTAAGTTTACCTTAGGGAATAATGCCCTACAAGTCCATAGTCAGTTTACGATTGGGTGCATAAAAATATAGTTACGTCCTATCTTTTCATGTGCAGAGTTCTCGGACCCGACTGCTGAGTCTTCGCTGTTGTAAACTTACTATTAACTTGGCATTGGTGAAAACAAAATAAATTTAAACTTACACAAAGTGTAAGTTCATCTTTGTGAAACAGGCCCAAAGTGTTAGATGTGTATCAACATGCCTCTCCTATGCATCCATTGTTTTTGAGTAGCACATTGTTTTCTGATGGCCATGGGCTACAGTTACTTGTGAAAATGAGCAGCAAATTTTGATTTGATGAGGTCTTCTTCCAAACTTTCTCTAAACCCTATGGTGTTATAGCTAATATATTTGGTAAGTTTCCTCTAAAATATGCTTGTTGCCCATATTTTTATAGCAATTATTATGCATGTTTTAGGACTAATTTAATGTGAACACTTTGGGCCTGATTCACAAAGATAAACTTACATTTTAAGTTTACGACTGTTTGCTATTCACAAAGGTATTTTACTAATAGTATCTTTATGACGGTGGAGTCTGTACATAAAAAGATAGGACACGCGTAGCTTTTTATGTGAAAAGACTCCACAGTCCTAAGGATACTACTAGTGAAATATCTTTGTGAATAACAATTAGGGCTGTAATTTCAGGGGGGATGTTTGTGGTGTTATACTCCCATAAAACATTTCTTTCTGTAGTAAATAGCTGGGTACAAGTGCTTTTAGTCAGGTATGATGAAGTGTCTGTCAGATTTCACCTGAGATTTTTACATGCCAACACTGACAAAAACACACACTCTCTCTCATCTCTGTTTTGAAGGCTTTAACCCCTTCGGTGCTCATGACGGAATGGTTCCATCGCTCATGTGCTCATGACGGAACCATTCCGTCATGTAGACATGAGCACTAAATTCCTCTGCTGCAAATAGCAGGGGGATTTCCTTTTTGTTTTGGCCTCGTAGGTGGAAAAGAGCTTTCCTAACCTCCTGAGGCTTTTTTAAAATTTGCACTGTAATGACGATCGCGCGCATTTTGCGCTGACATAATTACATTGAAAATGAAACTGAAGCTTAGTTTCAGTTTCACTGTTTCAGTGCTTGTGGGGCTATCTCAGCCCCGAGCACTGAAACACACAGGAGAGTTATCAAAGGAAAGGGGAGAACATCAACTTTACAATGGTACCCCTCCCTAGTGGATCCCTGCTTGGGGATTGCCCCAGGAGGGTGCTCCTCAAGCAGGTATTCACTGACTAGGCACCAGGGAGGAGAAGCGGCGCCTTGGGCAAAGGTCTTTGCTACCCCTAATGAAAATGGGCATGTACAGTCTTTCTTCCCCCCGGGGGCAGAAAGCACCTTAGACCCCAGGGAGTTTTTTTTATAGGTCAGGGGTGGGGGCTGCCCAAAATGGGTATGCCAATGCCCCAGCCTTCCCCCCCAAAAAAATGCAAAAGTCTTTCTGCCTCCCCAGGAGGCAGGTGGGGCAATAGCCCCTGATCTGCCCCCAGGGGGAGCCCACTAGGCACCGGGAATTAGTTTTTTTTTATAATACATTTGGGTGGGGGCTGCTGAAAATGGGCATGGCAATGCCCCAACCCCAAAAAAAATAACCACAGTCTTTTTGCCCCCCGGGAGGCAGATGCGGCAATAGCCCCTTATCAAGCCCTTGGGGGGGGGACAGAAAACCTACTAGTCACCAGGGACTTTTTTGTTTTCCAAAGTTCAGGGGTGGGGGCTGCCCAAAAAGGGCATGCCAATGCCTGCACTCCCCTCAAAAAATGCCACGGTCTTTCTACCCCCCCCCCAGGAGGCATATAGGGGTGATAGCCCCTGATCTGCCCCCCTGGGGGACAGAAAGCCCACTAGTCACCAGGGATTCATTTTTTTATATGTAGGGGTGAGGGCTGCCCAGGATGGGCATGAAAATGTCCCCACCCCAATTAAATTGCCACAGTCTTCCTGCCTGCCCAGGAGGCAGATGGGACCAATAGCCCCTTATCTGCCCCCCGGTGGGCAGAAAGCCCACTACACAGCAAGGATTATTTTTTTTCAAAATTCAGTGGTGGGGGCTGCCTCAAAAAAATTGCCACAGTCTTTCTGCCCCCCTGAGAGGCAGATAGGGACAATAGCCCCTTATCTGCCGCCTGAGGGTGGGCAGAAATCCCACTGGGCACCAGGGAATTTTTTTAAATATAAGTTGGAGTAGGGGCTGCCCAGAATGGGCATGCCAATGCCCCCACCCCATCCCCAAAACAATCACCAGTCTTTCTGCCCCTGATCTGCCCCCCCAGGGCAGCAGAAGCCCACTAGGCACTGACCTTTCTATTTGCAATTTGCCTAGCTGTGGATTTTGGGCCCTAGCAAAGCCCGCACCTAGGGAAACCTAGCAAACCTGTACATTTTTGAAAACTAGACACGCTGGGTAACCAAGGCTGGGGTGACTTCTGTGTCTATCATCATGTGATTTTTGCTTAGCTAGATTTTGGGTTTGCAGGGGATTCTGGGTAGGAAAAACTTGGGTGATCCATGCAAGCCACACCTCCCTGCACTCCCGCATGTGTCTAGTTTTTAGAAATGTGTGGGTTTGGTAGGTTTCCCTAGATGGCCACTGAGCTCGGGACCAAAAATACAGGTGCCCCTTGCAAAACCAGGTCGTTTTATGATAGATCATTTTTATGTCTCCGCAATATGTTTTGGACCCTTGCCTGTTGCGGGTACTTGGCCTACCCACACAAGTGAGGTACCATTTTTATTGGGAGACCTGGGGAAACGCTGGGTAGTAGGAAATTTGTGTCAGCCCAGTGATCCCACAACTTTCCCACACATAAATGTGAGAAAAATGTGTTTTTTTCAGCTAAATTTGAGGTTTGCAGGGAATTCTGGGTATGAAAAGGTTGGGGAATACATGCAAGTCTCACCTCCCTGGACTCCCTCGGGTGTCTAGTTTTCCACAATGTCTGGGATTGGTAGGTTTCCCTAGATGGCCGCCGAGCCCGGGATCAAAAACGCAGGTGATTCCCTCGCAAAACAAGGTCTTTTTGTAATCAATTATTTTGAAGTCTCCACAGTATGCTTTAGGCCGTTTCCTGTTGCAGGCACTAGGCCTACCCACACAAGTGAGGTACCATTTTTATCGGGCTACTTGGGGAAATGCTGGGTGGGTGGAAGTTTGTCGCTTCCTGCAGAATCCAGAACTTTCCATCACAGAAAGTGAGGAAAATGTGTTTTGTTTTTTTACAAAGTGTGTGTGTGCAAGGGATTCTGGGTAACAGAACCTGGTGAGAGCCACACAAGTCACCCCATCCTGGATTCCCTTTGATGTCTAGTTTTTAAAAAAATGAATAGGTTTGCTAGGTTTCCTTTGGTGCTGGCAGAGCTAGGGTCCAAAATCCACAGCTAAGCACATTGGGAAAAATGGTCAGTTTTCACTGGAAAAATGTGAAGTGTCCATGTTGCGTTTTGGGCTGTTTCCTGCCCTGGGTACAAGGCCTACCCACACAAGTTAGGTACCATTTTTATCGGGAGACGAGGGGGAACGCTAGGTGTTTAGAACTTTGTGGCTCCACCCAGATCCCAGAACTTTTCATCACAGAAATGTGAGGAAAATGTTTTTTTTTTTTTACAAAGCTTGAGATTTGCATGGGAGTGTGGTAACAGAACCTGGTGAGAGCCACACAAGTCACCCCACCCTAGATTCGCCTGGTTGTCTAGTTGTATAGGTTTGCTAGGTTTCCTTAGGTAACGGCAGAGCTAGGGTCCCAAATCCACAGCTAGGCACATCTCATAAAAAGGGTCAGTTTGCTGCAGAAAAATGTGATGTGTCCACGTTGCATTTTGGGACGTTTCCTGTAATGGGCACGAGGCCTACCCACACAAGTGAGGTACCATTTTTATCAGGAGACTTTGGGGAGTGCTGGATGGGTGGAAGTTTGTGGATCCACACAGATTCCAGAACGTTCTGTCACAGAAATGTGAATAATTTCTTTTATTTTTGACAAAGTTTGAGGTTTGCAAGGGATTCTGGGTAACAGAAGGTGGTGAGAGCCACACAAGTCACCCCATCCTGGATTCCCCAGGATGTCTAGTTTTAAAAAATGTATACTTTTGCTAGGTTTCCTTAGATGTCGGCAGAGCTAGGGTCCAAAATCCACAACTAGGCACATTGCGAAAAAAAAAGGTAAATTTTCACTGGAAAAATATGGTGTGCACGTTGCATTTTGGGTAATTTCCTGTCGCGGGTACTAGGCCTACCCACACAAGTGAGGTACCATTTTTATTGAGAGACTTTGAGGAATGTTGGGTGGATGAAGTTTGTGGCTTCCCACAGATTCCAGAACTTTCCATCATAGAAATATGAAGAACATGTTTTTGACAAAGTTTGAGGTTTGCAAGGGATTCTGGTTAACAGAACCTGGTGAGAGCCACACAAGTCACCCTATCCTGGATTGCCCTGGATGTGTAGTTTTCATAAGTGTATAGTTTTGCCAGGTTTCCTTAGGTGCCGGCTGAGCTAGGATCCAAAATCCACAGCTAGGCACTTTTCAAAAAAAGGGTCAGTTTTCACTGGAAAAATGTGATGTGTCCACATTGCATTTTGGGCCATTTCCTGTTGTGGATACTAGGCCTACCCACACAAGTGAGGTACGATTTTATAAGGAGACTTTGGGGAATGCTGACTGGGTGGAAGTCTGTGGCTCCCCGCAGATTCCAGAACTTTCCATCTCAGAAATGTGAAGAAAATTGTTTTTTGGACAAAGTTTGAGGTTTTTGCAGTTATTCTGGGTAACAGTACCTGGTGAGAGCCACACAGTCACCCTTTCCTGGATTCCCCTGGGTGTCACGGTTTCACAAATGTATAGGTTTGCTAGGTTTCCTTAGGTGTCGGAAGAGCCAGGGTCCAAAATCCACAGCTAGGCACATTGCGAAAAAAGGGTCAGTTTTCACTGGAAAAATGTGAAGTGTCCATGTTGCGTTTTGTGCCATTTCCTGTTGCGGGCACTAGGCCTACCCACACAAGTGAGGTACCATTTGTATCGGGAGTCTTAGGGAAATGCGGAGTTGGTGGAAGTTTGTGGATCCACGCTGATTCAAGAACTTTCCATCATAGAAATATGAGAAAAATGTGTTTTTTTTTACAAAGTTTGAGATTTGCAAGGGATTCTGGGTAACAGAACCTGGCAAGAGCCACACAGTCACCCTTTCCTGGATTCCCCTGGGTGTCGCGGTTTCACAAATGTATAGGTTTGCTAGGTTTCCTTAGGTATCGGAAGAGCCAGGGTCCAAAATCCACAACTAGGCACATTGCGAAAAAAGGGTCAGTTTTCACTTGAAAAATGCGATGTGTCCATGTTTCATTTTGGGCTGTTTCCTGTCACGGTTACCAAGCCTATCCACACACGCGAGGTACCATTTTTATCAGAAGACTTTGGGGAATGCTGGGTGGGTGAAAGTTTGTGGCTCCCCGCAGATACTAGAACTTTCCATCACAGAAATGTGAGGAAAGTTTGTTATTTTTGACAATGTTTGAGGTTTTGCAAGGGATTCTGGGTAACAGAACCTAGAGAGGTACCATTTTTATTGAGAGACTTTGAGGAATGTTGGGTGGATGAAGTTTGTGGCTTCCCACAGATTCCAGAACTTTCCATCATAGAAATATGAAGAACATGTTTTTGACAAAGTTTGAGGTTTGCAAGGGATTCTGGTTAACAGAACCTGGTGAGAGCCACACAAGTCACCCTATCCTGGATTGCCCTGGATGTGTAGTTTTCATAAGTGTATAGTTTTGCCAGGTTTCCTTAGGTGCCGGCTGAGCTAGGATCCAAAATCCACAGCTAGGCACTTTGCAAAAAAAGGGTCAGTTTTCACTGGAAAAATGTGATGTGTCCACATTGCATTTTGGGCCATTTCCTGTTGTGGATACTAGGCCTACCCACACAAGTGAGGTACGATTTTATAAGGAGACTTTGGGGAATGCTGACTGGGTGGAAGTCTGTGGCTCCCCGCAGATTCCAGAACTTTCCATCTCAGAAATGTGAAGAAAATTGTTTTTGGACAAAGTTTGAGGTTTTTGCAGTTATTCTGGGTAACAGTACCTGGTGAGAGCCACACAGTCACCCTTTCCTGGATTCCCCTGGGTGTCGCGGTTTCACAAATGTATAGGTTTGCTAGGTTTCCTTAGGTATCGGAAGAGCCAGGGTCCAAAATCCACAACTAGGCACATTGCGAAAAAAGGGTCAGTTTTCACTTGAAAAATGCGATGTGTCCATGTTTCATTTTGGGCTGTTTCCTGTCACGGTTACCAAGCCTATCCACACACGCGAGGTACCATTTTTATCAGAAGACTTTGGGGAATGCTGGGTGGGTGAAAGTTTGTGGCTCCCCGCAGATACTAGAACTTTCCATCACAGAAATGTGAGGAAAGTTTGTTATTTTTGACAATGTTTGAGGTTTTGCAAGGGATTCTGGGTAACAGAACCTAGAGAGAGCCACACAAATCACCCCATCATGGATTTCCGTGGGTGTCTAGTTTTAAAAAATGAATAGGTTTGCTAGATTCCCTGGGTGCCGGCAGAGCTAGGGTCCACAATCCACAGCTAGGCACATTGCAAAAAAGGGGTCAATTTTCACTGGAAAAATGTGATGTGTCCAAGTTGCGTGTTGGGCCGTTTCCTGTCGCACTAGGCCTACCCACACAAGTGAGGTACCATTTTTATAAGGATACTGAGGGGAGAACAGAACAGTAGAACAAGTGTTATTACCAATTGACTTTCCTTGCATTTATGCCTTCCAAATGTAAGACAATGTGTAAAAAAGAAGTCATTTTGAATAATGTCCTCTAAGTCACATGCTTGTATGGGTACCCACAATTTCGGATATGTGCAAATCACCACTGTTTCTAAACTATATATTTTGTTACCATCTCGTAAATATATAGGTTTCCTTGGTACCTATTTTTCACTCTTTATATTTTACCAAATTATTTGCTATATACCTGTTACACAATGAAAAACCATTGCAAGATGCAGCTCAGTTATTGGCTCTGAGTACATTGGGTTCTTGGTGAACATACAAGTCCTATATATCCCCACAACCAGAAGGTTCCAGCAGACCAAACAGTATATTGCTTTCAAAAATCTGCCATACTTAGAAGAAGTTACAGGTGAAAACGTTGGCACAATGGCTGCTTTTTCCAACTAAATTTCAATATTTTTTTATTTCAATTGCTAGTTTCTATAGAAAAACCTTCAAGGATCCACACAAATGACCCCATGCTGAATTCAGAGTTTTGTCTACTTTCCCAGTAAAATGCTAAAACTATGTAGAAAATGTTGGTTTTCTGACAAAAGTCTGCCTGTTCCTGGAAGCTGGGACGATGGTGATTTTATCACCACAAACCCTTTGTTAATACCTTTTGCAGGGAAAAAACAGACGCTTTCTTCTGCATCACTTTATTCCCATTTTTCCTAAAAAAGAAACAGAAATTAGCTGTATTTTGGCCAATTTCTCAGTCCCCTACAGTGGAATCCACAAACCCTGGGTACCTTTTGAATCCTCAAGTTGTTGGAAGAAAAGGACACAAATTTGACGTGGATACCTAATGTGGACAAAAAGGTGCAGGGGCCTAAGCCTGAATTACCCCAAATAACCAAAAAGAGGCTTAGCACTGGGGAGGGGGGAAGGCCTAGCAGAGAAGGAGTTAAAAAAATGTTGAATAGTTTGAAAAATGTTGTGTTATAAGTGCCTCTAACAATCCACCCACCTCTCTCTTTCCATTGCCCTTTAAGTGCTCCTCAAGTTCTGCTTCTCATATAATGTGTTGTAACAAGATATCCCAGCATGATTGTTGGGAAATCCGAAACTCATACCCCCCTAATCTTATCGACCAAACTACACCCCTGATAACAAAAAATTGCAAACTTGCACAAAAGTGTAAGTGTACCTTTGTGAATCAAACCCCAAGAATGACACCTTAGCCCAAGTTTCTGGGGCACTTAATAAAAACAGTTACATATGTATACCGATAAATATAATTAGGCAAAGAAAAAGAGTACAGAGTTAAAAACTTCTTGTAATAAATGGAAATCTGAACATATTTGGACACTTTAACAGGTAATTCATCATGAGGCGGTAATCCACGACCCATTAACTTTCCAGAAAATAATTGAGCAAAGGAATTTATTCGATTAGTGTTTGCTAAGCTTTCTGTTTTGCCAATGGGGTGTTCTCTTAATATGAGGTGAAACATTCTTTATGAACAACGTGTCTTGGTTTGTTGAAAGAAACGTAAAAAGAAAAGGAAAATTTCAATAAATAATGAAAAAGGGCGATATCATTACATTTTTAATGTATTATTTTCACACGGATGTCTTGATTTTCTTAAATCAGAATACCAGAATCATTTTAAGATGCCATTACGTTGATTTATGTTAATGCCAGAGCTAAAACTTTTTAGTCTTTCCCTTTTGCCATCAAACCTATTCTATCAGTGTTCAGTATTTTAAGATTAATAACAGCTGGCTGTTGTTTCATTTTCCACTCAACCAATTTTTCCTCCTTCTGTTCCCTATGTCTCTCTGGATTTATGGTGGCTCACGCTGGAAAACAAGGGGAGGCTGAGACATTAAACCTGCAGCCAGGAACTTTGTACTTTAAAAGTTACTCTAAGTGTGTTTTTACCAAGTGATGTTGTGAAGATGAACTATCCACTCAAGAGAAATAACAAGGTTCCTGAGCCATATGAGCAGAGGCTGACAGATTATATCATGAACCAAAATGGTATAAAAATTGAAGGTCTTCTAGCAGAAACTAAAGTCAAGAATTTTTTTCTGGCTCCAGAATACTGAGAGTTCAGAATACTCCATCACTTTCTGCGAGACAGATAATTTAGTAGGTCTGTTTAAGTGAAGTGTTGTTACAAGAAATACAGCCTGTATGAAAACAGCTGTTCTTTTTATCTTTAGAAAACAATATGCGATTATTTAAAGAACCAACGTATTTACTTTCCTAGGTGGTCTTGCATGTTTTTATTAAATTTACCAACCACTTTACGAATGCACACAATATATTGGAAGCTTCCTATTGCGAGTAGTGATTTTCTACAAAGTGACCTCCCATTGGAGCACTTTGTTGATGCCGTTCAAACATGCCATGTCGAAATCACATCATAGTAATGTCTTTCAGTGCAATTCATTAGAAAAAAGGATTAATTAAAGAAAGAAAAATGATGAACGATGGTGTATAATGCCTGGAATGGGAGAGAATATCCCGAAGTATATATGTGTAATTAGAAAGGTCAGGGCAAGTGTTTGCTTGCAATTTGGTAGCATACACTGTTGGTGAGGTTGTTTCTGACTTCAATTAACAGAAGGCAATTGTCATTCACGTTACTGAGCTCGATTCACATTTTGTTGTATTTTCCGTATTTGTGCAATGTGTTTAACCCATTGGATGCTATTGATGTGACGAGAGGTCGTGGGTAGGCGTTATTGACGTTGAGGTCACGTCAAGGTCTTTAGCACTGTTGCTACAGCTGTTGTGTACCGTTGGTGCGGCAGTGCAATCCGCCACGCCACCGCTCCACCAAAGCTCACGCTGGCAGCCTGCCAGATTGTGAATTATTCATAGTCTAGCAGGTGGTGTGGTGGTTCCCATTGCGGTGCCATTCAAAAGGCGGCGGTGCCTTTTAAAAAAGGCACTGTAATGGGAACGCCTCACAAGAATCGTGCACAGCATGGACTCATAAGTCCATGCCGTGCAGCAACCTATATGCATGTACATGGGGGGCACATGTTATGCCCCCCTGTGCGCATCCACATATTTCTGAGGCACAGGCCTGTAGTGCCCCCTTTGTTTCTTTGTTTCTTCTCTACCAGGCTTTTCAAGCCTGGCAGATATGAAACTCATAATATGTTGACTGCTGCTCCTACGCCAGGGAATGGCGGTTCCCAGGCTGAGCCAGCAGTCCTAGTGCGGTCGGACAGCCTGAGTCGTAAACGGGCAGTCGGCCCGCGGGTGCGGTTGTGGCTGGATCCCCTACAGCCATGCCACCACGAGTCTGGCGGTCTGAGGACCACCAGACTCGTAATCTGGACCTTAGTGTATGCATCCCACCCACCTGCCCACCGAGACATATGCAGCCCTAACTGAGACACTCCTGGCCTTTTCCACTGGCATCACAGTCATAGAAGCAGATCTTTACGCCACACTTAACCCTGAGCTATACAATACAGAACCCACTGCACCTCATCTTCAGGTGAGGGGGTGAACCAACTCAAGGGGCGGCTTGACTCGTTGGGACTGTGCGACGTCTGGAGGGTGTAGTACCCAGGGGACAGGATGTATACTCATACATCAGAGGCACAAGAGATGCTCTCGCATATAGACCTCCTTCTGATCCCTGTCTCTGATGCCCTGTGTTACCCAAGTGAAGATTCTGCCCCGAGGTATTTCTAACCAATCACCGGTGGAAATTCACCTTCAGGCCCAAGAACACATAACGTGCCCCATGTGGCACCTCAGTGCCTGGTTCCTGCAACATGACTGATGCTCGACCTCCTGGTTGCGAATTGCAGGCTTACTTTGAGACTAACTCTAGAACTGTGCCCTCGGAGAGCACACTCTGCACTTCTGGTAAGGCTACTGTATGCAGAATCGCCAAAGGCTACATTCGTCGTACTGAAAGAAGCCGAGGGTGGGCGATGTCGGACCTGGAGGTCTGTATTGCTGCTGTCAAGCACCAATACACACTACGTCCCACCAAGGCTGTGCGATGACCGCTGACGCTTGCGAGGTCCACCCTCTGCCAACTGGCCCTGGAGAAGGCCCAGCAGTACTGGAGGGCTTCAATATGGTGCATGTATGAATACAGAGCTAAATATGGTAAGCTCCTTTACTGGCTGGCTACTAGGGACAGTGCCACTAGGATCATCCTCGAGATCCTTGACCTATCAGGTGTCCTCCGCTCATCCTCTGTGGACATCGCAGCAGCATTGGCCACATACCATAGTGGCCTGCCCCTGCCCCTACCCCTTAAGTGAGCAGATCCAACCCCTATTGACATACATACCACTTCTGCAATTGCCCCCTGTGAGATGCATGGCCCTGGACAAGCCTATCTCTGTGGAGGAAATCCACAAAGCCATGTCGGGGTTGCAGTCGGGGAAGACCCCAGCCCGAATGGCTACCCCCTAGAATACTATTGTAAGTTAAGAAACATTCTCTTCCCTCATCTCCTTAGCCTGTACACAGAGGAGGTGCAGGCTGGCCATCTCCCCTCGGAGCTCGACACAGCTACTATCATGGTACTCCCCAACCTCTACCACACTGCACCTCCTATAGCCCATATCCCTCTTCAACACGGAGGTGAAAATACTTGCGACATACTCTATTCACAGCTGAGGGTCTGAGTTCTCATTAACGGCGTTCTCTCTGACTCCTTCACCATTGGCAGAGACACCTAGCAGGGGTGACCTCTGTCCCCCTTGCTGTTCGCCCTTGCCATAGAGCCCTGGCCTGTCTAGTATGGTGTGATGCCCAACTGCAGAGATGGAGATGGGACAACTCCACGAAGAAGAGAATTGCCCTATATGTGTACTACATTCATTTCTACTTGGTGTATCCACACCTCACAGGGCCACGATGTCTTCACCTTCTCAAGCTCTAAGAGGAAGCCTTGGGACTTGAGGCGATTGCCGATCAGTCCTTATTAGTGCTGATTCACGGAGATAACACAACCACGCACTGGTAATCCTTCATATCGGTGGGGTGGGAGCTTCAAATACCTGGAAATCCATGTTTCATTACTTTCTGAACTGACTTGGAGCCTCAATATGACGCAATAAAAGGACAAAGCAAGGCAGCAAGGTACAACTTACTGCACCACCCAGTATAGTCACTCCTAAGTCACAAATGATATACTGCTCACCTCAAACGACCAGCTGCCACATGGCCATAAATAAAATACAAGGTTAACAGAAAGATGAGAGGCAATATAATCTTAAGAGACGTTCAAATTGCAATGATATTCAATCCACTGTTTTAAGTGTGAGCAGAAAATTCTTTATTTCATTTTCTTCACAATCAAGTGGGCATAGCCTTCATGTTTCGCCCTATAAGGGCTTCTTCAGGGCACTGGAGAGAAACGACAAACATGAAGTTCTGGAGTGCAGCGCACGGGCAGTGTGACATATGGGCACAGAAAATTCTTAAGCCAAAGAAATTGCAGCAATACCTAAACAACACGTGCTTTGGTGTGGAAGGACGGTCAGCTTTGGCAGGTACAGCGCTCCCAGGCTGGCTGTGAACACTGCAGTATATGAGTTGACACAGAAACTTGAAATTATGGCTTTTTTCCCACATACACTGGCCTGTGTCCACTGAAAGAGTGCTGATAACTGATTGAATAGAAATTCTACCGTCTAAGGATGAAAAAGAATAGGAATACTGAGAGGAATTGAAGAATTGCAACAGTGATCTGGCGTTTCCTATTGTGATCCACAAATAGTGTCAGTACACTACAGTGCCCTGAAGAAGCCCTTATAGGGCGAAACGTGTTGGCTGTGCCCACTTGATTGTGAAGAAATTGAAATAAAGAATTTTCTGCTCACATTGAAAACAGTGGATTGAATATCATTGCAATTTGAACGTCTCTTAAGACTATATTGCCTCTCATCTTTCGGTTAAACCTCAATATGATGCCCCTGGCCTCCCACATGAAATCAGACATTCAGCGCTGTGCCACCCTTTTGCTTAATATTCTGGGACGCATGGCCCTGTTCAAAATGATGATAATCCCGCGCTACCTCTACAGCCTCCAAAACTTCCCCATCGGGATTTCCGACCGGTGGTTCAAAGGCCTTGCCTCAGTGCTCCGCACCTTCCTATGGGTGAAACTGTCCACTGGCATTGCCTGTTCCAAATGCCACTGATCAATGTACAATTGTGGCATGGTGATGGGGGACCTTCAACTACACTATAAGGTGGTGCAGCTACGGGCCGACCCTACATACCGGGCCAAACTATCTGTTAGACCTGGTTAGAATCATGAGCCTACTCTGTGGTGCCCCCCTTCCCAGACCTCTTCTGAAAGTCATCTGAGTTATTTTCTTGACCTGGCGGGTGGCTCTCAGATCTATAGGGGTGTACAATAAACGTACTCAATAGACTCCACTGTAGAGAGGTTGCTGCCTCGGGCACACCTCCCAACTTCATGGTTTCCAAATGTGGGTAAAGATTGACATCACTACGCTATGTGATGTTTGGCATGGGTGGCATATGAAATCCTTCCAAGATTTCCATACGCACTTTGCCCTGACTACCTCCCAATTCCATAAGTACTTGCAGCTTGCACATGCTATGGGCACCTACCATGACTCCCTAGACATGCTTTCCGAATACAACCCATTGGAGGCCCACCTGTTTATTGGCAAACTGGAACAGGGTGGGGTATCCAGCATTTTTCGTACCCTTATTAATAATGCATCAGATGCCTGTACTTCCCTGAGGCAGAAATGCAAGACCTTGGTTGATTTCTTAGATGACAGTGACTGACAATTCACCCGCATGGCTCCCCATGACATTGCTATGTCGTCCTGATTACGCCTGATCTAACTGAAATATCTCCACTGCATTTACTTTACCCCTCTCCAGGTTTAGAGCGCAGGAATAATGCCTGCCACAACCTACTTGGCTTGCTCCTCCAAGGATGTGGATTTCTTTCACATGACATGGACTTGCTTCCTGATTGCCGATTACTGGACCAGGGTGATTTCCTCCCTATCCCAAATCCTGGCGTATATAATAACATTGACACCCAGGGAAACATTATTGGGAATTCCAGATTACCTGTGGAATACCATGGGAGAACGCTACCTTATTGGGTTGGCCAACATGATCGCCAAAAGAGACATTGCCCGTAAAAGGAGGATGGGAGCCACGCCGACACTGGCTGAATGGAAGTACAAGTTGGACTGGTGTGCAACCCTGAAAGCTCCTATTTATGAGGCGCGTGGATGCCCCCACAAGTACAAGCGTACATGGGGAAATGGATGGACCACTGTAGGCTAAGGCCGACAAATGTTGATGACTAGCATAGAAATAGTATGGAATACGTGGATACACAGGACTGTTTTGGCAAATGACATTGTTAAAGTTTTGTAATCAATAAAAAAGGCAAACAAAGGTTTATTTGTATATTTATTAATATAGGTTTATTTATTTAAATTTAAATTTAAAAAATAAAGAGTGAAAATTATATTATTTATTTTATTGGAATAAGATCTGTTGTTGGGATTATATATTCTAATATTTATCAATTTAAATATAATATAATGCATATTTATTATATAATTATAAACCTTTTTATATGTTTTTTATGTATTCAATGATTATTACCTTTGGATTATGTATTTATTCTTTAAGCTATAGTTCAGAATACAGGAATATGCATAAATATTAATAAATAAATAAATCAATACTAAATAGTGATTAACATATTATTGTATATGTTTATGTTTCATTTTAAATATATAGGATTTTAGTTTGTAATATTGTGTTTTCTATGTACTTTTTTATTTTATAGTATACATAAAAATGATGTGTGATTATGGAGTATTGATTTTGTAGCTATACATTTTAGGGACTGATTAGGTTGTCAGAAAGCGGTTTGGGGGCACCTATCGCTCGCCCTGTAAATCCCTGCCCCGTGTGACACACGGTTCAGGGATTTACAGTGACTCCCATTTCTCTGTGGGACAGTGGCAGCTCCTCCATTAGGGCGAAGGAGCGCCACCCCCCTGCCACCACCCGCACATGAAACAATAATAAAACGTGTTTTATACCCGTTTTATTATCGTTTTAGTTTAATCCCAATGGGCCCGACCCCACGACTCTGACAAGTCTTGGGGGTGGGTCCAGGGTGATGATCCTATGGTGGGGCAGTGGCAGTGCTCTCCCTAGTCCCTTCACTGCACATGAGGTGTTTGGCCGGCCGTCTCTGGAGCTGGAGAAAGCAGGCACAGACTCCCAGTCTGCCTGGGAGCGCAAAGTCCCAGCGCTCAGGCCAATCCTGATGCTGCTTTCATGAAGCATCATGATTGGCTGCAGTGCAGTCTGGGAGCCTGTCCCAGAAGCAGGAAGAGCACAATGGAGTAGACAGCAGTGATCATGTTAGTTATTATTTAAATTTTTCATTCTTATGTTGTCCCCCGACCGCTCCTCTCCCTCCCCAGCTCCCTCCTCTGGCCCGCCCCACCACTTTGATTAGTCCCTTTCTGTCATACCTGTTCTGTGTGCCTCTTTCTTTCTATCCTTTTATATCTGTCCTGGTTTGTCTCTTTCTGTCTGTCACTACCTATCACTTTCTATTAGTCTACATCTGTCCCTTTCTGCCTATCTCTGTCCGTGAATGTCCATCCCAGGCCCATTTGATCTGTCCCTTTCTGTTTGTTTTTTACTCTGTCTCTGTGCCCGTATGTATTTTTATGCCTGTACGTATTTGCTTTATATGTCTCCTTCTCTATCTGATTCCTTCCCCTTTTTTATTAATTGTTATTCCTCTTCTGATTCTCTCTCTCTCTCTCTGTCTCTTACTCTTTCTAGCTCTATGTCTCACTCACTCCCTTGCTGTCTCTGTCTCTACCTGTCTCTATGTATCCCTACCTGCCATTCTGTCTATCTCAACCTGTGCTTTTCTGTCTGTCTCTTTCTGTCTATCAATTCCTGTCCATTTCTGTCCCATTCTGATTTTAACTCTTTGTCTCTTTCTGCCTGTTCCTCTCTGTCTCTTTTATTCTTTCCCTGTCTCTTTCCACCTGTACCCATTTGTTTCACTATTTCAAAGACGAGTGGTTTATTAATGACCCTTGCCGCCTTGGATGTCAATAGAGGACCATATTACACATGGTACTAATTGTGTATTTTTTATATTACATTATTTATTAATTGATTTCAGTACACTTGAGATTGATTTGTACCATTTAAGGGTCTGTTCAGTATTCAATATTGTAAGGAAATACCTCTTTTTTGATGTTCACCCCCACATATTTGGACTGATGCTGCTGGTTTTTCGACTGCATCGAGGCTTGCTAACCAGACATCAGTGCCAGTTTTCTGACTTCTTATGTGGAATTGGCTAACCCCAATTGGCATGTACTGACTTACTTATAGGTCCCTAGTATATGGTACCCAGGGTATCAAGTGCATGTAAGGCAGATTGTCAACCCAAGGCTGTAGCACTGATTGTTCCACCTTGTGTGTGATAAAGTACAAAATAGCTCCCCGCCTGCCATTGTAGACTGAAAGGGCAGTGTGTACACTGGCAGTACGACTTTGCCATTCAAACCAATGGCAAAGCCACACATTCCCCAAAAAATATATGTACATCTCCCCTAAGTAAGGCCTAGAGAGCCCTAAGGCAGGGAGCTGTATATTATTAAGTGGGACATGTATGTTCACAAATGTGCATGCAGCAAAACCCCTCAAACTGTTGTTTTGCAGTGGAAACGTTAGTAGCCCCATTGGCTAATACAGGGTTACAGGCTTGCACCTCAGCCTGGCTATCTTCTAAAGGGTTCTACCTAACTGGGTACTGTACCCATGCACTCATCCATTTACTCATGCAATACCCATGCACTCATCCAATCATCCAGGCACTACCCATGCACTCATGCAATCACCCAGTCACTACTCATACACTCATCCAATCACCCAGGCACTACCTGTGCACTCATTCATTCACCCAGCCATTATCCATGCACTCATCCATTCACTCAAGCACTGCCCTTGCACTCATACATTCACTCAGGCCCTACCCATTCACTGCTCCATTCACTCAGGCACTACCCATGCACTCATCTATTCACCCAGGCACTACCTTTGCACTCATCCATTCACTCAGGCAGTACCCATGCACTCATCCATTCACTGAGGGACTACCCATGCACTCATCCAATCACCCAGGCACTACCCATGCACTCATGCAATCACCCAGGCACTACCCATGCACTCATCCATTCACTGAGGCACTACACATGCACTAATCTATTCACCCAGGCAGTACCCGTGCACTCATCCAATCACCCAAGCACTACCCATGCACTCATCTATTCAATCAGCCACTACCCATTCCTTCATCCATTCACCCAGGAACTACACATGCACACATCCAACCACCCCGTCACTACCTTTGCATTGAATCCATTCACTTAGGCAGTACCAATGCACTCATCCATTCACTCGGACACTTCCCATGCACTCCTCCAATGACCCAGGCAGTATCGTTACAGTCATCCATTTACTCACGGAGCACCCATGCACTCATACATTCACTCATGCACTACCCATGCACTCATTCAATCACCCAGGCATTACCCTTGCACTCATCCATTCGATGAGATGCTATCCAAGCAATCATCCAGTCACCCAGGTGCTACTCTTGCACTCATCCAGTCACCCAGGCACTGCCCATGCACTCATACAATCACCCAGGCACTATCCATGCACTCACCCAATCACACAGGCACTATCCATACACTAATCCAATCACCCAGGCACTACCCTTGCACTTATCAATTCAATGAGGTGGTACCCAAGCACTCATCCATTCACCAAGGTGCTACTCTTGCTCTTATTCATTCACTCAGGCACTACCTATACACATATCCAGTCACCCAGTCACTACCTTTGCACTCATCCATTCACTCATGCAGTACTCATGCACTCATCCATTCACTGAAGCACTACCCATGCACTCATCCAATCACCCAGGCACTAACCATGCACTCATCCAAACGCACATGCACTACCCATGCACTTATTCAATCACTCAAGCACTACCCATGCACTCATGCAATCACCCAAGCACTATCCAAGCACTCATCCAATCATGCAGGCACTACCCATGTACTCATCCAATCACCCACTCACTACCCTTGCACTCATCCATTCAATGAGGTGGTACCCATGCACTGGTGGTACCCATGCAGTGGAGAAGTGTGGCTCAATGGTTAGAGCGGCAGACCCTGATGCAGAGATCTGGCCCGGGACCAGGGTTCAATTCCCGCCTCGGCGGGTCTTGGGCTCAATTTCCTCGGACCTGATAATTCTCGCCTCGGTGCCTACTCTAATCATGGGTCCCACTCTGCAACTCTGGGCAATAGCTTGCTTAATCTCCACAACGGCCCCAACAGCGCTGGGATGCCTGGCTTCACCCTGGGGGTGCCCAGGAGTGGACATTTCACAGGGAAAAGCCAGGAAGGGTTCCACAGCGGTATGCGTACAGCGCCAGGACACCTCTTTGGGGGTATAAGTGCGCTTTACAAGTACTAATTTCATTTCAATTTCATTTCATGCACTCATCCAATGACCCAGGCACTACCCTTGCAGTAATCCATTCACTCACACACTACCTGTGTACTCATCCATTTATCCAGGCACTACCCATGCACACATCCAATCACCCAGTAACTACCTTTGCACTCATCCATTTACCCAGGCAGTACACATGTACTCATCCATTCACTCAGGCACTACCCATGCACTCATCCAATGACCCAGGCATTACTGTTGCTCTCATCTATTCACTCATGCAGTGCCCATGCAGTAACCATGCACTCATCGAATCACACAGTCACTATTCATGCACTCACCCAATCACCCAGGCACTACCCATGCACTCATCCAATCACCCAGGCACTGCCCAGGGACTCATCCAATCACCCAGGCACTAGTTGTGCACTTATCAGATCACCCAGGCACTACCCATTCACCCTAGCACTATACATGCACTCACCCAATCACCCAGGCAGTACCCTTGCACTCATCCAAGTGCCTAGGCATTACCCATTCACTCATCAAATCACTCAGGTGCTACTTATGCACTCATAGATTCAATCAGGCACCACTGCTATACTCATTGTAACATCCATGCACCAGTTATGCACTCATCAACTAACCCAGGCACTGCCCATGTGCTCATCCAATGACCCAGGCACTACCCTTGTAGTGCAGTCATCCATTCACTCACACAGGGACTACACATGCACTCAGCTATTCACCCAGGCACTACCCATGCATTCATCCAATCACCCAGGCGCTGCCCATGTACTCATCCAACCACCCAGGCACTACTTATGCACTTATCAGATCACCCAGGCACTACCCATTCACCAAAACACTATACATGCACTCACCCAATCACCCAGGCAGTACCCTTGCACTGATCCAATTGCCTAGGCATTACCCATTCACTCATTCAATCATTCAGGCGCTACTTATGCACTCATATATTCACTCAGGCACCACTGCTGCACTCATTGTAACATCCATGCACCAGTTATGCACTCATCAACTTACCCAGGCACTGCCATGTGCTCATCCAATGACCCAGGCACTACCCTTGCAGTCATCCATTCACTCACCCAGGGAGTACACATGCACTCATCCAATCACCCAGGCACTACCAATGCACTCATTCATTCACCCAGGCACTGCCCATGCACACATCCAATCACCCAGTAACTACCTGTTGCACTCATCCATTTACTCAGGCAGTGCACATGTACTCATCCATTCACTCAGGCACTACCCATGCACTCATCCAATGACCCAGGCACTACCGTTGAACTCATATATTCACTCATACAGTGCCCATGCAGTAACCATGCACTCATCCTATCACACAGTCACTATCCATGCACTCACTCAATCACCCAGGCACTATCCATGCACTCACCCAATCACACCGGAACTACCCTTGCACTCATCTAATTACCCAGGCACTACCCTTGCACTCATCATTCAATGAGGCAGTACCCATACACTCATCCAATCACCAAGGCACTACCCATGCACTCATCCAATCACCCAGGCACTACCCTTGCACTCATTTATTCACCCAGTCCCTACATATGCGCTCATCCATTCATTCCGGCACTACCCTTGTGCTCATCCAGTGGCCCAGGCACTACCCTTGCACTAATCCATTCACTCAAGCACTATGTATGCACTCATCCATTCAGCTAGGCACTACCCATACATACATCCAATCACCAATCCACTACCCTTGCACTCATCCATTCACCCAGGCATTACCCATGCAGTCATATATTCACCCAGGTACTACCCATGCACTCATCCAATCACCAAAACACCCAGGCACTACCCATGCACTTATTCATTCACCCAGCCATTGTCCATGCACTCATCCATTCACTCAGGCCTACCCTTGCACTCATCCATTCACCCAGGCACTAACCATGAACTCATCCATTCACCCAGGCACTACCAATACATACAACCAATCACAAGTCTCTAACTTTGCACTCATCCATTCACTCAGGCAGTACCCACATACTCATCCATTCACTCAGGCACTAACCATGCACTCATCCAATGAGCCTGTTGAACGGTGAAAATGGGTTTGTGCTAAAGTTAGCCCATGCTGTCATCCATTTTGTCTTTTGTATCCATTTTGTCTCTCCATTCTTCATTTCTGTCTGCCAGGGACTTTCCATTGTGTGTGTGTGTGTGCGTAGCACACAGAATTATGCAAACATGCTTACGTGCAGAAACTAAAGGCTTGCCACTGTGGAAATGTTTCGAGCACGCAGGTGCTCTTTAACCACATGAATGTTATAAGGCTATAAATGTATTCTTTGCATATGGGTGAGAGGTTTATGACTTAACAGCTTTTGCATATCAGTAAGGAAGGGAACTTCCAGCCATTCACTCTTGTTTGCTTAAGGCTTGGACAATAGTATAAAAGCTGTACTGCAATATATGTGGGCAGTTCCCTCTCAGACATTGATCATGTCTGGATGACGGAGCCCCACTCTTGAGTGCAATAAACTTGTCTTTGATTTCACTCCAGTGTCAATCCTCATTTGTGAACCCGTAGAATAAGGGTGACCCTACACCGATGAGATTGGGGAAAATCTAATTTCTACAAATGGCACCCGAACAGGGACCCCGTTGAAGAACGTGGCTGGACCAGGAAGAGGTCACTTCGAAAAGGCGAAACCACCAAGGGGCGCCCCGCTAAAAAACAACTTGTTCCTGCAGCCAAGGTGATTGTTTGGCCGATCGACTTGACCTTAATGGCGGCTGTGTGTCTCGACTGGGGTCCTTTTCAATTGGCAATTTGGAGGTGATTTATTGATCGGAGGATCGACAGATGGGAGTTGAAATTTACGATCAGGTAGGATCGTATTGTTTGACTGTTGGTCTTAAATGTTTGAATTTCGTATTTTATAAAATATTTGCAAATATTTTAGACAGGTAATGTGAGAAAATGTTCTCCTGTTTGATATTTATAGAGTGATATATAATTTTTAAAAGACTACATAAACATTCCTGTTTTTAGTACATTACGTGCGATATGTTGTTGTTGTTATGACAGAACTAGATTTTTGGAGGAAAGACAACTAGGACCGATTGAGGGTACCCCTAATTATGAAATGTACATTAAACACGGTATTTCTTCCATATTGTTCAGCACTTTGTGGAATAAATATACGAGGGATAATAAGACTTTAAAGTGGCCACACAACGATACCTTTGAATATAATAAACTACAATATTTAGAGGAACAATTATTTAAAAAGAAAAGTAGACAAAGTATGTTTGATACATTAGGATTATGGAGAAAGGAAATAAAACAAAGACAGATAAGGGAAGACAAAAATAAAAAGAAATTGGAAGAACAGACGCTTTTACAAAGA
Source organism: Calotriton arnoldi (assembly GCA_963921515.1). Taxonomy (NCBI): domain Eukaryota; kingdom Metazoa; phylum Chordata; class Amphibia; order Caudata; family Salamandridae; genus Calotriton; species Calotriton arnoldi. The sequence goes on from CAWUFW010008084.1 coordinate 186,696, forward strand.
CTTAACGAACTCAAGTTAAAAGAACATGAGGAAAAAATAAATTGTGAAAATAGACGATTTAGGCTCCAAGTACAAAAGGCCTATGTAGTCAGAGATGATAAAAAGAATCAGAGAGTGGACGATGAGGACTCAGAATTTGAGGACCTACTTTCTCGACCATCTCCTCCACCTTATGAGTCTAATGTTGATGCAAATAATGTGACCCCCACAGCACCGTCAGACCATATTTCACAACCCCCAACAATATATCCGTCTATTCCTACAGACTTGGCATCGTCCCCCTCAGATCTTACTCAAGAACAACTCCCAGTCAATCATAACATTCTTCTGAACGGCCAACCCGCGGCTCTGTGGCTCCGTGGTGTCACGGAGCCGCGGGTTGGCGATATCTTGAGCGAGGCAGTGTTGACTACTACAATACAGTGGCAACAGCCTTCCCACCCGTTCAGAAGGCTCATGGAGAATTGTCTCCTACTTATCCCAGTTTACATTTTAGAAATACTGACTGGGTAACATAAAGTGCATGATATTTTGCATTTTTTTCACCGTTTTGTATATAGCACACTTTTCCATTACACATTGATAGCAACATAGTGAGCACTGAAGGGATCATTCCTAGTCCTGATGAAGAAGCCTTGACGCTTCGAAACCTTGATCAGGAGTATCCGCACATTACACGCAGGACATCTCCGAACCACCTTTTTAATAGCACCAGCCTCCACGACCTATTAAAGTTTCTTAAGTCCACGAGGCTAGGTCCTTTTTAATTCACTTTTCGCATTCACTTCTGACCCTTCTTCTCACTACCCCTACACCACACATAGTACTGCAAAAACAGTGCTCCCGCGTAGTCGCTCGTCGTAGCATGCCCCGTCCCGCAGCGGGCGGGAAGACCCCTATGATGAAGCATGACACCAAGGGCCCTTTTGGTGTGTGAGGGGTATTTAAGCAAATACTGTGTGCGTCCTATCAAAATAGGAAACACACCATTGTGAACCATCCTCAGTATGGGGAGATAGTGACACTGATGTCGGTTTGTTGCCCATTGACCCTGTGCATATCCAAGTTAAGCCAAATGCAGTTCTGCCAAGGGTCCCCCAATACAAGATTTCTCAGGAAGGTGAAAATGCCCTAGTTCAAATAATAGAAGACATGACCCAAAAGGGAGTGGTTGAAGAAACAAGAAGTAACTTGTGCAACAGCCCTATTTTGCCCATTCTAAAACGTACCGCATCCGATGACGCAGCGCAAAGGGTCTACAGGTTTATTATTGATTTGCGCGAGATCAACAAAATAGTGATTCCACAATTTCCTGTAGTTCCAGACATTACAACGTTACTCACGATGGTCCCACCAACTGCATGTGTATTTTCTGTCATAGATCTTAAGAATGCATTCTTCTCTATCCCCGCACTTGCATTTAAATCAATGCTCTCCCTCCCGCACAGCGGACGTGCGCAGCGGGCGCGCCGGCGGCGCGCCAAAGGCAAGCCCGTCTGCGCCCGTCCGAGCCCATCCGGGGCCAGGGGCTACACATTATGCCCATTTTTTAACGTACTCCTCATCAGAACTAAAGCTACTGCAAGGAGCTGCGGTCTTTAATCCTTGTACTAAGGACAAATTTAAATCACTTGGGATTTACTCTCAGGGGAACCCCTCTCCTGTTAACCCTGTGAAAGCTACTGACCAAAAGTCTTCCTTAAATCACAAAGGTTCAACAGCTCCATCTAGCCCTGTACATCAGGGGCAAAAAGGTCTTCTAGTATGCTACTTGAATACACGTTCTATGGCAAAACACCAGCACGAGATATTTTATCTGCTGGATACTGTTAAGCCAGACATCCTCCTTCTCTCTGAAACATGGCTAACCGAGGAATCGGGCCCTGACATTCTTGCGGCACTCCCCGATAACTATCATATTCTTCAGGCAGATCGACCTGCAGGGAAGGCTGGAGGAGGAGTGGCAGCCATAATCAACCAGAAACACAAATTTACCTCCATGGCCTCTTTAGGCATCCCTCTAGTCGATAGCCTGTTATTAAAATTTGAATCTCATAACCTCTCATTCATCTGTGTTCTACTCTACAGACCCCCATCTCATATGCCCACTTTTCCCCAGTTGGTGGCTGACAGGATAGCCGAATTAGTGGTCAATAACTCTCGAATCTTAATCGTGGGGGACATCAACTACTGGCCAAATGATGCACATGAAAGCCCCTGCTCTATCGAATTTACAGAACTTTTAATGGGAATGAACTGTATCCAACACATAAAGGTCGCCACTCATGTCAAGGGGCATACTTTAGACCAGGTCTGGACCGCCAATTTGGACATTCTCCACCTACAAGTGGCCCCGTGTACATGGTCGGACCACCATCTGGTCACCTTTTCCATCCCCTTTGTCCCTCCCGATACCACCCCCCCTTTAGGCAATTTTTTAGCCAGAAACTGGAGCAGAGTGGATATGGAGGACTTTTGTTCCTCGCTAACTGCCTCGGCTCCTCCTGTCTTGGAGGAGTCCCCTCATTTTCAAGCGGCTAATATCAATACCTGGTTGGACAGGGCCAGAGATAGCATAGCACCTTTGAAGAAAGTGAAAATAAAGAGGCCCCATGATGCACAACGCTGGTTCTCAACAGATTTAAAGGCAAAGAAACTAACCCTGAGGCAAGCGGAACGCAAGTGGCGACGCAATTACTGCCCTAATCTTAAAGTCATTTTTATGTCTCTTTTTAAAGATTATAAAACATCGATTCTTCAGACCAAGGCTGAGTACTTTTCGTCCAAAATACTAAACTCAGCTAATAAAGCCAAGGAAATCTTTTCGATAGTGGACGAACTTTCTAAACTAGACAGAGTGATTGCAAAACCTACTCCTTCTCAAACTCTGTGTGACTCACTCAATCACTTTTTTATTGAGAAAATTGTCACTATTAAAGCTAGTATTCCTAAACTTATTGATCCTCTGCCTTTTTTATGTTGTGACACAAACTCCGCTTCTTTGGATCACTTTCCCCTTGTTACTAAGGAAGCCTTCTTTGACCTACTTAAGAAAGTCAGCTCTGGTTCCCCTCTTGACAGTTGTCCCCCTCATATTCTCCAGGATGTTTTCCTACGCTGTCCGGATCCTCCTTTATCGCTTATCAACAACTCCCTTGCTCAAGGGATTGTCCCAGATCTATTTAAGATGGCTGAAGTCGTTCCTATCCTCAAAAAACCTAGCTTAGATCCGCAGGTACCTGGCAACTATCGCCCCATCTCTTTGCTACCTTACTTGAGCAAGGTCATGGAAGCCCATGTTGCCAATTGTCTCAGCTCCTTTGTAGAACAGACCCACTATCTGGACCCTCACCAAGCAGGGTTTCGACCTGAACACTCCACCGAAACCGTTGTCCTAGCAGTCCTGGACGAGTTAAGAAAGGGGGCGGACCAGGGCACCACCCAGGCCCTGGTGCTCCTTGACTTGTCGGCTGCTTTTGACACGGTCGACCACCAGCTCTTGGTCGACCGTGCCGGCAGCGCTGGGCTCCAGGGTCTGCCATTGAAATGGATTGCCTCCTTTCTGAGTAATCGCTCCCAATCTGTCCGCCTTGCTGGCTTCAGGGCAGAACAAATGAACCTGACCTGTGGGGTCCCACAGGGCTCCTCCCTTTCACCTCTACTCTTTAACCTGTATATTCTCCCCCTGATCCTAGCCTTGCGTAAGAGAAAGGTCGTTGTGTACAACTATGCCGACGACCGCCAGCTGATCTTTAACATCGATCCATCAGCCTCATCTATCACAAACTTTCAATCCATAATGAATTTCATCAGGGATTGGATGAATGCTAATCAACTTAAACTAAACCCAGATAAAACAGAGTTGATTCTCACTGGTGGCTTGGCTAACCCATGGAATTCCAGCTTCTGGCCACTATCTCTAGGGAGTCCTCCAGCCCCCGTCTCGTCAGTAAAAAGTTTGGGAATTATGATCAGCAATGATCTTACCATGAAGGCCCAGATCAGCTCAGTGGCCTCAGCATGCTTTTTCCACCTTCGCAGAATCCGAAAAATCAGCAGATTCCTCTCCACCGAAGCCCTGACCCAAGTGGTTCTCGCCCTGGTTATTTCGCGTATTGATTACGCCAATTCCCTGTACGTTGGAATACCTGAGTACCAAGTCCATCGCCTGCAACGAGTCCAGAACCAGGCAGCCAGACTCATTCTTGGACAACCAAAGCACTCCCATGTGAAACCACTGCTGAGAGGCCTCCATTGGCTCCCCATACCCCAACGCTGTCTGTTTAAGCTGGGCTGTACCATCCACAAAGCCCTGTCAGGACGTGGTCCCGCCTTTATTGCTTTAAACATTCAGCGGTATCTCCCCTCTCGCGATCTACGCTCCTCCAATAAGAACTTGTTGGTCTCCCACTCTTTTAAACGGAAGAAACATGGTGGCCTTAGATACACGTCCTTGGCCCCTCAATTTTGGAACGCCCTCCCTCTCTATCTGCGCACGGCGGACTCCTACACCCAATTTAGGAAGTCACTCAAAACCTGGCTCTTCTCCCATGCCTACAATTGACACCCACCTACTGTCTGGAATTGCTGCCGCTTTGCCCTCAGCGCCAAGAAACCGTCTGGTGAACGAGCGCTTTAAAAATGAATTTTAACATAACATAACAATAGAGCCCTCTAGCAGGTACTTATTTGGATTCTCAATAAAAGGACGTTCATTCCACTTCTGTCGCGCTCCACAGGGCTATACTGAAAGTCCGAGTATCTATAGTCAAGCGCTTAAAAGACAACTTGACACACTGCAATTGCCAATCGGCGCTGTATTGTTGCAATATGTTGATGACTTACTCATAGCAGCAGATAATATAGAAATATGTACCAATGGCACCTTGTTACTACTCCACCATGTTGCTAAACTAGGACACAAAGTCTCTAAAAATAAACTGCAGTTTTGTCGACCAGAGGTCACCTATTTAGGTCACCTCTTGTCGAAGGAGGGAAGAACATTGACTCAGGACAGAATCAAAACTATCATACATACACCCATTCCCCGTACCCAAAAGGAAGTTAGGGCGCTCATTGGCATAACATCCGACTGCCGACAATGGATTCCCAACTTTTCCCTTATCATCAAACCTCTCCTCGCCCTTACCACTAAAGATACCCCATTTCCTTTACCTTGGTCCCCAGAATGCCAGAGCGCATACCAACAGCTTCGAGCAGCACTCTGTTCTTCCCCTGTCCTTGGCACACCTGACTATACTAAACCATTCTTTCTCTATGAGCACAAGCGTACAGGATGTGCGCTCTCTGTCCTAACCCAACCACACGGAGACAAACTACGCCCATGTGCATACTTTTCGGCAGTATTAGATCCTGTGGCCAGGGCTCTTCCTGGATGCTTGAGGGCGGTGACTGCAACTGCCATCTCCATCAGACAGTCAGCGGGACTTGTACTAGACCACAAACTAATGGTCCTTGTCCCCCATTCAGTGGATGTGTTGCTGAATCAAACTAAGACCCAACATCTCACAAGTGCTCGTCTCACTGGTTATGAACTAACCTTGTTAGCGCCACATATTATACTCAAATGCTGTTTAACCTTAAACCCAGCTACCCTTCTACCCTTACCTTCAAAGCAGCCCATTGACATGCACGACTGCATTTTCTCCACAGAGGAACAGACAAAAGGGAGAATAGATCTTACAGACACACCCCTACCCGATTCTGATGGTGACCGCTATGTGGATGGGTCTTGTTTTAACTTACCTGATGGCACCACTACAGCAGCTTACGCCATCACTACACTACAAACCATTGTGGAGACAGCCCGTATTCCCTATAAATCTGCACAGGCAGCAGAGGTTATTGCACTACTTAGAGCATGCAAATTAAGCCAGGGACTCAGGGTGAATATCTTCACAGACAGTCAATACGCCTTTGGCGTTGCACACAATTTCGGACGTCTGTGGAAGGAAAGGGGCTTTTTGACATCACATGGCACAAGAATATAGCATGGAGAGTTAGTTCAGAAATTATTGACAGCAATGACACTACCAAAATGCGTAGCCATCATTAAATGCAGTGCACACCAGAAAATAGTGGATGACGTGGGCCAGCCATAGTACAGCGAAAGACACAGCGCGCAGTCAGCAAGATAAAATCTACGTGTTATATTCAGAAGCAGAAAAACTCAAAAATGTACATTTGGAAGCCAGGGAAATTCAACTGATGGCCACTAGAAAAGAGATAGAACACTGAGAAAAGACAGGAATAATGGATAGCGAAAGATGCTGGAGAAAGGTCCCAGATGGAGACAAGTGGAAACTGCCTAGTTCCTATGTACTGCCATTTGTAGTAATGGCCCATGGCCCAGCCCATGTCAATGCGAAAGGTACAGCAACACAGTTAGAGCAGGTATGGGATCACCCAGATATTAAGAAAACAGCTGAACACGATGTTAAACATTGCATGATATGCCTACAACACAATCCAGGAAAAGGGGTAACAACTCCAAAAGGAGGATTCTCCCCACCCAGCGCTCCATTTGAAGTACTACAAATGGACTTCATTGAGCTCGAACATTGCCACAACCTGAAGTATGTTTTAGTTATCGTGTGTGCCTTCAGTAAATGGGTGGAGGCCTATCCCACAAAAGACAATACTGCGCTCACCACTCCAAAAATATTGTTAAAATAATACTTTCCTCGGTTCGGGATCTGTAGAATGTTATGGAGTGACAATGGGCCCCATTTCATTGGACAAGTGATCAAACTAATAACTGACCATTTAGGCATACACCAGAAGTTTCATGCTGCTAATCATCCACAGTCCGAGGACTGGTGGAGAGATTTAACGAAACTATGAAACTTAAACTAGCAAAAGTGCAAGCATCAACAGGCCTCATGTGGCCGGATGCCCTGCCCTTAGCACTCATGTCCACTCATGCAGTTGCCCACAGTAGATCCGGCCTCACACCATATGAGATAGTGTTTGGTAGGCCAATGACAGTGTGGGGGGTCCACCACGCCCAAAAAAGATTAAGGAACTTGAATACCCTATATTATTGGATTATATGAAAGAACTGACAGACAATCTCTCTCTGATTCACCAACAGGTACACGACTCACTGCCAGATAACTCGAAGGGTCCCGGACACCTCCTGCAGCCTGGTGACTGGGTCCTCATGAAAAAATTTCAGGGGTCGAAAAATCTTGAGCCCCGGTGGAAGGGGCCCGAACAGGTCTTACTGGCAACCCGAACAGCAGTCCGAGTCACCAACAAAAAGAATTGGGTCCACGCGACGCACTGCAAAAAGGTGCCATCGGACTTGGCCCAGGAACAGAGGTCTGAGGTCGCGGAAATAATACATAGTGCCCTCAGTGAGGAGAAAAAGGAACCGTATATTTCCACGGCCAACGAACTACGTTTTGCTGACCAAACAGCGGCTGGACGAGACAAGTACAACTTGAGACCACGGAAATAAGAACTGAATTGGGACACCGTAAGGAAGGAGTCCGGCGAGTCTGGTCTGGTTAGAGGGCCTACTTGGCAGGAGGCTCTGTGTTACAGAAGCGGCCGAACTAGGTTTGGTGCGGTTTGTGACCTACACCCTCCTGTTGTTTTAGTGACATTATTTCAGGGCAAAGACTGCAGACACTTCGATTGAACATCTGTGAAGAGATTTGTAAAATAATTGGTGATGAACTAATAAGGGATTAAACAAAGACATACAATGGAGGCCCACCAGCCCATACTGCAGCCCACTGTACCTGGCTGGTCTGGACGCAAGAAAACAATAGCGTGTTTAATAATAGCATTGATTTCTACTGTTGGTATCTCTGTAATAACATGGGTTTTGCATATCAGGTTTCCTATACATTCACTACTACCGCCTACTCCCACGCCCCCAGAACATCACCACTTCGACTTACCCCCTGAAGAGAAAGCCCAAAGGGAATGGTACTGGAATAACACGTTCATCCAGATCCTCCATCAAAATCACCTTGTAGTCAACCTGACCAATTGTTGGGTGTGCGGCCTGCTACCTCACTCTGCCCACCAAGCCATCCCATTCATTCCTTACCCATTTTCTATCTAAGCCTCCTGTATATCATGGATGATACTAGCAATGGGAGCATTCGAGACAAAACACAACATCTGGTGGAACATGGTTGCCGCAATTTCGAGACAATTTATATAGAAATAGGTCTGGAAATGTTTTCCTCTCCCATGTCTACTTACGAACATGACCCTAGCCGAGCGAAGCGAGATGGAGGTGTTCAATAACTCTGGAAGGATTTCTTTTTCCAGATTAACCAAGAGAGCCCGGCCTCTGCAGGCATTATCACTACACGTGATTGCGCGACCAGGGGTGGTTTGTATAAAAGGGCTGGGGTCCATTCAAGTTGGTATTAGTATATGCTCCAACAGTGTCACCCTAAACACCACCAACAGTCCATTATTTGTAGCTTCCAAGAACACTTATTTTATCTGTGGCATGAGCGCGTATGGTTGGTTGCCACTTAACTGGGGGGTGTCTGTTATTTAGCATTTCTATTACCACCAGTTTACACAGCCCCGTCCTCTTATCACAAACGACCACTAACACGTCCTGCCCGATCACCTGTGCACTACGCTAAGAGATCAATTGATATTAGCGGAGTGGATCAGACCGATACGTCGCTACAGGAGTACGTTGACTTCAACTTAGGTTTCTTCTTTTTTGTTGGTCCTACCATAAACAGCAGAAAGCTTAGACGACTAACAAGGGTGGTTGAGGCAGTAATAAATCAAACAGCGGGAGCTCTGGATGACTTAACAGCAGAAGTCCAGGCGAATAGGGTGGTAAGTTTACAGAATCGTCTGGTTTTGGACGTCATTCTTGCTGATAGGGGCGGAGCATGTTGTATCATAGGAAGCAGTTGTTGTGTTTATATACCTGACAATGCCCCCAATGTTTACCAAGCCATCTCCAAACTGCATAAAATAGCTGCCGAAATACACCAAGAAGTAGGGACCTGGACTTGGTCTGGATGGTTCTGGGGCATCCTCACATCCTGGGGCTGGAAGTTACTGATTATAGCAACATGCATTGGAGGTGCTATACTTGGATGTTGTATTTGCGTTCAGTGTATGCCACTGATATACTCAAGTTGCATATCAACATGCACCTCTTGCACACCAAATAAAGATATATGCATACAAGATACCAACAAACAATTGATGCTCAGAAAGGAGGTAGACGACCTAATGAACATAGATGTAGGAAGCCTATATGATGTTGTCGCTGAAGCTGCCCAGGAACTGACCACCCAGGACCTCCTTGCCCTAACTACCCACTTCCCAATAACGCCTGCACCCCCTGTCGACTCCGACTACACATGCATGCTTTCCCATGCTCAGTCCTCCTATTGTTCTGCATCCCCAAACTCACATCGCCCACTCTGTTGACTCTGACTTTGCATACATAACCTTTCCGATATTAACACACACAAATGTATTTAGCATAGGCTAAAAAAGAGGGACTGTTGAACGGTGAAAATGGGTTTGTGCTAAAGTTAGCCCATGCTGTGATCCATTTTGTCTTTTGTATCCATTTTGTCTCTCCATTCTTCATTTCTGTCTGCCAGGGACTTTCCATTGCGTGTGTGTGTGTGCGTAGCACACAGAATTATGCAAACATGCTTACGTGCAGAAACTAAAGGCTTGACACTGTGGAAATGTTTCGAGCACGCAGGTACTCTTTAACCACATGAATGTTATAAGGCTATAAATGTATTCTTTGCATATGGGTGAGAGGTTTATGACTTAACAGCTTTTGCATATCAGTAACGAAGGGAATTTCCATCCATTCACTCTTGTTTGCTTAAGGCTTGGACAATAGTATAAAAGCTGTACTGAAATATATGTGGGCAGTTCCCTCTCAGACATTGATCATGTCTGGATGACAGAGCCCCACTCTTGAGTGCAATAAACTTGTCTTTGATTTCACTCCAGTGTCGATCCTCATTTGTGAACCTGTAGACTAAGGGTGACCCTACACAGATGAGATTGGGGAAAATCTCATTTCTTCAAGCCAGGCACTAACATTGCACTCATCTATTCACTCACACAGTCCCCATGCACTTATCCATTCACTCAGGCACTACCCATGCACTCATCAAATCACCAAGGCACTACCCATGCACTTATCCAATCCCCCAGGCACTACCCTTGCACTCATCAATTCAATGAGGCACTTCCCAGGTACTCATTCAATCACCCAGGTGTTACTCTTGCACTCTTCCATTCACTCAGGCACTACCCATGCACTCATCCATTCACCCAGGCACTACCCATACACACATCCAATCACCCAGGTACTACCCTTGCACTCATCCTTTCCCCCGGCACTATGCATGTGCTCATCCATTACTCAGGCACTACCCATGCGCTCATCCAATTACACATGCATGGCCCTTGCACTGCACTCATCCATTCACTCACGCACTACAAATGCACTCATCTATTCACTCAGGCACTACCCATGAGCTCATCCATTCACCCAGGCACTACCCATGCACACATCCAATCACCCAGGCACTACCCTTGCACTCATCCATTCACCCAGGCACTATGCATGCACTCATCTATTCACCCAGGGACCACCAATGCACTCATTCATTCACCCAGCCATTATCCTTGCTCTCATCCATTCATTCAGGCAGTACCCATGCACTCATCCATTCACTGAGGCACAACCCTTGCACTCATCCAATGACCCAGGCACTACTGTTGCACTCATCTATTCTTTCATGAAGTACACATGTGCTCATCCATTCACTCAGGCACTGCCTATGCTCTCATACAATCACCAAGGCCCTACCCATGCTCTCATGCAATTACCCAGGCACTGCCCATGCACTCATCCAATCACCCAGGCACTACTCATGCACTTATCAAATCACCCAGGCACTACCCATTCACCCAAGCACTATACATGCACTCTCCCAATCACCCAGGCAGTACCCTTGCACTCATCCAATTGCCTAGGCATTACCCATTCACTCATCCAATCACTCAGGCACTACTTATGCACTCATAGATTCACTCAGGCACCACTGCTGCACTCATTGTAACATCCATGCACCAGTTATGCCCTCATTCAATCATCCATACACCAGTCATACACTCATTCCAACATATTTATACATACTTTATCTTTTTTTTAACTTTAAAAGCCACTTCCATTAGGAACCATTTTTTTTGTTTTAGATTTCTTTTGTGCTTTTCGAACGTTTTAGATTTTTTTCTTCTTTTTTTATAGAAACAAAAATGGCAACTGGGACAGGAGAAATTCAAAAACATGCACTGAAAAATGTGCTAAAATTATAAAAGGGAAAAAAATTATGTAAGCTGTTTTGCAGCATTGCGAATGGCTGTACACACTTCTCACCAGCACTTATAATAACACTACAATCCATGCAGTACATGGCCAATCTTGAAAACTCTGAAGTCCATATCTGTTGTAGTAGTCTGCACCTCTGAAGGGACATTCTGGCTGGGAATTGCTGCTGCTGCCACTGAAGTAGATGGTCCTCCAGCTTCTATCTGCTTGATCGCCAGTTGGAGACATATTCTATAATAGGTTTTAAGGGTCTTGTCGCAGATTGTGCATTGTACTAGTTTTGCAGCAGTTTGATATTCCCCAGATGGGATTTTTAATAAATCCCATGCTACACAGGCTCTCTTTTGAGGAGGTTCCTCTTCTTCTAAATCTTCAGTCTCCACCTTCTCCACATCCTGGTCCTGTTGTTGTTGCTGCTGACCCCCATCTCCTTCCTGTGTTGCAATTTTTGAAGCAAAAAAAGGCCAAAAACTGTCCACACTGCGGAGCATATTATCAACAGCCAGCGATAATTATCGCGAAGCGTGCTTAGTGCGATTTTAATTATCGTCAGCTATTGCTGGATTACATCGCCGAGATAGCGCGTTATTATCAACTCTTATCTCCAATGTGATAAAAAATCCAGCGATAGCGGCGAAATGCGTGAATATCGCTGGAAATCCAGCGATAAAACCACAGCGATAGGGAAATCCTTGATAATAGGGCAGGGTGGACTTATCCTGACAATCCATCTCCCATAGGATAATATAGCTGAGTCAGTTTTAAATCAGGCGTTCAGATACCAGCGATAATCGCGGTTAGCGCTACTTTTATTATCGCTACTCGGGTTCGCGACCGAATTGATAATAGGGGGAAGTTGTGTTAGCGACAGTTTTCATGTTATTTTAGTAAGGAACGCCTACTTTGCATATCATTAGCGATAAATATCGCTGACATGCAAAGCGGCAGGATAACCGGCAGCTATCTCAAGGAAACAAGCGCTAACGCATGTTAGCGAGTCCTTGGTGATAGTGCGATAGAAATATCGCCGCTTTTCCGGCGATATGTGCCGGAAAAGCGGCGATACTTTCCTTGATAATATGCCCCCAAGTTCGATTCACCTGCTCAGAATAAAGTACTATGAAAGAAGATTCAAGAAGGAGGAGTGGTTGTGTACTTTCTATTGATTTAGCTGAAAACTATATCATCCAATGGTATTACTTGCTTTTCCGGTCACGTAATAGTCACAGTGACCGGAATAGTTGCGGTTACCATGCAGAAGCGGAATTTCAAAATACATGTTTGAAGTAGTTTTCTTTCAAAATTGAAAGAAAAGCAAAACTTTCAATACTATAATAGTGAACAGCTATACTGAAACTTGTTCACAATACCTCAACAAATGTTTCAGAGTTGTAGAAAAACACGTGGTATCTGCGATTACCGATGTCATTGCGACTTCCGCTGTCTTTGCGGAAACGGAAAATAGTGTTTGAAGACGATTTTTCTCGAAACTCTACAAAATTATGAGTTGAAAAGTACGCTAATAAATCTACTGTTAAATATACTGTAGAATTTGTCTATATATGTTTTACACTTTGCACAAACCAAACGCACTTTGCGACTAGCAATGTCACTGCGAATATAATTTTTATTTGTAAAGGTGGTTTTCTCCTAAACTTTTTAAAAACACTCACAGTCACTGGATGATGTCATCAGTGATGTCATCAGTGATGTCATTTGAGATGTCATCAGTGATGTAATCAGTGATGTCACTGACCATGTCATGAGTGATGTAAGATTTGAGGTCATATGTAATGCATTGTTGGGGCGCGAGTTGTAGTTAGCTCAGCAAACTATAACTGCTGAATTTCTCTGGTTTTGTACGAGTGAAATGTCAGCACTAACTATAACATCCCTGTAACCTTTGTTTTTTTCTGTGAATTTTCAAGGTTTTTAAAATTATATTTCCTAACTATAACGTCCCCGTAGCCTTTGTTTTTTTCTGTAAATATATATATATATATTCACTGAAAAAACCATAGGTTTTAGGGACAGTTATAGTTACTTGGACATTGCACTCATACAAAACCCGTGAAATTCCCCCGTTATAGTTAGTTCAGCTAACTATAACTCGCGCCCCCGCAATGCACTGCTGATGACGTCACATATTACATCACTCATGACATGGTCAGTGACATCACTGATGACATCACTGATGACATCTCAAATGACATCACTGATGACATCATCCAGTGACTGTGTGTTTCTCTAAAGTTTAAATATTTTTAATATATATAGGAAAAGACGTATTGAAGAATGAGTGGGTGTGTAAGTGTCTGTATGGATGATTTAGTAGGTGCGTGACTGACTCTATAAGTGAGTGATTTAACGTATCTTACTGAATGCATGGGTTAGTGACTAAACTGGGTGAATGTCTGTATCCGTCTGTCTGTTGCTGTGTAAGTGGCTGCATGTGTTTGTGAATAGCTACATGAGTGTCTATTTGAGTTATTGAATCCTTGTGTGAGTATCTGTATGGGTGCCTGAGTGTTTGTGTGGGAGGGGTGTGTGCGACTCTGTGCATAGATGTGTGAGTGGGTGATTCACTGGGTGGATGGTTTCAAGAGTGCATCTGTGATAGACTTTATGGGTGGGTAAGTGTGTGTAAGAGTGTGTTAGTGAGTGAATGTATGTCCCAGTGGTACATGTGTGAGTAACTACATATGTGAAAGGCAGTATATATGTGTGTTGGAGTATATAAATAGCTATAAGCGAGAGTGACTGATTGTGATAGTGGCTGTATGGATGAGTGTGTGCTTGTATCAGTGATTGTATAAGAGCGTAAGAATGTGCTAGTATTTGTATGAGTAAGTGAGCTGGTGTGTGTATAACTGTATAGGTGAGTAAATGGTAGTGTGTTTAATTATTTGCATGACTGACTAGGTGTGTGAGTATCTCTATGGATGAGTGGCGTTGTTTGAGTGTCTATATAGGAGTAAGAGTGCACATGATAGTCCTGTACTGAGTGACCGTAAGTATGAGTGACTGTACGGGTGAGTGAGTGGATGTGTGTGTGTAGACCTAAGAATCAGTGAGTGGGTATGCAGTTATTGGTGTTGGAGTGTCTATGGTTTTGCGAATGGCAGTCTGTAATTTAGAGTGGGTATATCAAAGGTTATATTAGGGTGTGAGGAGGTGCATCAGATTATCACGTGGATGATGTCATCAGTGATGTCATTTGAGATGTCATCAGTGATGTCATCAGTGATGTCACTGACCATGTCATGAGTGATGTAATATGTGACGTCATCAGCAGTGCATTGCGGGGCGCGAGTTATAGTTAGCTGAACTAACTATAACGGGGGAATTTCACGGGTTTTGTACGAGTGCAATGTCCAAGTAACTATAACTGTCCCTAAAACCTATGGTTTTTTCAGTGAATTTCAAAGGTTTTTTAAATGCTAATTTGTAACTATAACGTGTCTGAAACCTATGGTTTTTCAGTGAATTTCAAAGGTTTTTTAAATGCTAATTTGTAACTATAACGTGTCTGAAACCTATGGTTTTTTCAGTGAATTTCAAAGGTTTTTAAATGCTAATTTCTAACTATAACGTGCCTGAAACCTACGGTTTTTTCAGTGAATTTCAAAGGTTTTGTAAATGACAATTTTTAAATGTATTAATTGTTATATTAATTTTTTTCATACTGATTTACTACATTTTTAGAAACAATTTTTTTTACATATTTTATTTTTTAAATTACATTGTAATTACATTATACATTACATTACAAAAATACTTTATCAGAATGAATTACTTTAGTTTAAATACTTTGCAGATAGGCAATAGACTTTTAAGTACAGTAGTTACAGTTGTTGCAATGGGCAACACATTTTCAAACACAATGCAACATTCAGCTCAATGTGAATTTCTAGTTAAATGCAATTAGTTACTTTATGGATTACTTTTGTAACCACAGGACTGGATCCTAGATTCAGTCCTGGTACATCTCCTGTAAACAGTTGAGTAAAAGCGTTTTGGTTACAGTCGTGATTTTTAAGGAATATTATTGTATTTTAAAAGTTGACACTTTGAAACTTTTTCTCATAGAATCACCAATGTTATCCTATGGAAGGAAATTCACTTAGCAGGTAAAAACTGTTATCGTTACTTTTTCTTACTCAGTGTTGGATCCTGGATCCAGCACTGGTGCATCTCCTGTAAACAGTTGAAAGAATGCGTTTAAGTCATACTGTCGATTTTTAAGGAATATTTGTAGTTTGTGAAAATCAACACTTTGAAACTTTTTGCTGAAAACCAGTCAATGTTAGCCTATGAAGGAAATTCAAGTTACCGGTAAGTACGGTTAAAATTATTTTTGAGGATCAGTACTGGGCTGAAACATGCAGCACTGAGGTCTCTCCTGATAACAGGTGAGTAAATCGGAATTCGTATTTCGGCTGATTTTAGAGGAATATTTTAAAGTTCCAAAACTCCACACTTAGAAGAATTACCAAGTGAAACCAGTCAATGTTAGCCTATGGAAGGAAATTCAAGTTACTGGTAAGTACGGTTAAAATTACTTTTCAGGACCAGTACTGGGCTGAAAGATGCAGCACTGAGGTCTCTCCTGATAACAGGTGAGTAAATCAGAATTCGGATTTCGGCTGATTTTAGAGGAATATTTGTATGTTTCAAAAATCAACACTGTGTAGAGAGGCCACACCCCTTTTTACACCTCACTGCAACGCAGCTCTGTGGCGCATTCTGGATGTACCTGTTGGGCTAGTTGGCCCCCAGGGACCCTCAGGATTGAAGGGGATTTAATTCCCAATCTTAAAACGCGCCACGGGGCCTGTTTGCACACATGTCACCTGAAGCCCCGCCCCCTCCCTTCACCACTGTGCAAACGCGCCCCGTGGCGCGTTTTAAGTTGGGGGATTAAGTCCCCTTGAATCCTGAGGGTCCCCGGAGTCCAACTAGCCCACCATATACCTCCAAAAGCGCCACAGAGCTGCGTTGCAGAGAGGTGTAAAAAGGGCGTGGCCTCTGTACACCTCTCTGCAAGGCAGCCCCTGGCGCATACTGGAGGTACCTGGTGGGCTAGTTGGCCCCCAGGGACCCCCAGTATTCAAGGAGAATCGTTCCCTCTCTGCAAACGCGCCAGGGGCGCGTTTGCAGAGTGGTGAAGGAAGGGGCGGGGCCTGCGGGCCCGATCGTTTTTTTTTTCTCCCCTGAAGGGGGCTGTGTGGCCCCCTTCCTTTTTCTTTTTGGGCCCTGGGGACCCCATCCCCCAGGGCCTTACACCTTTTTTTAAATTACCTTTTAAAAAAAAAAGGGAAGGGGCCCGCGTGGCCCCCTTCCCTGGGCCTGTATTGGCCCCGGGGACCCCATCCCCGGGGCATGGCCTCTATATTTATTTTTTGAGGGGGCAGCGTGGCCCCCTCCTCTGGCCATTTTAAGGCCCCGGGGACCCCATCTCCCGGGGCCGGCCTTTCCATTTTTTTTTTTTTAATTTTTCCTCTTTTTTGGGGAGGGGGCCGCATGGCCTCTCCCGGCCACTCACTTGCCCCGGGGACCCCATCCCCCGGGGCTGGCCCTCTCCGTTGGGGACTGTGGGGGGTCCCCAATCCCCCACAGTCCCGCCGTCTCCCCACGTCCCTTGGGAGCCGGCATTGCTAGTTCCACATGGGGAGCAGCTGACATGCTGCTCCCCATGTGGAAAAGCAATCGCTTTGGATATTGGAAGAGAGAGCAGGTTTCCCTGCTCTCTCTTCCAATATCCAAAGCAGTTGCTATGGCAGGACGGGAGCCGCGAGGCTCCGTCCTGCCATAGCAAACTACAGTGTCCCGGGGTAGGCACCCCGGGACACTGCAGGAGCCGGCCCTGGGGGTGGTGGTCCCCAGGGCCATCAAGGGCTCCAGGAGGGGGCCGCGCGGCCCCCTCCCATTCAGTACACAGCCCCGGGAGGTGGTGGTCCCCGGGGCTCTGGGGTCCGTAACGGACCCCCATATTAAAATGTTTAGTGCCCCGGGAGGTGGTGGTCCTCGGGCGTGTGGGGGCTGGAGCCCCCCACACAGGTTTAATAATGTATTTAAAAAAGCCCCGGGAGGTGGTGGTCCCCGGGGCTGCGGGAGGGCTCAGAGCCCTCCCGCACCATCTTTAAAAAGCCCCGGGGGTGGAGGTCCCCGGGGCTTGGGGGCCCTTGAGGCCCCCACACATTAAATTATCCCCCACCATGCCCCCGGGACTTGGGCCACCCGGGGCCAATTAACATCGAGCGCGGAGACCGTGCTTCGATTTTCGGCAGGATTCGCGCACCCTGAGCGCATCCTGCCGATTTTTTTAAAAAAATTCTTTTTGCCCAGGGGTCCTTGTGGGACCCCCTGAGCAAACCTAGGGGTCAGGGTGTTTCTACCCTGCCCCCTTTGTGCGCTTTGCGCACTTGTTTCTGTCCCTCGGTTCTACCGAGGGACAAAATGGCTGCCAACATTTCCTGAATCGGAATGTTGACAGCCAGCTGACAGCCAATTAACATGCAGCTCGTGATCGGGAGGGTACGCGGACCCTACTCGTCCCTAGATATCACTAACTTTTTACTTTTCATTTTCTCAGCAACTACTGAACGGATTTACACCATTTAACAAAAGGGTTCTTTCTGAACCAAGAACTACCTCTTTGCCAAATTTGGTGTAATTCCGTTCAGCAGTTCGGGATGTAGCCGTGTCTAAAGTTTCCTATGGGAAAATGCATGGGGAAAATGCGTTTTGGGACCCCCCTTTTTTCTCGGCCCCCGCTTGACGTATCACCCCAAGACTTTTAGGGTAGGAGCGGACCGGAGCGCCCCACGAAGTTTGAAAATTTCGCGAAGATACGTCAACCGGCAAGAGAGTTATTTCAAATAGAATGTCGCGGATTTCCTATGGATAATAGGTTGTAACTATAACTATCTACTGGCGACCGCCAGTAGATAATATATATTTTTTATAATACATATATATGTATATATATATATATATATCCAAAATTATTCCAAGTAAAACGCACTCTCAAAGTCTTGGATGCCAAGCAGGAAGCTCTTTATTACTCGTTACGCGTTTCGACAATTACTGTCTTGATCACACGAAAAGTACGGCAACATGAGCGTGCATAAATTTAAAACAACCATGGTAATAGACGAAGGACTACAAGTTACACTTTACCTGCGTTGTAAACTGTCGGCCATTTTGTAACGTGAAAATAAATAATATAAATAATATAAATTCATATAATGGCACTTGTTACTATACATTCCGTACCACATGAAGTGACATCAGTTGTATAAATACACAAATTACATTCATTTTTAACTCAAATTCGAGTCACACCTCATTTTTAGACAAGGCGATACGGGCATGTTGAATTAACATGAACATGGGAAACAGACTACGAGTTATACTTCTACTCGTGTCTCTTCTATTAACCATACAAGATAGAAGTCATAGAAGGGAATCTGGTCACTAGTCTATATAGAAAAGAAACGGCCGGCAACAGCCTTCTTCATGCCCTCAGTGGCCACCCGGAGGCCCTTAAATGGAGTATTCCATATGGAGAGCTATTGAGGGCAAAAAGAAATTGCAGCACGAATGAGAAGTATCTGAAGGAACAAGAGATTATGCTTGAGAGGTTTAGACTAAGAGGGTACCCAAAATGGGTCCTAAACAAAGCATTAGAAAAAATAGGTAAGGTCAGTAGACAAGAATCACTTGAACAGACAAGAAATACTGGTAAAACAGAATCAGAAACTAGAGTCATTACTATCTACAATAGTCAATCAAAGAGAGTACAGAAAATCTTGGCAGACAATTGGAACATTCTTCAGACAGATACTATTATAGGTCGAGAGGTAGGTGAAAGACCACTAATCACCTATAGAAAAGGGAGAAGTTTAAGAGACATTCTTGTGAAAGGTGACATTACAGAAATATAGAAAAATAATTTTCATGACCTCAAAGGTTTCTTTCCCTGTGGGCACTGTAGGGCGTGCAAATATAGTCATTCTGTCAAAGAGTTTAGCATTCCAGGGCATACACAAAAGTGGAAAATCAATCAATTTCTTACCTGTAGCAGTAATTTTACAGTGTACATTTTAGAATGCCCGTGTAAACTAAGATATGTGGGTAGCACTACATTTATGGGTAAGAAAAGAATCATGGAACATCTGAGCGCCATCACTAATGTAGATATGCACTACCCTATTGCCAGACATTTTCAAGAGTACCATCAATCTAACAATTCATTACTCAGATTCTTTGTAATCGAACAGATAACTCTAGGAAACAGAGGAGGTAACAGAGAATTGGCCCTCAGACAGAAAGAATCTAAATGGATACTGGAATTAGAAACTAAATTCCCGGGGGCCACAATTTAAGTGATGAATTGGCCTCACACCTCCATGTTAACTGACAATATATTAAAGAATTGGTTTTACAAAAGTACTGTCATTATAGGATACTGTTTCATTGTGTAAATAATTGTATGATACTGTTTATTGTGTAAATACTGTTTTATTGTATGAAACTTTACTGATTATGTTTTTTATCTTGTTTTTCTCATTCACAGGAGGAAAGGAAGGGACCCACCACTTTGCATGGTCACTTCACGGGTTCCCTACCCTTTTCTTCCCGGGATCGGGTGAACACTGAATCAGATAAGAGACTTTTTTGAAAATCATTTCACTAGTTATAATCTATAATTTTATTTTATTTTCTGCACTTATTTCACGAACATGGTTTATTTAGACTCTGACTTTATGTACTAGCCAGTTGGCGAGTTAACTCCGAAACCTGTTGTTTGTATTGAATTCCCGTAGTTTGATTTGTAAGTAGCTCATGAGAACGTTATTCCTTTGCATTTCGACCATGATAAATGCAGTAACCACTGTGTGAGATATAAGGTGTACATTTACAGGGATAAATCCGAGTATAATGATACATGTCTTGAGGGCACTAGACCGCAAGTATAATTATTTCAATGTATAACTCCCTTTCCAATGATGAGCTACTAGGCTTTTGTACGGTAAAAACATAAAATAACATCACATATATGATGGCAGAATTGGTTATTATAATATTGAGTTCATGGGGTACACGCCACTAGTGCGATTGGAACATTGGTATAATAAGTATTATACTTTTATCTTGTATGGTTAATAGAAGAGACACGAGTAGAAGTATAACTCGTAGTCTGTTTCCCATGTTCATGTTAATTCAACATGCCCGAATCGCCTTGTCTAAAAATGAGGTGTGATTCGAATTTGAGTTAAAAATGAATGTAATTTGTGTATTTATACAACTGATGTCACTTCATGTGGTACGGAATGTATAGTAACAAGTGCCATTATATGAATTTATATTATTTATATTATTTATTTTCACGTTACAAAATGGCCGACAGTTTACAACGCAGGTAAAGTGTAACTTGTAGTCTTTCGTCTATTACCATGGTTGTTTTAAATTTATGCACGCTCATGTTGCCGTACTTTTCGTGTGATCAAGACAGTAATTGTCGAAACGCGTAACGAGTAATAAAGAGCTTCCTGCTTGGCATCCAAGACTTTGAGAGTGCGTTTTACTTGGAATAATTTTGGATAATAATGCCGGTTTTGGGTTTTCCGGCAGCACGCACCACCTAACTATGGGCTCGTTCCCGGAATGACCCTTCTTCGTGGATCTGAATATATATATATATGTATACATGTTTATATGTTTCTATCTAAATGTGGTATCTAGCTTTGTGGTATTTTTGGGGAACACAATAACCTTTGGCCAAACGTGTTTTATTGGAGCCATTTGCCTTGGACTTGTTTGTGATGCAACTATCTATCTGTGAGATCGATCATGGTTTTCCCTGGATGCGCGTTTGTCTTTAGGTTGAGAGAGACCCCACCTGTGACCTGATATTTGATAGGCGTGGGTGTAGGTCTTAGGACCTGCTTGACCATGTATCTCTGACTCGGGGTTGATGGGGAGGTCACCTTGGGTAAATCTGATAGCAATGAGGCGAGTTCACTGGAACTCCTAAAAATTTTATGGCAGTCACTGGTATCATTTTTATTGACATTTTCAACATTGTGAGTACAATTGAGTACAATTGACATAGCATACTTCAATATTGCCTTTACTGATATTGACATAGTCATGCAGTCCTAAATCATGGCGTATTTTGACATTGCCTTTACTGGTAACAACATTGTGATTTGTGCATAGATTGTGGCATGCATTGACTTTGCTACTATCGGTATCGTTGCTGTTATGCAGGCATAGATTATGGCATATATTGACATCACATTTATTGGTAATGCTGTTGTCAAGCCTGCACATATCATGGTATTCATTGACACTGTATTTACCCATTCCAACATGATCACTCTCTCCAGTTGATCCATCTTTCTCCTTGGAAGCTAAGAGGTCTGGCAAAGGTTCACTCTACTCTTCCTCTTTTTCATCTGTCACCAACAGCATGGTGAGGTCAGACCTCTCAAAGTGGGGTTTGAGAGGATAGACTTGGAGCCCCCTGTGGGGGTGCCTATCTGTCTTGAGGCCCACCAGGTAGGTGGTTTCACCCTTCCATTCAACCACCTCGTAGAATCCAGTCCAGTTTCCTGGAGGGCCCTGGGCTCCACAGGTTCTATAGCCCACACTTTCTGCTCACGTTGGAATTCCAGATGGTAGACTTTTGGTTGTACCACTGCTTCATTACTCCCTAACTGGCTACTACATTGTCTGAAGCTTGCTTGCACAACTTCGATACAAAAGGGGATGATGGACGGAACGTTTGAGCCAATCAAACACTCACCCCCAGTCAACTGATCTGGGTTTAATCCATCATCATTCTTTTGCTCACTCCACCACCCCAGTTCAGACATGGCCATATGCAAAACAGTCTGACCCTGTGCCTCATGGGAACAGTCCAGCCCGAACTGCCAAGCCATGTCTTCCCTGGACCGGAAACAAGCATCCTAGGACCGGTTTCTGGCATTCCAGCCGTCATCAGCCAGGCTTGCTTGAATCCAGTGGCAAAGTGAGCAAGGGACCCACGTCTGGGCATACCCCCGCCAACTTAGGGCGAACAAAGCGATACAAAAGGGGATGATGGACGGAACGTTTGAGCCAATCAAACACTCACCCCCAGTCAACTGATCTGGGTTTAATCCATCATCATTCTTTAGCTCACTCCACCACCCCAGTTCAGACATGGCCATATGCAAAACAGTCTGACCCTGTGCCTCATGGGAACATCCCCTTTTGTATCGCTTTGCTTGCACAACTTAGCCGTTTGGAATCTAAAGGATAGCATGTAGCTAACAACATCCTGGGGAATATTCCTGGGAGGTTGCTCCCATTGCTCCCATACTTCTTTCAACAAACTCAGAGGACCTCTAACAGGGTGCCCATACAGAAGCTCAAAAGGGCTGACCCCACTCCCTTCTGTGGTACATCCCTGTAGGCCAAGAGAAGGAATGCCAAGAGTATATACCACTTACGCCCCAGAGCCTCAGGCAGGCCTTTGATCATGCCCTTAAGGGTCTTGTTGAAACTTTCAACAGTCCAATTGGTTTGTTGATGGTACGGGGTGCAGAACGTGAAAGCTACCACACACTCCTTCCACATTGACTGCATATAAGCAGACATGAAGTTGGTGCATCTGTTATACACCACTTCCTTTGGGAAACCGACTCAGGTAAAAATTCCCATTAGGACCTGAGCCCCTGCAGGAGCAGTCATGGTCCTCAGAGTTATGGCCTCCATCAAAATCAAGTTGTAAAGCCCTGAATAATCATCAACCTTGCTGCCCCTCACCCACCTCTTTACTGCCTTGCTAGCATAATCTAAGATATCCACCAATGTCTGTGATCAGATCTTGTGGCTGCCCCTGAACCATTGCCTACACTTCTCAGGGTTCAGTCCAAACTTGCTGACTGGAATGGCCTTCATTGCATTGTAGTATGTCTGGTCCCCCACCTCCAGTGTCAAGAGTGTATGACTTCCCACTGAAGACATGTACCTCCACAGCCTGCCCCCCCAGGACGTATCTGGGACATTTTGCACTCTTAGAACCACCTAGCAGGCTCTAAACCATTTGTCTATGTCATCTCCCACCACATAACTGTACACTAGGGCCTTGGGTATGTGGATTCCTATTTCGCCAGTTGACACTATAGGTATGCTGCCGCCATTAAAACTGAACTCCACCTGAAGTGCCTTGATGTCCAGCTGTCTGAGGCGTAGCTCATGGGTCAGTTTCTTCTCCGCCAGAGCTAGCCTCCTCCCTTCTAGAACGTGATCTTTCTCCTGATTCAACCTGGTAAGCTCTAGCTTGAGCTTTTTCTCCTCCCTCCTGTCCTCCAGCTCCTGTGGGGTTAGTTTTTTTGATGAGACACTGCTCCTGACCAGATGCTCACTTTCCTCTCCACTGGCAGGTCCAAATCCTCCTCAGAATCTAGGTTGCTGCTCTTTGTCCTCAATCTCTTGCTATTTCTCTTCTGGGGTCACAGCCTCTGCATTTCGGGCCTCTGCCAGGCTCTCTGTGCCTTTTGCAGCTTCAACTTCCTGATGAAGCCTTTAGTGTGCAGGTCAGCCACCCCTACAAAAGTCTTTGAGCTTGAAGGCAGTTTAGGTCTCCAGCTTGGCCAGCTCAAAATAACCCATTGCAGGACCAGATGCTGCTTCTCCAGATAGAGACATGGTTTTAGCAAAAAAGCCAATTCGAGAGAACTGAAAAAGGGTTAAAATTTCTCTAAGTAAAGAGTAGTAGTGTACATTAAGTTACTATGTGGTATTCCACAAACACAAGTCCTATCCTCACTGCGGATCACCAGTGTTAGAAATTGTATCTCTGGTTGGCAGAGGTATGTACCCTTTCCAAGCAGGAACCAGAATCCTAGTCAGGGTAACTCAGATACACACTGAAAGACTACCTGTGCTCACCCTCTGGTAGCTTGGCAGAGCGCAGTCAAGCTAATGTAAACAGGCAATGTGTAAAGTATTTGTACAACACACACACACACACAGTAACACAATGAAAACACCACAAAAAGACTCTACACAGGTTTAGAAAAATAGAAAATAATATAATTTTATAAATAAATCATGACCAAAACAACAAAAATCTAATAAGTAGAAGTTGAGATATACATTTTTAAAGAATAAAAGTGTTTCTAGCGCTTAGAAACAATAAGCGCCTATTGGGGTTATCTGGTTGCGCTGGACCAAGACAAAGTCAACAGTTCAGGCTGACCTCGATGGGCAAAGGCCGAGTGCAGGAGCCATGCAGGACCAGTGAACTGAGTACCTTAATCCTGGTCATAACAGCAAGATGTGGGGTGCAGTCGAGCGATGTGTCTATGATGATCCCACAGTGGTGGTGATGTGTTAGCTCTGAAGATGAAGCATCAAAGCCGATAGGTGTTGTTTTTCATGCAATGCGCCCGGTTTCTATGCGCAGTCGAGTAGAGCAGTTGCTCTCTCCACACTGCTGCGGAGGCGATGTGCCATTCTGATGCATCAAGTTCTGGAGGCGATGCACTGGTTCAGAATGTGATGCACCAATTCTACTCCTGCAACAGGGTTGATGCTCCTGTTCTGCTCCAAGCAGACTTTTGATGCTTTGATTTCTCTGGTGCAAGTATCTGGGTCCACTTCCAATGAACCAGGCATAGGAGCAGGGGTAGAGACTTTGATAGCCCTGAGTCTCAAGCAACAAGAGGCAAGCCAGCAAGCCCATGGAGATCGCTTTGGTTGCAGGGTAGAGCCCAGTTCTCCAACAGCAGGTTCAGAGAGCAGCAAGGCAGCACAGCAGTAAAGCAAGTCTTCCAGATCAACAGTCCAGCAGAGTGTCAGTCCCTGTAGCAGCACAGCAGTTCTTCTGAGAGAGGTTCTTTATAGGTCCAGAAGTGTCTGATTTGGTGGGGTCAGAGACCCAGTGCTTATACCCAGTTCTGCCTTTGAAGTGGGAGTGACTTCAAACAAGTGTTGTTGAAGTGCACAGAAGCCCTAACTTCCCAGGCCTGCTCCAGACTAACTGTAGGGGTAATCAGTCCTTTGTGTGGGACAGGACAATGCCTATTCCATTGTAAGTATCAGCTCCTCCCTCCCAGCCTGCCCAGTATAAGCTATCAGAAGGTAGATGGGTACTCAGACACACCTATCCATCCTATGTTTGTGTCTATGTTGCTTGAATATGAATTTACCTTGAAAAAACAAAAGACAAGAGGTGTTTGGCAAAACAGGAACAGTTGGTTTAATTTAACACCTCGGCCAAGAGTGCAGTTACAGAAACAGGTCTGAGGACTGCCTCAAGATACAATTGATCTGAGCATGGTTTTATACATTTCTTTGGGTATCATAAAATATTTCCGTCAATATTTTTTTGGTAAAGAATGCGTGCCTTGTCTTTGGAGTAATAAATAAGGCCCTGATGACAAATGCAGGTGGGTCTTGATTTTGCGTGGACACAATAGGGGCCAGTGGGTAATATGTCCAGCATGAGGGGCGCATGATCACTGTGTGTACTGTGTGTGCTGTGACCTGATTGGGTATGTGTTCCTAACTTCATGTGGCATCTGACTTTATGGTACTTTTAGGAATGCGTGCATCCCTCCGGCCTCTTGTGCTTTATTGGGGCCAGTCTCTATGGACCATTGTGGTTTTGCTGCACTTATCTGTGAGATTGATCTGAGTTTCCTGTTCGCGCATTTGTCTGCAAGCTTCGTGCTACCCCACCTGTGATCTGATAAACAGTAACCTCAGGCCTAGGTCTCAGATACTGTCGACCACATATTTCTGAGTCAGGGTTGACGGAGAGTTCATGACGGGTGAATTCAATAATAGAGATGCAATTTTGTTCTTACATATGAATGTATCATTATTAACATTATCATCAACTTTTTCAATTTTAACAGCTGTCTCGAGGGAATGCACAAAATGAAGCTGTCACCCACCTGAGACAAGCATTGGAGACATGCTGCAGGCACACAGAGCTGTACGAGCAGAGAAATGTTCAGTTTCTAAAAGGTTTGCCACTTTTACTTTCCAAAAGTGGCATTTCTAAAACAGTAATCTTAAATCCAGCTTTACCAGTAAAGAGGATTTATTGTTACAATCCAAAGGATATTAGACATGACACAGCTACTCCTTTCTAATCATAAATTACAGGTGTAGGAAAGTAGGATCTGCTTCTTATGGTTGCCCCCACTTTTTGCTAAATGTAATACTGTTTTTGACTAGTCTGACTGGGATTCTGCTAATCAGGACCCCAGTCTATATGCTTTCTCCTTAAACTGTTATGTTATGTACTTAGGTACACTCCAGATTGGATACTAGGGTACCCTTGTCAGTCCATAGTACATGGTACCCATGTACCCAGGGCATAGGTACCCCAGAGGCCTCCCATGGGCTGAAGCATGTATTATGCCACCCGTGAGAGGCCATGCAAAATGGAACTAAAGATCTGCCATTGCAGCCTGTGTAAGTTGGTGCATGCACCACTTACTTAAGATATAGGTTTACTATATCTAAGGGTCACTGCACTTAAAACCTATAAGTCACCCCTATAGCAGGTCTTTAGAATCCTGAAGGCAGGGTGCTTGGTTCTACGTGAGAGGGTGCCACTTCATGAGCAGAACATCCCTACAGCCTACGGAGTCCATTCTCCTGGGTTGTCAGTGAAGCAACCATATACGACATATAGAGGGGCATTACGCGATCGCATGATGACCAACTATAAAACGGCTGAAACTAACCCTATCGTATTTGGTGTCATACACGTTGGAATCATACCCCCACACCAGTAACCGGTGTGGGAGGTATGATTCCACCCCTCAGAAGCGAGCTTCGTGGGGCCCCTGGTGTTCCCAGTACCAGCCTTCTAGCCCGGACAGCACAAAATGGTTGCTGCCGACCAGAGACACATTTCTGTCCTCCTGCTGCTGAGCGAAGCTCAAGCAGGGGAAGGAAGAACAATAGGCATCCTGTCACAGGGAGGTGTGACCACCTCCCAGGCAGGATTTAGTGTATTAGGGCTGAGTGGGTACGCTTGCCAGTGACTGAAAGTCTGCATGAGGGGCACATTTGGTGTCCCTGTGCATAGTCCAGTTCAAACCACTCCTGGGAGCCATTGGCTCCTGCTCTGGCACGAAACTGGACAAAGGACATGGGATTAACCTCCCCACTGTCCAGACCCTCCCCTGGGATGGTCCCCTGAATCTTACCAACCCTCTCTTGTGGATACATAAGGGCTTACCTGGCTGTAGGACCTGAGATTTGACATGGACAAGATTCTGAACAAGAAACCACTGAACTTCGACCGTCTGGACCCTCTGGACTTCGCTGGACTTTGTTTGGGCCCAACTTCATCTCCAGCTCAGTCTGAAGCATTGTCTGTGCCCATGCACCATACAGGATCCATGTAGGACCTGTGGTGCATCAAGGACAACCGAAGATAATCTCCCTTGGAGTGAAGGAGTTACTCCCCTGGATTCGCAGGCACCTCAACACTGCTGACCGGGCTGCTGCTCCCAAGCTCCTATGGATTCCAAAGGGTCCAGCCAACACAGGATGTGGGTTTCTACATCCCTTGAGCCCCGAGCTGCCCTGTTACGAAGTTTGAAGCCAGTATCCCTCGTGGGGGCTGCAATACCCGAACCCCTGTGCGCCCCGTGTATTTACAAGTGCATGTGCTTGTTGGCCTTTTCCGAACAAGTGCATTGGGCTCCGAGTAGCCTCAACCTCTGGCACCATTTCCTACCAAGCACTTCGACCTCCTCATACTGAGTGCTCCGTGGGCTGTTGTGAAATTGCTCGAGGTCCTCTGGCGACTCCTATGCCTCCGGCCTGAGGGTCCAATTGAAGGCAACTTTGCTTTTCTCGGGCTCCCCTGGTTGCTCCAGGCTCGCCCTGACTCCCCTGTGTGTGTTGAGTCTCCTGGGCCTTGCTGGCCGAATCGTACACTGCCTTGACCTTCTGCGTGGGATGCTGTTGCCAAGGCTTGTTGTTGCTACCGCCGGACACTGACCCCTCAGCAGTCAACATCCTTCGTGGGTCAGCTCACATCCGGCTCCTGGTTGTCCTCAATGTCTCCTGGTCCCCGCAGCTGCAGAGTCAAGGACTCCATCAAACAACCTGAAGCACCCGACATCAGTGGGCCTTCCTCTACAGAGCCCCTGGTCACTCCTAAGTGACCCAGACTCTGTCCCCTCTGCTTGCAGGTAATGCTCAACAAGAATCCACCTTTGGATTCTGACGGACACTTTTCATCCTTCCAGCAGCGGCTCTTCTTCAAAGTCCTCCATTGGGTTCGACGGCGGTTTCCGACGCCACTTCAGACCTATGCACCAGGCTTCCCTGGGATAGGTAGCTTGGGTACCTCGGTATCCACGGGTGAGGTGGTTCTCCAACCTTCTGTCTTCCACAGGGTTTCTTCCAAGTCCACTGGGAAGGGTCCTTCAACTCTAAAACTTCAACCAAAACTTCCCCATAGACTTGTACGGAGCATGCAGTCGTGTTCCCACACTGCACACACACTCCGTAGGTTCCCTATCAACTCACCTTGGATGGTTCCTTGGGGTCCCAGCAATTTTACGGTGAACAGACAGAATATCGAGTTTTAAATATCCACATACACAAATATCGAGTTGGAAATATCGTGATACAGAAATATCGACAGCAAGAATATCGTGGTCAAGAATATTGACTTTAAGGTAAGAAATATTGTTTTTGAAAATATCAAAGTTAGTATCGTTTGCAAATAGTTGTTTAAAATATCGAATTTTAAATTAGTGTTATGTATTTTAAAAGTATGTGATCTATTTAGTATTGCTTTTGTTTTTTAATATATGTGTTAAATTTTTAGTAGTGAGTAATTTTATGTTAATTAAATTTGCATTTTTTAGTTCTGTAGGGGGTTGTGGGTTTATAGGGGAATAGGGCGGGAAGTAATTTAATTATAATAAATTAATTAGTATTTTTTATTTCTTAGTATTTATTTAATTTAGATTTTATAGTGTTAATAGTGGGAATTAATTTATTATTAATTAATTATTAATTGGTTGTTAATTTTTATTAATTAATTGGTAATTATGTTAATTGTGTTATTATTTTAGTATTTATTTAATTCAGATTTTATAGTGTAAATAAATTAATTATTATTTAATTATTAACAGGATGGTAATTATTATTAATTAATTGGTAATTATGTTAATTGTGTCATTTTAGTAGGAGCGGGTTGCGGGTTTATAGGGGAATACGGTGGGAAGTAATTCAATTTTAATAAATGTAATAATAATATTTATATATTAATATTTATTTAATTTATAATTTATAGTGTTAATTATGGGAATTAATTTATTAATAATTATTTATCAATTGTTAATTAATATTAATTAATTAATTGGTAATTATTGATGTTAATTGTGTCATTTTTTAGGAATGCGTGGCAGGGTTTATAGGGAATAGGGTGGGAAGTAATTTATTTAAATTTAATTAATAATTAATTTTTAATAAAAGGTAATTAATTAATAAAAAAATTAAATATGGCAATTGTGTAATTAATTTGAGATGTGAGTTGTGGGGTTTATAGTGGTAAAGAGTGGGAAGTAAATTCTTTTAAATTAATTAATAAGTTGTTGTTAATTGATAACAATTTAATAATGTAAAATTAGTTATAGAAATTGTGTAATGTTTTTTAGGTGTGTGTTGTGGTGTTTATTGGGGTAGAGGCAAAGAGGAAAGTATTTTAGCTTTTATTAATTAATAACTAGTTACTCATTATTCATTCATTAATTGATAAATATTTATGGTAATTGTTTACTTTTATTTTGTGTGTGGATTTTGGATTTATATGGGTAATGTTTGTTTTTTAATTAATAATATTTGTTTTTTTGATAATTATTTATGTTAATTATGGAGGTACACATTTTTAGAAATGTAGATGTGTGTTGTGAATTGTGTGGTGTTATAGGGTAGGAAATAAAAATCTTAATTTTATGTAACAATGTTTTTGAATATAATTAATTTCTATTAAATATATTTATTTGTTTGTAAATTATTTTTTTAATTTTTATAAAATAATGTTTGCAGGTAATTTTTAGATTTTTTTAACATTATAATAAGTTTCTATACTTTGTAATTTGTATTATTTTTATATATGTTTTTCTTTGTTTGTTTTTAACATTTTTTGTATTGTAGTTGATATTTTGTTTGTTTTTAATTTTGAATTGACTTAAATGGGAATATAAATGTTTACCCCTCCGCTATCCAGCACTTTCCCTACTGTTGCACTCACTGGAGTGGGAATAGTAATTTGTACCCCTGCGCAATCCAACACTTTCCCTACTGTTGCACTCAGTTGAGTGGGAATAGTAACTTTTTCCCCCTCCGCTATCCAACACTTTTTCTACTGTTGCACTCACTGGAATGGGAATAGTAATTTTTTCCCCTCCGCTATTCAACACTTTCCCTACTGTTGCACTCACTGGTGTGGGAATAGTAATTTTTACCTCTCCGCTATCCAACACTTTCCCTACTGTTGCACTCACTGGAGTGGGAATAGTCATTTTTACCTCTCCGCTATCCAACACTTTCCCTACTGTTGCACTCACTGGAGTAGGAATAGTAATTTTTACCCCCCGCTATCCAACACTTTCCCTACTGTTGCACTCACTGGAGTAGGAATAGTAATTTTTACCCCTCCGCTATCCAACACTTTCCCTACTGTTGCACTCACTGGAGTGGGAATAGTAATTTTTACCTCACCGCTATCCAACACTTTCCCTACTGTTGCACTCACTGGAGTGGGAATACTAATTGTTACCCCTCCGCTATCCAACACTTTCCCTACTGTTGCAGTAATTGGAGTGGGAATCGTAATTTTACCCCTCCGCTATCCAACACTTTCCCTACTGTTGCACTAACTGGAGTGGGAATAGTAATTTTATCCTTCCGCTATCCAACACTTTCTCTACTGTTGCACTCATTGGAGTGGGAATAGTAATTTTTACTGATCCGCTATCCAACACTTTCCTTACTGTTGCATTCACTGAAGTGGGAATAGTAATTTTTACCCCTCTGCTATCCAACACTTTCCCTACTGTTACACTCACTGGAGTGGGAATAGTAATTTTTACCCTTCCGCTATCCAACACTTTCTCTACTGTTGCACTCATTGGAGTGGGAATAGTAATTTTTACTGATCCGCTATCCAACACTTTCCCTACTGTTGCACTCACTGGAGTGGGAATAGTTATTTTTACCCCTCCGCTATCCAACACTTTCTCTACTGTTGCAGTAACTGGAGTGGGAATAGTAATTTTTACCCTTCCACTATCCAACTCTTTCTCTACTGTTGCACTCATTGGAGTGGGAATAGTAATTTTTACTGATCCGCTATCCAACACTTTCATTACTGTTGCATTCACTGGAGTGGGAATAGTAATTTTTACCCCTCCGCTATCCAGCACTTTCCCTACTGTTGCACTCACTGGAGTGGGAATAGTAATTTGTATCCCTGCGCTATCCAACACTTTCCCTACTGTTGCACTCAGTTGAGTGGGAATAGTTATTTTTTCCGCTCCGCTACCCAACACTTTCCCTACTGTTGCACTCACTGGAGTTGGAATAGTAATTTTTATCTCTACGCTATCCAACACTTTCCCTACTGTTGCACTCACTGGAATGGGAATAGTAATTTTTACCCCTCTGCTATCCAGCACTTTCCCTACTGTTGCACTCACTGGAATGGGAATAGTAATTTTTACCTCTCCGCTATCCAACACTTTCCCTACTGTTGCTCTCAGTTGAGTGGGAATAGTTATTTTTTCCGCTCCGCTACCCAACACTTTCCCTACTGTTGCACTCACTGGAGTTGGAATAGTAATTTTTATCTCTACGCTATCCAACACTTTCTCTACTGTTGCACTCACTGGTGTGGGAATAGTAATTTTACCTCTCCGCTATCCAACACTTTCCCTACTGTTGCACTCACTGGAGTGGGAATAGTAATTTTTACCTCTCCGCTATCCAACACTTTCCCTACTGTTGCACTCACTGAAGTAGGAATAGTAATTTTTACCCCCCGCTATCCAACACTTTCCCTACTGTTGCACTCACTGGAGTAGGAATAGTAATTTTTACCCCTCCGCTATCCAACACTTTCCCTACTGTTGCACTCACTGGAGTGGGAATAGTAATTTTTACCTCACCGCTACCCAACACTTTCCCTACTGTTGCACTCACTGGAGTGGGAATACTAATTGTTACCCCTCCGCTATCCAACACTTTCCCTACTGTTGCAGTAATTGGAGTGGGAATCGTAATTTTTACCCCTCCGCTATCCAACACTTTCCCTACTGTTGCACTAACTGGAGTGGGAATAGTAATTTTTATCCTTCCGCTATCCAACACTTTCTCTACTGTTGCACTCATTGGAGTGGGAATAGTAATTTTTACTGATCCGCTATCCAACACTTTCCTTACTGTTGCATTCACTGAAGTGGGAATAGTAATTTTTACCCCTCTGCTATCCAACACTTTCCCTACTGTTGCACTAACTGGAGTGGGAATAGTAATTTTTACCCTTCCGCTATCCAACACTTTCTCTACTGTTGCACTCATTGGAGTGGGAATAGTAATTTTTACTGATCCGCTATCCAACACTTTCCCTACTGTTGCACTCACTGGAGTGGGAATAGTTATTTTTACCCCTCCGCTATCCAACACTTTCTCTACTGTTGCACTAACTGGAGTGGGTATAGTAATTTTTACCCTTCCACTATCCAACACTTTCTCTACTGTTGCACTCATTGGAGTGGGAATAGTAACTTTTACTGATCCGCTATCCAACACTTTCCTTACTGTTGCATTCACTGGAGTGGGAATAGTAATTTTTACCCCTCCGCTATCCAGCACTTTCCCTACTGTTGCACTCACTGGAGTGGGAATAGTAATTTGTACCCGTGCGCTATCCAACACTTTCCCTACTGTTGCACTCAGTTGAGTGGGAATAGTTATTTTTTCCGCTCCGCTACCCAACACTTTCCCTACTGTTGCACTCACTGGAGTTGGAATAGTAATTTTTTTCTCTACGCTATCCAACACTTTCCCTACTGTTGCACTCACTGGAATGGGAATAGTAATTTTTACCCCTCTGCTATCCAGCACTTTCCCTACTGTTGCACTCACTGGAATGGGAATAGTAATTTTTCCCCTCCGCTATCCAACACTTTCCCTACTTTGCACTCACTGGAGTGGGAATAGTAATTTTTACCCCTCCGCTATCCAACACTTTCCCTACTGTTGCAGTGATTGGAGTGGGAATAGTAATTTTTACCCCTCCACTATCCAACACTTTCTCTACTGTTGCACTCACTGGAGTGGGAATAGTAATTTTTACCTCTCCGCTATCCCACACTTTCCCTACTGTTGCACTCACTGGAGTGGGAATAGTAATTTTTACCCCTCCGCTATCCAACACTTTCCCTGCTGTTGCACTCACTGGAGTGGGAATTGTAATTTTTACCTCTCCGCTATCCAACACTTTCCCTACTGTTGCACTCACTGGAGTGGGAATAGTAATTTTTACCTCTCCGCTATCCACACTTTCCCTACTGTTGCACTCACTGGTGTGGGAATAGTAATTTTTCCCCCCGCTATCCAACAGTTTCCCTACTGTTGCACTCACTGGAGTGGGTATAGTAATTTTTACCACTCCGCTATCCAACACTTTCCCTACTGTTGCACTCACTGGAGTGGGAATAGTAATTGTTACCCCTCCGCTATCCAACACTTTCCCTACTGTTGCAGTAATTGGAGTGGGAATAGTAATTTTTACCCCTCCGCTATCCAACACTTTCCCTACTGTTGCTCTAACTGGAGTGGGAATAGTAATTTTTACCCTTCCGCTATCCAACACTTTTAGAAAAATTCCTGAAAAAATGGACGGAGCAAGCTGCACCCTGAGACCCACTGGATGGTTTTAAATGTGAAATTATTTGTCTGCAACCTCGCAAACCCCACTGAAGGGGTGGAATTTTTCTAAGGCAGAACTACTAATACCAGCATTCCTTGTGAAAATATTCACCTGTAACCCACTAGAGGGTAATTAAAAAATGAATAATTAATGAGAGTGCCTTGGATGTGTTTTGCGTAACTTGCAGGCGGCCTTTGACAAAGGAGCTGGGGGCTCTGAAACTTGTTAGGCAGGAAATAAATTCAGTGTTCAATTTGCTGGTACCCCTGGAGAAATAATTCTGATGAATTGCTGGCTGTGTGAGTGCTCCCTCGTGCACAGGACATTCTTGTATTTATATTTGTAAATTTTTATATAGTTATAACATTTTAAAATGAATTAAAATTATTAGTTTATTAATTGTTTTAAAGTAAATATACATTCATATATTACGTTTTATATATGTATGTTTACATTTCTTTAATTACATTTATTTTTTTATATTTGTTAAAATGTACATTACATCTAAAGAATTTTTTCAAAGTTAATTTTATTATTTAATTTATTTAACATTATTTTTTATATATAAAAAAACGATATTCTGTACATCGATATGTTTTACATCGATATTATTTTTTTGATATTTTTATACTTTACATTATAAAGATAGGATGTCGATATTTTTTACATCGATATTTATGTGTCGATATTTGTGTATGGGGATATTTTGGTAATCGATATTATGCCAGTGATCCCAATTCTACGTCCTCCCGACACTGTCTTGACTCGAGTCGTGGTACCTATACCCCTTATTTAGTATTTAGTTTGGTCCCCCCCTGGGGTCCACTGTGTATTAGTGCTATTTACTGTCATTTATGTGCTTAAATATTGTGTGCTTTGTGATTATCTCTGTGTAGGAGATACTGTGTCATACTAGATAGTGTTATATTATTAATTACATATTTGTATAACTACTGTGTGGTTCTCCTTTCATTTAACCAATACTATAAGATTGCATTCTGGTAAAACAAGCTGCTTAACATTCCTTCAAGACTAAGCCTGAAGGCTGCTCTCCACAGCTACCACTTGGATAGCTTTCTAAGGTTATCTTTGACATCTTAAATCACCATAAGGGTTGTTTGGACTGGTGCAAGGTGCACACTTTAATTAGTGGACAACATATACCAGGCCAACTTCTCACATTGGTGTGCAGCGGTTGGGATTCAAGCCTGCATTGTTTTACCAGATAAATCTTTGTATTGATTAATTGGAAAACCACTAGTACTATGTACATATAATACAAGCTTAGAATAAGTAAGTTCTACTGAACTTAGGGTTGGGTAAGTCAGGGGTCTACCACACCCTTTCTCCAACCTCTGAGAGTTTAGTTCCCACTAGGTTAGGTAGGTGCAACACCTCATCACACTTAGGGGCTGCTTCCGATTCGGGCCGGAAATCTCTCCGACCGAGCCGGATCCAGAGAGATTTCCGACCGAGCCGGACTCTCGCAGTCCGACCGAGCGAGTACGATGCGGCACGCATGCTGCCGGACTCGAGTCGGTCGGACTCCCATTGAAGTCAATGGGAGCCGTACGTACAACGCGTACGCGGGCTCCCATTGACTCAATGGGTGCGAGGCGAACAAGGGCACCCCCAACAGCGGGTACGCCTCGATGCGACTCGCGGCGTACATGCACAGGTAGGGGGGACCCATAAGTCCCCCCTGTGTGCGACTCGCGCGGCTACGCGTACAGGGTGGTCTGACACGGACCCCCAAAGTCCGGCTCCGACTGCTCTTTCGAGCCGGACGGCGCGAGTCGGTCGGACTGCTCGAGGCGCGCATCGTACTTGCCCGGCCGGGGAACGTCTCCATTGCGCGGTGCGAGTCGGGTCCGTGCGAGTCGGTCGGAGCGGTTCGGACCCGGGAACGAGTCGGTTGGCGATTTCGCGTGCGCTCGCATCGTACTCGCTCGGCCGGACGCACGTACGAATCGGTCGGGAAAGAGGGCTCCGAATCGGATCCGGTTAAGCCAAATCTGATTCGGTGCCCTACCGGCCGAGATCGGAATCGGCCCCTTAGTATGTCTGCTAAAGGAGATGCCAGTGGCTCTCTGCCTTCTAGATACAGTGAGCTTTCGTTCCAGGAACTGAAAGCCCTGTATGCCTCTAGAAAGTTGAAGACAGGGAGAAGTGCCAACACTCAACGCCTGGTAGAGGTGTTACTTCTAGATGACCTTAAGGAAGACCTCTGGGTCAGATGAACAGGAGAGAGTGGGTGGGACAAGAAATGAAGACAGGTCAGGAGGTGACACCTTCTATGACCTAGACTCTAACCCTGACCAGGAGGAACCTGATGGTTCCCACCTGGATAACTCAGATCTTCAAGAGGGTAGTGAGGAAGGCCATGAAGGCCCTCTCTTCACTCCTCCTGGAAGAGTGCAGAGTTTACCAAGGAGATCTAGATCTCCCTCTGCAGAATCATAATCACTCAGGACAGTCTGTAGGGACCTCTGTATCTAGAAAGAGGGACCACTCTTTTGATAGGGAGTACCAACTACTTTAGCTTGAGAAAGCTAGGCTTAGGCTCAGGCAAGAGCAATTGACCCTTGACAAGGAGTCCCTAGAAGTCCAGAGAGCAGGAAAAAAGTTGGGACTAGAGTCCAATGGTGGCAGCAACAGTGTCCCTAGAGTTAAGGAACATTCCTTTGATAATAGGAACCTGAACAAGATTGTCCCTCCCTACCATGTTGGGGATGACATCCACAAATGGATAACTGCTTCAGAGAGGGACTGTACAGAGTGTCCCTCAAGAGCTGTGGACAGCTATCTTGTGGCTCTCCTTTGCTGACAAAGGTAGAGATAAGCTCCTTACTGTTAGAGAAGAGGATTCTGACAATTACTCAGTCTTGAAGAGTGCTCTCATTGATGGATTTGGCTTAACCACTGAACAGTACAGGATTAAGTTCAGAGACACCCAGAAGACACAGAATCAAGACTGGGTATACTTTGTGGATAGTACTAGTAAGGCCTTGGAAGGCAGGTTGCTTGGCAGCCAAGTACATGATTTTGATAAATTGTATAATTTGATTATGAGGGAGCAGATCCTTAATAATTGCCAAAATCAGTTATTGCATCAGTACCTGGTGAACTCTGATCTGACTTCTCCCCAAGAATTGGGAATGAAGGCAGATGAGTGGGTCAGAACCAGGGTGAAGCAGAAAACCCAGAACTCTGGTGGTGACCAGAAGAAGCAAGATTCTAAAACTACAGATAAGGGTGGGGACAAGGGTAAAGATCAAAAACAGTCTTCTACAGGGCCCCAAAAACCTGCATCTGGGGGGGAGTCCCAATCCAACAAAGGTAAAGGAAAAAAGAAACCTTGGTGTTACTTGTGTAAGGTAAAGACCCATTGGACAAAAGATGCTGATTGTCCAAAAGCCAAGGAAAATCCTCCTACCACCACTGCCCCTGAGGCAACTGCGCCCCCAAGCACAAGTACAAGTGGTGGTACAGGGAACAAGGGATTAGTAGGGTTAACCTTGGGCTCTGAGGTGGGTTCTGGCCTAGTCAGAACTCCAGCTCAGGCTGTGCTTGTCTGTGATGGTGGCATGGATATTGCCACCCTATTTGTCAGTCCCAGTAATCTGGGCAAATACAGATAACAGCCTTTAATAAATTGTAAGGAGGCCATGGCATACAGGGACACAGGTGCAAGTGTCACTATGGTGACAGAGTATCTAGTGGCCCCTCACCAAATCATACTTGGAGAAAGGTACCAAGTGACCAATGCAAACAATGTCAGGACTGACCATTCCTTGGCAGTTGTTAATTGCAGCTGGGGAGGGGTAACTGGCCCTAAGAAAGTTGTGGTTAGCTCAGACCTACCAGTAGAATGTTTGTCGGGCAATGATTTGGAGACTTAAGCCTGGGCTGAAGTGGAACTTAGGACTCATGCAGCAATGCTGGGCATCTCTGCAGATGTGTTTGCTGTGACCAGGTCACAGGCCAAACTGACAATCACTGAACAGGCTGTGGATCCTGGAACAATGGACCAAGGGCCTTCCAAGAGAAGGAGCAGGAGGGGTAAGGCTGTGTCTTTCCCCCAGACTCAGAGTGAGGATCAGTCTCTTGAGGGAGATGATCCTAGTCTCTGTGAAGGAACTGTCTCAGATGAACTTGAACCTGACCAGGTTGAGTTCTTGGGGACATGGGGCCCTTCCAGGGCAGACTTGAGTTTGTAGCAGCAAACCTGCCCCTCTCTTGAACCCCTCAGACAGCAAGCTGCTGCTGAGGCTGCTGGGAGTGTCAGCGGATCCCACAGGATCTATTGGGATGAGGGACTCCTTTACTCAGAGGGTAGAGATCCCAAGCCTTGTACCACCAGGAGGTTGGTCATACCTCTGAAGGTTAGGGGGTTCCTACTCACCTTGGCACATGACATTCCCTTAGCAGGACACCTAGGTCAAAGTAAGACTTGGGACAGGCTTGTCCCTCACTTTCACTGGCCTCACATGTCTAAGGACACCAAGGAGGTTTGTCGCTCCTGTACCACCAGCCAAGCCAGTGGTAAGTCAGGTGGTACCACAAAGGCCCCCCTCATATCAATAACAGTGGTGGGGGTTCCCTTTGAGAGGGTTGGGATTGATATCATGGGTCCCATGAACCCTCCTACAGCATCTGGACACAGTTACATACTAGCGGTGGTGGACCTGCCACTAGGTATCCAGAGGCAATACCCCCTTAGAACCACCACAGCCCCTGTGGGGGCCAGGGCCCTCCTGGGAATCTTTTCCAGAGTGGGTTTCCCTAAGGAGGTCTTAACTGACAGAGGTACAAACTTCATGTAAAGTTATATCACTGCAATGTGGAAAGAGTGTGGAGTGAACTATAAGTTCACCACACCCTATCACCCACAATGCAATGGGTTAGTTGAAAGGTTCAACAAAACCCTCAATGGCAGGATCATGGGCCTCCCAGAAAAGCTTAGGCAAAAATGGGATGTTCTATTGCTCTGCCTTCTCTTTGCCAGCAGAGAGGTCCCACAGAAGGTGGTTGGCTACAGCCCTTTTGAACTTCTGTTTTGGCATCCAGTTAGGGGTCTCCTGTGTTTGGTGAAGGAGGGATGGGAGTTACCTCTCAAACCTCCCAAACAAGATATTTTGGACTATGTGCTTGGTCTCTGCTCCAGGATGGCTGAGTACATGAAGAAGGCCAGCACAAACCTTGAGGCAAATCAAGGATTACAGAAAGCTTGGCATGACCAAAAGGCTGTTCTGACTCTTTACCAGTCAGGGCAGAAGGTGTGGGTGCTGGAGCCTGTGGCCCCAGCAGCTCTCCAAGACAAATGGAGTGGACCCCATACTATAATTGAGCAAAAAGGTGAGGTCACCTACGTGGTGGACCTTGGCACTCCGAGGAGCCCCCACAGGGTGCTCCATGTGAACAGGCTCAAACCTTTTGTAGACAGGGCTGACATGGGCTTGCTCATGGCAAATGATGATGGGCAGGAAGAAGAGAAAGACTGTCTCCTTGATCTCCTCTCTCAGAACCCTGATGATGGGTCAGTTGATGGTGTAGCCTTGGCAGGCAGCCTCACTGCCCAACAGCAGATTGATTGCAGGAAGGTCCTCAGTCAATATAGGCACTTGTTCTCTCTGACTCCTAGTCAAACCACCTGGTGTACCCATGAAGTGGACACAGGTGAGAGTCTACCTGTTAAAAATAAGATTTACAGGCAGCCTGACCATTTCAGAGATTGTATCAGGACAGAGGTCCAAAAGATGCTGGAATTGTGATTGAACCCTCAGATAGCCCTTGGGCTAGTCCAGTGGTCCTGGTACTCAAACCTCACACCCAGGGTGGTAAAAGAGAGATGAGGTTTTGTGTGTACTACAGGGGGCTCAATGCAGTCACTAGGACTGATGCTCATCCAATTCCCAAGGCAGATGAGCTTATTGATACTTTGGCCTCAGCCAAATTCTTGAGCACATATTACCTGACTGCTGGCTATTGTCAAATCAGACTAGCTGAGGATGCTAAACCAAAAACTGCATTTTCAATCCCTAGTGGGCATTATAAATTTATTGTGATGCCCTTTGGTTTGAAAAATGCACCTGCCACTTTCCAAAGGCTGGTGAATAAAGTCCTTACAGGCCTCGAAGCCTATAGTGCAGCATATCTTGATGATATAGCTGTATTTAGCTCCATCTGGGAGGATCACCTGGTCCACCTGAAGAATGTTTTGGAGGCTCTGCAGAAAGCAGGTCTCACTATCAAGGCCACCAAGTGCCAGATAGGGCAGAGCAAGGTTGTGTACCTGGGCCACCTTGTGGGTGGAGGCCAGGTTCAACCATTGCAGAGCAAAATCCAGACCATCATGGACTGAGTTGCTCCCACTACCCAGACTCAGGTCAGAGGTTTCTTGAGCCTGACTGGGTACTACAGAATATTTGTAAAAGGATATGGGTCTATAGTGACTCCCTTGAATGATGTTACCTCAAAGAAAATGCCCAAGAAAGTTCAGTGGACAGTTAGCTGTCAGAAGGCATTTGATGATCTCAAGCAGGCCATGTGCACTGCTCCCATTCTGCAAAGCCCTGACTATTCCAAATGATTCATTGTCCAAACAGATGCGTCTGAGTTGGGGGTAGGGGCTGTGTCGTCACAACTTAATGCAGAGGGTCAGGATCAACCAGTAGCTTTTATTAGCAGAAGGTTGACCCCCAGAGAGAAACGTTAGTCAGCTATTGAGAGGGAAGCCTTTGCTGTGGTTTTGGCTCTGAAGAAGCTGAAGCCATACTTGTTTGGCACTCACTTCATTGTTCCCAAACTTTTGAGGTGGTCCATTTCCCTACAGGGGATGGACTACACAGTGGAACATAGACCTGGGAGTAACCATGCCAATGCAGATGGACT
This sequence comes from Calotriton arnoldi, assembly GCA_963921515.1. Classification (NCBI taxonomy): domain Eukaryota; kingdom Metazoa; phylum Chordata; class Amphibia; order Caudata; family Salamandridae; genus Calotriton; species Calotriton arnoldi. The sequence goes on from CAWUFW010008084.1 coordinate 227,957, forward strand.
CTCCAGATATTTCCACTTAGAAAATAAAGACTCAACTGGGCAAAGTTAGTCTCATCTCCTTACGTTTGGGGGGGTTGCGTAGGAAAGTAGGATCTTCTTCTTATGGTTACCCCCACTTTTTGCTGGATGTTACACTGTTTTTGACTAGTCTGACTGGGATCCTGCTAATCAGGACACCAGTCTATCTGCTTTCTCCCTAAACTGTTATTGACATGTACTTAGGTACACTCCAGATTGGATACTGGGGTACCCTTATAAGTCCCTAGTACATTGTACACATTGTACCCAGGGCATAGGTACCCCAGAGGCCTCCCATGGGCTGAAGCATGTATTATGCCACCCATGAGAGACCATGCAAAATGGAACTACAGGTCTGCCATTGCAGCCTGTGTAAGCTGGTGCATGCACCACTTACAATAGAATATAGGTTTACTATATATATAGGGTCACTACACTTAAAACCTATAAGTCACCCCTATAGCAGGCCTTAACAATCCTGAAGGCAGGGTGCTTGGTTCTACAGTGAGAGGGTGCCACTACATGAGCAGAGCACCCTCTGCAGCCTTTGTAGACCATTCTCCCGGGTTGTCTGTGACAGCAGCCAGACATATAGGTAGAGGTGCATTATAACCTCGCGGTAAATGCTATCTCGAAAACGGATAAAACAAAACATGTCGTGTTTGGTATCAAACACCTTGGAATCATAACTCCACACTGATAACTGGTATGGGAGGTATGATTCCACCCCTCAGAAGCAAGCTTTGTGGGTCCCTGGTCTTCCCGGTACCAGCCTTCTCGACCTGGACAGCACAAAATGGATGCTGCAGACCAGACACACATTTCTGCCCTCCTGCTGCTGAGCCAAGCTCAATCAGAGGAAGGCAGCACAATAGGCATCCTGTCACAGGGAGGTGTGACCACCTCCTAGTCAGGATTTAGTGTATTGAAACTGGGTGGGTGCACTTCCAAAGTGCCTGAAAGTCTGCACGAGGGGCACATTTGGTGTCCCTGTGCATAGTCCAGTTCAAACCAGTTCTGGGAGCCGCTAGCTCCTGCTCTGGCGCGAAACTGGACTAAGGACATGGGTGTAACCACCCCCTGTCCTGACCCTCCCCTAGGAGGGTCCCCATAATCTGTCCAACCCTCTCCAGTGGGTACAAAAGGGCTTACCTGACTGTAGGACCCTAGATTTGTTGTGGACAAGATTCTGAACAAGAAACCACTGACCTTCGACCGTCTGCACACTCTGGACTTCGCTGGAATTCGACTGGGCCCAACTTTGTCTCCCTCTCCGTCCACAGCATCGTCTGTGCCCGTGCACCATACAGGCTCTGTGCAGGACCTGTGGAGCATCAAGGACAACTGAAGTATCTCCCTTGGGGTGAAGGAGTCACTCCCCTGCATTCGCAGGCACCATAATGCAACTGACTGGTCTGCTGATCCTGAGCTCCTGTAGACTCTGAAGGATCCAGCAATACAGGAGGTGGGTTCTTACGTTTCTTGAGGTTGACCTGCCCTCTCACCAAGTTTGAGACCAGTACCCCTCGTGGGGACTGCATAACCTGAACCCCTGTGCACCGTGTACTTTTGCAATTGTATATGCTTGTTGGTGTTCCCCAACTTTGTGCATAGGGCTGTCAATAGCCCTCACCTCTGCGCACATTTCCTACAAATGACTTTGGCCTTTTCACCATCTGTGTCCTGCAAGCTGTTACTTTGTGAAACTGCTAGAGGTCCCCTTGCGACTCCTGTGCCTTCGGCCTGTGGGTCTATTTGAGGGACAACACTGCTTTTTCTTGGCTCCCCTGGTTGCTCCAGGCCTACCCTAACTCCCCTTGCTGTGGTGAGTCCTCTGGTCCTTGCTGGGCCAGACCGTAACCCTTCTTCGTGGGTTGCATTGCCAAGGCTTGTTGGTGCTCCCGCCGGACACTGATCCCTCAGTACTCTTCATCCTTTGTGGGACAGCTCATATCCAGCTCCTGGTCATCCTCAATGTCTCCTGGTCCCTGCAGCTGTAGAGTCAAGGTCTCTTTCTTTGCACCTGAAGCACCCGACATTGGTGGGCATTCGTCTACTGAGCCCCTGGTCACTCCTGAGTGACCCAGACTCTGTCGCCTCTGCTTTCAGGTTCCTTCCATCAAGAATCCACCTGCGGATTCCACCGGACACTTTTCTTCTTTCCAGCAGTGGCATTTCTTTGAAGACTCCCATTGAGAACGATGGCGGTTTCCGACGCCACTTCAAACCTGTGCACCCGGCTTCCCTGGGATAGGTAACTCTGGTACTTAGGTATCCACGGGTGGGGTGGCTCTCCAACCTTCTATGTTCCAAAGGGTTTCCTCGTAATCCACTGGGAAGGGTCCTTTAACTTTAAAATTGCAACCGCGAATCTCCCATTGAATTGTACATACAACGCAGTCGTGTTCTCACACTGCACCCGTCCTCTGTGGGGTCCCTACTCACTCACCATGGGTGGTTCCTTGGGTTCCCAGCGATTCTACACATTTTAGACATTGGGGTCGATTCCGATTCGGGCCGGAAAAAGCACCGACCGAGTCGGAGCCGGAATTTATTCCGACCGACACGTACCTGTGGCGCCCGACACGCCAAGTACGATGCAAAGCGTGCAAAATCTGACCGACACGTACCAAACCCAAGCCGAACGACCGAGCCGCACGGAAAACAGCAATCCGGCCGGAAAAACACGCGAATCGAACCGACCGACACGCACCCGGAACAAATCCGACCGAAACGTACACGCGAACTCCAAACCGCAAAGTACGATGCAAGGCGCGAAACCACGACCGAGTCGGACGGAGGACAAGCCGTACGACCGACACGCATACAAAACCGAGCCGAAGTAACACAAAACACCGCGACCGACGCGTACGCAGCATAGAAAACTGCACAAACACAGCGTGAACGAAACGGAGAACACCGTACGAGACAAATGCAGGGTCCGACTCGGTCACAAGAACGTTTCCAACATGCACAGACAGTACAAAGGAAAAATGACACAAAAAAAGGCCAAACAAGCAATTACAAAGCCAATAAATACTGTGGGGGGTGGGGACAGAAAACAAAGACACACCCACAACTCCACCCATATAAAGGACACAAATCCCAACCATGATCCTTTGCAAATGCCATTCCACTGCCAGCACCCAACAGACAGCAACCACACACCCACAGCTCATCCCTCACACAAGCCACACACCATCAGCACACCAACAAATACCTACCTCACATACACCCAGCAAAACACACACTCACACACCCTCACCTGCACACCAACACACACATCACTCACCATCACCTCCCATCACCATGCCCGCAAGAAGAATCACAAGTTCCTAGATTGTGAATTGGAAGTCATGGTAGACGAGATCCTCAGGGTAGAGCCACAGCTGTTTGGCACACTGGTCCAACAGACCCCCATCTCCCAGAAAACCAAGATGTGGGAGAGGATCATCAACAGGGTGAACGCACAATCACCATGTCTGCGCACAAAGACCGACATCCAGAACAGGTGGTATGACGTGCGCAGGAGGGTACGGGACCTGCTCAAGAAAGACTACCTCCTAAGCCAATACACCGGCAGTGGCCCTCCTGCCAAGCCAGTATACCTCAGGGCCTGGGAGGAGAAGGTGCGGGCCATCCTTCCGCCAGTGAGCGTATATGGACTAGAGAACATCCCAACGCCTGGTGAGTACACAACAAATGTACACAATATTCTGCCACAATACACACACACATCACTGTCAAGGGGAGAGTCAAACCATGCACTCATAGCAATTACACAGCAACCAGAACAGAATCATCCCAAAATGTGTATGTCAGTCAGAGAAACACAACACATGCCATCTCAAAGTTACAGTCAACCGTGCCATCACATGTACAAACACAACTACAACTACAGCTAGGCAGTGGCACAAATAGAACTAACAAACACATCCAGACATGTAGCCACCACAACAACACCAACACACAGTGAAGACCACTGAAAGGAAGGAATTCTGTGTATGCTGGCCAAGTCAGTGTAGCCAATAGCATCATGGGAGTCGTAGTCACACATATTGCCCCCCCACAACTGTCCCATCAACACCACCATGAACCATGCGCACATCACAGGGAGTGGAGAAGGACTCACAAGATGGCTGACACTGGCAACTGCTGTGGGGAGCACAAGGCCCTGCTGGCAACTGTGCACCAACAAACAGCAGGACACCACTGACTGACATCCTGAGAGACAACTTCCACTCCCTGCAATGGAAGCACGTTCCATGGTGGGATATCTGGCTGGCTGGGTGGGAAGGAGGACTCGCACCATTGACCATAGTCACAAGCACCTCCCCTCACACACACCCTCAACACATACTCCACATAACCCACCTGGGAGAATGCAATGCCACACATCCTAACTCAAGGTCCCACAAAGAACCTCCACCCTGGGTTATGTCGTGTGAAGCACAGGGACACTCATGGGACTTTCAGCCAAACAACTGCCAGGACAACACTCCCAGCCATCCTGTCAGCACAGGCAGCCCACCCCACAGGGAAGCAGAGTCAAAAGGAAGGAAGCATGGGCATGCTGGGAAGGGGGTGGAGGCAATAGCATGATGGGAGTCGTAGTCACAGCTCTACATCCCCCACCACATGGCCCAGCAAGCTCACACTCACGCATGCACATCCCACAGAGAGTGGAAAGGCCCATCAAAGATGTCTGACACTGTTGCTGTGTCGTGGGGAGCACAAGGGCATGCTGGGAACTGCACACCAACCAACAGCAGGACACCACTGTCAGCCATCTTGCCATTGCTCTCACACCCACACACACTGAACTCCCCACAAAAGCAAGTAAGTATGGGAATGCTGGGAAGTGGGGTGGAGGCAATAGCATGATGGGAGTGGTAGTCACAGATATTGGTCACCCCCACAACTGTCCCATCAACACCACCCTGAACCATGCGCACATCACAGGGAGTGGAAAACAACTGACAAGATGGCTGACACTGGCAACTGCTGTGGGGAGCACAAGGCCCTGCTGGCAACTGTGCACCAACAAACAGCAGGACACCACTGACTGACATCCTGAGAGACAACTTCCACTCCCTGCAATGCAAGCACGTTCCATGGTGGGATATCTGGCTGGATGGGTGGGAAGGAGGACTTGCAGCACTGACCATAGTCACAAGCACCTCCCCTCACACCCCCCTCAACACAAACTCCACAGAACCCACCTGGTAGAATGCAATGCCTCCCATCCTAACTCAAGATCCCACAAAGAACCACCACCCTGGGTTATGTTGTGTGAAGCACAGGGACACTCTTGGGACTTTTAGCCAAACAACTGCCAGGACAACACTCCCAGCCATCCTGTCAGCACAGCCAGCCCACCCCACAGGGAAGCAGAGTCAAAAGGAAGGAAGCATGGGCATGCTGGGAAGGGGGTGGAGGCAATAGCATGATGGGAGTGGTAGTCACAGATATTGCTCAGCCTCACAACTGTCCCATCAACACCACCCTGAACCATGCTCACATCACAGGGAGTGGATAAGGACACACAAGATGGCTGACACTGGCTACTGCTGTGGGGAGCACAAGGGCATGCTGGGAACTGCACACCAACCAACAGCAGGACACCACTGTCAGCCATCTTGCCATTGCCCTCACACCCACACACACTGAACTCCCCACAAAAGCAAGTAAGTATGGGAATGCTGGGAAGTGGGGTGGAGGCAATAGCATGATGGGAGTCACAGTCACAGACATAGCTCACCCCCACAACTGTCCCATCAACACCACCCTGAACCATGCTCACATCACAGGGAGTGGAGAAGGACTCACAAGATGGCTGACACTGGCTACTGCTGTGGGGAGCACAAGGCCCTGCTGGCAACTGTGCACCAACAAACAGCAGGACACCACTGACTGACATCCTGAGAGACAACTTCCACTCCCTGCAATGCAAGCACGTACCATGGTGGGATATCTGGCTGGCTGGGTGGGAAGGAGGACTTGCAGCACTGACCATAGTCACAAGCACCTCCCCTCACACCCCCTCAACACAAACTCCACAGAACCCACCTGGTAGAATGCAATGCCTCCCATCCTAACTCAAGATCCCACAAAGAACCACCACCCTGGGTTATGTTGTGTGAAGCACAGGGACACTCTTGGGACTTTTAGCCAAACAACTGCCAGGACAACACTCCCAGCCATCCTGTCAGCACAGCCAGCCCACCCCACAGGGAAGCAGAGTCAAAAGGAAGGAAGCATGGGCATGCTGGGAAGGGGGTGGAGGCAATAGCATGATGGGAGTGGTAGTCACAGATATTGCTCAGCCTCACAACTGGCCCATCAACACCACCCTGAACCATGCTCACATCACAGGGAGTGGATAAGGACACACACGATGGCTGACACTGGCTACTGCTGTGGGGAGCACAAGGGCATGCTGGGAACTGCACACCAACCAACAGCAGGACACCACTGTCAGCCATCTTGCCATTGCCATCACACCCACACACACTGAACTCCCCACAAAAGCAAGTAAGTATGGGAATGCTGGGAAGTGGGGTGGAGGCAATAGCATGATGGGAGTCACAGTCACAGACATAGCTCACCCCCACAACTGTCCCATCAACACCACCCTGAACCATGCTCACATCACAGGGAGTGGAGAAGGACTCACAAGATGGCTGACACTGGCTACTGCTGTGGGGAGCACAAGGCCCTGCTGGCAACTGTGCACCAACAAACAGCAGGACACCACTGACTGACATCCTGAGAGACAACTTCCACTCCCTGCAATGCAAGCACAGTCCATGGTGGGATAACTGACTGGCTGGGTGGGAAGGAGGGCCGGCTGTCAACCAAATACAACCAATGCAGACCATGTTCACACCCCAACAAATACATAGAAATGCCCAAATAATGCAGGACAATGTGCCACACCAATATCAACCCCTGACTGTGACGACTTAGGACAATGCAATGTACAGGCCCGCACCCAGAGGCACAGTCACAACTGTCAGGTGTGTCAACCATTGATGCCTGCAGAAACATAACATACATTGTGTGTGTCTCCCAAAAACAGGTGATGATAGGGACACAGCAGCAGACGCTGAGGAGTCCCAGTCCCAGGCTCAAGAGGATGCGGAGCTCACTGGTGTCGTACAGCCTCTGCCCTCCTCGGATGAAGAAGACCAACCTGGCACATCCGGTGCAAGTCTACATGCAGCACCAGCAGGACCACCAGCTGCAGCACCAGCAGGACCACCAGCTGCACCCCCTGCACCCACCCCTCCAACGACTGTCACCACAAATACCATCCCTGCCGACATGGACAGAACAAGGAGCAACACCAGCACAGGGACCCTGGACCAACCTGGGGCCATGGACACCACCACCACCACCAACCCCCAAGGTGGACCAGGGTCATCTGTACGTGCCACTGCACGCACTGCACATGTCAGCAGGGGTGGTGGGAGGGGTGGGAGACAGAGGTTGCTGCTTGCAGAGGTTGCTGGTGTGCATGATGACCCACAACTGGTACGCATAGCTGATGCGTACCAGTCCAGCACCGGAGATCTCAGCCAGGTAGTGGGGCTCCTCAGAGACATGAAACAGCAGCAGGCTGCCCATCATGCCCGCTTGGACTCTCACATGTCCCACGTGGAGTCACACATGTCCTGCGTGGACTCACACATGTCCTGCATGGAGTCCAAGTGGGATGCACTGCATGAGATGACGGCGGTGCACAGGGACATTTTACAATGCCTCCGCCAGATGAACAGCAACCAGTCCACACCTCCCTGTGTGCCAACAACATCTGGTGCTGAACAAACTGCAACTGCCACAGGGAGGGAGGATGACTCTGGCAGAGAGTCCCCTGCACCGCAGCAGCCTGTACTTGAGGGGCCCCCCCCAAAGAAGAGGGTTCGTCCGAGGAGGGGCAAGTGAGAGGCCGATGGCCAAGCGCAACTCCCAGGAAGCCTGAACCTGTTCTGGATGTTCACCTTTGTGCACAAACTGTTCACCCTGTTGACGGCAACACTACTCCCACACATTGCATGGGGAGTACAAGTTGGACCAATGTCTCAGACAACTGTGGCCCCGATACTGGGGATTTTGTCTACCAGGACTTTCAATTCACCTAGGAACTTCTGATTGCAAGATTTATGTACAGCACTACCCATCCTATGCACTATTCACACAAATGTATCACAATAAACACACTAATACACCATACTTGCCTCTGTTGTGATTCCAACGTGGGTGCTGTTATGGGGATGATGAACTGCAAAATTACACTGTGTATGCGAACTGCAACAGCAAGTACAACACAGGCATGTGAGTAAAGGCAACGTGACACATATGAGGGAGACACACCACCAGGGCTACACAACACATACACACCTAGTCCATCTGACTCATTGCCTACACTGATGTTGCCAGGGAAGACGGTGCAATGCACAGACACCACACCCATTCCCAGTTGTAGTCAAGTAGCCCACAGGTGCAGTAAGCAAATGGCAGTCAAATGTGTGACCACAGACAACGCACATCACAAAGTGAAGCACAGGTTTATTACACAGTTGCAACATGTCGTAACCACTACAGATGCAAGGTAATCCCACCTGGCAGCGGGCACACAGTCAACAACTGTAGACGGAAGGAAGTCCATGGGTGTGGCGCACATCACCTGTAGGGACACAACAGCTACCACCCTGGAAGTGCAATCAGGTCGTCGGTGGACACAGTTGACCAAACGAATCTGAAAGTACCCTGTGAAGGACCGAAATGACACACAGTCAAAAGCAATGGAGAACAGGACAGAACAGCAAAACTCATGCACAATACATGTTACAAGATACCCACCCAGAACCAAGTTAGCATGTCAACACTGTTGGGGAGTACAGCCCACCTGTAAGCACACATCGCAACACACATCCAGTCAAGTAGCCCATGGACACACTCCAACAGCACCAGAGCACCACCTACACATATCATGCCAACTCACATCATTGACATGACACCTCAGGATACTCACATTCAGCTAAAGAAGTTGGTGATGAGCTGTGTGTGGACATCACCCTCATCATCATCATCATCATCACTGGCATCGTGGTCCAGGCCAGGATCCTCCACAGGTGGCGGATGTTGGTCATTGTCATCCTGGATGAGAGGCAACTCCTTCCGCACTGCCAGGTTGTGGAGCATGCAGCAGACGATGATAATCTTGCACACTTTCGCAGGGGCATATGGGAGGGACCCTCCGGTCTTGTCCAGGCAGCGGAAGCGGCTCTTCAGGAGACCAAATGTCCGCTCAATCACTCTCCTGGTCCGACCATGTGCCTCATTGTAGTGCATCTGGGCTGGTGTCACAGGGTTCCTGAGGGGTGTCAGCAACCACGGCATGTTGGGGTATCCCGAGTCACCTACGGACAGACAAGTGCACATTAGCTGACTTGGAAAAGTGGGCGGAATACTACAGATCAGATCACACACAATGGCACAAAGTCAGTACACACCGACAAGCCAGGCACGCTGGTTCTGCATCTGTGCCATCATCCTGGGGATGCGACTACTCCTCATCACAAAGGCATCGTGTGCTGAACCAGGGAAATGGGCACACACGTGTGTGATGGTCATATCTGCAAGACACACCACCAGTGCATTGACCGAGTGGTAGTGCTTGCGGTTCCTGTAGGCCTGCTCCTGGGCCTGTGGTGGTACCAAAGCCACATGTGTCCCATCAATGGAGCCAATGACATGCGGCATCCTCCCCAGGGCATAGAAGTCACTCTTCACGTCAGTGAGTCGTCGCAGTCTAGGGAAATAGATGTACCGGTTCAGGAATAGCAACATTGCCGCCAAAACATCGCGGAGCACACAGCTCAACATGGTCTGTGACATCCCACCAGCAGTCGCCACAGTATGTTGGAAGGTACCGGTGGCAAAGAAGTGTAGGGCTGCCATCACCTTCACCTTGGGGGTCAGCGCTGTAGGATACGGCCGGCCAGGCTGCAAATGTGGGTCCAACTGCACTGCCAAATCCTCAATCAGCTGCCTGGTGAAGCGGTACCGTCGGATGCTGTCCCGTTCCACCATCGTTGCCAGGTCTGGGAATGGTCGATGGACAGCAGGAGCCCTGCAGTGCAGAGGAGAAGTAAGCAAGATTGTCAGTCAGCCCACATATGCGGCATTGAACACACTCAATATCCCAACATACATCATTATGAGGTACAACTACATGAAGTGTGCAGTTCCGTAAGGACATGTATGGTACGTACATGGCCAACATCTGTCATCACGGTCCAACAAGTGGCATCAATAAGTCCCAGGTTGGCCCATTGGATATCATGAGGCCGTGTCACAGTTCCCATCTCCTGCTGCCGTGTCACAATCACCCCCACAGTGACATGTGAGGACAGATGTGCCCCAGGCATCACAGCTCAACGACAGGTACATTCCCAGGGACCCTGTATTGCCACATGGACACTGGCATTACATGGAGTATCATGTATACACCACAGCAAAACAACTATGACCCCCACAGGTAGTGGTCCCACTTGCCACTGCAGGACAGACATGGACGTCTGTGACACACACACGCACAACATCAAAGTCCATGCACACACAACGTGGATGTGGAGAATGTCTCCCATTGTGCACATGAAATCAGAGACATTGTAAACACTACATGCACACAGACTGTGGAGGACCATCACTATTGTGCCACTGGGACACCCTGGCTCAAACATACCGTCCCACATGGGACTCACGGGGTATGTGACATGACATACACATACACCACCGTGAAATGTGACCATGGCACATGCACAGATATGAACAGTTGCACATCACAGTGGTCATGTACACGTAACACCCAGGATCCTGTCCCCATGAACACGTGCACAGCCTGGGGGTGGCTGCCCCCAGGTGACACCCACAGGACAACATGTACACCAACATACACACAATAGGAAATGCAGCCTTACATGCCTTATCATACAGTTTGGACAGGCTGTCGTGTTGTAGGTGTGCCCCTCACTCCCTGGGAGCTATCTGTGGCTGGCATATGTCCATCTGAGACAGGCATGGTGACATATGCCAGTCACTTGTACAGGGATGCGTTGAACAGCAATGGACCGATCGGTGCACCCGGCCGGCCCATTGCATTCAATGTGTGCAGGTACGCGTTGTACCCCTGTACGCGTTGATCAGCAATGGACCGATCGGTGCCCCCGGACGGCCCATTGCATTCAATGTGTGCGGGTACGCGTTGTACCCCTGTACGCGTTGATCAGCAATGGACCGATCGGTGCCCCCGGCCGGCCCATTGCATTCAATGTGTGCGGGTACGCGTTGTACCCCTGTACGCGTTGTACCGCAATGGACCGATCGGTGCCCCGGCCGGCCCATTGCATTCAATGTGTGCGGGTACGCGTTGTACCCCTGTACGCGTTGTACCGCAATGGACCGATCGGTGCCCCCGGCCGGCCCATTGCATTCAATGTGTGCGGGTACGCGTTGTACCCCTGTACGCGTTGTACCGCAATGGACCGATCGGTGCGCACCCATTGACAATGGCCTTGCCTGGCAACGGACGCGTTTTCGAAATTCGAACGAGTTGGTTGCTGGAAATCAGTTGGTCACCCACAACAATGTTGCAAAATCATGTATGTCATGAAGTTGAAGATTTGAAGGATGCTGTGGGCGTGTATTGGTCACTGACACACACACGCACAACATCAAAGTCCATGCACACACAACGTGGATGTGGAGAATGTCTCCCATTGTGCACATGAAATCAGAGACATTGTAAACACTACATGCACACAGACTGTGGAGGACCATCACTATTGTGCCACTGGGACACCCTGGCTCAAACATACCGTCCCACATGGGACTCACGGGGTATGTGACATGACATACACATACACCACCGTGAAATGTGACCATGGCACATGCACAGATATGAACAGTTGCACATCACAGTGGTCATGTACACGTAACACCCAGGATCCTGTCCCCATGAACACGTGCACAGCCTGGGGGTGGCTGCCCCCAGGTGACACCCACAGGACAACATGTACACCAACATACACACAATAGGAAATGCAGCCTTACATGCCTTATCATACAGTTTGGACAGGCTGTCGTGTTGTAGGTGTGCCCCTCACTCCCTGGGAGCTATCTGTGGCTGGCATATGTCCATCTGAGACAGGCATGGTGACATATGCCAGTCACTTGTACAGGGATGCGTTGAACAGCAATGGACCGATCGGTGCACCCGGCCGGCCCATTGCATTCAATGTGTGCAGGTACGCGTTGTACCCCTGTACGCGTTGATCAGCAATGGACCGATCGGTGCCCCCGGACGGCCCATTGCATTCAATGTGTGCGGGTACGCGTTGTACCCCTGTACGCGTTGATCAGCAATGGACCGATCGGTGCCCCCGGCCGGCCCATTGCATTCAATGTGTGCGGGTACGCGTTATACCCCTGTACGCGTTGATCAGCAATGGACCGATCGGTGCCCCCGGCCGGCCCATTGCATTCAATGTGTGCGGGTACGCGTTATACCCCTGTACGCGTTGTACCGCAATGGACCGATCGGTGCCCCGGCCGGCCCATTGCATTCAATGTGTGCGGGTACGCGTTGTACCCCTGTACGCGTTGTACCGCAATGGACCGATCGGTGCCCCCGGCCGGCCCATTGCATTCAATGTGTGCGGGTACGCGTTGTACCCCTGTACGCGTTGTACCGCAATGGACCGATCGGTGCGCACCCATTGACAATGGCCTTGCCTGGCAACGGACGCGTTTTCGAAATTCGAACGAGTCGGTTGCTGGAAATTCAGTTGGTCACCCACAACAATGTTGCAAAATCATGTATGTCATGAAGTTGAAGATTTGAAGGATGCTGTGGGCGTGTATTGGTGCTGCTATTCCATGGATTGGCCAGATTCAGAAGATGCAAACGACTTGGACCTATCACTTTGGACACATGGGACAGTATCTGCCTCTCCAGCACATATATATTGCTGGCTGTTCCCCTGAGAGCTCACTTGCCTGCACTACATGCTCCAGGACGACATCTGCCACTGCACTGCTGCTGTCTCTGCCCCTCTGGACCCTGCAATGGCACGTACTGTGGAGAGAGCCCCAGCCTTCAGCCTTGAGGAGAACCAGGCCCTGCTGGACAGCCTACTTCCACAGTACAGCAAGCTGTATGGGACACCAGGGGAGCAGGTGAGTGTTCTGTGCACTGCCTTTCTGAATGTGCATTTTGTCTGACTAGCAAGGCTGAAAGTCTGCACGCCACTGGCTAGCAGGCTCACTGAGTAGTTGTCACCCCCCATAGTGTGTAGTGACATGCACTGGACAGGTATGGTGCAGTGACAGTGCATTTGAACAAGGTTTTACTTCCCATGCAATGATACCATGTAGTGACGTCTGGCAAACTGTCCATGGGCAGCGTTGCACTGCCTGTGTACATCATGTGCCCCTGTGAATGAGACATGTATATACAACTGTGTCATGCACGGATATGTTGCATGTGTAGTAATGGCCTTTTCACTTTGTCATCCTGACAGGTTAATGCCCATCGGAAGCAGGAGATCTGGAAGGACATCGTCCGGGCTGTCCGGTCCGTGGGGGTCTACAAGCGCCGGATCCGCAACTGCCAGAAGAGGTGGCAGGACCTTCGGGGCTGGACCCGGAGGATTGCACGGGTCCAGCTGAAGCTGTCGCCTCCTCGCAGGAGGGGCGGAACACGGACCCTGACCCCCACATGCTCCAGATCCTGGCGGTGGTGTTTCCAGACCTGGATGGGCAGCTGAAGGCCAGACAGCAGCAAGGAGGGGGTGAGTCAAAGACTGCACTGTGAACTCTGTATTACATGCTTTGTGCCCTCCTCTGGCCTGGTTCAACTGCCACAGTACAGCAGTCATGTTGTCCAGGAGCCATGTCCCTCTATTGTGCACTGCCCACTCCTCATCTGATACCCAGGTGTGGCCCTTACATTCAGGGAATTGTGTCACTTGGGACTGTGTCCTTGCAGTTTGCTTCACTAAAGGTGGGGGACAGCATCTGTTTCCCTAACTCTGTTGTGGGCATCATGGGTGGGTCCATTGTTCACACAACGCCTGTGTTCGGACATGTAATCTGCGTGTTGCTTTGATATGCGGTCCACTTGCTGAGCTGAGCCACCACATGTGCCTGGGGTATGTGGCACACGCCCATGCAGCGGGTGGGAACAATGTTTGGGCCCCAGGAGTGTGCAGATTACATGTGTCACACATATATAGCCAGCTATCCACTGTCCAGGGCTCATCCCTCATTCATGTGGGGCAGGACAGTCATGCCTACTCCAGGCCATGCAATGCACTCTGTACTCCCACTCCCGTGTATCAGCTGACACATTGTGCGCAGTGATTTGACCCCTCAGGTGTCTGCCTCTGTGTCAGTGTGCTGTGGATTAGTTGCCAGGACTGCTGGGGTGTTTCTTGGTAGGGGCTCAGCATGCCACTGGAGATGTGACCATAGGAGACGATACTTGTGTGTCACATAGGTGTTTGATCAGCTGCCCGTGCAGCCTGGGGTATGCGAATGTGAAGTTCAGGCAGCTGTTCCCCATTCACAGCAGATTGTGAGGGGCTCAGGTTCAGAGGGTAGTGTCACAGGTCTCCCATATGTCCAATCGGTATGACCTGGACAGATGAGGGTTAAGATGATGTGTTGTGTGGGGGATGTACATGTGCACTTGTGGAGCTCCAGGACTTGCATTCCCCATGACCTACTATTGTGACACAGTGCAGAGTGTTGTTGTCTGGCTGCCAAGTCATACATCACTGAGACAGTGATGTATGACTTAGCAGTCATGCCTCCGCCATGGCATGTGTCTACTTATTGGTGATCCTGCAGGGGAGTGACATGTGCTACATGCACACCATTGTGGCGATGGCTATCAGGACATGGGTGCATCATGGTGTCTGTCGCTGGCATGCATCACATGCATATCCTATTTGACTCTGGGCGTCCCTTTCATCCGGAAACCTGTACTGACTCAGTGGCAAGAGTTGTGATGTGTGCATGTCCACATGCTACACCGTGTCCTCTGCACTGTCCAACTACTGTGTAGTTGGTGCATGTGTCCACACTGGGGTGTTGCTATCCAACAGACACCAGACAGATGGGTGCAAGGCCATGTGGGATGTGAGTGCCATGGTTGGCATCAGACTGACAATTGACTTCTCCTGTTCAGTTAGGGCACTTTTAGCAATGTACAACTAATGATGCAAGGGCTTGCTCTGTAATGTGCTGTTCTCACAGTGGTGTGTGTGTTTGGTGCAGGTGACTGATGTCTGTCTGTTTCCCCATTGTTTGCAGATACATCTACGGCCACGGAAGGGGACAGCTCCACGGACCAGGAGGAGCCGGAGAGCCAGACTGGGTCAGCAGCCGAGGAGTGGTCGGAGGGACCCAGTGGCACGGAGGGCGAGGGGAGCCACACCGAGGAGTCCTCAGCACCATCCACCTCAGCTGAGGACCAGAGCAACTCGGAGGATGACTCCCTTATGGAGGCGGGTGTCAGCAGCCACCACACCCCAGCTAGTGTTGCTGTCCCCGCCACCACCAGCACCACCACCGCCCTCCCATCGGCTCCCATTCCCCAGGTCCGTGGAGGCTCCCATGTTCGGGAGCGTGTCTCCTTTGGGCCAGGCACCGCACCCCCTGCCCCTGTGTCCCTTGCTGCCCTGAGTGAGGAGTCTGTGTACCTCCTTCGCCAGCTCCATGTAGGGCAGACAGCCATGCTGAGTGTCCTCCATGCGCACACCGCTCTGTTGACTCAGCTGGTGTCGTTCATGGAGGGCATCTCATCGGGCATGTCTGACCTACAGAGGGGCAATAGGTCCATGGACTCCTCCCTGACGGCAGCAGTGTTCCTCCTCAGACAGTCCCTCACCCCTCCTGCCTCTGCTCCATCCACACTCCCCAGCACCTTACCCGTCCCAAGCACACACACACCGGCACAGGCACACACCAGCACACACACATCCAGCACACAGACACACACGCCACAAACAAAATGCACACGCACGCACAGTCAGGGGACTGAAACCAGACTCACAGGGGATGGGGCCCTGGAACACACACACGCATCCACGAGCACTGTGCAGTCCTCAGTTGCCTCTCCCTCCAAAACACCCTCCCTTGCCTCACCTGCAACCCCAAAGACCCAGCGGCTCTTCCTCAGTGACCTCGGCCTCTTCCCCTCCGATCCAGCTGATACAGCATTCAGGGGGAAGAGGAAGCCCACCCACACGGAGCAGAGTGCCCCTCGCCCCCGGACACCCGCCCCCAGGCGCAGACAGACTGAGGCCCCCACCCGCAAGTCCCCCCGGAGTCGTAAGAGCAAGACCCCGCCGCCGCCCTGCAGCTCAGGCACCAGGTCTCCTTCCTCCATCCCTCAGGCCCCCACTCCACAGGTGCCCCCACCACACCCTGCCCCAGGTTCCCCCACCCACAGATATACCATCCCCAAGAGGATCCGGCCTTCTCCCCCTGCCACTTGCTCTCCCGGCACCACACCCCCGCTGCGCTTGTCTGGGCCACTGATGTGGTGAGGGTGTCCTCCCCCTCTGTCCAGCCCACCTTGCCTGTTCCCCATTCTCCTCCCCTGGTGGTAGGCACTGCAGTGGAGTCCACTACCACCCTGTCTGACTTGGGCACTGCAGTGGCGGACCTGTCCACTCCATCTGCAGGGTCCACTGCAGTCGTGCCGGCACCCACAACATCTGAGTCATGCCCCCAGTTGTGCCGGCACACACCATGTCAGACACCTCCACTGCAGTTGTCAGTGGCTCTCCAGCACCCACCACCCCTTCCCTGCTTCCTCCTGGTGAGCCCTGATCCTGTCCCTGCGGTGCCTGGCCTGCCCCCCGGTTGCCCCTCCTAGTGGATTGTCCCTGGTTTTGTGCAGGCATGCGTAGGGTGACATCTGCCACTGTCACCCAGTTTGGACTTTGACAATGGACTGGCCATTGGCCTTTGTGTTTTTCTGGACTTTGTTTTCATTACACACATATGCTGAATAAAGCAACTTTCTGTTCTCTAGTGCTTATGCTTCTGATGTACATGTTGTTGATGATGCTAACCATGCCCTTGCTGCAGTGATGGTGATATTTGGTCTCATGATAATGAAGTGTTACTGTGCAGGAACCCATGTGGTCCAGGGGAATGTGTCCTATCCTGTGGTGTATCCATGTCATCCATAGCAGTATCTGAGGGTGTCATGTGTTCAGTATTTGGCAATGGGATTTCCTACTTAGATTAGCTATTTCACATCTGTGGCTTCCACCCCTGCACATCTGTTGTGCCTGCCATTGTTCAATTCGTCTACTTCCCTGACCGTGTGGCCATCTCCACTGGACATGCAGGTTTGGGCATCAATGGGGAAGGACTCATCCGTGTTGTCAGTGCAACATTGCTATACAAGTGTGTTGGATCTGTGCTGATGATTAAGTTGGCACTTCCATGACCAGGCTGATGTGATGGGAGCCCTCATTTGGTGCTAATTGTTGATTGTGTGACCAAGTGCTCAGCTGACATGATGGGGCCCTACTGAGGCAACATATGGCACAGCTTTCCTCACACAGGAGTGGAGTCCCCTCATGGCAGTGTGTACTCCTGTGACATTGCCTGCGTCCAAGGTGTGTGTTGTATGTGCATGTCTGTGTGTTCACTTCCGTTTAGCTGTGCATGCTGTGATCCCTAGTGTTGTACCTGTTTGTGATGCTTGCTGAGTTGACCTATGTTCCCCCAAAGTCTTCTCCCTGGGTTCTCTGTGATGTGGGTGCATGGCACATTACTGGTCATCAGGGTGTCACCCATAGGTGTGTTTGCTGTCAGGGCTGAGTTTGTGTGCAGACGCAGATGGGTCACAGTCAGGTTTCACCTTGGCACTTGTTGTTTGCCCCTGTCATGTGATTTCCAGTTTGTGTTATCTTTCAGTGATTGTGACACATTGTGTGTGTGACTGCTGGCACTCCTCAGGGTCCGGGCTGCAATGTTGGTTGTTGTCTATGTGTGTTCTTTGTGGGTGACCTTGGCTTCTTCATTGGTGTGTGACTGTGGCTGGGATCCCATTGGTTGGTGTGGTATTGCCGTCATGTCTATGTACAGCGTAGTGTGCAGTGTGTCAGACATTCAGGAGTCTTGTTGAGTGGCCATGTGTGATGTGTTTCTGCACCTTGGTTCCCACCCACCACCCTGGAATAGTCATGGGTGCATGTGCAATGTCACCAGTGCATGTGTGCTTCACTGCTGCACATTGTTGGAGGTCGAGGGGTGTGGTGTTGAGTGTGTGCAGATGAGAGTTGTTGCCCGGCTAGGCCCCTGCCTCCATGTTGGCCTTGGCTTACTGGCCATGCTGATTGATTTGTGCTTGTGTAGGTGTGATGGTAGTTTGTTGCTCAGGACACATGACTGTGGTTCACAGTGTGAACGACATTTAGCTTTGTCATCACAGTGGGATTGTAATGCAGCCCAGGGTCACCACATTGTGGGGGCCCTGGGGGTAGTGCTGTGGTGTGTCTGTGTCTTGCTGTGTCAGTTGCTGTTCCTACGTGCCTGTGTGACATGTGTGATTTGTGTTCCCTCTCATCTGACAATGCCTGCTTGCCCACATAGGGATTTGGATCCATGAGTTACCTTTGTGTGGCACTGTATGCACATCTGTATGATTGGTATTCAGGTCTCCTCATGTGTTGTGTGGTTGCCTGGGGACACTGGCACCCCCCTCACCTGTTGTGTATGATGTGCAGTGTGGGTCTGCCTGTTTGTGTTTCTGCATCTGCACCACTGCATTGGCATATCTTGGGTGTGCCATTGGCTGTATGTAGTTTGGTGGGTTTCCCCTGCTGTCCCTGGGACTCCTAGGTCATCGGTCAGCACAATGATCATGGTTTGTGTGTCCCATTGCTGCCATGGAATGGTATCTGTTCACCTCACATCTACAGTCTCCACAGGGTATCTGCATTTGTGTGCCCATTGGTGCAAATATGTAGGTCTGCATTCTGATGGTCACTTCTGTCATTGTGTCATTGATGAATGTTGACAGTGTCAGCCCCCATGGGTGTTGTTTGTCTGCACATGGCCAAAGGTATGTCTTATTTGCACTGCAGTATTTGGCTCCCCCAATTTATGTTGCAATGGGACACATGCACTACTTTGCCACTGATGTGTTTTTTGTTCTGTGACCAGGAATCATCCATGCAGTTTGGCAGTTGCAGCTCTTTCTTTGTCATCACTTACCTTTTGGTCACTGTGATGATGGGGGTTTGGACCCCATTGCCACAATGTTCAAAATGTGCTTCAGCTATGGACCCCACACTTACCTTTTGGTCACTGTGGTGATGGGGCGTTAGACCCCATTGCCACAATGTTCAATATGTGCTTCAGCTATGGACCCCACACTTACATTTTGGTCACTGTGGTGATGGGGCGTTAGACCCCATTGCCACAATGTTCAGAATGTGCTTCAGCTATGGACCCCACACTTACCTTTTGGTCACTGTGATGATGGGGGTTTGGACCCCATTGCCACAATGGTCATGGCCTGCTTGCATTGTGGGGGCCACACACATATATGTGTGGCACATGTGCTAGGGGGTCACATTGTATGTTCAAAGTCATGTTCAGTGTTGTAGGCATTTGACACAGTCTACACACGCTTGTCATGGTGTTGGGGGATGTCTTTTTCTTGCATTCCCTAGGTTGTGGTGTGCTGGTTGTGTCATGCATTGTCCATCCTATTAGTGGGGGTGGTAGTGGTGGTAGGCATCCAGCCCCCTGGCTAAGGGTGGTAGTAGTGGTAGGCATCCAGCCCCCCTGGGTGAGGGTGGTAGTAGTGGTAGGCATCCAGCCCCCCTGGCTAAGGGTGGTAGTAGTGGTAGGCATCCAGCCCCCCTGGCTAAGGGTGGTAGTAGTGGTAGGCATCCAGCCCCCTGGGTGAGGGTGGTAGTAGTGGTAGGCATCCAGCCCCCCTGGGTGAGGGTGGTAGTAGTGGTAGGCATCCAGCCCCCTGGCTGAGGGTGGTAGTAGTGGTAGGCATCCAGCCCCCCTGGGTGAGGGTGGTAGTAGTGGTAGGCATCCAGCCCCCCTGGCTAAGGGTGGTAGTAGTGGTAGGCATCCAGCCCCCTGGGTGAGGGTGGTAGTAGTGGTAGGCATCCAGCCCCCCTGGGTGAGGGTGGTAGTAGTGGTAGGCATCCAGCCCCCTGGGTGAGGGTGGTAGTAGTGGTAGGCATCCAGCCCCCTAGTGGTAGGCATCCAGCCCCCCTGGGTGAGGGTGGTAGTAGTGGTAGGCATCCAGCCCCCTGGGTGAGGGTGGTAGTAGTGGTAGGCATCTGGCACCCCCATGGCTAAGGGTGGTAGTGGTGGTGGGCATCTGGCACCACCCTGGCTAAGGGTGGTAGTAGTGGTAGGCATCCAGCCCCCCTGGGTGAGGGTGGTAGTAGTGGTAGGCATCCAGCCCCCTGGGTAAGGGTGGTAGTAGTGGTAGGCATCTGGCACCCCCTGGCTAAGGGTGGTAGTAGTGGTAGGCATCCAGCCCCCTGGGTAAGGGTGGTAGTAGTGGTAGGCATCTGGCACCCCCTGGCTAAGGGTGGTAGTAGTGGTAGGCATCCAGCCCCCTGGGTAAGGGTGGTAGTGGTGGTGGGCATCTGGCACCCCCTGGCTAAGGGTGGTTGTGGTGGTTGGCATCCGGCCCCCCCTGGGTAGGGGTGGTGGTGCGCATTCAGGCCCCTGTGTGCATATGTGGCATTGGTGATGGGCATCCCGCCCCTATGGTGCTGCTGTTGCTGGTGTAAGTATATTCTGCATCCCTCTGTGTGTGTGTGATGTGTCGTGTATGTGTTGTATGTGTTTTGTGGTTGGTGTCTGACTTACCTTCTGTGCCGTACGCGTCCGTGCCTGTTCCGGTAGTAAATGTAGAATATTGGTATGATCGGGACGAAGGGATTCATGGTTGGTTCGTGTCGTTCGTCCTTCTCGTTGCTTCGCGTCGTCCTCGTCGCTTCGCGTCGTCCTCGTCGCTGGCGTGTTCGTCTCGTATCCGTGGATTGTGTTGTGGCGCGAATCGGAGCTTATGTGCGCCTCTCCCGGATGCTTTGACGTGCCGTGCGTAGCGACGGGTTCGGCGCGTACGGGAAGCGCATCGTACTTGTTCGGCCGGACGGAGCTGCATTTTCCCTTCCGTGCGACTCGATTCTGCGTTTCCGGATTCGCCTCGGTCGGAGTACAGGACCTGGATTGGGTGAGTACGGCTCGGCCGGATTCTGTGCTGTTGTGCGCATCGTACTTACTCGTTCGGTGTGCTGTACGGATCGGTCGGGAAACAGGCATTCGCATGGCTTTTTTCCCGACCGAATGGTATTGGGTGCGCCTCCGACCGAGATCGGAATCGGCCCCATTGTCTTGACTCGAGTCGTAGTTCTTATACCACTATTTTAGTATATGGTTTGGTCTCCCTCTGGAGCCCACTCTGTGTTAGTGCTACTGACGATTGTTTCTGTGCTAAAGTATTGTGTGCTTTGTGTTCATCTGCGTGTAGCAGATACTGTGAGGTATTTAAGGTGTTATAATAATAAATATATATTCTTATAACTACTATGTGGTTCTCCTTTCATTTAACCAATACAATAAGATTGTATTGTGGTAAAACAAGCTGCTTAACATTCCTTCAAGACTAAGCCTGAAGGCTGCTCTCCACAGCTACCACTTGGATAGCTTTCATAAGGCTATCTAAAGGCATGGGCGTAGTTCGCAGAGTTTTGCTATGCGGAACTCCGCGAAGTTACAAAAAAAAAACACAAAGTTCCGAGATAGGCAGAGTGCAGTGCGAACTGCAGTTCGTGCTGGTATTCCTGCCGCTCGGGTAGAAATTCTACCCGAGCGGCAGCTCGCGCTCGCGAACTTACCGTTCGCAAGCGGGAAAAAAACTCCGCTGCACATCGCGAAGCGGAGTTTTCTGCACTCCGCGAGCTCCGCGGAGTGCGGAGTGCAGAAAACTCTGCAAACTCTGCGAACGGAGCGAAGTTTACCGCACAGGCCTAGCTATCTTTGACCTCTTAAATCACAATAAGGGTTGTTTGGACTGGTGCAAGGTGCCCACTTTAATTAGTGGACATCATATACCAGGCCAACTTCTCACAGGGCCACTTTTATTTTGGTGCCCATGGCTATTTTCTGTCTCATTCCGACACTGACCAACACACTTTCCTTCAAATGTCTGAAAGGTTCCCAGGAACCTGATGATAATTAGATCACTTTTGTGACCTTGTGAGGGCCAAGAAGTGATATATTAATGATATATCTGGAGAACCTTTTTAGTCATCAGTCTAAAAAATGCTTTGTACCTGCATATTTAACAAACGAGAAAGGACTTTAGGATTTGCAAGAGGTACATAAAGCACTGTGTATAAATGAATCGAATGCAGTACAATTCCTAATCTTGGTACTCTTTTCTACTTGTGTTCCTTTTTATTTTACCCTCTTCCTTAATCAGACTCTGATCGTTATTGCTACCCTATTTTGACATCAAGTTTTGTTGATTATTTTAATCAACTGTTTACACAATGTCCAGTACGTTAAAGGAGGCTTATTTGAGCCACATACAACTATCCATTTAAACATTATAAATCTGTCATACCCCAATGACATTTTTCAGAAATGGTTCTTTATATGTAATTCTTGCTACATAATTCATATTTTTAATTATCCAAACAGCCAACAAGTATTTGGATGAAACCGTCTTTATCAAGGCTGTAAATAAATAATATAAAAATATGTCTTAAGCGTTTTAGTTCAAAATCATATAATACACATTGATTTACAGCCCCAGAAAGAAACACTAGATTGCAAAACTATTTTAATAATGTCATGCTATAGAATAGAGACGTGGGAGAGTGTTGTACACAGATTAGGTTACAACGTGTTGCCGACCTTATAGGTCTAAATGTAGGGTAAGCAATATTAAAACATTGCGATTTTTCAATGGCTATTTTGTATGTCTATCAACCTTTAACTCCATTTCAGGTGCATATAGGGTTTATGTATGACTCTTGTGCACCAGGGTGAAAGATAAGAAATTGATTGAATGCTTTGCTCAATGAGGGGAGTAAATAACAGGAGGAAACAGGAATAAAACAGATCATAAAAACTAATGTAACAACCATCTTTAAAGAGAGATAAAAACTTAGAAGGACAACTTTTTGGAAATTAGATTAAAAAAGAAGGTACATCGGCCTAAAAGATGTATTTTAATATTCTGAGCTCAGGCATACTAAATTTGTTTTTCTACCATGTTCCTGGGGTCCTGAGGTCAGAATGTAAAATATGTTTCCAGCCAATTTTCCTCTAAAATGCCCATAAAAAGAGTTTGTAAAGCAACTCCTTAAGAGATGCTCTTCGTAGAATTTGTACCTGCAAAAAATGAAAACATTACATATTAGCATCTCAGGCACTCATAACCTTAAAAGTAACATTAATACACTGTGGGCCAAATTCACAAAGGTAAACTCCCCTTTGTGCTGTTTTGCATCAGTTTGCATTAAATACTCTTAGGTTGCGATGCGAAGCTTGGTCTACTAAGATAGCCAGGCAAGGATTTGCATCTAAAACTAATGCCTACTTGAAGCAGGAGTTTAGGGGAATGTGTTTATTTCTCAAAATACCTGATGCAGTACATGTGTCCTGCAGTGCATAGCACATATCCAAAATGTGGAATCCATCTGAGTTTGTTTAGGCATAGGAATGTGTACTGAAAGACTATGGGCCTGATTCACAAAGGTAAACTGAGACGAAAGTCTAACTTTACAACTTTCGGTATTCACAAAAGGCATTTACGAGTAGTAAAATTAGACTTTTGTCTCACTTAAACTTAAGTTTTGGTCTTAAGTTTAACTGAGATAAAAGTCTAACTTTACTACTCGTAAATGCCCTTTGTGAATACCGAAAGTCTTAAAGTTAGACTTTCATCTCAGTTTACCTTTGTGATCGGGCCCTATGTATATGCCACCTGACTCTGTTAGTAACTACAATATTCCAATTAAGTACAAAACATGAATTCGCATACACCTCAAAACTTAACATGTGCTATCCTTACAATAACAACCTTAATAGATATATTTATTAACAACACAATTTACTAACCTTTAACTACATCTAATCAACCTACATAATTTATATAGATACAAAAATGTACGTTTTCTTACTTCATCTGAAGAAACAAGAACCTGATGCTGCTGTTCTCAATGTTAGCTGTGTAGTGATATAAGAGACTCAAACATGAAGAAAAAAGGTGGCAAAATATAAAAGAGACTGCAAATATATTGCTTGCAATATAAAAATAGTAATGCGTTTTGTATGTATAGAATATATACAAAAATATTTAATTTTGAAAAAGTATGTTAAGCAATGTTATTTTAAAAAAACTAAATATTCCGAAGTTGTGCTTCTGGTGCCTTTGTGACCAAGCCAGGGTATACTGCTGAACTTTGATGATTGTCTTTTCATAAATACGCAATGTGTCGATCTCAGATGTTCAATGGATGTGCTCTGGGCATGATCTCAATTTCTACTGTATTCAGCTCTCCTCCCTGTTTACTGGTCGGAGGTTATCTCTTGAAGGTCCTCTTTTTGGCATATAGGTGATGGAGTGGCTTCCTTACTGCCATAGTCTCTCAGGTTCCTTTCAGATCTTTTCTTTCTAGACATGCAGAATGTGTGTTGGGACATGGAGCGGTGCTGTCACAGTAGTCTGATGCGCTATCTAGCTTGATTGCACATATATTTCTCTCATTTCCATTTCTGCAGCTGACTACTGAACCTTATTGCTGTCATCTTGGTGTGCAAGCGTTTATTTGCCTTCAGGAGTGTGTACATGTGACCACATAATTCTATTGTCTGGTTTCTTGGTGTAGGCCCTTCACAGTAACTCCTTTTTAATCTGTGTGCTGTTAGATTATGGGGAAAATGTAGCTATTGCTTAGGCTCCAAGTTCCTTCTTTTTGGGCTTGGTTCTTGGAAAGTTCCCTGGCTTCTGATTAATCGGTGATAAATTTGTGTCTGAAGACTCAAACTGTGTTTGTTCTGCTGATGTGTTTTTTTCAGTGGATCTACCATTGTTCTCCAGAAACAATAATCTCAGTTTTTCTTTCTCCGGTACCCAAATGCTGTATAACATTGTGCTGCTTTGTTTGCTTGGTTGACGTGTGTCACTCTTGTTGGGTCATGAGTAAAGAAATGTGATATTTTGACAGAGTTTAGATGTTTTAAAGTAATTCTGTCACATGTTTTATTATACTGTGCTATTCCTTCCTGGCAATTCAGTGCATGTGTGATTCTTTTCTTCTTTTATATGGGATACCTTCAGCATTGGCATATGTCTCATTGGCCTAATTCCTGAGGACCCATGGTGTTAGAAATTGGGTTGTTGAATGACTGGGGTGTAAGCCCTGTTCAAGCAGCAGCCACAATCCCTTTCAGGGTATGGCACACGCAAACCTCAAATTAACCTATGCTCAACCTCCAGTAGCTTGGCATGGAGCAGTCAGGCTAAACTTAGAGGCAATGTGTGAATTATTTGTGCAACCCAGCCATATGCAAATCAGTCTTGACCCTGCTCCCCATGGGAACAGTGCAGCCTGAACTGCAAGGCCAGGTCTTCCCTGGACCGGAAACAAGCATCCTGGGACCAGTTTCGGGGTATCACCCCTCATCAGCCCGGTTAGCTGGCGTCCGGTGGCATAGCGAGCACGGGACCCATGTCTAGGCATACCCTTCGGGCTGGACTGTTCCCCAAGGGGAGCAGGGTCAAGACTGATTTGCACATGGCTGGGCCCAAACTGGGGTTCCGTGGTGAGCAACATAATGATGGATTAAACCCAGACCTGTGGCAAGGTATATTTTGAAAAAGGGAGATCGCCTCGGACCCCAGATGCTACTGTCCGATCTCATTGATAGACTCAACAGCTAAAATCCTGGGAAGGGTGATTTTTAATCGGAGCTGTACTTGGGTTAATAATCAAAATATGTTAAGTGTTTGCCAATTCGGCTTTAGGGATGGCCTGGGTACAGATGAGCAGTGCCTAAACCTGGAATTAATGATAGGGAAATACATTATTGCTGGGCACAGTCCACTGTACCAGGCCTTTATGAACCTCTCTAGCACTTTCTATTGGGTTAACAGGTCTAAACTCTGACCTATGCTAATTGGAAAGGGAATGGACCTAAACTTGGTCAATTATTTGGTCTCCTTCCACTGCAACCATACAGCTAGGCTGAGATTTGGTATTCTGGGTGAGTGTACAGTGTCACTTGACTTAGCCACTGGAGTGCATCAAGGTTGTATCCTGGCACCTATTTTATTTATATTACATATAAGTGATGAACACAGAAAGGAAAGATGAAAGTGCCAGGGTTTTGAGCCTTACCTGTTATATATCACTAGCCAATAGGAAAGATCCCTGTCGACAAGGTTCAGAACTGGAACCATTAGTGCAATATTGAGCTTTCCAGTGGGTCATTCTGTCAAAGGATGCACCCTCGTTTGTCCTTGCGACAATGTTTCTGCACAATCGTTGTTTCATTTTCTTTTCTTTTGCAAGACAAATATAATAAGTATATTAATCTTCATTATTCTAATAGCTAAACATATTAACAGAAAACCATATATTTGATTGCGAAAGGTAGCAAAAAGTGATGAAGTATAATGTGTAGTACCTACTAAAGTACTTGCGTGTGGTTTGATACTGAAGTAGGTATCTACCTCAGCTATTTTTATTCAGTCTAATATTTTCTTGATTACTTAAAATTTATACTATCAATGGGTAAAAGAGGTCTTAAAAATATATATTTTCCTAGGCTGTGTTATATGCAAATAACCAGACCTAATATTGGAGAAAGGGAAGTCACAAGAGACATATACTATACAATACACAAAAGCAAAAATCATGTTTTTAGCCATGGGTTTGCAGATGTGGGGATTCCATCGTAGAGGTGAAACATCTGTATGAGCAAATTACATTTGTGATGATATAATGTAACCATCCCTGTTTCTGTGAATCAGGAATGAGATTTGGCCCTTGCAAATGCCTTTTAGGTGCACCCCAAAAAAGAACCAGGTCCATCACAGACTTATGAACAAATATGCAGATTCACATTTAGAAATGCTGCATTTGACTCTGTTTGCGAATATGATCTAGTTTTTAGTATAAGATAGTTGGAACTGTAATTTTGGTGTGATATGATATGTCATCTTTGAAAGTTGCAACCTGATATTTCAGTCATACTATGTTGGTCTAACAAAGTCTTGCTCAGGGCAAACTGATTGAAGAGGCAGCCAGAGTCAAGTTTTGCTGTCTGGTTTACCTGTATTTGACTGTACTTGCAGTAAACAAAAATTATAAAGCGATGTTATAGTAAAAGTAAATGAAAGGATGTCCAACTGTAGGGTCCCTTATATTACATTGAAGTTAGGGCAAAGTCCAACCTGGTGGGATCTATGAGTTACCAAAGTCATGGAAACCAATAGAGAGCAACAGTTATAAGATATTTGAAGCACACTTGATCATTGATCCAGCAGAACTGAGTTGCATCTTAAATTAGCTGGAAAGTATGGAAAGTATTGTGTCATGAGGCAGTGTAGGAAATACTGCCAGAGAACTGCCCATTGATCATTAATGGGCTTTTTAAATGGCTGGAGTTTGAATGGTACATTTAATGATCCTTTTGCACAATTCATCCAACTCATAAAGTCCCAAATTTACTAATTGTTTACACAACACAGCACAGCAACCAAGTCAGCTGTGCTGCTTTGTGCAAGAGGGAAAACATTTTAAGGGGCCATATCTACTAAGATTAGACTGCTGCTGCTGCTGACATTTCTTGCGCTAGCCACTAACAAGGGTGCCTTGAGCAATGCACAGCCATGGTGCAGAGTTGAGTGCACACTGTCTATCTTACGATTTGTGCTAGAAGCCTAGGGCCCGATTCACAAAGATAAACTAAGAGAAAAGTCTAAGTTTACGACTTTTGGTATTCACAACGGGCATTTACGAGTAGTAAATTTAGACTTTTGTCTCCGTTTTGGTCTCAGTTAAACTTAAAACCAAAACTTAAGTTTAACTGAGACAAAAGTCTAACTTTACTACTCGTAAATGCCGTTTGTAAATACCGAAAGTCATAAAGTTAGACTTTCGTCTCAGTTTACCTTTGTGAATCGGGCCCATAGTCTTTAAGTACACATTCCTATGCCTAAACAAACTCAGATGGATTCTACATTTTGGATATGTGCTATGCACTGCAGGACACATGTACTGCATCAGGTATTTTGAGAAATAAACACATTCCCCTAAACTCCTGCTTCAAGTAGGCATTCGTTTTAGATGCAAATCCTTGCCTGGCTATCTTAGTAGACCAAGCTTTGCATCACAACCTAAGAGTATTTAATGCGAACTGATGCAAAACAGCACAAAGGGGGTTTCTGCTGAGAAAAGGCACCATTTGAGTGAATAATACCCTTCTCACTACATTGTAAATACTATGCACTGTATTGCCTCCTTCCAGTACAATGCCTTGTTCCAGTGCAAAGTCTTACTAAATCTGGGCCTAAGGTTTTCCCTGATGAAGTTATTGTGCCTTTTTAAAAAAACTAACCATGGTCAGGTCACCTGTAAGCTGAGCCCACTCAAAGTAATAAGATCAGAATGTAGTTTTTTTCAGGTGTTGTTATTTGCTTATCAACATTCATGCTGGGCTGGGGCTTTGATTTAGGGGTAGATTTACTAAGGTTCATGGAACAGAAAGCAGTGTGAAAACATTTTTAGAGCTGCAACAAACTTACTTTGTGATGTGCAGAGATGAGAAAATCATCCACACATATGCAAAATGTGCTGTGTAACTCTAAGCACTGCATCTTTCAAAAGTTAAGTAGTTTTTCACAATGGCACCTTTCCACACCTAGAAAACCCAAAAGCGTGTAATACTGCCTAATGGGAAGCATGATACCATAGGAACCTACCAGCATCCCATAAATTATAGTTTTCTGGTGCCTGGACAGACATGAGCACCCAGACATTCTTGGAGCTGAAGCCAATAATAAGAAAAATAGGAAAAGAAAGTTAACAGAAGAGTAAAATAAAAGATCTATATCACCTTGTAGGCTTTGGTAGACTTTTCCCCAATTAATTTATGTTAGAAAATACCTGGTCAAGCAATTTATGCTAGAAAACACCTGGTCAAGCAATTTGATTTGAACATTTGGTATCATGCATGACTCACTACCGAAGGAGTATCTTTGCGCTGTGCTGTTCAAAAGAGGCTAAAGCATTTTAAAACAGCCTAGTCTTCAAACCTTTCTTGAAGGACATGAGGTCTGAGCAAGAGCAAAAACTAAGAGGGAGTTTGTCCCAGTGATAAGGGGCTGTGTAAGAGAAAGGTCTGCCCTCATATCTTAAAGTACGGATGTGTGGAATCACAAGAAGTGCCTTATCTGATGATCTTAAACATCTAGTAGGCAGGTAGGGGTATAATCGAGTGGACAGAGAAGGTGGACCAGACTTGTGGAGTGCCTTCTGTGAAAGACAAAAACGTTTGAAAAGGACACGCTTTTTAATCGGCAGCTGCCTGAGAATCGGGAGGAGGGTGAGTGAGAAGGAAGATTACATATTAGCCGTGCAGCGGTAATCTCGGCCACCTGCAGTTTGGACAGCAAGGTTTTGTTTACTGATGTCAACAAAGTGTTCTCATAGTCATGGCAGCTGGTGATAAGGGCCTGGACAAGACGCTTCCTGGCAGTGTCTGGAAGCCACGGGAGAGCTTTTTTTAAGAGCCTCATGGAGACAAAACAGAGGCCACATGTGGCATTAACTTGGTCTTTCATAGAAAGAGATTGGTCTAACTTCACTCAAATTTTTCACTACCTGCTTAGAAGAGGGAGTAGGACGAAGTTCTGAATATCAGCTGACCATATCTCGGTCGCTTTGCCAAATAACATGATCTCAGTCTTGTTGCTATTTAAAAGCGGCGAATTCCCTAATGCAATTTGCAAATTTGCCTTTCACCTAGTCTGGCTCAAGGCAAAAGGAGATAAAAAGTTGAGTGTCATCAGCATACGACATGATCTCCGCACCACAAGCTCTCAGAATTTGGGCTAATGGGGCTACATAAATGTTAAACAGACTTGGGCTCAGGCATGACCCATGAGGCACTCCCTTGTTCATATGCATCAGTCGAGACTTAAAAGAATCCAGGCAGACTTGTTGCATTAGACTGGCAAGGAAGTTCCTGAGCCAGTGTAGCGCCCTGCCATACAGCCCGGCCTCGTGAAGCCTGCGGATTAGAATAGAATGGGAGACTGTACCAACCGGCAGTACCAACATGACCGGCGTTCCAACATCTAGGGAGAGCCTGCCTGATGAGTAGGCTTAAAAACACGTTGAAGATCAAAGGATGCCATTGTATCCAGCAATTTGGTGACCTCTTTTTCAGATGGACAATCCATGTGAATATTAAAATCTCCTAGTACAACTGCTGACCACTTAGCAGAGATTCACTTTCTAGGAGTGGACAGGAACAGTTTGCAGAACAAAGAGCAGCATTATCACTACCTCTTTTGACTTACAGATGACAGGAAGGGATTCTATTATTCATCCTCAGGACCCTCCTCAACAGGCAGGCTCCAACCACATTAGGAGACAATACCAATTTTGACCATGCCAGGTAGGGGATGGATTAAGAAGCTCAGGAATGGTCTCTCCAAGCACTGGCTAGTGGCAAGATAAATATGGCACCACCACCACTACCTCCTCAGAAAATTCCAGGACCTGGTAGGTGTCCATCTGAAAAAGAAGTTTGTGCAGAGGAAGAATCCTGACTCCTGACTCTAGGTGGAAGAAGAGGACTTACACTTACTTTGATCATCTTGGTGTCTTTTTGCTCATTAAATTCTATGTTTCTGAATTTGGTTGACCACAACGTCCCGTGAGTGTCCCTTCCTCCATTGTTCTGTACCACAGGTTTTGAAATGTTGTTGGTCACGATACACCATGACACTCATATCAAACCACCTTGAGAAACAGGGACACATACGTTTCACCCCCACACAAGTGTTTCCACTCAGTCGCACAGTACTCATGAAACATGCGATTATGATGATGAGTTTGGGAAAGAGGGAGGAGGTGGTTTTTACAAAGGTACATGGCTAAATATGTTTGCATTCATTGGGGGCATGTACATGGTATGATGGCCATGTTCAACATCATTGATGACTGCTTTGTTGTCAAGGATTGTACGTGCCACTACTTCAGCGCTACTGATTAGCGAACTTTCATTCTTCTTTGCTTTGTGGTGAGAATAACGTAATAATGACTGTCATTTTGTTGTCAACTGCCTTTTACATTGCTCGTCTGCTGTAAATTTTGTCATGACATATATAATATGCGTCAGATCCACCAAAATGAAATAAAGCTTGTGTATAAAAAAGTTTCTGAATTTGATTTTGAATTTTATTGAGTTGTAATCTTCACTTTGAAATTGTTAGTACTGCTTGAACTTAGCATGCACTTCTCTTGGGTTGTTCATCCTGTACAAAGGGCATCTGCTGTTCAAGCAGTACATACCAAGCAAAAGAGTTTGTTGCAGCATCAAGATGTATTTGTTGTGCAAGAGCTCCATTGGTTATGTATAGAGCCTAAAAGTATATAATGGGAAAAACTACACTATAAAGCCTGCGGGATACCTTTCGATGTTAAGAATTGGTGAGAAGAATTTACTGAATTTGCACAATCACTCATTCATAAACAATATAACCCTTACGTGGTCAACTTCTTCACAGGTGTCCAACTGTTCAGCAAGCTGCACAAAGCTGGCTTGAGGCAAAATTCAAAGTCACTGCAAAGAAATCCTTGAGGAGCTTGGTTGTAAGAAGCTCCAAAAAGACAAGAGCAAGGCACTGCATTTCAATTACCTGCTTGCTGTGAAATTCCCAGACAGGTGGCAAGTATATGTGCTTACTACAATTCATGATGAGAGCAGTTCTCTGATTGTGGTTTGGGGTCAGTTGACAGACGTCCACAAGCCCAACTGTAAATGTGTTTACATCGGGTACATGGGCAGAGTTGCAAAACTCACACATAGAACAGTAAGTTGGCCACTCCCTGATTCAACTGGAAACATACAATGCATATGTTGTCTATCATCAGACTACTACGGAAAGATTGATGTTCCTCCTTGGGTTTCAATTGGCTGTTATTGAAAGTCTAACTGCTGTAGAAGCTGTAGCCTCTACTTTATCCTGCTTTGAGGATGCTGCAAGGCTGCAAGATTGGCACTCTGCTAACTGCATTCTTGCAACAGAAGCAAGCATTGGCAAAGCCAATAGGTCTCGCCTATGTGAGACCTATTGGCTTTTTCATGGTATTTTAGACCTGCTGTACTAGAAATTAGAGCTGGCTGTGTCATATTGATTTATTTTCTGGTGGGAGGTGGGGAGCAAGTCACAATGATGGTAGAGAAGAGATAGAGACACCGCAAGCATTATGATGCAGCCAGCGCTGGCTGCGTCATAGAGCTTTTTTTCTTGGCAGGAGGGGGGGAGCAAGCACCAAAAATGGGAGTGTGAGGGAGGGAAGGAAAGCAATAGTGATGGTAGGAGGGAAAACAGCAATTACATGAGGGCAAGCTACAACAAAAGGAGGGGAGGCAAGCAGCACTGACGGACGGGGAGGGGCAAACAACCAAACAAGAAAAACGTTCCTGAATCCCAGCACAAACAGCGGGAAGTATACTAATAAACCATTCAATCAGCACTTGGTCCATGCATCAGGGAAAGGAAAAAAACATGAAGAGAAATAGAAAGTGAAATTGCCAAGTGTTGACCAATGGGAAGCAAGGGAAGGAAAATGACGATGTAGCCAACCAATGTTAAGTAATGGGTGAGTTCTAAGCGCTTTTTAAACTCACAAAAATATCTCACAAATGACCACACATGTGCTGTCTCAGGCACGAACCTAAAAAGTCAACCATATTACCAATGCAGAGTTTGGAGTCAGCAAGAAGAGAGGCAGGAGAGCTGTTATTACTGTTGCCAGTGCCCATATCAGCCCTAATTGTGTTTTCCAACTTTCTACACTTTGTACCAAACAAATGTGAAGCTCTGGAAAACTAAATGAAGTGGAGTAGCCAGGTTAATAGTTAGGATGTGCCAGGAAATGGCTCTTCATGGATACAGCCCGTCATTGCACATTGCTTGACTAGCTATACAGTGCTTCAATTATTTCAACTAATTTGTAAAATCTTTCTAATAGTTCTCAAGCAATGAAGTATCATAATTCAAGACTGCTCTTCTGCAGAAATTAGACTTGAGCCACTGTGGCTTTACTGACTCATGTAAATAGGAACATATTGGCCTTGATTGTGGCCTGCTTGCCGCCTTCATCCTCTGTAAAAACACAGCAGATGTTCTGTCTGCTGTATTATAAGTGCACTAAAGTCGCTGCACAGACCAGATTTCTATCAGGGTTTGATGGAGTACCCTGTCTGAAAAACCCTAAGGCCCTTAGTCTTTCTGCAAGTATTCTTTACAGAACTTAGGAGAGGCTGCCCCAACATGTTTACCACAGTTTTCAAATGTAGGTATGCTCACACGGTCTGAGGAAAAGCTCTCAAAACATCCTTGGATACTTTTGGATTTACTGCTACACAGTGGAAAGAGTAGGATTTAGAGCAGTGAGTGTGCTAAAGGAGTATGAAAGATAGATTTTACTGAGTCTAAGCAGGCTGCCATGCGGAGGCATTATTAGTGGTTCATGTGGCACCTGCATGCTACTAGTCAGGACTTCAAGTGAAACAGAGACATGAAGAGATAGTCAGTGCTTAGCCTAGGCTTACTTTCACAGGGAAGATAGAACATAATTTGCAAAATGCTCTTTGAATCACATTATAGTATCAGTTATCTAAAAAATTCAGAGATCAAATAACCACTATTCCTAAATTTAGTATCGAGGACATATTTCATTGACTTTGAGTGTTGCTTGCTTTTAGAGAACCAATGAACACTTCATGTTCCGGTAACCAGAAGGATTTGATGGACACAATGGTATATTACTTTTTTAAATGGCCAGTGGGGCAAAAACATGACAGATGAAAACGTTTATTTTCAATTAAGGATTGATCCAATTTGTGGAATACAGTATTTACTCTCAATAAGACAGAGTAAAATACTCCTTCTTCCTGACAGAGTACTCGTACTCCACATTTAGAGATGTCCACCCTTCCATGAGGACATCTCTAGTCATTGGCAGGAACTGCCATCACAGTGGTTTCTGTCAATGTATTCAAATTTTGACAGACAGCCCCATTAAACATGACGGATGCCAGTCAAACTATTAACACATTTTTGCTTTTTAAAAACAAAACCCAAGTGTGATTGTGTTTTAAAAAAGAAAAACTAGTGACACCCACACCACTGGAGTCGTCATCTATGGTGTGGGGGTCATTATGGTTTTTTTTACTGTTCCTCACCACCAGATTTTACCTTGCGGTGATGAACAGAAAATTAATTATATAAATTGGGCAGACAGTGTTATATGTAAACCTCTAATGACCCGTATGCCGTACTCCGTCAGAAGAGTATGTCAGTGATGAAGCCCGGGTAGGCTCCGTCAATAACATACTTAATGTATGCCCACCTGTAAACCAGGCGGGAGAACCAACAGGGACATGCATCAAGCCAAAACAACCTCGCAAAAACAGCGAATCGCAAAAAAAGGCTGTTAGCGAACGCTAACCAACACTTCCCAATGCATCAACCCACTTTCCGAAAATCCAACACTTTCGCAAAAATAAGGACTCGCAATTTATGCGAGAACCCCAAAAGCGAATCCTTATTAGCGAGTCCCACAACAGCCACCGCAAATAGTGATTAGCTCCTAAGGATTCGCAACCCTATGCATGTAAATTCGCAAATAGCGAATAACCGGGAAATCGCAATTTTGCAAGTGCAGATTAAGGGGAATAACAATCAGGTGGTAAAGCCAAAAAAAATAAAAAATCAGGTGCAACCAATCGTAAAGCTATTTAAACAGACTCAGAAGGCCCATGAAGCCTTTCATAATGGCTGCACTCTACGTGATGGCGAGGAGAATGTGGATCCATGCAGCTGGGCAGCGCAGAAGGAGGATACAGGAGAGGATCTTCAGAGTGCGCATCACATTGCTGGGACAAACTGAGGATGAGATATACGATAAGTACAGGCTGGACGGTGCAATGATCATGCACCTAATTGCAGAATTAGAACCTTTAATGCAGCGTCAGACCCGTGGGACCCATGCTATCCCCGCACATGTACAGGTCCAATGTTGCCTCCACCTACTTGCCTCAGGCAGTTTCCAGGGGGTGGTAGCTGTAGCTAGAGGTGTATCACAGAGCTCACTTTCACGCTTCTTCAAAACATTCCTTGACGCCATGATGACAAGGATCCACACCCACATCAGCTTCCCCACAACCCCCCAGGAGTTGAATAAGACAAAACTGGACTTCTACCAGGTAGCACAATTCCCCCATGTGATTGGCTGCATAGACTGCACGCATGTCCCTATTTGTCCCCCAGCAGTGAATGAATACATCTTCCCGAACAGGAAATCTTACCACTCTATCAATGTGCAAGTAGTGTGCAATGCTAAGCACATCATTACGGACATCGTGGCGCAATTTCCTGGGAGCACCCATGACTCCTATATCTTCCGACACAGTGGCATCCACACGCGTCTGCTCAGGGGTGAATTTGGAGAAGGACATCTACTGGGTACACACATATATCTATTCGCTACATTAATCAAACAAATGACAATGCATTACTGTAGCTAACCCTTTGTTTTCCACCCTGTAGGTGACAGCGCATACGCCGTGCGTAACTATATTCTGATGCCATACCTCAACCCAGCAACACCACATGAGCGGAGGTACAATGCTGCACACATCAGCACACGGAATGTGATAGAACGCACATTTGGAATACTGAAAAGCCACTTCCGCATCCTTCACAAAACTGGTGGAGCCCTGCAGTACCGTCCAGAGACATGCTGCCGGATCGTGGCTGCATGTGCCATTCTGCACAATATTGCCACCAGGAAAGGCATACACATCGAGGTGTCCGACAGTGGGTCTGATGGCGACAACCAACCACCCGCACAACTCCGACAGGCGCATGTGGCAAACACAGCAGAAGGGCAGAGGAGATGTGCAGACATCACCCAACATTATTTCTGAGGTAGGGAATAATGAGCCATAACACCTAGATGCTGACCATGAAAGTATTTATTAACATGAGCCCATGTATCAATGGGTAGCCACACAGAGATGTGTGCTAATCATAACTGTGATTGCATAGATGAATAACGTTAAATAAACAATACCACGCGCTGGTTAGCAATCATTAGGTTGTAATTGACCATGGTTAAGTCACCATGGCCAAACTGAGGAGGATATGCCTGGCTAGCGCTTCCTGCCACGCACACCCGGACGCCTTTCGCCTGCATCGGCCACATCACCATGATGCACAACCGAAGGGGTTGAGCTGCGCAAACTGTGCCTCCTGGTAGTGGTCACTGGCACCGACAGGTTGCTAAGACTGGAAGCCTCCTCACTCCCCTCCTCCCCTGTCAAGTTGCTGCCACCAACAGTACCGGCCTGGAGCTGTTCCACGGCAGTGGTCACTTGCCCTAGGGCCCTAGCAACATCCCCACAGTAATGGCCCAGATCTATTTGCATGCCCACGTAGCGACGTGCCAGCAGCGCAGTGGTGTTGCAGAGCTTGTTATTGGCCCTGGTATAGGCTGACATGCACATCATGCTCTGGTGATGCCTTCTCCTCTTTGTGCTTTGGCCCGCAAGCATTGCCTTGGTGAGCTCCTGAATGCTTGAGTTGGTCTGCCTATTCCCCTCCACAAACGCTGATGTCTGTGCATGCACACTGTCTGTCATTAGGCTGATGTTCTTTGCCAGTTTGGAGATTTGTAGCTGTATTGAGCCCATGTGTCTTGCTTGCAGGCGCTGCACACGTAACATCTGTGACTCGACGCCAGCAAACACGTTTGGACACTGGTCTTCCTGCACAGCAATGCGGGCCCTTGAACTGCGCCTCCGCCCACGTTGGACCTGTGCCTGTGGTGTAGGTGGTGTGGTCACAGGAGGCTGGCTGGTTGCTGGGGTGGGTTCAGGGGCCACCTCAGATTCCATGGGCTGCAGTGAAGGGATTTGGGCCCTGCGTTTGGTGGGTGCGGGTGGTGTGCATGCTGGGGCATCTGGTGTCTCCACATCAGTCTCAGCAGGAGTCTCAGAGATATGTAGGCAGTCACTGTCTTCCGAGTCCACCTCAGCTGCATCTGTGATGTGAAACAGTGCAATGTTAATATGTGTACGCCTTCCTATTGTGTTACATTATGCATACTTGGCTCACATTAAATCACTGACTGCCATGCAGTGTTGGTGTGTTTTGCTTGCCATTGTTGTGTTGGAATGCCCACTTGACTGACATGCCTACAACTCCCATGATCCATTGGGTGTATGAGGGAAAACGTGGACTGGACTCTGACCTGTACACTGGGGTTGGCCTGGGGGTATGTGCACCACTGAACATTACGTAGAACTGTATGGTTGCATGCATCTTACCTTGTGAGGCACTTACCGAGCCGGATGTGTCCAGCTGGGTAGCTCCCACCACTGCCTCAGGCTGAATTGTCGCCTCCACCAGGTCCTCCAGGGCTGTGTTGTTGGGTACTGTGGATGTGCCCCTCCTGTGGCCCTTGCCTCCTTCAGCCTTTCTGCGATACGCTCCTTGGCACGGCTTCTTAGGTCGTACCACCTCTTTTTTAGGTCGGCAATGCTGCATTTACCGTGCTCTTGATGTGCAGCCAGATCCTCCTTTTTTCTGCCTCAGGCACTTTCAATGACAATTTTCCAAAGAGCTTGTCATGGTTTCTGGACACCCCCTCAATGAGATTTTCAAGTTCTCTCTTACTGAATTTTAGCTTCCTCTTTCTGGGCGTGGCACTATATCCTGATGTTGCCTTCCCCATCCTGGTGCACAGTGAGTTGCAGGTAACAGTCTTGGGTGTTGTCTCAGCTCAGCTCCAGTACTCTGCTTCCTCCTCTCTCCTCCTCTGGGCACTGAATGAAGCATGGGCTGGCTGACTTCCTGGTTGTGATGTCATCAGCATGTTTCCAGAGCGACACGCTTTTTGCGATTTCGCTAATTGCGAAATCGCTAATTGCGAGTTCGCTAATAGGGATTTCGCAACAGGTGGTTTTCTGTATTTGCGCTTCTCTTTTGGCTACTCGCAAATCGATTTTGCGATGTTTAGCGATTCAGTACATTTGCGCGACCGGCTTCATGCATAGCAGATAGCGATTTCTAATTTGCGATTCCTTATTTATCGCAAATTAGGAATCGCTATTTGTGAGTTTGATGCATGTGCCTGCAAGGGTCTGGCAGAGAGGGTACTAAGTAGCAATTGCAAATTCTAAAACCAACCCTAAGTTTCTCTGGTAAACCCATGAGCAATCTAGATGAATAACTATTACATTTTGAATTGTGTCTAGTTGTCAGAAATGTATAGCATTTCTCTTGCTGAATTCAGAAATTTGTTTAGTTGTCAGGAATGTATATTTCTCCGATTTGACCCATTGATTTTACACCTGTTCCCACCACAAAGAACAAGCATTTGCAATACAATAGGTCTTGAATTTACGAGAGTTTGAGCTATTGGCAATGCAATAGCTTAAACTCTCATAAATGCGAGACTTATTGCATTGCAAATATGTGTTTGTTTACTAGCTCCTATGCAGCGCTTTCACATTCATGGAGATCACGCCCCTTTCTTTAGACAAGCCACGTCTAAAGAAAGGCGTGCCGCCTCTATGAATGTGAAAGCACCGCATGGGCGCTAATAAACAAAGACAAAAATAATAATAATAAGTAAACGCGGCCACTATACTTAAAGCGGACCACCATTAGTAAATAAAATAAAAGCAGGTGGCGTGCTGCGACGTAGTGGGTGGAATAGGGGCAAATCATTAAAAAAAATAGTGCTCACAGCCAAGATAAAGCAGACCGTGTAACAAGACAAGTAAAAGGTCCAGTCATTATGGGAGGTAACAAATGCAGACAAGGCGGTACCAAGGAGGCACTAACAAGCCTAATAACGACTCGGAAGCCAGAGTTTATGAAGGACAATGACACAAGCCAAATAAAAATATGGGTGGAGAGTGGGTAGGACTTCAAAGCCATATTCCAATACTGCATGCCTCGCAGCAGCGCATGCGCTGCCCATGCTCGACCTAAAAAGTACATAAAAACCACAAAAAGTAGAAAAAATCAACTACCACTATGCTTGCTCCTGAACTCTGGAAAGATAGTGTTCTTAGCAACCAAACCTTTTGTTGATAACATTTTTAGAAATAAAAGTACACTTTCTTGCACATTACCTTTTCCCATCTTTACAACAAAACAAAATGTTGCTCTATTTTGTCTATTTTCTCTATTCCCTTCGGGGGAATCCACAAACCATGGCCAACTTTAAAATCCCCAACACGTGGGAAAAAAGGACGCAAATTTGAGCTGAATACCTTTTTGGAAGCAAAAAGTAATGAAGGTTTAAGTGTTGAAGTGACCCAAACATCAAAACCTAGGCTCAGCACTCTAGGGAGAGTGCTGGGAATCCAGCAGCTAAGGAGTTGATTCAGTACAGCTGGGTGATTTCCATTCCAGCTCCTCTATTGAAGTAAAAGAAGCCAGACTGTAGGAGTCTTTCATAGTTTGCTGTAATGGGAGAACCATATCAACTGGTGGTTCCCTTATCTCGCCAAACTGGCAGTTTCCCTAGGCAAAGCCTCAGCCCGCATCACCATGGGACATTCTCTGTGGCGACCTCTGTGCCACAAGAGCACCAGTTTCAAATGACGTCACGGAGCCTGAACTATGTAGGGTGGGCCCTCTGATGCACTTTGTTTGCTGTCGGTTGCTGGCTTGATAAGCATACATATGGTGCACCGGAAAACAAACTATCTACAGGTGAGAAAACTACCTGCATGTGAGGGCCATCGATTTTTTTTTGTTTAGCAGAAAAAATACAACTGTTTGTGGTTTGTTTCTGTAAAACAAATATAATGTCAACCGGCAAACATTATAAGGCAGCCAACTAGCGTTTCAGTTTTACTTAAAGATCTGCTGCATCAGTGGGTCCTCTTTTGCCAAATAATCCTTGCGACATGATGGGAACCTTTAATTATGGCAGGTGACCTTTTGCTAGGAGGGTTGAGGCGACTGCCAATGGAATGGTGGCTGCCCAATATATTCTAAGTGACCCCCTTCTCTTCGGATTTCCCCTACAAATCACTCCACCCAACCACTTGCTTCATCACAATGGTGCCCAGTTGCTAATATTGCATGTTGTAGGTTGCCACAGGGAGTCTGTCATGGTGCATATTGTTTTTGGGACACAATGTAAACATATTGCATGAATGAATTTACAAAATGTATTTTCACAGCACTTAATATCTGTTTTTGGAAGTAAATGAGACGAAAATGAGGCCTACATCACTAAATTATATTTTCTACGTTTTTTCCTTCCTGGTTTACAACTCCTCAATGTGTAAAAAATCAGTAAGTACGCCTGTCACATACAGTGCATCACGTGACTCTCGGAAGGGTTGAGCAGTGTCAGCCAGGTTATCTGCCTGATTTATAGACTGTCTTCAAACGCTAGAAGCCTCGGGCATAGAAACAGCTCTGAGTTGCATGCCAATCATATGGTGAAAACTAAATTATGGAACAACACAAGAGGAAAACAATTTACAGTACGGACCACACATCTCAAGACAGCGGCTTTTATTCCCACCTCTTCCCTTCTAATCTACAGTAATTATGTTTACACGTCCCCTAAGCCAATTAATTATTCAGTGCAATTAATGTGATTATATCTCAAAGATTATTGCAAAAGCAATTAGTGTGTCAACATAAGAATTCGAAAACGTGCAAAAAAAAAATCAAAAATATATTCTTTCTTCTGAGGCATAGAATGCACAATGAACGAAGATGATATGTAATACATCTCACCAAAATGCATAATCTGATAACATATCATTAATTTGACTGATTATTGTACTTGTCAAGTCGGTATGTACATTGCTCTACAGTTCGTTACAACTGGTCCACAAATCCATAATTCAGTTACAAATTCATGTTTTTATCATAATCGGGAGTCCAACTTTTATGGTAAATACCACTAACTGAAATGTGTACCCAATACAACAAAATGTGAAAGGGCCATATTGTTTGAAAGGCAGCAAAACCTGCTCACACCGATTGCGCTAACTCTGATTGAAGGTGTTTATACGACAATATGAGCTGAATACTCACAATGGTATAGTCATAGTGCATCTGGTAGATAGGCAAGCGGTGGAATCCAGAATTACCATCTGGGATTGTGAGTACTTATGAGCCCCATAGCTTTTTATTTTACATTTTATGGCCCAGATTCAAAAATAAAAAACGCAACCTAGAGCAGCAAAGGGAAGTTGCTGTGCTGAGTTGTGTGAACGGGAAAGAACAGTGACATGTCTAAAAAGATGTGGCGCTGTTCTGCTCTCTCCCTAGGGCTGGCACACTTTATGCTGTCATGTACTGCACCCCAAATTGCAGTGCTTAATATGTAACAAAATAACTACAGGGTCCCAAAATGTTTCTAAGCTAGGGACCTGCCTTAGATACTGCCCAATGCCATAATTAACAAATGCCAAGGCTGCCTAGCCTTGGGACTTGCTCAGACTTCTTTTTTTTCAACAATCTTCACTTCCTGGCCCATATTTATCAATATTTCACACAACACAATGCAGCAAGTCACCCTGCTACACTGCCTGAAAGGGAGAGGGCCGGAATGCGCCATATTTAACATTATACAGCGCATTCCTGCTTTCTGCCTGCGCCGGCACACAAACTGCTGCCTAGTGCCAACGCAAGCACCCTTGCACCATGGTGCAAGAGTGTCTGCGTTGTAGGCGGGATTATTTTTGTGCAGGAAGGCGAAACTTCCTGCACAAAAACATGCACAAAACCTATCCTCCGAGGCATTTTCCTCTGTGCAGAATGCAGCACGTTTAGAAAGAGGAAACAAGGAGATATAAAGATATAAAGATATTTCTCCTTGTTGCGCCTTTGGTCGGGAGGCGTACAAAACTGAATACTGTCCGAGTCATGTTCGGGGATAGTGATACCCAGGCCCTCCTCCCAGTGGGGTCTTAGTCTCTCCAATGGGTTGTGTATGTCACACCCTATAGCTCTATACAGGCACATGATGGCTTTTATATGTCCAGCTGATAGGACCATGAACTGTCAGCTCTTATGCAGCTGTAGCTCAGTCGGGCCCATGCCCCAATGTTTATGGAATGCTGAGGTGACTGCTCTGTGGAGCAAGAAGTGTCCTTGCATTAGGTCAAGCTCGGCACAGAAGTCATCAAAGGGTAATAGTACTGAGTCCCTAAACAGGTCACCCACTGTAGCTTCTCCCATAGTCACCCAGTCCTCTAGTCCTCCCCAATTCCTCAGTTGTGGCAGTTCTGCCACATTGTGATTGGCAAGTCTGGAGAGTATGGAGTTTTCCTCCCTGTCTTTTGTAGGCATCGTGTCCAGCAATTTGATACCAACCCCGGAATTCTGGAGAATCCACCACCGTGGACTCTGGTAAGGTTCCTAAGTCCGGGTAACAAAAGATTCCAGGGCAGCAACTTGGTTCCACCGGCCCGCCAACCACTGGACAAACCACTGGAGCTGTGCCGCTAAATAATATGTTTCAAATTCAGGATCAACAAGCATCCCAGCCATAGATAGGCGTCTCATGGTTGTAAATGCCACCCTCCTGCGACCTGATCCTCATATGAATCCTGAAACCAGGGTATGCAACTCACAGAACCTTGCATGAGGGATCCAGACCAGAAGTGTCACAAAAAAAGACAATAGACACAGGAGTGCAATAATTTTTAAGGGCGCTATCTGCCCCATCACTGAAAATGGGAGCATCTTCCAGAAATCTGAGTGACCTAATGGCAAGACCCACATTGCCATCTAGTAAGTCAGAGCGATCATGATAGATTTTAACACTCATATAGGGCAAGCATCATTCCTCCCATTGTAAGCTCCCTAATTCGTCTGGGTGATGTAAGTCAGGAGAGGTTGGGAACAGCCTAGAATTCTGCCGGTTTACCTTCAGTCCCGAAATGGAGCCTAATCCCTCCAGCATGGACCTGGCGCTTGTTAGGCCCCTTGTGCGTTCCACAAGAAGATCAATAAAT
The DNA here is from genome assembly GCA_963921515.1 of Calotriton arnoldi. Taxonomy (NCBI): domain Eukaryota; kingdom Metazoa; phylum Chordata; class Amphibia; order Caudata; family Salamandridae; genus Calotriton; species Calotriton arnoldi. The sequence continues at coordinate 271,376 of CAWUFW010008084.1, forward strand.
CGTTGGTGTACAAAGCTATGCTATGCCATTGTTCACCCACTCTCAGTCCCCTGTAAGCTCCCCCCAGTTGAGCATAGCTGACCAGAGGCTCCATAGCTAGAGCAAAAAGCAGTGGTGATAGGGGGCACCCTTGCCGCGTTCTCTGACACACCTTGTAGCTTTCAGAAATAGATCCTGCCCGCTCGAACTCTAGCTACTGGATCTGTGTAAAGCAATCTGGTCCAGTCCAAGAAACCCCTCCCCAGTTGCATATGTGACATAACCTCGTACAGGTACCCCATTCTAGGCTGTCAAATGCTCTTTCTATGTCAACGGCAAATACCGCTGCGTATTGGGAGTCATAGTCGCTGACCGCTAGTAGTGCCACCAGGTGTCTAATGTTGACTGCGGTGTTATAGCCAGGTATAAAACCCAGCCTGGTCAAACCGGATTAGTTTAGTCAGTAGGGGGACCATTAGAGCCTCCCTGGTGGTAGCTGGGAGGCAGCCATCTTGTTTGGCCACACTATACAGATTTACCAATGTAGGAGTTAGCTCGTCTGAGTAGGCCGTGTAGAATTCCACTGGGAACCCATCTGTCCCAGGCGTTTTCCCTCGGGCCATATTCTTACTGGCTGCCTTTCTCTCCTGTGGGGTGATGTCAGTGCCAAGTTCCTCCTCCTCATCAGCGGTTAGGCATGGAAGGGGCAATGGCATAAGGAAGGCACGTATTGCGTCCCCATCTTGCAATGTGGCATGCTTTAGAGGTCTGCAAAGTATTGAAAGAAATTATTATTAATTTCTACTTGACTATATAACCAGTTACTCCCCTTTGTCTGAAGTTCTAGAATGGGTGAACCTCGTTTATCAGGATTGCCCATTCAAGCCAACAGGGTGCCAGTGTGGTCTCGCTCTGCATGAGTCTGTTCCATATAGCTCCTGAAATCAAAACAGCTGAGTCTCTCGACCTGGGTCACTACTTACTCTTTGGTGTCTATAAGGGCTTGCTGCAATTCCGGGTGCTTGGGTCTCCTGGTTACCACCTCATGAAGCTCTTTCTCCATTTCTAGCACCTCTCGTAAGACAGTGTCCCTGATACCCATTGATGTCAACATGCACTGTCCCCTCAGTACCGCATTAAAGGCACCCCACTCCACCTGAAGGTTGGAAGTTGTGCTGTTGTTGTCTGCAAAGTACTGCCCTATCTTATCCCTAATCGTTTCCCAAAACACCTGGTCTTCAAGTTTCAGCCTCCATGTCCATATAAGATATGGGGTGCATCCAGTTCAGTTGTAGGAACATGGGATTGTGATCTGATATTGTGTGGGCTAAATACTCTGTATAATGAACTAGGCTATACACATCAGGAGTACAAAGAAACATATCTAGGCATATGTGTAGTTTGTGCAACCTGGAAAAGAAGGAATAGTCTCGAGCCTGTGGGTGGGTTATTCTCTAAGCGTCAATTAGTCCCCATCTAGTCTGACAGTCTATGAAGGAGCAAGCCACTTTGTATGTGTGAGAGTCTGGGAGGGGAGGGTGCGATCTGACAGCACTGGGGTCTTCCAGTGTGCTTGAGAGGTGTGTGAATAAAGGAACCAGGTCTGTGTTGGGTGCATATACATTTATAATTACTATATTGCACCCCTCCAACCGACCCAACACTACTATGTATCGGCCCTCAGGGTCAATGACATTGCCCGTATGCTCAAAGGGTACCCCAGCCCGGATCCACACTAGTGTGCCCCTGTCATAAGCTGAGTAAGTAGTGTAGAAGGCTTGTCCACACCAACAACGCTGCAGGGCTATCCCCTCTTTGGCCGTTCAGTGTGTCTCTTGCAAGAGCTCTATTTGGATGCCCCATCTATTTAAATATGAGAATACTTTATAACAATTTGACATTGTGTGCATCCCTTGGATATTCCACGAGAGGAACTTATATGACGTGGGCAGTCATTAGTCATACGTGTCAGACAGTTTGCACCTCATCCATCCCTCCACCACCCATCTCCCATCATTCATGGTACCTAGGAGACACGTGGACTGATGTGTCAATGCAACGTAACCCATGGGTCCACATCAATTCAACATATAACAATGTCCCCCACACCCCCAGGACGAGTGGGTTGAGGCCCCCCATCCAAACAATCTATGCAACTACAACTGCTCGTGAGAAGGCTCACAAGTTTCCTTAGTGTAGGGGATGAGGCAAAAGGGAGATACTCCGTGTCTGTGGTCTCCCACCCAGTGCTGCCAGTGCGTGCATAGGTCTATTGCCCAGGGGTAGTGTCATTGCTCAGCGCCCTTCCCTCTTGTTAACTCACAAAAACTGGCCTCAAGTATCAAACGGGGGGACAACCCCTGGAACGTTACCAACATCTATACTGCTTCACAGGATTTCATCTGATGTCCCTGGAGGTATTTTAGGCAACTCAACACTTGAAGCCCCAGAGGCACTTGAGCTGCAATTAGAGTCTGAGTCCCTAGCGATCGCATCCTCCAACGGCAACGAGGGGCCAGTCCCAGTGCCACTCATAGACGCCAACACCTCCATTGCCCTCCGCCTGTCCTGCTGCACTTCAGCCTGTGATGAAGCAGCTGTCATGCGGATTTCATTCTTACAGCATGACCGGGTCCCCCGTACTCACCTATTCCAGGGTTCTTGGTAGGGGCTGGGTTGGGGGTGCAGATCCAGCCAGGTCCACACTTCCTGAGGAGTCTGAAAGAATCTAGTCCCCTCCGGCATCACCACTCTGAGTCTGGCTGGGAATGACATCCCATATTGGATACCCAGTTACCTGAGCTTCTTTTTTGCTTTCAGGATGTTTTCTACAGAAATGCCTCCTTTTCAAAGTCAGTAGGTGGTCGCAGTCTCTGTTGTACAGCAGACGGGCCACTACTGACCGCCGAAGGGCTCCAGGAAGAGGTGGTCTCATTGCGCTCTGTTAGCCAGCTCAAGGGAATAGAACGAGGACAACCCCTCAGGTGCCACCGCATCTCTGAGCCACGACTCCAAATAGGCTAGCATATTGTTCCCCTCAATCTTTTCAGATAGGCCCATCACCCGAATGGTATTGTGACTAGAGCTATTTTCACCGTCCTCTGCTCGAGGGTGCGGATCTTGGTTTCCATGGTGGCTAGTTTCTCGTTCACCGATGCCATAGTGGGGGGTATACAAGCGACGTCGCTTTTAGTCACTGTAATGCAATCTGATAGTCTCCAGTGGTCATACCTAAGAAGCCCCAAGTTGGTCCCTAGAGCATCTATTTTGCTTTCCTGTACCTCCCGGGATGCAGTTACTGCCTGAATGATGTCCTGCAGTGTGCGGCCCTCACAGGGCGTCGACTGCTGGTCCTGTCTGTCTGTCGTTGCTGAGGGTTCAGCATGGTCCCCTACTCGGGAGTCCCCTTCTCAAGTTCTCGTTTACACACTACTTTGCTCATGGTTATGGCGGTAAAGCAGGATCCGGATGCTCCTACTACTGCAGGGCTGAAGGATGAGAGTCGGTCCCAGCCTCAAGGCTATCCAGCAAATCAGAGTCAATCTCCGTCCTCTGCACTGTACTGCAATGGCTATTGTGGTGTGGGGGTTGTGGTGGCCCGGCGTATGGTAGAACACCCTGACTTCCTGTGTCAATCAATCAATCAATCAGGGGTTTGTTAAAGCGCGACTACTCACCCGTAAGGATCTCAAGGCGCTAGGGGTGGGGGGGGTGCAGGTTCCATTCCATCAAGGAGGGGGTCTGTCGAAGAGCCAGGTTTTGAGGTTTCTTGCGAAGATGGGGAGCGATGTTGTCTGTCTGAGGTGGCGCGGAAGGACGTTCCATGCTTTGGCCGTGAGGAAGGAGAAGGAGCGGCCTCCCGATCTGGTCTTTCTGGTGCGGGGGACCACGGCATAGGAGAGCTGGGCTGATCGTAGGGTCCTTTGGGGTGCGTGGAATTTGAGTTGGCTGTTTAGGTATGCTGGTCCGGTGCCATGGAGGGCCTTGTGTGCGTGGGTGAGCATCTTGAAGGTGATTCTCGCCTCGACAGGGAGCCAGTGGAGTGTGCGCAGGTGCTGGGAGATGTGGCAGTGTTTTGGCAGGTTGAGGACCAGTCTTGCGGCGGTGTTCTGGATGTTCTGTAGCTTGCGGGTGAGGTTTTTGTTTATTCTGGCGTAGAGTGCGTTTCCGTAGTCGAGTCTGCTGGTGACCAGGGCGTGAGTGACGGTGTCCCCAGGTCACAACCGCAGTCTTAGGGCGTGCTTCAGTGCTCAATGTCTCTGTGCGGCAGCCGTGGGTCCGGTGAGCAATGTTTCCCCTGTAAACCACCCCCAGGCCTCTTGAACCTTGGCCCTCCTATGGGATGCACATGTTAAGGCTCGGGTGGGCGATCCCTTTGCTGGCTCTAATTGTCGATCCCCTAGTGTTTGGCTCCCAGCTGGCAATCCAGAAATAGCAGAAGGTGGTGACCTCCGCCCTAAGCAAGCTCCCACAATTGTCCACAGGTGTTTTCCCCCCAGTCCCGGTCTCCACTATGCCCCCTGGGGGCTCCTCCTCATCAGATACCTCCAGCTATCAAGGGACCGGGTGGGACTGGGGATTCATCGCACCCCTAGCTGCCGGCAGTTATCCTTCCTGTGCGTTTCAGGGATGATCAGGGGTCGGTAAGCCCAGGTCTCAGCTAGGGGCCCTCCGTTGTGCACTCCAGCTCTATGACTATCTCCCAGCCTGAGGATCTTCCCAATATGGTTCCCGAGCATTCGCACCTGGGGTAGGGCAGTCGGCGTCCACAAGCCCTTCCGGTATGTCCTCCTTTCCCCTGGGACTGTAAGACACACAGGGAGGCCATGGAGGCAGTTGTCACAGTTCTCCGGTAGAGTCAGACCCAGCACTGCTGAAGTGTGTGGCTCCCTCTGTTGCATGTAGGGGGGACTGCGGGGCTGTATCCCACCCGGGCCGATGACTGGCAAGTTGCACTCAGGCCTTGTCAGCTGCTCCCTCGGTCGCTCTGCACTGTCGATTTCAGCTGGAAGCGAGTCTGTCTCAACTCAATCAGCTCTGCGTCCCTACCGCTCCTTTCAGGAGGCTGCTCCCCTCAGCACCAGACTCGAATCTGGGGCCCTGCAGCAGGTTACTGCCTGGGGCCTTGTCTCCACCAGTAAGACAGTCCAGCAACAATGGCAAGTAGGCTGTGCTGCCTCCCACCAATGTCCGCAGGGGCCCACTCTCCTGAAGTGCTCTCAGAATGTCCTGGCAGGGCCGCACATTCGGCCAGCTGATGCCGGTTCCCCCTTCCCCATGTCTCAGCAGCTGCTCTGGTGGGGTGGTCATCAGCAGTCCCCTGTTCCTTTCCGGCCCCCAGTGCTTGCCTGCAACTGATCGCTTCACTCACCAGTGCAGCCCCGATGGCCCAGCTGGGTGGTTCTCAAATGCGTACCAGCTACATCTCAACGCCAATACGCCATCGTCATCTTAGTCCCTCTGCCATGCGGCCGAACTGCAGTTGGGGTTGCCAAATTCCTCCTGTATCGGTTGCCCTCCATGGGACAGGGCCCCGGGTTACAGGAATGCCCCGGCCACTGATTTTAGCCCTCTGGGTCAGCTTAGTTAATCAGGATGGTACTGGATGGAGCCTCCCAGGACAGAGTTCAAGTTGTTGCTGCCTCTGCCGTTGGCTCCAGGCCATGTCCCCTCTCTCTAGAACTGTTAGACTCATGACTAAACTTCTTAAAATGTTACTTATATGCATTGATTTTGGATCTTTAATACAATAACCAAATTGCCAAATTTTGTCTGAGTATTTTTGTGTCCTGTTATGTTAAATGTTATGTTAAAAAATTCTTATATAGCGCACCTACACCGATTGGTTTCATGGCGCTGCTGTAAGAGATGCCGGAGCCCTATTGAATTAATCGTATGCTTGTCTGAACAACCATGTCTTGAGAAGTTTCCTGAAACTCAAGAGGTCAGTGCAGGATCTAATTTCAGAAGGGAGGGTGTTCCAGAATCTGGGTGCAAGTACTGCGAACCTGCAGCCGCACTGTCGCTTCAGTTTGTAGGAAGGTGTCGTCAGGAGATGCATGTGAGCTGAGCGCAGGTTGCGAGTGGGTGTATGCCTTTGAATAAGGCTGTCAATAAATTTGGGACTCCTGCCATACAAGGACTTGAAGATAAGGCAGCCAACTTTAAAGGCGCATCGCTGTTGGATGGGAAGCCAATGTAACTTCCTCATGAGAAGGGTGACATGTTGCCATCTAGGCTGCTGAAAGATCAGTCTAGCAGCCTGGTTCTGCACCAGTTGCAGTTTTTGGGTAAATATAGTGGGATGCCAAAGTATAGGGAATTGGCATAGTCTATATGAGACATGACCATGGCTAGAACAACCTGTATCAGTGCTTCCTGAGTAAGAAGTCTGCTGATCTTTCTTATCTTCCTTAACTGGAAGAAGCAGGTTGAAATTACTGATCCAATTTGAGTTTTCATCACGAGGTCACAATTAATTGTCACCCCAAGACTCTTAGCAGAGGGGGATGGAGTGGGGGGGATCCCAGTTCAGTTGGCCAGAAGTGTGAGCTCCATGGGTTATGGGTACCCTCTGTCAGGATAAGTTTAGTCTTGTCCGGATTAAGTTTTCAATTATTGCTGTTCATCCAATTGCGGATGTGCAGCATAATGGTTTGAAATTCGAGGACCGATTCAGGAGTGTTACTAATGGTAAACATTAGTTGAAGGTCGTCTGCATAGTTGAAGGTGCACACCTTTCTCTCTTTCAAGGACTGGATCAATGGTAGAAGATAGAGGTTAAACAAATGAGGGGATAGTGAGGAACCCTGCGGGACTCCACATGTGGTCCTCATCTTTGGTGCCATCAACTGGGATATGCGAACCGTCTGGGAGCAATCCTCCAGGAATGAACGAATCCAGCTAAGAGCCAATTCCTGGAGGCCTGCATCCCTGACACGGTCGACCAAGATGCCATGGTCGACCGTGTCAAAAGCCGCAGAGAGATCCAGCAGTACCAAGGCCTGCGGAGAGCCCTTGTCGGCCTCCTTACGGAGAGTGTCCAACACAATCAATATCACTGCCTCTGTTGAGTGGGCTAGGCGGAACCCTGCTTGGTGAGGGTCAAGATATTCGGACTGTTCGATAAAGGCACAAAGGCATTTGGCTACGTGAGCTTCCAATACCTTGGCCAAGTATGGGAGCAAAGAGATCGGGCGATAGTTGGTCAGAGTCTGGGGATCAGCCCCTGTTTTTTTCAGAAGAGGGACGATGATTGCCTCTTTAAAGGCCCTGGGGACGCAGCCCTGAGATAGTGATTCATTCAAAAGGGAGAGGGCCAGCCCAGGGAGTGCAGTGAAAGCTTCCTTTAAAATATGGGACGGGCAGCAGTCCCTGGGTGATCCAGATTTTACCTTGGTCAATAGGTCCAGAAATGCTTGGTTACTTATTGCCAGGAATTGCTTGAGAGAACAAGGGTTTCTCGGCATTGAAGGAAGTGCCTCAGGAGTGGGGCATATGGGAATACTTGCTTTGATCGTTGTAATTTTGTCAATGAAAAAAGTATTGAAGGAGTTGCAGAGTGTTTGAGAGGGCATAGGTTTTATAGTGACTCTGTCAGGGTTGGACAATTCATTAACAATAGAGTATATTTCCTTAGATCTGTTGGTGGAACTCAGAAGTTTTCAAAGAAAAATAGTCAGCCTTGGTGGTTAAAATAGATTTTTTGTATTCTTTCAGGGCAGCTAAATGAATCTGTTTTTCATCAGGCGAGTAATTACGTCTCCACTTCCTTTCGGACTGGCGGAGGGCTAGTTTTTGAGCTTTTAGGTCTGTGGAGAACCATCTCTTGGCTTCATGGCACCGGGCTAGTTTTATTTTCCTGGGGGGTGCATGTTTATTGCTAGCCGCTGATAGCCAAGCTGTTAGATTTTCCTCGCTGGGGTTGATGGATGACTAATTGATAGGGGCGGTGTTGGCCAGTGTGTTATGGAAAAGATTTCTATCGATGCCGTTCCAACTCCTTGCCATCGCCCCTTTAATAGTGGGGGTTTTGGCCATAGTAATGTTGTTGATGGTGAACTTTATTAAATAGTGGTCAGACCATGTACAGGCAGAGACCGACAGTGCAGACACTTCCAGATTGGCTGTTCAGACATGATCAAGTGTGTGTCCCTTGATATGTGTGGCCGAGGATACCTGTTGAGTAAAATTTAACCCTGTGAGTAGGTCAGTTAATTCTGCAGAGTGGGGCCCATCCAGTGTATCATTAGCCCGGTAACTAAAATCGCCAATCAACAGGATTTTAGCATGGTTGGTTATTAGGTGGGCTACCTGTTCACCCAAGGATTGGGGGAACAGGGGCATGCTCGGGGAGGGCCTGTAGAGCAGTACACAAATTAGGGGGGCAGAGTCCTACTCCAGTTTGATTACTAGGTTGTCCACCGATGTTAAACCTAACGGAGTCAGTGCAGTAAATTTCAGTTCCTGACGTATAATGGCGGCTACTCCTCCACCAATTTTTCCTGGTGGGCGATTCGCTTGGAGGATGTGTTAGTCATTAGGTAGTGCGGCCAAGATTTCGGGGGTGGACTCCTGTGAGAGCCAGGTTTCCGATAGCAAGAGAATGTCTGGTTGCTCTGAATCCAGTAAAAGAAATATGTCCAGCTTATGTTTTGCCAGAGAACGGATATTTAGATAAAGGACTGATAGCACCCGGGGCCTATATTTAAGCTGTTTCTGGGTGTGTCCTGTTTCGTAGGCGGAATGGGCGAGTTCAGAAAAGGAGGCTCTAGTTTCCATAATCCCATTCTTAATCAAGCTAAGGCCAGTGAAAGGATTGAGTGGGTAATTCCCGGTATGAAGCTGTTTAAGTTCCGACTAGGAGTAGGATAAGATTTTGGCATAATAACTGGCCCCTGGCCCCGGACGTCCACGGACGGGCGCAGACGGGCGCAGACGGGCTTGTCTTTGGCACGCCACTAGTGCACCCGCTGCGGTCCCGCGCTGCAGCCGGCATTAAATGCTTGGTTGCCACCTTAGCCCCTCCTCCCGCCCTCATTGATTGGACACCCCTGACGGGTGTTACCAGGAAGTGGCTGACTGGAGTCAGGCAGCCGACCAGGCAAGTATGTGTGAGTTTATCAGTACAAATTCATCAACAATACACTCAAATAGGTAAAAGCAATTTTAAAAGCAAATCGAGTTGAAAAATTCAAATGGGCAGCAGCGCAGTCTTAGAGCGCCTGCTCCCGCGCTTCAGCTGACCTTAAATACCTGGTTGCCACCTTAGCCCCTCCTCCCACCCTCGTTGATTGGACGCCCCTGATGTGCGTTATCAGGAAGTAGCTGACGGGCTGTCTGGAGTCAGGCAGCCGACCAGGCAGGTATGTGTGAGTTTATCAGTACAAATTCATCAACAATACACTCAAATAGGTAAAAGCAATTTTTAAAGCAAATGGAGTTAAAAATTCAAATCGGCAGCAGTGCAGTCTTAGAGCGCCTGCTCCTGCGCTGCAGCCGGCATTAAATGCCCGGTTGCCGCCTTAGCCCCTCCTCCCGCCCTCGTTGATTGGACGACTCTAATGGGCGTTACCAGGAAGTGGCTGACCAGCTGACTGGAGTCAGGCAGCCGACCAGGCAGGTATGTGCAAGTTTATCAGTACAAATTCATCAACAATACACTCAAATAGGTAAAAGCAATTTTAAAAGCAAATCGAGTTAAAAATTCAAACAGGCAGTAGCGCAGTCTCAGAGTCTTAATATTCTTTTTACAGAGATTGTGCCTACAATTATCTGATTCCTAAATGCATAAAAGAGAAAATCATATATTAGTTCAAGAACATCAGGTTCTTTTGCTCTTGTTCTGTGTAGCCACAGCAGAGCTATTGGTTTGTATGAATCTTGCCAGACTGTACTTCTTTAGGAGGTTGGGTGTTCTGATTGCAATGGTTCTGAGGATAATATATTTGAACCTGATTTTCAATGTGTGAGTTGGCTTCCAATTATTGTTCCTCATTGGGTGGCCGATAATGGGACATCCTGATCTCTCACCCCTCACTACGACGAAGAAAGGTCCATCTGAGGACTAATGCCTTTGTGGGTGAAGTAGGGAGTCTGAGATTTAAAAAAAAGTTACCTGTATGGGCCCAGTGCTAGGAAACCCTCCAAAACGTTGCTTCCGCTGTACAAAATACATGGATGGATGCTTGGGAGCACCCATGTTCCACCCATGGTACGCCTCCCTGCCGCAGAGTAACGCAAAGCAGTGATTTGCGCTGCCTTGTGTTACTCTAGATTTATCAAGAAACGCAAGGGCCACGCAAAGTAGTTTTACATGGCTTGATAAATCTTCTTTAGGTTTTGCGTCACCCTAGTGTCCCCTTGCATGGCGCAAGGGTGATGCAAAACCTTGATAAATATGGGCCCCTGTCTCTAGTTCACTCCTTGCTTCCTCCTTTGTAACTGTGATTCTATCTTTCTCTTTCCTCTTTTTCTGACTTTCTCTCTCTTGTTCTGGGTCATAGTCTGATGATGAAATATAAGGTCCGGTTTCTAAAAATGAGAATGAGGGCTGGTGCTCACCACCTGCAACCACTGCCACAAATTAAGCACTGCTGAAGGGGAGCTGTGCAACATGCTGGCATATTTAAAAAACTGCATAATATAACGTCTGCACAAAGATAATTATGACAGGTGTCCTTGACAAGCAAGAAAAAATGTTCTTCAGTAAAAATAACTTTTTGTGAAATTAACTTCAACCTATGAAATCTAGCATGTTTCAATATGCAGACCACTGTTGATGTCTGACAACAAAAAAGGATAATATGAACTCTTAGCAATGCAAATGGGAATTGCAAATGAAACAGATAATGATTTTGGTAATTAGATGCATCACATTCATGCATGAGATTGTCAAGCCATCTAAACACATGAAATGCATTTTATTCCACATTACAGGCTGTCCTATACTTCAGCACTGATTATGAATATTATGAAGAATAGGAGATTCGGGTCAAAACGTAAAAGTAAAAGTGCTACAATATCTAACAGGTAAATGCGGATTACTGCAGTCATACCAGATATGTGACTATCCACAAATCACAAGGTTGTACAATGAAGAAGTGACAATGTTGAGTGACTAGTGACAATATATATAGATACAAAGAGGTCAAAATGATTCTGCGGCGCACTCTGCTGTCAGTACTAGCGGTGGGGGTAGACAAGATCCCAGGATTGATTTCACACAAAAGTAGAAAGAATACCACTGCACACCAGTCTTCCAGTAATATGCACAATTTAATAACGCTTAGCAAACACCAACGTGTTTCAACTCCAATGAGTCTTAAACACGATCAGTGAGTCCTTTTTCAGTTTTGATTTATATACAAATGCCCGTCCTGCCTATTAGGAAGCATTCTGGGACTTGACGTCAACATCATGTAAGTGATTTAAAGACAGTTCCTGCATGACTTGGCAAATGAAAACGTTTTGGTGCTGGGCAACATGATCTTACAATGAGTACTGCAGCTGTTATTCCCTGTGCCAGTATGTGTCTCATACATCTGGTCGGAATCCAGCACCATCCCAGTGACTCATTATGGTAATATTGGTGGGTATCTTGCCTTAGGCATTATCTGTTCGTTAATGTCATGGTATATATGTGTATTGACAGGCAGCAGTGTTTCGTACAAACGGCTAAGTACCCGGGTATCGTAATATCACACACCAAAATCAGATACAATTCTCAGAAGCTGAGTGCTCAAGATTTAGATGATTGTTGTGCAGGTGTGTGGAAATGGACATCCCACTAATTTCAGATGAGTGCCTGACTGTAAACCAATTTTAATTGATCGTGTCCCAAACCCATATGCTGTGTGAGTATACTCTTGTGTGTATCACTGTCATCTGAGCCACAGCTGGATTCAATGACCACCGTTGCTAGTGCTCATGCTTGGTGCCAATGGTAATTGACACCGTGGTATCAATGTTGTCCCTAGACACTCTATACTTTGTGCAGCGGCCAGGGCAGCTGACTTCGGAGCACAGGGTTCACGGTTCGATCCCCGGCTCCGGCGGCAGCTTAGCTCAGCACCATGTGACTCTGGGCAATAGCTCACTTAATTTCCACGATGGCCCCCAGCGCCTTGAGACCCGTAAGGGTGAGTAGCTGCGCTATATAAAAACGGACTTACATACTTTCATTAGTTGCCCGGACACCGACTTCACTTACTGCTGTATGTGGCAGAATAACTAAGTTACACGTTAAACAAGGTGGAAGAGGGATGGAGGGAGACAGTGGAAAAAGATGGAAAGGATGGAAAAGAAGATGAGGTCAGGGTAAGATTTGGAAGAAATATCTGAAATAGAGAGAAAATGATGGAAATGGAGAGGGGGAAGACTGGAGGGGAAAGAAGATGGGAGAGGATATATCGCGAACAAGATGTATGGTTGGTAAGAGAGAGGAGAGAGAGAGATTAATGTCCTTAATATCTTCAGTTTTTTGTTCACAGACGTACATGCAGTTCCTCATCTGCGTTAAGGCCATGTGGTGTCTTTGTTTCTAATTTTATGATATATATGCTTTCCAGCCTGCAAAGTTGCAGAGTCCTATCACCACCTCCCATTCATCCTTTGGTATGTGTGTCACACCATACTACCTCATTGTCTTCCAGTCAACAGCATGTGATAGGGCACAGTGTTTGGCAACCGCATAACTCATATCGCAATGCTGTACTGCACATATATGTTCCAATATTCTTTTCCTTAAGGGACAAATTGTGCTTCCAATATATTTTAATCCACATATACATTCAATAATATATACAACATATTGGGTGTTGCACGTGATCTTATGTTCAATGGGTATTTGCCTCCCTTGTGAGTCACTGACGGTTTTGATATTCTTTCCTATCCTCTATGCATTGCAGCTGTTGCATCTTACAAATCCTTTGTTTTGCTTGTCCAACCAATTGTCCGATGAGTGGGCCACGTAGTGACTTCTTACCTGTCTATCCTTGGGGGATCGTACTTTTTTATACGCAAACTGCGGTTTTGGTCCCACAGCTTTGGCAATGTCCCTATCATTGAGTAGAATGTTCCAGTGTCTTTGGAAGATTTTTCTAATCTCCAAGCTTGCTTTACTATATGTAGTAATCATTCTCAAGGTGTCAGAATTCTCATCTGGTTTGGCTTGATTGCCCGCCAGGATCTGTGCTCGTGTTTTGTTGTCAGCTCTCTTTGCTCCTTGTTCAATATATGACGATTGCTATTCCCTACGATAAAATCTCCTCTTTACTTCCTTAAATTTGGCTCTTGGAACTTCTTCTCTGGAGCAGTTCTATCTAGTGCGGATGAATTCGGCGTTTGGGATGCTTTAATTCAAACCTTAGAGTGGAAACTGGTTCCTTGCAGAACGTTTAATTGTGGCAGTTGTTTTCCAGTCAAAAGTTGTTTCCAATTTGTGATTGTGGACATATACTCGAATATCCAAGAAATCAATCTGCTTGTTATCCATATTGTAAGTAAAGCTTAGGCCACATTCGGTTTGATCGATGGCCTCAAAGTATTCCTCAAATTGCTGCAGTGTGCCATTCCAGGCCATAAATAAATCATTGATGTACCACAGCCAGATGATTATCTTGGAGAGATAATGCTCATATTTTTCACTCCGCACGATTTCCCTCTCCCACCAGCCCATGGTCAAATTCACATAGCTAGTGGAGAAGGAAATCCCCATTGCAGTTCTGCAGGTTTGCTTGTATAGTTGGTGGTTGAAGAAGGAGATGTTATTACACAAGCACATTTCAATCATTTCCAGCACCATCGCTGAATGTCTAGTTTCTTTGATGTTTCTCTGTCTCAAAAAATAGTTTACTGCGTTCAGACCAATTTCATGTTTGATGGAGGTATATAGTGATACCACATCAATGGTTATCAGTAGCAAATCTTGTTGCCACTAGATTTCAGATACTGCCCTAAAAAAATCACGAGTTTTTGATGTATGATGGTAGTGTTTTTACCATGGGAGAGATATAGTGATCAACATATTTTGAAATGTTTTCTAAAATAGATCCACACCTACATTTTACAGCATGGTTCTGAGAGTAATATAATTACCAATTTGTGAGTTGGCTACCAATTATTGATCCTCATTAACTGGCCAAAAATGGAACATCTTGATCTCTCACCCCTCACTACAAAGAAAAAAGTTCCATCTGCGGACCAATGCCTCTGTGGGTGAAGTAGAGAATCTGAGAGTAAGAAAAAAGTTACCTGTATGGGCCCAGTGCCAGGAAACCCTCCCAAAAATTGCTTCAGCTGCAACAAATGCATAGGTGGATGCGTGGGAACACCCACGTTCCATCCATTGTGTGCCTCCCTGCTGCAGAGTAATGCAAGGCAGTGATTTGCGCTGCCTTGTGTTACTCTAGATTTATCAAGCCACACAGGACCATACAAGGTAATTTTACATGGCTTGATAAGACTCATTTAGGTTTTGAGTCACCCTAACGTTCCCTTGCTTGGCGCAAGGTTGACGCAAAACCTTGATAACTATGGGCCCTTGTCTCTTGCTCACTCCTTCCTTCCTCCTTTGTAGCTGTGATTCTATCTTTCTCTTCCTCTTTTTTTTTGCCTTCTCTCTCTTGCTCTGGGTCATACTCTGATGATTAAAAATACGTTCTGGTACCTAAAAATGAGAATGAGGGCTGGTGCTCACCACCACGGCCACAAATTAAGCATTGCAGAAGTGGAGCTGTGCAACATGCTGGTATGTTGAAAAAACTGCATAGTATAGCATCTGCACAAAGATAATTATGACAGATGTCCTTGACAAGCAAGAAAAATGTTCTTCAGCAAAAGTAACATTTTGTGAAATTAACTTCAACCTACAAAATCTAGCATATTTCAATATGCAGACCACAGTCGATGTTTGACAACAAAAAAGGATACTTTGAACTTTTAGCAATGCAAATGGGAATTGCAAATGAAACAGATAATCATTTTGGTAATTAGGTGAATAGGAGATTCGGGTCAAGACGTAAAAGTATAAGTGCTACATTATCCAACATATATATGCCGATTACTGCAGTCATATCAGATAGATGACTAGCCACAAATCACAAGGTTGTACATTGAAGAAACCACAATGTTGAGTGACTAGTGACAAGGCATTATTATGTAATATATATAGTCAAATGGCAATTACACATCAAACAAATATGTATATATATATATATATATATATATATATATATATATATATATATATATTACCTACTGGCGGCAGCCAGTAGGTAGTTATAGTTAGGACCTAGTTTCCATAGGCAAAGCGTCTTTTGATTTGCCAATAACTTTGGCGTCGTTTGACAAATCTTCGCGAAGTTTTCAAAAGTAATGGGGCGCTCCAGTCAGCTCCTGTCTTGAAAGTTTCGGGGTGATTCGTCAAGTGGGGGCCGAGAATAAAGGGGGATCCCAAAACGCATTTTCTCCATGTTAATTTCCATAGGAACTTTAGACAAAGCTACAGCCCGAACAGCTGAACGGAATCACACCAAATTTGGCAAAAAGGTAGGTCTTGGTCCGGAAAGCGACCTTTTTTTTAAATGGTGTAAATCCGTTCAGTAGTTCCTGAGAAATTAAAAAAGACAAATTTCAATATCTGAGCACTGAGGAGGGTTTGCGAACCCTCCCGAGCATGAGCTGACTTCTGATTGGCTGCCAACACTCCAAACCAGGAAGTGTTGGCAGCCATCTTGTGACTCGGTAACCGAGTCACAAGAAAACAGAAGAAAAAAAGGTGACAAACAAGAAAAGGGGGCAGGGTAGAAACACCCTAGGCCTGCTCAGGGGGTCCCACAAGGACCCCTAGGGCCAAAAAAAGCATTTATTTTTAAAATGGCCGAATTCACGCTGGGTGCGCGAATGCGGGCGAATTTGTTTTAAAAAACGTGCTTCGTTCTTTAAAGTCCCCGTGTTGGCCAGGTCCCAGGGGCAATGCCAAATTAATTTGCGGGGGCCCGTGGGGGCCCCCGCAGCCCTGGGGACCACCACCTTCCCGGGGCTTTCTTTAATTATATGCGGGGGCACACGGCCCCCCTGCAGCCCCGGGGGCCGCCACCTCCCCAGGTCTTTGCTTTATAAATGTGTGGGGGGGCTCCTGCCCCCCCACACTGCCCCAGAGACCACCACCTCCCCTCCTTTGAAAATGATGGGAGGGGGGGCCGCGCGGTCCCCCTCCTGGAGCCCTGGATGGCCCAGGGGACTTCCACCCCCCAGGGCTGGCTCCTGCAATGTCCCAGGGTGCCCACCCCCGGGACATTGCAGTTTGCTATGGCAGGCGGGAGCAAGGCTCCTGCCCTGTCATAGCAAACTCTGCTTTGCTTCATTGAAGCGAGAGCAGGAAAACCTGCTCTCGCTTCAACAAACCAAAGCAGGATTGCTTTTGAGCAAGGGGAGCTGCATGTCAACAACTCCCTTTGCTCAAAAGCAATGCCGGCTCCCGCAGGAGGTGGAGAGCTGGCGGGACCGTGGGGGCATTGGGGCTCCCCCACGGACCCCAATGCAAAGGGCCGGCCCCAGGGGATGAGGTCCCCGGGGCCAGGAGTGGCCTGGGAGGGGGGCCATGCGGCTTCCCTCCCTTTAAAAAAAAAAAAGAATGGCCGGGCCCCGGGGGATGGGGTACCCGGGGCCAAAATCAGCCTGGGGAAAGGGCCGCGTGGCCCCCTCCTCAAAAATAAAATAAAATTATTAATGGCCATGCCCCGGGGGATGGGGTCCCCAGGGACAAAAGTGGCCCAGGGAAGGGGGGCCACACCGCCCCCTTCCCTTTAATTATGTATGAAAAAAGGAGGCCATGCCCCGGGGGATGGGGTCCTCCGGGCCCAAATTGGCCTCGAGAGGGGGGCCACGCGGCCCCTTCCTGTTTTTTTTTTTTTTTTAAAAGGGGTCAGGCCCTGGGGCATGGGGTCCCCAGGGCCCCAAAAATAGTAAAAAAGGGGGCCACACAGACCCCCTTTAAAAAAAAAAAAAAAAAGCCGGCATCACCCCGGAGGTCCCGCCCCCTCCCTGCACCACTCTGCAAACGCGCCCCCTGGCGCGTTGTAAGATGGAAAATTAAGTCCCCATGAATACTGAGGGTCCCTGGGGGAGAACTAGCCCACCAGGTACCTCCAGTAAGCGCCACATAGTTGGTTTGCAGAGAGGTGGTCCGAGGCCATGCCCCTTTTTACACCACTCTGCAAACGCGCCTCTTGGCGCACTGCTGGTGGGGCGATGAGGTCCTCTTGTGTCCTGAGGACCTCAGGACACAAGTGGACTTCATCCCCCAAGCAGCAGTGCGCCAGGAGCCACGTTTACAGAGTGGTGTAAAAAGGGGGCGTGGCCTCGGACCACTCTCAGCAATCCAGGTGTGTGGCGCTTACTGGAGGTACCTGGTGGGCTAGGTGGCCTCCAGGGACCCTCAGGAATGAAGGGGACTTAATACCCCAACTTAGAACGTGCCAGGAGGCGTGTTTGCAGAGTGGTGGGCAAAGGGGGCGTGGCCTGCTAAGAGAACTTTGCAACAAGGCCTCTTTCTCCTTCTCTGTTGGTTCTTTGTGCACATCTCTTGCTTCTTTCTGCACCTTTCTTCGTCTTTCTGGACTTCTGTTGCCTCTTTCTGTATTTCTCTTGCTTCTTTCTGTGCCTTTCTTTCTCTTTCTGCACATGTCCTACCTCTGTAGGCATAGTTAGAAATTAGCATTTAAAAAACCTTTGAAATTCACTGAAAAAACCATAGGTTTCAGGGACGTTATAGTTAGATATTAGCATTTAAAAAACCTTTGAAATTCACTGAAAAAACCATAGGTTTCAGGGACGTTATAGTTAGAAATTAGCATTTAAAAAACCTTAGAAATTCACTGAAAAAACCACAGGTTTCAGGGACGCTGTAGTTTGTTGGACATTTCACTCATACAAAACCAGAGAAATTCGGCCGTTATAGTTAGTTGAGCTAACTATAACCCGCGTCCCCGCAATGCACTGCTGATGATGTCACATATTACATCATTCATGACATGGTCAGTGACATCACTGATGACATCACTGATGACATCACTGATGACATCATCCACGTGATATTCTGATGCACCTCCTCACACCCTAATATAACCTTTGACACACCCACTCTAAAATACAGACTACCATTTTCGAAACCATAGACACACCAATACCAGTTACTACATACCCACTCACTGATTCCTAGGTCTACACACATGTCCACTCATTCACCCATACAGTCACTCATACATGCAGACACTTATCAATACAGCACTATCATTTGCACTCATACACCTATACAGACACTCACACATCGCCGCTCATCCATAGAGTTACCCACACACCTAGTCAGTCATGCAAAGAATCAATCACACTCCCATTTATTCACCTATACAGTTATATACACACACCACCTCACTTATTCATACAGATACTAACACATACTTAGTCTCTTATACAATCACTGATACAAGCACACACTCATCCATACAGCCACTCTCACAATCACTCACTCTCACATATAGTGATTTATATACCCCAACACTCACATATACTGCCTTTCACATATGTAGTTACTCACACATGTACCACTGAGTCAACTTTTCACTCACCAACGCACCCATACACACATTCACCCACCCCTACAGCTCTTCACAGATGCACTCTTGAACCCATACACCCAGTGAATTACCCACTCACACATCTATGCACAGAGTCACACACCCCCATCCACCCACACAGACACTCAGGCACCCATACAGATACTCAGACAACCAATCAATAACCCATATAGACACTCATGTAGCTACTCACCAACCCATGCAGCCGCTTACATACCAACTAACAGACTGATACAGACATTCACACAGTTTAGTAACTAACCCATGCATTCAGTAAGACACGTTTAATCACTCACTTATACAGTCAGTCACACACCTATTAAATCATCCATTCAGACAGTCATACACCCACTCATTCTTCAATACACCTTGGCCTATATATATATAAAACATATTTAAACTTTACAGAAACACACAGTCACTGGATGATGTCATCAGTGATGTCATTTGAGATGTCATCAGTGATGTCATCAGTGATGTCACTGACATGCCATGAATGATGTAATATGTGACGTCATCAACAGTGCATTGCGGGGGCGCGAGTTATAGTTAGCTCAACTAACTATAACGGCTGAATTTCTCTGGTTTTGTACGAGTGAAATGTCCAACTAACTATAACGTCCCTGAAACCTGTGGTTTTTTCAGTGAGATATATATATATATATATATTTCAGTGGGGGATGCCATAAAACAAAGGGTGGTGGGGGGTGGAGGGAGTGCCCGGGGAGGAGCACGGGGTGTTAATAATAATAATAATAACAATGAAACTTACCTTAAGGTGCTGGCCGCCTCCCTCGTTGCATTTCCTCTTCTGTTCCTGGTCCCGGCCTCCTCTCCAACAGACTCCCATCCAATCCCCACGCTGCTCTCCTGCTAGGAGAACAGTGTGGGGATTGGCCTATGTGGGCTGAAAAGACGCTCCGCTCCGGCCAAGGAGTCTGTGGGGGTTTCTCCAGCCTGGCTGCATTGAACAGCCTAAGTGCACATGTGTGCTTTGGTTGACCTGAGACGGCCGGCCAAACACATATGCGTACTTAGGGAGTGCATATTGCACTCCTCCTCCTTTGCCCCGCCCTGTCCTGCACAAGCTGGCTCTGAGCCGGCAAATGAAAAATAAAACGATGGTAGAACATCGTTTTATCTGAGCCAGGCATTGGGGCGACGCTCCTCTGCCATTGTGAAGGGGCTGCTGCTGATATATCGGTAACCGAGTCACAAGAAAAAGGGAAAAAAAGGGAAAATTAAGAAAAGGGGGCAGGGTAGAAACACCCTGACTCCCTAGGCCTGCTCAGGGGGTCCCTGTCCCGGCCCAAAAAAACATTTAAAAAAAATAATAATTGGCATAATTCGCGCTGGGTGCGCGAATCCTGCTGAGAAAATAAAAACAAACGAAGCGCAGGCTCCTGCGCTTTGTTCTAATGAGCGCCTGGGTGGGCCAGGTCCCGGGGGCAATGCCAAAATTATATAGCGGGGCCCCGCAGGGGCCCCCGCAGCCCCAGGGACCGCCACCTCCCCGGGGCTTTCTTTAATTATGCATGGGGGCACGTGGCCCCCCGCAGCCCCGGGGACCGAAACCTCCCTGGGGCTTTATTTTGTGGGTGGAGGGGCCTCACAGACCCCCCCCAAGCCCCGGGGACCGCCACCTCCCATGGGCTTTCATAAATTATATGCGGGGGGCCTCGTGGGCCCCCCCAAGCCCTGGGGACCACCACCTCCCTGGGGCTGTTGAAATGATGTGAGGGGGGCCGCGCAGCCCCCCTCCTGGAGCCCTTGATGGCCCTGGGGACCCCCAGCGCCGGCTCCTACAATGTCCCAGGGTGCCCACCCCCGGGACATTTCTGTTTGCTATGGCAGGGCGGGAGCCGTGCTCCCGCCCTGCCATAGCAAACACTGCTTTGCTTCGTTGAAGCGAGAGCAGAAACCTGCTCTCGCTTCAATGAAGCAAAGCAGAATTAGCTTTGGGCAAGGGGAGCTGTGTGTTAGCAGCTCCCCTTGCCCCAAAGCAATGTCGGCTCCCGCAGGAGGCGGGGAACCGGCTGGGACCGTGGGGGCATTGGGGCTCCCCCCATGGTCCCCAACGCTGAGGGCCAGCCCCGGGAATTGGGGTCCCCAGGTCCAGAAGTTGCCCGGGAGGGGGGCCATGCAGTCCCCCTTCCCTATAAATATATATAAAAAAGGAGGCCATGCCCCGGAGGATGGGGTCCCCGGGCCCGAAATAGTCAAAATTGCCCATTCTGGCGTATGGGGAACAGGTAGCCTTACAGTAGTGAAAAACGAAATTGGGTGTAAGTCACTACCAGGACATGCCACACACACCAAGGCATGTCCTACCTCACACATACAATGCACCCTACCATAGGGGTGACTTACATGATGCCAAGGGAAGGTTCAGGGGCTGGGAAGTGGGTGCACTTCACAGCCAAGATGGCAGTTCTGGACTGCACACAGACTCTGCAGTGGCAGGTCTGAGACACAATTTACAAGCTGCTTCTGTGGGTGGCGCAAACCAGCGCTGCAGGCCCACCAGCAGCATTTGGTTTACCAGCCCTGGGCACACTCAGGCCACACTACTAGGGACTAACAGGTAAACCAAATAAGCCAATCATGGATATACCAATTCACATGTCATATTTACACAGGGAGCATTCGCGCTGTGGCACTGAAGGGCAGTGGCACAGCGCCCAGAGCATCTAACACCAGCAAAAACAGGGGGACAACAGCGAAAAATGGAAGGGAGACCCACGCCAATGGTGCCAGGTCTAACAATTGTTCAATATTGTTTAATTATTTTTGCATTTTTGGGGATTAGTTTATCATGGATTATCTAGTCTGTATCTTAATGGGCTGTGTTGGCTCAAATCAAAGCCAAACCTTTGTTTTTATGCACGGGCTGTGTGTACAGAGAGCTCTATTAACCTGAGATGTATCCAGGACATTCCACTCTTTTAGAGAGCTCAGCTTGGTACAGAAAGAGGCAAACCTTGTTCACTTTTTGTGAGCTGTACTGTCTGAAAATCAGGCTCGAACTTGAAAAAATATTGTGTTAAATTATTCATTTTACACACTGGATGCACATAAAAAATGTTGCTCGGCTCTATGCCAAACCAACACAGCCCATCATGACATTTCTGTAGTGAGGAGGAAGAAAGCTATGTTTGGATCTTGTACAGCTAAACAACTGTGAGTAATGTAATTTTTTTCTTTCATGTATGTATACGTTTGTGGTGCTCATTAAAAAAACATTATTAAAGTATTCTATTTGTTAGTTTTAAGGGTTTAATGTTTACTAGTAAATGTAACATTGGCTTAGTATAATACAAAAGAAATACATTGTACTTTTTCTAATGAGAATGTTGATTATCAGGTTTAGTTACTTTTTAAATTTTCTATTGTATGCAATACTTCTGTATGGTTTGTATGGTTCATATTGTGTTTTAGCATATGGTCTATTCTAAACAATGTTTGTTGCAGCATTTTTCGGTACTTTGTTTTTAAGAACCTGCCTCTTTCTAGCATAATCACCACCATTTTTTGGACTGATGTTGCTGTTATATTTTTTACTCTGCACTGGATCTCGGCTAACCAGGCCCCAGTGTATGTTCGCTGACCCCTGAAACATGTTGAAATTGTCTATACTCATCATATTTAACTTATCAAGTCAAGTCAAAAATAACTTTATTTCGGCCGAAGCCATTAAGTTCCAACAGGAAACAATAAATACATAATAAAAACAACTGTTTCTATAAAAGCTGCACAGATAACAGTGTGGGTTTACACTATTTAAACTATACATGCATACAAATGATACCAACTTCAACGTCTGTAGGTAAGCGGTAATTAATCCAACAAGCCCATGAGAAACATTTAGGTCCCATCAATTGTCCACAGACAGTCTTATCGACCACATTAACCCCAAACATTTAGCTACCCCACAAACATGCAAGGTAGAAGGGTTCATCTTCAGAAGCCTCAAAGCGACAGAATGGCTAATAGTGCGCAACTGCCTACAAATGGTTGCCAACCAGGCTGAGAGGGGCTGGGCATAAGGCAGACATACACATAAAACATGCGGTACAGACTCAACATGAGTACTACAAAATGGACACATAGCAGACTCTGATCCCGCGCATTGTTTGGTAAATGACCTGAGTGGCAATGTCCCCACTCGAAATTGGTGACATAATTTCCTATCAAACGGGGTAGTGATCAAGTCCCAGTATTTCTCTAGACAATGCGTCGATTTAGAATTAAAAAAAATACCATTTAATGTACCGACAACCTTTTGTTCCGCCCTGCTTGCTACTAGGGCCTAATAGTGTTTCTTCATAGCATCCTTGGATGGCATGGGGGCTGCCCCTGGATGTGACTAACGGTCGCCAAGATCAAGGGCAAGCAACAGATTCTTCATGGCTCTCAAACAGGGAATTTGATAAAATCTATCCACTCTAATAATATATTGTAGAGCCACAGCATAATGTACCAGCTCTGAAGTGGACCAGTTTCTCCGCCAGAATAGTAAAGGTCATACTGTGGCTTTCTTGGTTACTTTTTTAATGGCCATATTCAAATGGAGGGGGAGCATTAGGGCACTAGGGGGGAGGGGGGCTAATGCTTTCATAAATCTACTCTCTGAGCGCCCTATAGCAGTGGCATCACCAAAACCCAATAACTCAGCCCCATAGAGCGCGGCACCCAGTGTCTTGGCTACATAGACCTGCAAAACGGAGCCTGTAGGTTTAGTATAAAAAGTATGATATTCCTTTAAAATAGCTTCAGCAATCTGCCTATGCTTCAGCAAGACTATGTTAAAATGGGGGCACCATGACAGTGTTGGCGTGAGTTTAATCCCCAAGTAAGTAAACGAGTCAGCTCTCTCTAGAACCTTTCCCCCTAAAACTAAGGAGCCCTTGACCTTCCGACGATTAGTGAGGACCGTGAATTTTGTTTTAGCAATATTTATTTCTAGTCCATGGTCATTACAGAAGGCACCCAATTTATTGAGAAGTTGTTGAAGGCCACTCAGAGTTTTTGATATTAAAAGGGTGTCGTCTGCGAATAGCAAGATTAAGGATTTAACATTAGCTAAGAGAGGGGCATCCGCAGAACAGTCTGACAGATACTCAACCAGCCCATTTAAATATAAGGATAAAAGAGTAGGGGCCAGTACACACTCCTGATGTACTCCTTTCTCAGTTTACTGGCCTGGGGCCGCCCATCTGGCCCGGGTATATTTATTGTCATGCAGCCTGACCAACAAGGAAAGTACTTTAAGAGACAAACCCATCTCCTTCAGGACCCACCACAACTTTTGTTGTGGTACCAAATCAAAAGAGTTTTTTAGATCAACAAAGGCGACATACAAGTCACCGCTGTTGATCAAAACCGTCTTTCAAAAGATCAATGCAAACCGGAAAACCTGATCAATTGTTGAGGTTTTAGCCCCAAAACCTGCTTCTAGTGGGCTTATGATATCATTGTCTAATGCCCAAACTTGTAATTTTAGCTAACACAATTCGGCAAAAGACATTTTCAATACCATCTGTAACTTATCTATAAGTTCTTAGTGTATGGTACAAATTGAACCCAGGGCATGTACGTTAAATGTCACTATGGACTGCAGCACATATTGTGCCTTCACTAAAGGGACAATGCAAAACATGACTGCAAGTGGGCCACCAGTAACCTAGCTATGCAGGGTTAAACTGTAAATTCAACCTGTCAAAATAACTTCTTTTGGCCGACCTAAGCCATCCTTTTAAATACTAATACGCACCCTTAAGTAGGCCTTAAATGTCCAAAAGGCAGGGTGCAGAGTATTTGAATAGCTCCTTGATTAGGTGTGAACTGGGTCCTACAGCTAAGACAAAGGGCTTAGGTGTAGGGAGGCATCTTGTTCCTCTGCCTGGATGACCATCTGGGCGTTGCCTAGGAACTTAATTATCTTTAAAGGGGCCTGCCCTGTCACAGGCAGATGTTGCTCACACCTGGGAGTGCCCCCTCTCTTGTCCTTCGAACTAGCCAGGCACCAATGCCAGTGAGAGAGGAGCTGCCCCTTGAACTGGTTTTGAGTGGCCACAGGGGAAGGGTTACTTATTTCCCTGGCCACACCTCTAGGGTGGGTACAGGAGCTCTGTACAAGGGAAGACATGTTCTGCCATGTTGGATTTTAGTAGAGAGGGGCACTGTGGGATTGCTCACAGGAGGGCACACAGAAACTGTTGCAAAAGTGAGTAGGGTTGCCGCTGGGAACTTTTTTCCTAATGGTTAGGTTGGGGCCAGGAGACATCCCTATCCACTGGCTAGTGCCAGGCATAAGTGTGGTACAGAAGGGCACCCTCTTCAGAACACTGCTGGACCTGTGGAAGACAGAAGACTGAACCTGCTGTTGTGAAGTGTGAGGAACAGCTTAATTGCTGGACCTGCTCCCATGTTTACCTAGGACAAAGAAGTGGACTCCAAGGGACAAAAAAGCTACAAAAAGACCACTGGACCTGCCCTGGACCCTTCTGGTGTCTTCTGTTGGAGTGAGTCCTGACTCCCAAGTGCTGTTCCCGAGATCCTGGAACACTTGGCTGGTGTTAGAGTGTACTCCTCCTGCCCAACCCACAACTGCTAGGACAGAGAGGTACTTTGCCAACATTCTGCTTGAAGAACCGTCCAAGACCAGGGTTGCCCTCAAAGCCGCAGCTGTCAATGTGGAATCACTGGTCGGCATAAACATGCTGATTGCCCCGCAGTTGTCACTTTGTGCTTTTTGGCGTTATTTTCATTATTGCATATTTGGTGCCATGTTGTTCATTAAAATATTGTCAACTTGTACAAATGGAAGTGTGATTTTTATGGCGTGTTGTTTTTGACTTTTAAAACTGTTTTGTTGCTACTAAATGCGTTATACACTTTCTTAAGTTAAGCATGTCTGCTCTGTCCCATAGCTCCCAAGGGTTGAGCTCAGGTTTAAATTACTGAAACCTTTACTGGACCTAACAAGAATAGTGTCAATACTATTTGTGGTGGACCACCATCCACCCCTAATAATAATCCACATTTTCACATTTACATATTATGTGAGGTTTTCTTGCATGCAGAACATGTAGTTTTTATGTTAAAAACGGTATGTCCAAGAATGTAAGAGAAAATCCTGGACTAGGTGAATTACTTTGTTAATACAAATATTAAAAATCTGGTTGTAGTAATAATATTTTACTTTAGTGTATGTAGTTAGTTTTTTTATCAATGGTTTTTGTGGGTAAGGTTAGATGAGGGTCCAACCTATTGATGCTAAATAGTTTAGCTCAGGGTTTGTTTTCAAACAGCTGTGTCCATTATGTCTTGCATGTGTTTTGTTTGTCTGATTTAGTTGTCTCTAATGTCTGATAGCTGTGTTCTTTTTTTACATTTCAGTAAATTGGTAGAGGTTGGGATGGTGTCTCACCATGTTCACCTGGAAATAGTCGTGGCACCTTTGATTAGCACTGATTGCTATGGCATCTCTCTTTGGTGTACTTTCATGGATGCTTCACCGTGAAATGTGGTACCTGGATTGGTGCCTGTGACCTGCACGATGCAGAGACAAACCAAGATGTCTTCAAAATAACCTAGGGAAAGGCAACATTTGTATTAATTTATTTTGTAGTTCTGGAACTCTATCATTAGATTGTAATGATTGACTACTTCATTGAGAAGAACAAAAGTAAAATCAGTTTTTTTAGCTCAAAAGAAAATTTGCTGTTTGTGGAATATTCCACACTTAGGATCAGATTAAAAAAGAAATCTGTAAAATTACAGAAGAAATATCTCCTCCTCTGCCTGGTTGTGATTTCCTGTCTTTATAGTGGAAAGCTGCTCCAGGCACGTTTCCAGGTGGACTCTGGAAGGTTCCTTTATTTGTCCTCCTTATTTATGTTTTAGGACAGCAATATGTGGTTTGTACCATACTCGGGTCGTATTCGCTGTCACAATGTACGTGCTATGCACAACAAACAAATTGGTGTGATGAAATGTTTTCCCAATGAAGGATTTAAGTCTACGTTATGATAAACATAGACAAAACGGAAACATAGAGGGGAATATGTACAAGGGGATTGCACCACCGGAATGACACTTTTACCGACGTTCCAGTGGCGCAGTGCCCTGCTCCATATTTACAAAGTGGCGTTAAACCACTCTTTGTGGCTTAACGACACTTTTTAAATATGGTACCCTTTTCACGCAGGTATCTGCGCGAAAGGGGCGTGCACTGGGTGTTGCTGTGGTCGTTCCACCGCAACACCCATTGCTTTTTGAGGCTGCCCCAGATTTACAAGGATGTGTAAATCTGAGGCAGCGCCAAAAACTAATGTCACACAAAAGCAGGCGCAACAAGGAGAAATACTTTTTTCTCCTCGTTTGTGCTTTTTCATAGAAAGATCAAAACGCCATTAATGATTATTTTTGTGCAAAAACAATCATTAAATAATGGTGATTTGCTACCTCTATGTGTACTGATGAATGCAGCACACATAGAAGCAGCAAATCACCATTATTGTTTGAGTATGTGCAGGAAGGGACACCTTCCTGCACATAAGCAATCATCCCTGCACTCTGGCGCAAGGTGTCTGTGTTGGCACTAGGCAGCTAGTTTTAGCGCTAGCACTAGGGAAAACACAGGGGTGCGCCGTATTTTTGTAAATACAGCATATTCCTGCATTTTGGAAATGGCGCTGCACACTATAAATAGGAGTCTGTTGCTGGTGACATTAAATTCCCATACTAATGGTGGGAAAAAATTGGCATATGATAACTTGTCTTCTCTGTCTAATGAATTGATATATAATTAGGTCGAGCCTGAGTCAGCGCGCATGTGCTGCTCTGACGAGCTGCTGTAGTGGAGTATGGAAGAGAAGTCCCGCCCACTCTTCGCCCATATTTGTCATTGGCTTCTGTCTTTGTCCTTCATAAATGCAGGCTTCTGATTGGTTAATAGGCTTTTTAGTCCATCCTTAGTACTGCCTTGTCTTCATTTGTAACCTCCCATGGCTACTGGCCCCTTTGCTTCGGATGTTACACAGCACGTCTTATTTAGTCTTGTAAGCACTATTTTCTTCATTGAGTTTCTGTACCTGCAGGCACAACGACGTGCTTGGGTAACATTGAGCGCGCCATGCGCGCTGCAAATATTTTTTTATCTTTATTTACATTGGCTAAAATCGCCGCACATATTTTTTTAATCTTTATTCACTTCGGTTAAAAGCGCTGCACTCGCGCTCTAACTGTAAACAGCTTAAGCTAAAGCGCTGGTGCTGCAATCACAGGAAGTTGTCCCGACGCTGGGATTTATTTGGCCTCCCCATGCCACAAAAGCAAAAAAGTATGTTTTCATGTAGAAAATGCGCTTGTCATGTAAAGCGCTTTAATGCCGGCAGGTTATGTTCACACTACATAAAGCGACAAAAAGTACCAATTACGCACTCCACATATGACTCAAACTTTCCCGAAGTGCGTCAGCCACTCTCACAGACAATAGTAGTGTATTCTAGCACAGGGTTGCATCCTTACACTTCCACTGAAAGAGCGACAGTTTGCTGCATGGCTAAATACTTAGGCCCCAAAGGCGAGACCGATTGCATTGCAAATGCTTGTTTTAAGGTTAAAGGCTACATTCTGTACGTTTGAGGGATTAGGTGAAAGTGCAATTGTGATGTATTTTTTTACACTGAGGGGAACACCAACTGGTCTCGTTTCATTCAGTTTAGTATCGCACTCTCAGAAGCCATTTGAGTAATATTTAGTACACTTTTAATATGTTTAGTCATTTGTAGTGTTTCTTGCTACATTTGGGGGTTAAACGGATAATAATAGTAGGAATGTCCCATATAACTTAAGAGTGGTTTCCTTTTTAGGATGTAGTATATGTTTGTTCAGTTTACATTTGGGGTCTCTAAATTATATATTTTTAGTTTTCTGAACATTTTACCATTCA
The DNA here is from genome assembly GCA_963921515.1 of Calotriton arnoldi. NCBI lineage: Eukaryota > Metazoa > Chordata > Amphibia > Caudata > Salamandridae > Calotriton > Calotriton arnoldi. Next base: position 299,951 of record CAWUFW010008084.1, read on the forward strand.
TTTTGTATTTATAATCAGTTTAAAAAATATTTTTGAAACTGACTGATGGGGAGGAAAATACACGCCACCAAGTGGCAGGAGCATTGGGAGACAGTGGCGCTAGGTAGTGGAGCCTACGTGAAAAGAAAGTGGGATGGGGATGTAGGGGGGGACTTTGGAGGAGGAACACAGAGAGCGTGGGTGTTTATGTGAAGGGGGAAAGCAGCACACATGAAGGAGAGAGAAAATAGAGACATTCACTCCCTTGAAGTGGTGAAAGCGTAAGAAACAAGAAAACAAATAACCTACCATGAAGTGCTGGAAGGAAAAGAAAAATGTAAGGTGTCTGATGTGAAGCTGTTGAGGGATATGTCACCTAATCACAATAATGCTAAAGAAGCTATGCTCCAGGAAAGGGACAAACACAAGAAAGGGAAAGCCATAGAATAAGAATGACAAAAAACACAACGAATGGTAATCAGTGGGCAGACCCAAAGTCCAAAGCACACTGTTACCACTGGTACTGTGCACAATAGCTTTTCGAAAACACACAGCTAACAGCTGTCTGTAGCTGAGACCCAAAAAAGATTCGATCACACATGGTTAGTACATGCTTTTTGTAGACGATTCTTTGATTCTGATAACGGTGATGCATGTTTCATGCGTTTATAAAAGCCTCAGGAAGAATCATTGCAGTTCATCGCATTTAAGGTTGTGTTAGAAATGTAAGATGCAAACCATTGATGACACTTGCTATAAAAACATATCCCACAAATAAACCTGTAAGACAACAATGCATAACTTTTCAGATGTTATGAAAGTTTATTACTATTGAACGTGTAGTCTTCAGTGCCAAATTAACATGTCAACCAAGGGTGGTGCACCCGGTAGTGTACTGTGGATTTTTAAATGCAACAGTAATTGAACATGTATCAGACACTAAATATCGGGTGGCCAGGAGTTCAGAGCATAGGATAGTACATATTTAACTAGAAAAAGGAATACATTTTATCCTCTTCAATAAACATACCAATTAGATTATTTTCAACTCTCTTAGACATTTAATAGGGTTCCCTATTCATTTTTACAATCATTCAACAATGTATTTTTTTCATATCACATATTTACAGACAGTTACAGATTTTTACACTGAATATTCAAAAATTCTTGTAACTGTACAAAAGACTATACAAATCTCGGACATTTAAAACATTTTATATCAACCTGAGCACTGAATGATTTGTAGGAAAATATATACTGGATCAGCGATCTAGCTATTCAAGGTGCATTCATTTAGCAATCGTCTCACTATTAGTCAATTGTAACAATGATGTGGCAAAATAAAACAAAAGCAACACAATTGAATTTGAAAAAAGCTGAACTCAATGCAATGGCAAAAGTACCCGGAAACTGGTTATCTAACAAAAGTTTTGAAAATTGTTAAAAAAAAAAAACAACGAAGAAAGATCTGCTTCTGAACAAAAAGTGCAATTTTCCATCAAAATAGTGAATTGTCCACTTGGCATATGTTTGGGATTCCACCTCAATTTCATGGTTAATAGTATTTATCCCTTTTTCTTAATATGTGAAATACTTTTTCCTTATGGAGTTCCTTAACACCCACAGAAATGACGGGCCTCATTTCTGGCATTTTGGTGTAGGGCAACGCAGCAAGGAACCTTGTTGCGCTGCCCTTCACCAAAGTGAAAGGGCAGGAATGCATCGTATTTGAGCAACATCGTTCCTGTCCTTTCTGCCTGCAGTGGCGCCGTTTTGGCAGCCAAGCGCCAGCGTAGGCTCTGTTTCAGGCAGGATTGTTTTTGTACAGGAAGGGGCATCTTCCTGGACAAAAACAATCCTACAAGGCATTTTCCTTTTTCTAGGTGGAAAGAGGAAAAATCAAGGAGAAAAGAATATATAATTTCTCATCCTTACACCCTCACCTTGGGAGGCGTACAGATTTGACGCTTTCCCATGTTTACATCACTTTGCAAATACGTGGCAGCATCAAATTCCATGGGTGCTGCGTACAAAAACCCACCGCAATGCCCGTGGAACGCCTACCGGGCACAGAGTAAGGCGAAGCTGCGATTTTCTCTGTGTTGCCTTACTCATGATTTATGAGGTCACTCAAAGCCTCGCAGGGTGGCTTTGCCTGGCTTCATACATCTTTATCAGTGCCCTGCGTCATGCATGTACCACTTTGCATGGTGCAAATAACGTGTTTCCAGCTATTTTCCTTAGTATCTTAATTGCTGCAGCATTTACATCTGATTTAAATGAAGGTTCGGAGGTGCGGATACGTGTGGGAATGACAGTGTAAATGTTTGTGCATACACAAAAAACAACCTGTTCTATGGTTGTTCACAATAGTTGTTTTGCCCACTGTCCTGACATTCTTGCACGGATTTACGAACATTTTGCGCTGGGTTTGTGTCACAAAAGTGATGCAAACCGGCATACTTTACAGCGCAAAATTTGATTTGCAGTGGAAAGTTGCCTGAAAGTAGCACAAAGCAGTGTTCCTTTCCCCCAAGGGAGTGTTCCATTGGTAAGACATGGACATTCCCATGCAACCACCTATGGTTTTTTACACGAAACCCTGTCTACTAACAATTGTCAGGGCCACTGGAATTATGCGGCAGGAGAGGGCCCAAGTATGCGGCAGGTTTGAGTAAATTATGTGGCTAGGAGAGCCCAATTATGCAGCATAATGTGGCATATTTTGTAATAGTATTACTTCATTATTTGCACCTCATTAGCACCCGTTTAACACCCAAATGCAGCAATAAGCAATAGAAACGTGATCAGTGCAGCTTTGATAAAGTGCCTTTCACTGTGCTGCAACACGTGTCGCTGCATTTTTAGTAACGTTTGAACCATCTGAGGTAGAAATAAAAAAAAACATTAAATCTTCAGATTATTCTGCAGATGATGAATTATGTCACAAGTGCGGCAAATCTATAATTATGCGAAAATTGCTCCACAATCACATAATTCCAGTGGCCCTGACAATAGTAGGCAGGGATTGTACCAAACAATAACGCCACTTTGAAGCAGGCGTTCAAAGGAGAAATGCTTTTATTTCTTCTAACTTTTCCCACTTTGCATGTCTGCTGCATAAATGGGGAACGTTTTAAAGTTAGTCTAAGCATAGTATTTTGGCTTGGAAGGGAACTCTTCCAGTACAAAACCAATGCTAGACTCATGCTCACACCCTGCTCTCTCCCTGACACGAAACTCATGACATCTTTATAAATCTTGGCCTCTGTCTCTTATGAGTGTGCAAACGTCTGTGTGGTTGTAAGATCTGGCATGGACAAGTACATACATCCTAGCTTTAAATTTAGTTTTACATGAACATTTGACACTTTTTCCACATATGAGCAGAAAGGCATTAGTTGGATTGTCATGAGACAGGCACTCTGGATAGTGTGCATGTGGTGTGTTGCACATTTCTATGCATACTACCACACATTCCCACTATGGAATATATGCCCCAAATAGGAGTGTATATGTTGGAGATAACCATGTTTCCATTCTCACTATTCAGAGCACCCCATTATGGAATGTGTGCGTCAATGGGAGTTCAGATGCACACTGTTTTAGGGTGCATGCCATAATGTGCAGTGCATCCTTGAAGAGTGACAGTCTCACTCACCACATTTTCATGGTGCGTGAGATGGCTCTGCAGCCTGGATGGCCTTGTAGCCTTTGCATCTTTGGGAGTGAGTGTTTACCCTCCACAGCTAAAGCTAAGGAAGCATCAATGCAAATGAAGACAGTGCAACTCCTGCTGCAGCTTTCTGTATCTCTGCTGTTGCTGCCAAGACAGCCTTCACCAGAGTGCCAGAGTCACACATCAAGTGCATCCTATGGTCCCTTGTTTTTCCACTGCCAGTGGCCCAGGGTCGGCAAGATTTATAGACCTAAACCCTCATGGCGGCATCCCCCCTCCCCCAACAGGAAGATTATCTTAACACGGGGCAAGTCCTCTCATTGGTGATGTGTATGACACGCACAGATAGCCCAATTAACAAGGAGACCACCTCATGTAAGGGCGGAATTGTCCTCAATGAAAGCATTGATGCAGGATATCCATCAGCAAATGCAAAATTACAGTAGGGTGCTGGCAAAGTTACAGTACATGGTGCACTGAAGCAGTTGATGTACTGTACTGGTACACTGCTAGTATAAGAAACATTATATGGCAGCACAAAGTATTCACGCATTATCTGAAGGTAAATCTTGTATAGTAAGGGCGACAGTGAAGCCCGAGGGGCATATTCACAAGGCAATATCGCCGCTTTAGCTGCACTTTTCTGCCGATAAAGCGGCAATATTTTCATCGCAATATTCACAAGCTGTCGCTAACAGCAGTTAGCGACAGCTTTTAGGCGAAAATTACACTTTTAAACATCTCCACTTCTGTCAGCGATAAATAACGCTAATGATATGCAAGGGAGGCGTTCCCTTCCAAATCTGACGTTAACCCAACATTACCCTATTCACAAGGGGATTCCTTATTTTAAGATGACCCAAAAAAGCTATAACTGCAACTAGAGGCAGTTTTTTAAGACCAGAAAATATCAGGTCTTAAAATGGAGATAACATTGGGGCCTCATTTCAGCAGGTTTTGTTGCTGGACCGCGCTGCAAGCAATGTTGCTGCGCTGCCCTGCCACAAAATTACAGGGCAGGACTGCGCACCATCAATGAGATAGTGCGCATTCCTGTGCCCCAGTCATGAAAAGTGTTGCAGCGCTGCGACAAGACTGCGTTGCAACACTTCTCACTATACGCCCTTCTTGCAACAGCATGGATGCGCTGTGCTCACTGGACAGCGCTCCATGACGCAAGTAATGACAGTTACGTCAGGAATCCTGACGTATCTGTCTGCGCTAAAGTCACGCATTGCTGCAGTTGTGTCACAACCATGACGCAGCTCCAGCAATGCATGGGCCAGCCTATCCCTGTGGCACTGCGTCACCCTCACGCCTGCCATCAGGCAGGCGGAAGGTACTGACGCAGTGTAGTTCATGAGGGGTGCCCGAATGTCGACGCTATTGGAGATCCATCGTTGTTGGTTGTGCGCTGCGGTGTCATCGTTTGGAAGCAGTGGCGGGATGTTGGTGCTGAGAGAGTTGACGAGACGTCCAATGGTGGCCTTGATCCTGCTGCGAGGGGTTGCGATGATGGTGTTGGCGTCCGGTGGGCAAGGTGAAGACGTGATCTTTCCAATGATGGTTGGTCCAGGAGAGTCCGGTGTTGTGGCTGAAGTTGAAGCTCCCGCTTGCGGCGGTGACGTGCTCGACCGTGTGTCCTGCTATGTGGCCTGTTGATGTGAGTTGCTGCTTGCATCTGATGTTGGCGACCTTCCCCAGAAGGCGGTGGTGTCCTGGTCAATGGGGTTGTCCATGTGGAACTTGAGATCACATAGTAGGATGTCGTCGGTGGATGGGAGATCCTGGGGTACAATGAGGTCAACAATCGTATTTGAGAATGTGGGGCCAATGTCCGGGGGGCCTGCACATGAGTGTGCCTCAGTGGATGTGCTTGGGCTTTGTACGGATCTGGGAGTTGAGGTGGTCCATGGTCACCCTTGGGTCAATAGAGTGCGTGATCAGTCGGAGTGTGCCTCTGTAGGTGATGGCAATGCCTTGTCCTTGAAGGTCGAGCTGCTCCTTGCAGGTGATACTGCAGCCGTCAGTGATGACGATGGCGATGTCCGGTCCGGAGCAGAGGTTGGTCCTGGCAGGCGAGGTGGCGTCCAGGGTTGATGGCGAGGAGGGTGCTGGCGTTGTAGCGGTGGAGTGTCCAAGAGGAATGCTACTTGGTGCTAAGCACGGTCCAGGGGCAGACGGACGCAAACGGGCTAGCCTATGGGTTGCCTTTGGCATGGGAGACGTCCAGTACAACGCAGGCAGTACATCATTAACTACGCAACTCCGACAACGCAGGTGCCTTAACATCGCATTCCATTACAAAGAATTGTGAGCTCAGTAATAGGATATTTTTTAGTTTTAGGGTGTGTATGGGTTTTGGGTGTTGGAGATGAATTTGGGGAGTATTATGTTGCAAAAAATGAAATTTGGGGTGTGTTTTGGGGTAAAATATGAAATTTGGAGTGTGTTTTGGGGTAAAATATGAATATTGGTGTGTGCATTTGGGTCAATTTAGAGTTTTGGGTGTGTAATGGGGGCTAAAAAAGGAATCCCTGGGTTCACGTTTGGGATTGGGGTGCAAAGGTTAGTTTAGGGTTGCACTCACTGGAGTTGGAATAGTGATGTTCATGTCTCCGTAATGCAACATCTAACCTACTGTTGCAATGTGCCTAGTATTAGTATGCATTGGAATGGAATGCAATGTCATGTAATGCGTTGTAACTACGTATGTGCCTTTGGCACACAAGTGTTAGTCCCGCTGTGCATGTGCGCACAGCGGCCGCCATTGAGAAGTGCGGGGGGGATAGACAGCTGTGAGGTGGTAAATGCCGGAAAGAATACTGGATGGTGCCTGGACGCGGGGATGTGTGTGTGAGCGGGTGTCGTAAATATTGTAATGAGGGAAGTCTTACCTCGAATCCGGGCCACGTGTCTTCGTAGCTCCTGCTCCCCTGCGTCTGCTTCCAGGAACAGGAATTCGGCAGCCAGGCTCCCTCCCCTGAGTCAATCCCAAAGCTGCAATGCGGCAGTGTGATTGCTAATTTGCAACGGGACAAGTCATGCAGCCAGGGGCCGGAGGGGTAGGCATATTCTCCATGCAGGCTGTAATGCAGCCTGCATTGTGAACAGGGAAGTGCACATGACAGCTTTGGGCGGCCTGAGTGGGCCGACCAAACAGTCATTGTGCACTTGAGTGGGCAAGCCAATACGCCCATGCCCTGCTCCGTGTTTGGAGTAGTCCCACCCACACTCCCAACCCCTGAGGATACATGGCATGATTACATCAGTTAGTTATCATCATGTGATGATTGTTCCTCTTCTGCACTGCTTGAGGCAGTGGGGCAACGCTCTTCCGCCATTGCGGAAGAGCCACCACTGGGGGTGCGTCCTCTACGTGTGATAGGCCTGAGCGACTCGCCCACAGGCCTTCCTGCGATACGTGTCCCAGCTCCTCCTTACCTGGACATTAACACCGTAGAGCAATCCACTGCAATCTCTCCAAATCTGTGACTCAGCCAGCAGGAGCATCAGCCAGGTGTGATTTCACCAGGCTGGGTACAGCAGTCGCCGTCTAGTCCGCTGGTGGACCTCCAGATGCAGTAGAGCAGTAGATGCAGCAGGGCCCCCTTAGGCGTGACGTTGCAGCGCTCATGCAACACACGTTCGGCGTAGCACAGGGGCCTCACCCTCCACAGCGTATGGCCAGCCCAACATCATCCGGTCTATGATGCAGGGAGGCGGCACACACCGTTGGTAATCCCCTCCGTGCACCCCGGTGTAGTGGTGGATCGTAGTATGCAATGCGTACCTCACTACGTTGGTGCGCATGAGCGTCTCTGCCATTAACAGCTCCAAGGGTCGCAAGGCGGTCTTCTCACACAGGTCAGCAACGTGTCTCCATGCATCCTGCCAGACTTCACCACCAGGTACGGGCGATCGTCGCGCATCAATGTTTACCGCCACGGATCATCGACTCCAAAGCTCCTCCACATCCCACTCCAGGCTCCAGACACAGGTCCGAAGAGGTATCAAGGATCCAGACGCAGGTCCAGCGAGGCATCATGGCTCTCATCCTGGGCATCCTGGATGTTGGATGGCTTGCAGGGGTTGTTGATGTGTGCTGCACTTGTTCCTGTCTGCTATATTCTGCATGTCATTGTATTTTATGCCTAGTTACTATTGGCGGTTGACTGGTAGGCAATTTGTTGCATTAGAGGCAAGAAAATTGAAATTTGGGCTGAGTAACGTGAGTTTTCTTGCCGCAAATGGGCCTACCGCTAGTTATCGCCCGATAACGCAGGAATTTCTATCGTCATCGCGCTGATGTTAGCGTGAGTTTTCACACACGTTCCCTGTTACTATCGCCATGTACTGACGGCTTGTTAATACGCCGCTAACATGGCGATAGTATTCAGGGTTAGGCGGCGATAACAAAACTGCTGATAACTTGCGTTGGCGATAGTTATCGCCCGTCAGTGAATATCCCCTAAGTTTCATACGAAGCAGCGGAGGAGTGAGACCCGATTAATCATTCCTGAATTATTGTAGCGCCTCGCAAAATGGGAGCGGCCTCGTGGAGACACAAACGCTTTACAAAAACAGAATTTAAATTGATGAAACTTATAACCGCAGATTTTGGTTTGGTGTTTGATTGCGGAGCAGGTTCGCGCAAAACGCATAATTTAACGCAGTGCAATATATATATATATATATGTATATATATATATATATCTATACATATATATATGAATATCACTGTTAAAGTTACTGATGCCCAAGTCCTCAATGGCACGCATGTTATCGACCTTCGGCTGGATGAAAAGCAGTGTCAAACCATCAACATGCACTTACCACAGAGATTTCTGCAGGTACTTCACTGCCTTTTTTATTTTTATTGTTTTCTATAGCTCCGAAAACGCCTAAAAACACCGTCGGGAGTGCTGGGGGACGGGGCATAAAAGCAAACCGTAAATCGAGATGGGTGTATGTTTGCAATACGGGCGAGGAAGACAGTGAGCAGCACAGAGGGAACACGTGTTGAATCTACAGAAATTATACAAAGGAGGCACAAATTAAAATACCTCGCGGGCGACAACGTGGCCGCCTGGCAGCAGAGGGGGAACTCTCACATGGGGGAGTGGGGCACCCATGGAAAGGGGGGCTCTGCGGCTTTGTGGTGGGAGCGCAGAGGGTCATTGAAATGCAGAAGCTTCGGGAAAGGCCGCAGGGCCAGGTGAAAGGAGGAGTAGCTGCATCTATGAAGTGATGGTTAAAATCCGGAGCCCCTGCGCTGAGACGGTGTGTCACGGGCGTGCAAGGGCGAGTGTAAGAGGGTAGGGGGTGAGGGTGGTGGAGAGAGCCTCCTCTGTGTGATCGAGGAACACTGAGGGAGCTACAGGACTTCAGATGCTGTCATTCTTCAGGGACGCTACAGAATATTTAAAAGAAAATATGTTATTACAGTGCCAACATACTATGGGAATAACTAACAGCGCTACACATAAGCACACAGAATAATGTACCACAAATTAATACAATGGCAGAATCCTTAACATTTGAGGGGCATATTCACAAGGATTCAACTCCGATTTATCTCCACCTTAACGCAACAAAAGTGGAGATAGATTTAACACCCCATTCACAAGCTGGTGCAAACTGCAGACAACACCAGTATTCCCGCGATAACTGCCCCAAAATCTAACACCATGGCGGACACCACCAACTAACCCTAATGAGATGCAGAGTAGGCATTCCCGTACAAAAACACACGAAAAAACAACAACACCACTTTCACAACGAACTGACAGAACTGCGAAGCGAACCAAAAACAGGCGATAAGCCACGGTAGCCGCAGGTATTTAACACCTGCCTCAAGCAGGTGTGAAGACGGACGTCTAGCTGCAGTAGGCAACGGAGCCCAGCACACAGCCATACCCGAAGAACAAACGACGCCATGGAGCTACTCATCATGTAGCTCGGAGCCCCAACAGGGCCACAACACCCACCGCCACCACCCCCAGGACTGCCACCACCCCCAGGACCCGCTCTCCCCCAGACCACCACAGAGGCAGCGTAGAGTAAGACAGCGGACCTACCGAAGCGCACCACTCTCACAGACCTAACGCCCGCGGAAGTCATTGCCCACTACAGGCTCAAAGGACAACCATCCTATGCATCATGACCCACATCGCCCACAGGCTGACGGTCCCAACACAGCGGAGAACAAACATCCCTCCGCAGACAAAGCTGCTGGCAGTGCTGCACCTGTTGGCCTCTGGTACCTTCCAACCAACAACTGCCAGAGTCGGAGGGTCTCACAGCCAGCCTATCAAAGTTCATCACACCTGTCCTGGATGCCATCATCAGCTTCATACCCCAGTACCTTCACTTCCCCAACACTGCGCAGGAACAGCTGGAGACTAAGCAAGGCTTCTACGTCATAGCCGGATTCCCGGCCGTGTTGAGGGCAATCGACTGCACACATGTCCCACTTGTGCCCCCTGCGGATACTGCACACCACTACCGCAACAGGAAGCACACGCATTCCATCAATGTGCAGGCAATAGTGGACCACCGGGGACTCTTCACCAATGTCAGTCGCCAACTACCCAGGCAGTGTGCATGATTCCTTCATCTTCCGACAGTCCATCATCAACCAGTGCTTCCAGGATGGCACATATGGAACAGGACTGCTCGTTGGTAAGTACCAAATCAACACACCACACATCCCACAGCCACCAACGCACAAAGCACACGTGACTAAACCACATCCGACATGTCAAACTACACGACCACCTACCAGACACGACTACACCACTCCATGGTCATCCTGGGCTACCCCTGCACCCAATACAGACTTCACTTGGCACCACAGCCACACAACAGCTGAACGTGTGGAGATGCGGAATGCAGCCATGACACATGTGAGGCACTGCTCTGCCCTCATGACCCTACCCCAGTCTCCCACAGGTCAGCGTCCCGTGGCGGTGGACCCGTGTCGGCCGCTGTGCATCCGGGGCGACTAGCCTTGTGCGACTCGAGTCATCCCCCCTTGTAATTCTGACATTGCAGGTCTGTGTGCCTGATGACTGTTGGTGTAGTTGCCAGCACCAGCTACTCCCTGAGGGCTGGCTTACACTCACCCCACACACAGCCAGCACAGGCATCACTGAATTGGTGGGCCTGCCATCACATCCTGCCGAACCAAGTATTGACTCTTTTCTCCCTGCACTGTCACAGGTGATCAAGGATATGCACTCTGCCCTTGGATGATGACACCCCTCCGGGACCTGAACACACCCGCCCAGAGGCAGTACAATGCGGCCCACATACGCACCAGGGGCATTGTTGAACGCACATTTGGCGTGTTGAAGTCACGTTTCAGGTGCCTGGACGGCACTGGTGGGAAGCTCCTGTACAGCCCGGACGTCGTGTGCAAGATGATCGTTGCATGTTGTGTGTTGCACAACATCAGTGTTCGCACCAGGGCCCCATGGATCCCAGTTCCAGAGGTACCGGACGATGATGGTGGTGATGGGGCAGGTGACCCACATCCCACTGCAGCTGCGGCAGGAATGGCCTGTAGGGACTCCATCATTGACACTTACTTCTCATGAGCACGTCACATTGTGACCGTTCGTGGCATTCATGGGACAGTAGTAGATGTCCAATTGCACTGCATGTGTGAATAAAACATATTTGCAGGTTACAGGTTGGAATTGTACATTGTCATGTTACATATCCCTGGGGTTTCATATGTGATTTGCCAGGTTGTGCACATTTTCCGAACCAGTTGTGTCCTGAGTTCAGTTGTGGAGGTGTTGCTGTTTGTACCGGGATGTTGTCAATGTCGAGTGGCACTTCTGCTTATGTGCCTATGCTGCACGGTGGGTGTGTCGCTCCTGCGGCTCTGATTTGTCTGCCACTGGTCTCTTTCATGCGGTGTGCCTGTGGGTTCTGTTCTTCCACGGTGCTTGGATGTTGTGGTGTGCATGTTGTCCTCTGCAGTTGGCCAGGCGCATCCGTGGTACTCCGCTGTTGATGTATTTTGTTCTGTGGCATTTTCCGTATGCTGTTCTTGTGCTTTTTCCCGCATTGCGCATGAGTATTGCTGCCCTCGCGCTGGTTGTCACTGTTTTCTTATCGCACTTTGGCCCATCGCAGCTTTTTTTGCGTTGTGGTTTGTGTTTTTATCTCCGTCGAGGTGGTAGTATCGCGAGCATTGGCCGCAGTGACGGCCAACTATCTCATGCTACGGCCATGTTGTGAATTCCACGTTTTCACGGGGTTATTTTCCCGCGATAGGCTGCGATGCTGAAAGTTGCGTTGCGCTACTCTTGCGATAATTATCACACGTTCTTGTGAATATACCCCACCGTTCGATAAAAAAACGCAATTCAGGATTTTGGGGAAATAAACAGTAATCTTTTTGGCAGGGAAGGTGTAGAATTGTAGCATTTTTTTCTCCGAAAACCGAGCTTAACCTTAGCATGAATTCGGAAGAGGCCTTATTTGTTTTCACAGAAACACACACGGAATTCTTGTTTTTTCAACACGGCAATATCTCCTGGAGTGAAGATGGGAATTTTATGGCGATAAGGTGCCGATCGCATGTGATCGCCGGCTAACGCCGGATTTACTATCGCCATCGCGATGATTTTATCGTGAGTTTTAACACCAGTTCCCTGTTACTATCGCCATGTAGCTAGGGCTTGATAATACCCCGCTAACATGGCTTCAGGGTTAGGCGGCGCTAACATTTCTGCCGATAACTGACGTTGGCGATAGTTATCGCCCGTCATTGTGAATATCCCCCCAAGTCTCTTAATGGTACAATAAAATGTTAGGTTTTGATTTTTGACCAGGGCGTAACACCCTCCCCATGGTGCAGGGGGCCCTAAAGCCCCATTGTCTTCGGGCCCCCTCAACCACTTATTAATTTGTAGTGCTCACATCAAGCATCTGGTTGCAGCATCCAGTATCGCGTGTGCAGAGATAGCGAGGCTATCCAGAAAGGAAAGTAACAATCTTTTTTCTAGTTTTTCCTGTTGTACATTCTATAAATAAAACATTAAATTGCTACTCAGTACCATCTTGACATCTTGGAGAGGATGGCGCCGAGGTGCATCTTAATTTATGGGCATTTATTTTCCATGAGTCACAAACTAAAAGTGGGGAACCGGTGATCTCAGAGGGGATGATTTATTCACATGAAGCAGAGTCCTGAACTTCTTTCTTCTATTGTGTCAAGAAACATAAAGATATGTGAAATTCATTCTACTTTCCAAATGCAGTCATAGGAAGAACTTGTTTGTTTACAAAATTGAAACAGTCACACAGAGCAAAAGGTGGTGATATTGTTTGTATTAATTTATAATATTATGACCATAACGTCAAATGTAACGTACATAAGTTTGATTGTGCTCAGTAACAATGTAACTGTCCCTCGGTTTATGTACTTTAAATGGTCAGGCCACAAACTGCAGTGCTATCTGCATTGCATGACTGATTAAAAAAAAGCATAGCTCTATCAAGTGTGTGGACCAAGATCACAGTAATACTCTGCAGAGTGCTGGAAACACCTCAAATGAAGCGCAACCTCTGAGTTACTGGTCCACTCTCCACTTTGTCATTTCTATAATGGATACTGCAGCATGGATTATTAGGGCTGAGAGAACCACATGGATGGTGTTACTGCTTATATTAGTTTCAATTGTGGATAAAGATGATTCTTACCACTAAGCATCTCATTTAAAGAATGTTGGAAGGAGTAAAGGAACTGGAAATTTCATTATTTAACAAGATTTTTATATTTAGAGAAAAGTGTATTACTGTATCAAGAAATGCAGTCACATATTTTCTTTGCACAGGAAAAACTGGGACATTAGCACCAGAATATTTCTGGTGTTATTTGCATACCATTAAATGTGGAAAAACATCTGGAGGCACATTTTCAGCATATTATTCTCTAGTTAAATCTATGCTGCTGTAGTATCTTGGTGGTTAGCTGGGGTAACATGACTACCAGAATCATGGTATTACCGCACCTGTCCTGAAGATCTCGAAATAAGGGCATAAGGGGCTAATTTAGAGATTTGCAGTGAGGGTATTCCATCGCAATGGTGACAGAGTACCCTCTCCACCACAATCCTTGGTCCGCCTACCCAATTTAGGACTGGGCGGATCAACAGTATGGCAATGATGGAGCCTATTACAGTTGCGTTGCCGACATACTACTCTGAATATAGGCCATCCAACCGTCTGCCCAATTTAGAGTGTGCATTCAGATGCTTTTTTAAATTTCTGTCACTGTCAAGTAAAACCTGAATATCTTAAGCTGTATTTTATATCTTTCTTTTTTGCACACTCTCTATTTCTTTTTTCAACCTCTCTTTCCTCTGGCTCACTAATCCTAGCACCATGCTGAGAAGGGAAAATGTATTTGCACCCTCAAACCCTGGAACAGACTTAGAGAGAGAGAACTTTTCTGGAAAAAGGTCAATTGGTAGAGCTGTGGATAGATCCAGGCTTAGAATAGCAGCAGGTCCTGCACTGTTCTGCAGTTAAAGAATGGGTTACGTTGCCAGGACTATGCATAGATTTCAGCATTGTTACAGAAAGAGTGTGATGGCAATGATGGACAAGTCCGGAGTGAGATACCTCAGGAGAGCCTTAAAGCTTTCTCCTGTTTAGGTTTGTGAACACGCTGCATACAGAACACATCTGTATGCAGTTATTGCCTAATTTGAACTACATTTTTAACATCACAGTCAGGATTTTGAAGAGTCTCAATTTTGTTTTTCATCTTCTTTTAACTTCTAATTTTCGTCTTGGTCTGAATTTGTAAGTGCTGCCTAATCCTACCAAGACACCCACACTAGAAATTAATTGCCACTCTGCCAAGAAGGATTGTTTTATAATAACACAGGAAGTATTCATTCCAGCAGTCTTTCAGTATCTCTAAATCTGTTTCCTCCACTCTTCTTTCAATGTATACATCTGTGCTAGAATGTGAGAAATCAAAGGAACTTTCTTTATGGACAACTGGCACTTCTTTCTAGTCTAAGTATTCTCTGGGCTGGTAGGAGGTGTTGGAGCAAACACAGAGCATATCTGGATCATCGGTCACACCTCATCTCTAGATGTAGCAGCCCATCAGAGAGCAAAGATAGAGCTTGTCACTTCATGTTTCTAAAAGGCAAACAATGATTTGAAGATATTTTCAGACTTTCTCAAACATTTTATGTATGTAAGATGTGTGTGTTGTGTATGAATGTCAAATATGTCATTTTATATGTATGACTTACATTATTAATACCTATCTATATAGCACCTGATAACTGTCTTATACAGGGCTTCAGAGCACACATTTTTGTTTCTAAGCACTATATAACAGTTGGCACTATTACCCAATTTAGAAGGGTAGTAATAGCCCCCTATATTGGCTGATGGTAACACCTAATACCTGTTAATGGTACTTAATTGACTTTCCTCAGCAAATGGAGCTCAGTTTGGAACTAGTGACTGGCATCTCCTGTTCCAACACTGAGCTATCGTGTCAGCCTACAAGCATAACTTTTTTGACACTTAGGGCCTTATTACGATGTGGGGCAGACTTAAGTCCGCCCGACACCATCTCAGTCCCGGGACCGACCGACCGCCTAATTAGGATGCGACCGAACACTGTTCGGTCGCATTCCTACATTTCCCTATGGGAGCATGAATTATGGCAATAAACCGGCTGTTATACATACTCCCCTAGGGAAATGGGAGGTGCAGTTCATCCATGCACTCCGTGGCAGGCACCTTGAGGTGCCTGCCATGGGATGCAGGGATCAACAGGGGGGAACCATAGGTGCCCCCTCAGCCCCCAACCGGAGGCCGTGCACCCAAGGGGGCCCTGCTGGGGGCCCCCAAACACACTTTCCGACATGGTTTCCATGTCAGACAGGCCGGCATGGAAACCATGCCGGAATCCGTGCATCGTAATCCTAAGGGCGGAAAGGCCTGTCCTTTGGGATTACGAGCCTGTTCCAACTGGCTGATGGGCTCCTTGAGCCTGTCAGAAGCCAGCCGGAGTGACCGGCCAGTTTAGTTTCCGACCGCCAGCATTGTAATGCGGCAGTCGGAAAGTAAACTGAGGGGCTGATCGACACTGGCCGCATCGTAATCGGCCCCTTAATGGTAGGTTTTAATAAAACCCCCCAAAAACATTTTCCCAACCTTAATTTGAATTATTAATAGAGTTGCATTGTAGGTTACAGGTAGTTTTTTGCTAACTCAAATCACCAACTTACCGTTAGAAATTGAGGTTTCTGGTTGGCAGAGTATACACTCTGTCCAAACAGGAGCCACAATCCTAGTCAGGGTAAGTCAGATACACAACCTAAATTAACCTGTGCCCACCCTCTGGTAGCTTGGCACAGAGCAGTCAGGATTAACTTAAGAGGCAATGTGTGAAGTCTTTGTGAACACTTTAATTATGGTAACACAGTGAAAACACCGCAAAAAGACTCCACACAGTTTAGAGCAATGGAAAATAGTTATCTAAGTAAAACAAGCCCAAGATGACAAAATTCCAATAAGTACTACTCGAGATATGAATTTTTAAAGATTAAATGTAAAAACAGTGCTTTGAAGTCACAAGCGGTCAAAACCGTGATGGAGGGCAGGCAGGCTACAGAACCTACACAGGGTCCGCTAAGAAAGTACCTTGTATGGAGCAAAGCATTGACATTGAGCACATGATGCATCGTAATGTTCCCCACAGTTGGGTCACTGTGTCGGAGACAAGCCTTGCAGACGGTGTTGAAGATTTGGCACTGCTTCGTCGTCGAGCCTCGCAGACAGTGTTGAAGAATCAGCGCTGCGTCATTATCGAACCTCGCAGTCGGGACCACGTTGTTGTCAATTTGGCACTACGTCGGGGAGTGATGCATTGATTTTTCTCATGCAGTCGGGTTGATGCGCCGGTTTTTGCAGAAAAACAGCTGCACAATCCACTTCTGAGCCCAGGACTGGAGAGGGAACTTAGGGAAGGCCAGGACTCACAGATGGCAGAGTCCAGCAGCACCAGCAGGGTTGCAAGAAGTCTTTTGTGTCCCTGAGACTTCAGAAAACAGGAGTCAAGCCAGCAAACCATTGGAGAATCCTGGGTTCATGGATGTAGCGAGCAGGTCCAGTCCCATTCACTCCCAGGCAAGTAGTAGCCGGCAGAAGGTAGCAGGCCAACAAAGCAGAGAAAGTTGCAAAGTGGCAGTCACTCCTGTAGCACAGCAATCAGCAGACAGAAGGCCAACATAGCAATGTAGGTAGCAAAGTGGCAGTCCCTCCTACAGCACAGCAGCTCTTCTTCCAAGCATAATGTCCTTGGTTCTAGCAAAGTTTTTGGTGGTGTCAGGGTTCCAGTATTTATACCCCAATGTGCCTTTGAAGTGGTGGAGACATGAAAGAGGCCTTCGAAGATCACATGGTCCCTGTCTTTCCTGGCCTGGCTCCAGACACACTACAGGGAGGTTTGCAGCTCTTTGTGTGGGGACAGGCACAGCCCTATTCAGGTGCAAGCATCAGCTATTCCCTCCCAATCTACCTTGGGAAGGCCCATCAGCCTGGTGATGGGCAATCAGAATGCAAATGTCACACCCTTTCCCACTTTGTGTGACTGTCTAGAGTGAATGCTCAAAGCCCAGCTGTCACCCAACCCAGACATGTATTCAGAGACAGGCACAGGCACAGAATGGTTAAAGTAAGAAGATGTCAACTTTCTAAAAGTGGCATTTTCAGAATTACAATTTAATTCAGACTTCACCATAAGATGTGATTTTAAATTGTGAGTCCAGACACCAAACTCCAAATTTCTATCTGCTCCCAACTGTAAATTCCACTCAAAATGTGTTTAAGGGACTCCCAATGTTAACCAATGGGAGAGATAGGCCTTGCAGTAGTGAAAACTTATTTAAGAGTATTTCACTACCAGTACATGTAAAACTTAAAAGTACATGTCCTACTTTCTAATTATACTGCACCCTGCCCATGGGGCTACCTAGGGCTTTCCTTAGGGGTGACTTACATGTTATAAAAAGAAAGATTTGGGCCTGGCAAGTAGGCCAGCTTGCCAGGTCGAAATGGCAGTTTCAAACTGCCAACACAGGCTCTGCAATAGCAGGCATAAGCCATGCTTAAAGGGCTACTAAGTGGGTGCACAACTAGTGCTGCAGATACACTAGTAGCATTTAATTTACAGGCCCTCAGAACATAAAGTGTACTTTACTAAGGACTTATAAGCAAATTAAATATGCCAATGTTTTGAGTAAAGAGCATAAGCACTTTATCACTGGTTAGCAGTGGTAAAGTGCCCAGAATCCCAAAGCCAGCAAAAATTAAGTCAGCAAAACAGGAGGTCAGAAGACAAAAAAGTCAGGGAAAACCATGCCAAGGATGCCAGGTCTAACACTTACTTTACCAAAACTGTAACTTCTGCCCAGAGGGTTAAAATTCTGGGTGCAGTGAACCTCGAAACAGAGATTACCAATACACTGGATCAATGTGCACCAAAACTTAAACCTAAACCCGCAAAAAGAACTGTATCCGAAAAGTGGTACACAGCAGAACTTAAGGCACGGAAAAAAAGTGCAAAATATTGGAACACAACTGGAGAATATCTAGATTAGACCCCGACAAGTCAGCATACAAAGCAGAACTCAGGAGCTACAATTATGCAATTAAGAAGGCCAAAAGGACGTATTTTGCACAACGAATAAATGAAAACAGCAATTCGGTAAAAGAGCTATACAAAATAGTACGAGAATTATGCAAACCGACCTGCATGTCCCAAACCCTGCATCCATCAGCGGAATGCTGTGAGATGATCAGTGAATTTTTCACTGATGAAATATGCACAATCTACTCGTCATTTAGCATTAATACCCCAGGAGATCCCATCAATTGGGAAAATATGGACCATCATCCCGACGCCCCCGTACGTCTGGGCAGTTTCACCCCCTTTACAGAAGAGGAGGTTGTGAGAAGTTGGCCTGGTATATGCTGTCCACTAATTATAGTGGGCACCTTGCACCAGTCCAAACAACCCCTTATTGGAGATAGGTTAAAGACAACCTTATTGAAAGCTATCCTAGTGGTAGCTATGGAGAGCAGCCTTCAGGCTAAGTCTTGAAGGAATGTAAAGCAGCTTGTTTTACCAGTCTATAATCTCCTGAGTGACCAAATGAAAGAGCACCACACCAGGTATATATTCAAAATATATGTATTTATTGCTAAACACACCCCTCTAGTCTCTTTATGAGGCTAGAGTTCGAAGTACATAAGTTAGAAGTTATTTAAACACAGTAATAGCACAAATACACGTTTGGGCCCTAGGGGCGTACCAAACCATATACCAATAAAGTGGTATAAGAACCACGACTGAACTAGACACTAGGCCTAGAGCCTCTAGAAGTGCTTGGACCACAAGGAACCACCCAAGGTAGTGACACAGGGGACCCACGGGGGACGCGTGCAGTGTAAATACACAACCCCGATACGCCGTTGACTTCTATGGAGAAAGTCGTGATCAGGAAATTAAAGAAAAGTGACACTTAAAGGAGGACTTGGAGCAAACCCTTTGAGATCTAGGACTTTGAAGAGTCTCTACCCACGGGAGCACCGGAGTACTCGTGTTACCTCACCCAGGGAAGCCGGGTGCATAGGTGCCTTTCGGGGTCGGGTTTCGTCGTCGATTTGAATGGCGATCTGCTGCAAAGTGCTGCTGGCGACCAAGTGGAAAGTGTCCGGGTGGATCCAAGAGTGGATCGGAGTTCTGAAGAACCTGAAAGCAGAGGGGACAGAGTCTGGGTCACTAGCCAGTGACCAGGAAGGCGATGGACAGATGCCCACCGATGTCGAGTGCTTCAGGTGCGTTGACGGTCGTCTTGACTCTTCAGCCACGAGGTCCAGGAGGCGTTGTCGGCGACCAGGAGCAGGATTCGGGCTGGTACATGATGTTTGTCGAGTGCTGAGGTGTCGGCGACCAGATTGGACCCAACAAGCCTTGGCAACGGCAAGTCTCGATGCAAAGGAAGATCGTCGATGGTGCAGACCAGCAAGGTCTGGGGAACTCACCCAGCAAGGGTAAGTGAGGGCAGGCCAAGAGCAACCAGGATGCCAAGTAAGAAAAAGATTGGCCTTCGTTAAGGGCTACTAGCCAATGGGCTAGCAACCGCAAAGGAGCCTCGAGACGTCGCACGTGGATCTGGCTCACAGGACACTCATGGAGTGGAGGCCAGTGATCTTCGGTGCAGTTGGTGCTGGAGGCTAGGGCTACTCGGAGCCCAAAGCACAACTTCGTGGGAGACCCAGAAGAGGATGCACTTGCAAATGTGCTCAGTGTCCAGGGGTCACGGTCTCAAGTCACCCACGATAGCTACGGGCCTCAGCTTTGCTAGGGACTCAGGGTAGCCTCGGGGAAGTCTGAGAATCTACCTCTGGTGATGCGATGACTTCGGCGTCCGACGGGAGCTTCAGAAATGCGAACCGGACAGATGCTTCTTTGGTGCCTGCCAAGCAGGGAGTCACTCCTTGACCCCAAGGGAGATTCTTCTGTCCTCTAATCGTGAGTAGAGCGTCGAAGGTCCAGGATTCAGTTTCAGAGTTTCGTCCAGGGATAATCTAAAGTCCTAAGGACTGGGTTCCTATACTTATACTAAGTTTAGGGGTTGGACTACTCTGTGGCCCCACCTATGGGTGGGTCAGGGCAGAGGGGTGGCTACACCCTTTCCCTTTGTCCAGTTCACGCCAAAGCAGGGGCTGCAAGCCCCTGATCCGGTTTGAACTGGGGTATGCACAGGGACACCAAGTGTGCCCCCAGTGCAGGACTTCAAAGCACCCAAAAGTGCTCCCGCCCAGCCCCAATACACATTATCCTGTCTGGGGAGGTGGTCACACCTCCCTGGGACAGGAAACCTATTGTCCAGGCCTCCCCTGCCGGAGTTTCGTCCAGCAGCATGAGGCCAGACTGGTGTCTGTGGCAGTAGCATCCATTTTGTGATGCCAGGCTTTAGAAAGAAGTTACCGGCCAGGCCAGGGTTAACATGTCTCTCCCTCTAGAAGGATGGAATGCTACCCCGCCGCCAGAATTGGCGGGGGGTAGTATTCCAAGATGTTTGACACCAAACACGACATGTTTAGGTGCAGCCATTCCAAAGTTAGCATTTAACGCGAGGTTATAATGCGCTTAAGAGTATATGGTCAGGCTGCACTACAAACAGCATCAGAGAAGGGTCTCCGAACGCTGCAGAGGGGCCCTGCTCATGCAGGGGCACCCTCTCACATAGGAACCATGCACTCTGCCTTTAGGATTGATAAGGCCTGCCTTAGGAGTGACTTATAGGTTTATATGTGTGTATGTATTTAGTGATATAGGTAACCTATATCACAGTAAGGGGTGCATGCACCACCTTACCCAGGCTGCAGTAGCAGACCTGTGGTGTCAGTTTGGATGGCCTTCCAGGGGTGGCATAATACATGCTGCAGCCCCTGGTAGGCCTCTGAGGTACCTATGCCCTTGGTACATAGTATACCATATACTAGGGACTTATAAGGGCACTCCAGATTCCAATCAGAGATGTGCCTAAGGCACATGGAAACCTTTTACAGAGAAAGCAGATAGACTGGGGCCCTGAATAGCAGGATTCCAGTCCAACTAAGTCATAAACCAGCAAAACACCATAAAAAAGTGGGGGCAACCATATAGTCAGATTCCACCTTCCTACATAACCCCCCAAACGAAAGGAGATAAGGCTAACCTTGGCCAGTTGAGCCTTCATTGACTAAGTGGTCATATAAGGAAGCACCTGCACTAGCATGGTTGCCCCCTGTCTTATGGTCCACTAAGCCATCCCTCACCCTAAGGGTATGAGAGGGTCTCCACCATGGGGAATCACTACCTGTGGTGTGCTTAGGTAAAGTACAAGGCTGGTGAGGTGTCTGAGTAGGGAAGTGAGGCCCTAGGAATGTTGGCCTCAGCTTCCTCAGATCACTGGTCACCATGTATGCCTGTCTTTCCATGACTGAGTTGCACTTTGCTCTAAGGGTCAACCTTTGGCTGCCTACAGCTGGGGGTTGGGTCCTTTGGATGGACTACTGGAGGGACAGGGCAGGTTTGGAACCTTCAGGTCCCAGGTTTGCCCTTGCCTACCAGAGTCCTTCTAAGGGAGGTCCCTACATAAAGGCATGGGGGATCCCTCAGTGTGTAGAGGAGTTTTCACCTGGCTAGGGCTACTAGACTGGGTGCCCCTAATCTGCTGATGGGGGGTTACTCTGGACAGGGGGCCCTGGGGGTCCACTGACCTCCCTGACCTCTGCAGCCCTGGGCTGGCTGAGGCAGGGTAGAGAGGGGCAGGTTACCTGCTCCAGACTGGGTACCACCTTGGAAGGGTCCTCTGCCATCAGGGGTGTGGCCAGGCCAGGCCTGACTACCTCTGGGGCAGTTCCTTCACTAGGGGTAGGGTCAGTTCCCTGAGGAGGCTGACCCTTACCTACTGTCTGGAGTGAAGAAGACTTTTCTTCAACCCTTGTGCTCTCTTTTGGGGAGAGTGGGCCATTCTTTCAGGCTCCATCTCTCCAAATTCTTGGGCTGGGGCTGTGGCCATTACAGCCCCACTAACCTTTACAGGGACGCCCAACATCCTAAGGTGGGTTTGGTGTTCAACTTCAGCCCAGGCTGAAATTTCCAGATCATTGCCCATCAGGCAATCTACAGGTAAGGTGGGGGACACTGCTACTCTCTTTGGGCCTGTGACCCCCTCCCAGCTGAGATTGACTATGGCCATGGCGTGATCTGTTCTGACACCATCAATGTTGGTCACCTGGTATTTAAACTCAGGTAAAAGCTGGTGAGGGGGACTAGTTTCCCTGCCACCATGGTGACACTAGCCCCTGTGTCCCTAAATGCCACAGCTTTCTGACCATTAATCATTGGCTCCAGTCTGTACCTGCCCATTGCTGTGGGACCCATGGTAAAGGTGGCAAATCCTACACCACCATCAGAGTCAGAGGAGTCTGTTGAGGGGTCCCTGTCTGAACCAGGGCCCACCTCTGTTCCTGTTGCAAAAGCACCTAACTTTTGGGTGCACTACTCCCAACTGGAGGATTACTACTGGTAGTACCAGGAGGGGGGTAGTAGTTGCTGGGGGAACATTTTCTTTATTGCCAATCCTGGGGCAACTGGGATCAGATTTCCAGTGCCCAGGCTTTTTACAGACATGGCAATATGGTTTCTTTTCAGGAGAGGAAGGAGTTTGGGACCCACCCCCAGAAGAGGAATTTTGGGGCCCTGTAGGGGACTTATCCTTAGATTTATCCCCACCTTTCTCTTGGGACTTAGTAGAATCTTTCTTCTGGTCACCACCCTGATTTCTAGTCTTTACTCTGGTTCTGACCCATTTGTCTGCCTTCTTTCCCAATTCTTGGGGAGAGGTCAGATCAGAGTCCACCAGATACTGGTGCAAAAGCTGGTTTTGACAATTATTAAGGATCTGCTCCCTCATAATCAAATTGTACAATCCTAAAAAGTCATGCACTTTGTTGCCATGTATCCAACCTTCCAGAGCCTTAGTAGCACAATCTACAAAATCAACCCAGTCTTGAGTCTGAGCTTTTGGGTGTCTCTGAACTTCAACCTATACTGTTCAGTGGTTAGGCCAAACCCATCTATCAGAGCACTCTTCAAGACTGTGTAATTGTCAGCATCCTCTTCTCTTACAGTGAGGAGCTTGTCTCTACATTTGTCTGCAAAGGAGAGCCACAAGATTGCTGCCCACTGCTTCTGGGGGACCTTCTGAACTTTACAGGCCCTCTCCAGTGCAGTTATCCATTTGTGGATGTCATCCCCACTCTGGTAGGGAGGGACAATCTTGTTTAGGTTTCTATGGTCATAAGACCTTTCCCTATCTCTAGGGATATTGCTGCCACCATGGGACTCTAGTCCCAACTTTTTTCTCTCTCTTAAGAGATCTAGGGACTCCCTGTCTAAGGCTACTTGCTTCCTTCTGAGTTCAAGCTGAGCTTCCTCATACTGAATCAGCCTCTTTCTCCTCTCATGAGAGGATTCCCTCCTATGAGATGAGACAGAGCTCCCTATTGAGGTGCCAGAGTGGTTAGACTCCTGAGAAGGAGATCTAGACTTTCTGGGCACACTCTTAATCCTTCCTGGGGGGACAAAGAGGGCATCATTCTGATCATCCTCTTCATCTTCCTCAGGAGGGATTGGGTTATCCAGGTCAGGGTCATTTTCACCCTCCTGGCCAGTTTCAGAGGGGGGGCTGGGGGTATTTCTACCCCTGGTCCCATCCTCATCTTCTGACCCACCCTCAGCTCCTACCCCTTCAGTCCCCAAGGGCTTACTAAGGTCATAAGCCACCAACAGCTCTTTAAGGTGTTGGGTGGTGGGACTTTGGCCTGTCCTTATTTTTCTCAAGTTACATAATGCTCTCAATTCCAAGAATGGGAGTGTATCATACTTGGAGGGTGGAAGCTCAGTGGCTTCCTGCAAGGATTCTTTAGATCCTACCCTTAAAGACATTACTAGTGTGGTGTGGTGTATGCACTACCTACTCTAGTGTGGCCTACTAAACTCTCTTGAGTTGTAGAAAGGGTTGTGCTATCCCTTAACACACAACTCTAAGTTCAGTAGAACTTACTGTATTCCTAAGCTTAAATTATATGTACCTTAGGTACCTTTAGTGGTTTTCAGTTGATCAATTCAATTGAGATTATCTGGTAAAACAATAGCAAGCTGGAATCCCACACGCTGCACACCAATGTGAGAAGTTGGCCTGGTATATGCTGTCCACTAATTATAGTGGGCACCTTGCACCAGTCCAAACAACCCCTTATTGGAGATAGGTTAAAGACAACCTTATTGAAAGCTATCCTAGTGGTAGCTATGGAGAGCAGCCTTCAGGCTAAGTCTTGAAGGAATGTAAAGCAGCTTGTTTTACCAGTCTATAATCTCCTGAGTGACCAAATGAAAGAGCACCACACCAGGTATATATTCAAAATATATGTATTTATTGCTAAACACACCCCTCTAGTCTCTTTATGAGGCTAGAGTTCAAGTACATAAGTTAGAAGTTATTTAAACACAGTAATAGCACAAATACACGTTTGGGCCCTAGGGGCGTACCAAACCATATACCAATAAAGTGGTATAAGAACCACGACTGAACTAGACACTAGGCCTAGAGCCTCTAGAAGTGCTTGGACCACAAGGAACCACCCAAGGTAGTGACACAGGGGACCCACGGGGACGCGTGCAGTGTAAATACACAACCGCGATACGCCGTTGACTTCTATGGAGAAAGTCGTGATCGGGAAATTAAAGAAAAGGGACACTTAAAGGAGGACTTGGAGCAAACCCTTTGAGATCTAGGACTTTGAAGAGTCTCTACCCACGGGAGCACCGGAGTACTCGTGTTACCTCACCCAGGGAAGCCGGGTGCATAGGTGCCTTTCGGGGTCGGGTTTCGTCGTCGATTTGAATGGCGATCTGCTGCAAAGTGCTGCTGGCGACCAAGTGGAAAGTGTCCGGGTGGATCCAAGAGTGGATCGGAGTTCTGAAGAACCTGAAAGCAGAGGGGACAGAGTCTGGGTCACTAGCCAGTGACCAGGAAGGCGATGGACAGATGCCCACCGATGTCGAGTGCTTCAGGTGCATTGACGGTCGTCTTGACTCTTCAGCCACGAGGTCCAGGAGGCGTTGTCGGCAACCAGGAGCAGGATTCGGGCTGGTACACAATGTCTGTCGAGTGCTGAGGTGTCGGCGACCGGATTAGACCCAACAAGCCTTGGCAACGGCAAGTCTCAATGCAGAGGAAGATCGTCGATGGTGCAGACCAGCAAGGTCTGGGGAACTCACCCAGCAAGGGTAAGTGAGGACAGGCCTGGAGCAACCAGGATGCCAAGTAAGAAAAAGATTGGCCTTCGTTAAGGGCTACTAGCCAACGGGCTAGCGACCGCGAAGGAGCCTCAAGACGTTGCACGTGGATCTGGCTCACAGGACACTCGTGGAGTGGAGGCCAGTGATCTTCGATGCAGTTGGTGCTGGAGGCTAGGGCTACTCGGAGCCCAAAGCACGACTTCGTGGGAGACCCAGAAGAGGATGCACTTGCAAATGTGCTCGGTGTCCAGGGGTCATGGTCTCAAGTCACCCACGATAGCTATGGGCCTCAGCTTTGCTGGGGACTCAGGGTAGCCTCGGGAAGTCTGAAAATTCACCTCTGGTGATGCGATGACTTCGGCGTCCGGACGGGAGCTTCAGAAATGCGAACCGGACAGATGCTTCTTTGGTGCCTGCCAAGCAGGGGAGTCACTCCTTGACCCCAAGGGAGATTCTTCTGTCCTCTAATCGTGAGTAGAGCGTCGAAGGTCCAGGATTCAGTTTCAGAGTTTCGTCCAGGGATAATCTAAAGTCCTAAGGACTGGGTTCCTATACTTATACTAAGTTTAGGGGTTGGACTACTCTGTGGCCCCACCCTATGGGTGGGTCAGGGCAGAGGGGTGGCTACACCCCTTTCCCTTTGTCCAGTTTGCGCCAAAGCAGGGGCTGCAAGCCCCTGATCCGGTTTGAACTGGGTATGCACAGGGACACCAAGTGTGCCCCCAGTGCAGGACTTCAAAGCACCCAAAAGTGCTCCCGCCCAGCCCCAATACACATTATCCTGTCTGGGGAGGTGGTCACACCTCCCTGGGACAGGAAACCTATTGTCCAGGCCTCCCCTGCCGGAGTTTCATCCAGCAGCAGGAGGCCAGACTGGTGTCTGTGGCAGTAGCATCCATTTTGTGATGCCAGGCTTTAGAAAGAAGTTACCGGCCAGGCCAGGGTTAACATGTCTCTCCCTCTAGAAGGATGGAATGCTACCCCCGCCGCCAGAATTGGCGGGGGGTAGTATTCCAAGATGTTTGACACCAAACACGACATGTTTAGGTGCAGCCATTCCAAAGTTAGCATTTAACGCGAGGTTATAATGCGCTTAAGAGTATATGGTCAGGCTGCACTACAAACAGCATCAGAGAAGGGTCTCCGAACGCTGCAGAGGGGCCCTGCTCATGCAGAGGCACCCTCTCACATAGGAACCATGCACTCTGCCTTTAGGATTGATAAGGCCTGCCTTAGGAGTGACTTATAGGTTTATATGTGTGTATGTATTTAGTGATATAGGTAACCTATATCACAGTAAGGAGTGCATGCACCACCTTACCCAGGCTGCAGTAGCAGACCTGTGGTGTCAGTTTGGATGGCCTTCCAGGGGTGGCATAATACATGCTGCAGCCCCTGGTAGGCCTCTGAGGTACCTATGCCCTTGGTACATAGTATACCATATACTAGGGACTTATAAGGGCACTCCAGATTCCAATCAGAGATGTGCCTAAGGCACATGGAAACCTTTTTACAGAGAAAGCAGATAGACTGGGGCCCTGAATAGCAGGATCCCAGTCCAACTAAGTCATAAACCAGCAAAACACCATAAAAAAGTGGGGGCAACCATATAGTCAGATTCCACCTTCCTACAGAGGTCGCCAAGGCAATGGGAGAAGTTAAATCGGGATCCCCTCTTGCCCCCTGCCCACATTTCATCTTTGCGGAGATCATACCTACCCTGGGCCCATACGTCACGCAGCTATTTAACCAATCTCTGGAGACAGAAGTCTTACCAGAGATCTGGAAACAGGCCATAGTGACCCCCCTGCTGGAAAAAGGCGGGCTCAGATGTAAATAAACCAGCTACCTATCAGCCAATCTCCCAACTCCCCTACCTTTCCAAAGTATTGGAGAAGTTGGTCAATAGATAATTGTCTAACTATCTAGAGGCCAACGAACTATTGGACCCCTCGCAAACGGGCTTCGGGGCCACCAACAGTACTGAAGCAACTCTCCTGGCCGTCCTAGATAATGCAAGATCATTGCTGGACCAGGGAAAGGCAGTAGCCCTGATCCTGCTGGACCTGTCGGCGACGTTCGACACAGTCTCCCACCAGCTTGTATTGGAAAATCTGCACGAAAAAGGGATACACACAAAAGCCCTTCAATGGCTCAGTTCGTTCTTGAGCAACATAACTCAAACAGTGCAAATGGGTGCCTTCTCCTCAAGTCCAAAAACCCTCAGTTGCGGTGTCCCGCAGGGAGCTTCCCTGAGCCCCACTCTATTTAACGCCTATGTATCATCCCTGGCAAAAATTGGTACGAAGTGGGGCTTTGGTATTTGTTCCTATGCGGATGACACACAACTGACAATAGCCATCGGAGACAGACACGAGGACACCAGGGCTAAACTCAACATTTGCCTCACTGAAATGGCAACCTGGATGTCGGAACACTGCTTAAAGCTCAATGCTGAGAAATCTGAGATCCTGCTCCTCGGCAGAGCCAATCATATCTGGGATGCGTCATGGTGGCCCCACTCGCTGGGAGATGCTCCAGCACCCAAGCAGTGCGCAAAAAATTTGGGTGTTCTCATTGATAACACCCTATCCATGCACGATCATGTGCGGACCCTGTGTGGAAGAAGCTTTGCTACGCTGAAGCTTTTAAAAAGGCTTTTTCCCTGGATCCCACTGGAAAGTAGGAGAACAGTCACACAGGCCCTACTGGTCAGTAGGCTGGATTATGGAAATGCACTTTTCGTTGGCATGCCAGATTATCTGTTCAAACGTCTGCAGGTGATACAAAATGCAGCGGCTAAACTGGTGTGCAACAAAGGCAGATACAGCTCAGCAACCAATTTCTTGAGTCAAATTCACTGGCTGCCTATGCGTCACAGAGCAAGATCACATTGCAGCCAAGACCTGGAACGAGCTACCGGCAGACATCAGACGCGCCCCCTCCCTGAACACATTCAGGAAGACCCTCAAGACCTGGCTCTTCGGCTAAACAGATCTGCGGACCCCCCCCCCAGCGCCTTGAGACCCTCACGGGTGAGTAGCGCGCTTACAATTCCCTGATTGATTGATTGATTGATTGATTGATTGAAGATTTAAGTTCTTAGGACATGCACACAAGGCACTCCATCATACTGGCCCTAGGATCCTTCGGAATAAAATCAAATTCTACACTCCACCCAGGTGCCTAAGGTCACGTCTTCAGGCGCTAGTTGAGACTAAAAGGATCAGAAAGATCAGGGCAGGTGGACGCACCTTTTCATACCTCGCAACTTTGCACTGGAACAAGCTTCCACTGGAACTACGGCTGACCAAGGACTACACGGCGTTCAGGAAGAAACTTAAAACCCACTTATTCCCCAAGGACTGATGTCACCTACTTTAACAGCCACAGCCCTAACCACCACCCTCCCGCTACATTAGTGCTGTGGTATCCCTATGGGATAGATGTTGCGCTTTATAAATAAATAAAAAAGGATCTCTGCAACAACAGCATTAACTCACTGATCTACTGTACATAAAATACAGATCTGTCACCTATATATCACAAGCAATGTCCTGATTTAGGACCTTCGAGCTTTTCGATGATTCGAACTTGGAACCACAGATTACAGAGTGATCTCTTCAGCAAGTGCATATACACGTGAGCTATGTTGCCAGTATTATATTCTGAGGCTTCCTAGACTCACACAATTAAGTTAAGCAAAACTGTTTTACTATCACATTTTGCCATCTTGTCAATTTAATTTGGGGCAGACATATAATGTGTGTGTTCTATTTGACCATAGAAGGACTATCACTGGCTTGGCAGTTCATGATGCTACTCCATTTTGACTCCCAACTCATCATTTGACCGCATTCTGGGCCACCCCTTCCCCCTCAATCAACTTGAGGGTTTCCAGGAATTTTTTTCATTTTCTGGCAGTGATCCATTGAGCTATATCACTGACTATATCTATTGGCCAAAAGCATCCACTAGTTCCATAGTTCAGGGTTAAGGTGCAATGAGTAGCCTGCAGGTTTCAGAAGACATGTCAGGTGGTCAAGGTGTTTGCTGTACAGATCTGTGAGTCATCTTCAGGTTGCAGACTGAAATGCTCATAAGGTGGCTCAAAAGGTCAATGTTCCTGAAGCAGAGAATTGGGTATAACCTGCAGGTCATGAGTTTCAATCCATGTAGGAAAATTCAGTGTGGAAGGTGATGTATGTTAGGCAGTGGGTTGTTAGGTGTTCTCTACAGGCATCAACGAATAGGAGTAGTAGGAATGGGTAGAGGGAGCCTTGCAGGAGGGCCCCTTCATGTTTCTTTAGACCACGTTTTTTAGACCCAATCATAACATTGGATTGTCATTTTAGAATGTAATCAATCAATACCAACTAGAATATCAGTGTAAGGGTCTGATTTAGATCTTGACAGACAAGTTACTCCATCACTATGGTGACTGATATCCCATCCGCTGAAATATAAATCCTATAGTATATAACTGGATTTATATTTCGGCGAACAGGATATCCATCACCGTTGTGATGGAGTAACCCATCTGCCGATTAGGCCCTAAGTCACAAACTGTATATTTCAAAACAATATAAGATGCAATAAGGTATCAAACAATGGCAATAGACCCAGAAACCATCAATAAAAAAGCAATACATGTAACACTTAACATACCAGGAATTTGTTGCAATAACCCTGCACATCACGATATGGACAAGAAAATATCAAAACATCCCATGCCATTCCTTCTCGACTAGGATGTCTGTGTTCAAGGAAGAACATTTTGAAATTGCAGTTCTTCGATTACTCAGTTACTTTCTGTGACTCAATTGCATTGCTTTCAGTTTAAGATAGTCAGTAATAGATTGGATGCCAAGTGCTAGAGATACTGTTGTTAGAATAATAATGCATAACAGGCACTGAAATTGGAGATAATACTTTTAAAACATTGATCCTCCTATGGTATCATTGAAAGATACTGCTTGAAGTTGTGCTAGCTACAGTGTGAGAGATTTCTAAAATGTTGTAGATCCCAAATAACAGGATGTAAACACGTGCATTACAAGACAAAGAGACTACCAATTAAATATTCTATTCTGATACGTATTACATTGTAGTTGAGTTTGCTAGATAACATCACCAATAACATGGTAACTCGCTTTCCAATGATTTGAGATCATTCACAATACACAGGTTATTTTGCTCTGTCAGTAATCAACAAGTAGACTCTGAAAACACCCATGTGGCTGTAAAATATTGCTGCTCCAAGTAAATATATCTTAATGCAAATACCCTATATCTAATAACAGCAAATATAGATTTTACATGTAGTAGTAGAACGGTTATGCCTTTCTTGTTCAAGGAGAGATTTCGGGACACACAATTAGAATGATGCTGCGTACTGTTCTGCTAGATGGTCACTAAATAGATCCCTCCAACTAGGAGATATATACGCTCTTATTGCACAAACAGTTTCCATGAAATTAATGCGCATTTGGGGAATTGTGTGGCATTTAATGGGTCTCCTTTCCAAGTCATGAAGAGATCATCTTTGTTAAAACATTGCACTAATAACTCTCACACAAACCAAGAATGCAAATTACTTTCCTAAATCCAGGTTAAGGCTGCCTACAAGTTATAAGTGAGACTGTTGGACGTCTGATGAATAGATACATTCACATTTCCTTTTTTTCAAAAATATTTTTTATTGAGTGTTCAAAGAAAGAAAATACACAGTCCATCCCCCCCCCACAGCCCTACACAGCTGGTGGCAATGTCATATATATGTAGCATAATTCATAATTTAAATAACATCCATAAATACATTACATAAGTATCACATATACAATTCATTATATTTGCTCATAGTATAGAAAAATCAAACCC
Source organism: Calotriton arnoldi (assembly GCA_963921515.1). NCBI lineage: Eukaryota > Metazoa > Chordata > Amphibia > Caudata > Salamandridae > Calotriton > Calotriton arnoldi. Next base: position 331,405 of record CAWUFW010008084.1, read on the forward strand.
CTATACATCCAAAGTGATCTGTGCATTAGCAGCCAATTCTAACTTCTTGGGACTACAAGCACCTTTCCCCAGCCAGTATTGTCGTGTAGTTCCTACTAAGCCGTAGGATCTGCGCATTACTTGGACAACATAAACTAATGGCTTGGTGTCAAGACTGATTCCGGACACCCCCTCACAGTGCCACCATAAGCCCCCCTAGCAAACCAAGGAGCGAATAGTTTCTGGCAACCACTGAACATGACAACCCTGACCCCTCAGGGATCATGGAAACAGTCCAGAACCTTTCACTCAGTCATTTATTGAACCAACATTATTCTTGCATAAAATACGCGTGCTGCAATGATTAGTAGACAGAAGCAGATAAACGTGATTACAAGCACCAAGAGCATAAATAGTAGATATAGTTCTACCATGGTGCTAAACAATGTAGATATACAGGCATATAAACAAGGCAGTAATCTAGCGTACTCCTACTATGCAATCCCTACTCTAAGTGTACCTAGAGTGTGTGTTGGTGGTAAACCAAGATACTCCCCAAGGGACGATCCAACCCCATTACCTGATGGGATAGAGTGAAGGACCCCGTCTTGGTCACGAACTGGACACCCCTCACGAGATGTCAGACCGCTGCGTGGTGATTTCTCAGCATGCAAGGATCCTCGGTGTCAGCGGAAGTGCCTCCGCTACTAATCTATCGGGATGCTCATCTTTTATAATAGAAAGCAGCCTTGTGATGTACGCATAGATTAGGGATGTTATCGATATGTAGATAGCCTTGTTGCTCCATGGATGAAGATAGTGATGACATTTGTACGTACTGTGACCTTGTACTTGATGTTCAGGGCGTTGTGATAATGTTGTGTGAAGCTAGATGTAAAAACAAGTTTAGTTTTGGAGAAACTAATCCAACATTGTTGTTCGTTCAAATGTGTGCCAAAGGTCACAGCTGAAAATGTTATTTGTGAGGGAAATGTAAGAAATAAGCTGCGTCGCTACATGGATCTAACTCAGGAATATAACACCCACTCCTCATACTAAGGGTCGATATCAAAAATCTATCTAAAAAGCATCTAAAAGAGGGCTTCCCAGTAAAATATGAATAAAAAAGTTTTAATAGTCATTATATTATTTGAGATCCCAAGCACTCAGAAAGCCATGGTGCCTAGAAAAAGAAAAAGCTGTTTTGGTACATTTTGGTTAAAAAAGACACCAAATTGTTCCCACACGGAAAAGGCCAATTGTTTATATGTTCCGAGTGGTAGATGCAACATTGCTGTTGCCCACATCCGCCTAACTCGGGAATAGAACAGTATCTTCATCTATTCAGTCAGGGGAGCTTAAATTCTCAATCCTTTCCTCCATGATCTACTGCCTTTTCTAGAATAAACAGCTTTCTCCAAACCAAAAGAAGGGCCAGCCATTGTTAAAACACCAGAGGGTTAGGATTCAACCACGCCGAAGCAATGCACAGCCACAAGACAGCCATAGATATAAAGATCAAATCTCGCCAGCTTTCTGTCGCCTCCCCCCAGATAACCCTAATAAAATCAATGCTGGTGATACAAATACTTCCATTTTGAGTTCATCATAAAAAAACTTAGAGATCTAATTTTTCAAATTTGAAAGCTCACCACACATGTGAACAATATCTGCTCCATGTAGCGTACAGCGAGGGCAGTGCATACCTTTGCCCTCTCCCCGTTTCGTGATCCTAAAAGGAGTATAATAGAGAAAAAAACACGTCTTATAATACTGGGCTTGTAAATTTGCTGATAATAAGATAGACTGTGCAGTTGAGAAAGATTTAAAAAATATTGTATCTGTTATCCTTATCTTCTCTTGCCACTCCCGGGAGTATTTATCTAAGTCATCTTTCATTGACATGTTGAGTAGACTATAGATTGTACATATTGGACATTCCTTTGGCCCAGCAATTTATCAACTATATCAACTCCTAAAAACCTGGCTGGCCCACCCGCCTTTCGTCGTTAAAAATCTCTCACTTGGAGTCATTTGAAAAAGTCCCTCCGACTGATATTAAATTCAGTTTTAAGTTAATCAAATGATGCTATACCCATAGGGGAAAAAAATACCCCACCCGACAAGGCCCAGCCTTAATCCAATTACATATATATTAATCTCTAAAAATCTCAGGTAAATTCACATTTTTCGACAGGGGCATGTAGAAGTTCAGTCTGCCAATCCACAACAGTCTACGAACAGCAGTCCATACCTTAAAAACCCCTTGAAGGGTCTTGAAGTGTGTGTGTACGGAACACAGTCTGCCATCCTACCATCAGGCTGTTCTCACAGTAAAACAACACTGTGCAACAATGTAGTAGCCCAATAATATAACATCAGATTTGGTAAGGCCCACCCTCATCTCTCCCGTGGTAACATAAGAAATTTAAGAGCTCTTCTAGGTCTGGCGTAAGCCCAAATAAACCGCAAGAATGTATCTTCCAGTTTCCTAAGCCATTGATTTGAAAATTCCAAAGGGATAGACCGGAAAAAATAAAGGATTTTTTGGAAAAAAGCATCTTCACTACATTACATCTACCAACTAGTGATAGATGAAGATTGTTTAATCTACAAAGATCCTTTTTAGTCTTGCCAATAAGAGGGTCGAGATTATCCTTGACTATATTATCTAAATTAGCCGAAATACTGACTCCAAGATAAACTGTGTTTTTCACTACCCGGTTGTCCATCAATGTTATCTTGTCATTAATAACTATCTGAGTCTTGTCTTAATTCAACGCATATCCAGACAGTCTCCCAAATGTTACCACCTCTTCTTCCACCACTTTCAGTGCCAGTAAGGGTCAGGGGTCACAAGAGCAATATTGTTGTCTCACACAAACCATAATACAAATTACTTTCCAAAATCCATGTTAAGACTGCCTACAAGTAATAAGTGAGACAGTTGGACTCCTGATGAATAGATAAATTCACATTTCCTTTTATCCTACTTTACATTCATCCTGCAAACAGAAAGATAATCACCTTATTTTCTTTCATTGTGATGGTCCCTAAAAAAGATACTATTATTTTCAAAAGAACTGCAGATACCTATGGTTCCACATAGAAAAGTGTCAAACGAGGAGTAAGACTTTAGTCCCTCATTGACCAGGTATCTAAATATAAGGCACTGACTGGTAGGGAAGCAAAAAGGGAAATAGCTACAAGCAATTCGACACACTTTAGCAAAGCTCCCACAACACCCTAATCCAGCGGTTCACAAACCGAAGCATGATTGTTATTAAGAGGCAGACATAGCCTTCAGTCGACTAGGACTGCCTAGAGGTGGAGGTTTGTCTGGGGGTAAAAATTGCCTTCTGCTTTCTAGAAACTCAGTTGCTTATAGTGTGACCAAATCATGTGAGGTGTTCATTATGTTCAAGATAGCAACATAGCCTTAAATAATTTTGAGTGGAATCTTATATTGAAAGGGATTGAGGTGTTGAAAAAGCTCTAAGCAGGAGAAGGCACATCGAGAGGCTAAAGCAGAATGAGAGACGGCAGATCCACGTTTCTCATGATAAACTCTCTTGATAGACATGCACATATTTCAGCAGAGAAGACATCTTAGGAAATTCCCACTATTTGCAAAGGTGATACATAGGTAACTCTCATGAGCCTTGCCTTTTGGTTTACTTCAAGGACCTCTCACGTGGGAGTGAGGATATGTTGGAAAGGCATATCACTTGTGCTAGTATCATTTATATTGCCCTCTGATAGAAAAATAGCAATATCAGTCTGGAGCTGTTAGCACCTAGAAGACCCCCAATATGAAGCGATATCCTCGCAACATTTCCAAAAGAACAGATTCTGACTTGAGATTCAATTTGCACCTTCTTAAAAATTCAGGTGCAGAACGTTTTATTTATTTATTAGCAGTTATATAAAGTGTGTACAACACCCCGATGTGTCAGAGCACTGTTCAATATCACAAAGAAAAGTTACATTAAAAGCAAACTCTGAAGAATCTAGGATGCAAGAGAGACAAACATTGCTCTCAAGCTATACTAGGGGGAAAGAGACCAGGATCTATTCACAATGTAGATAATATAGAGCAAAATAATTCGAAAAGTAGCTCTCAAATAGCAGGAGGATCAAGATAGAAATCGTTTACACCTCACATAAACTACAGGGATTAGTTGAGCAATTATTTCTCAATCAGTAGAGATTTCAAGTTCCTCTTAACTGAATCAAACAATGGGTTTGTGCGTACCTCTGGAGGAATCGAGTTCAGTATTCTGGGTGCACATTGAGAGAAGGAACAGGAGTTGGGCTTTTGTTATTTGATCCTAGGAGGTTTCAGAACTAGAGAGCTGGCACTGTGCAATGATTGGCTACCAGATAAAATGAGTTTGTGAGCCAGGTAATCCAGGGATAGCGCTTTGTAGGTGATGGAGGCTACCTTGAGCATGCACATTGCTTCGTTAGGGAGCCAGCCTCTGAGAGAGATGAGTACGGGGTAACATGACTAAAGCATCTCAGTCCAGAAACCATTCTTGATGCTGCTTTGAGTGTAGCCTTCAAAGGTGCAAAATGTGTTTTTGGGATTACAGTTATAAGTGCATTGCTGTAGTCAAGTCTTGGTATGACTAGAGCTTGAACCCTATTTTTAAAATCTGATTGGGAATGAAAGGTTTGATCTTTTTGACAAATCTGATTTGGAGTTGAGTGCTTTTTCTAGTTACATCGATGTGAGTTTTTAAGTTTATATTCTTGCCATTAGTGATCCAAGTGATCTGGTGCAATCAATGATCTTGGTTTCGCAGTTCAGTACATAAAATAAGTTGAGACACTCTTAAACCGGGGTGTGCTCTGAGGGATAGAAATGGCGAGGAATTCTGTTTTAAGCAGGTTCAACTTTAGGTGGTTGAATGATAGTCAAACATGAACGTCCTTCAGAATTTCATTTAAGAGAAGTATATATTATAGCAACAAATTGTTTTGGTAGAGTTGAGTATTGACAGTGTAAAAATTGTAGGCAAGTTTTGAGTGATTGAGGATTGCACTCAAGGTTTCCAAGTATACATTAAAGAGTAGTGTGGAACCTGTGGAACCCCTTGAACAATGGTGGTTAGATTTGACAAAGCTCCATTCAGTTTGATTTGTTGGGAACAGGGGCCGTATTACAGATGGTGACCCGGGGACGCAATGGGCATTTGCGCCCGCTTTTCGTGCCCCCGGGGCACTTTGGTATTATAGAAGGGAACACAGACACTTGTGCGTCCCCTTCTATAATACCGATAGCGCTGGCGCACTTAAAGCGCCAGCACTATCAACAGAGGGTGTTCCCTCATTTGCATAGGGGCGTGCCCTATGTAAATGAGGGAATTCCTTTGACTCTGCACCCGCGCCATATTATAGTCACGGGGGCAGAGTCAAAGAGGCCTTCAGGAGGCTGCCTGCACTGTGAAAACATGGAGTGGCTGCTCCGTGTTTTCACATGAATGCGCTGCCCTGGGGGCAGCGCATACACCATAATGGGGTGCATTATCACTGTTTGCGCCCCGCGCACCTTTTGAAAGGTGCGCCGGGCGCAAACAGTGATAATGTGTAATACGGCCCCAGGTGTTTCGGTATGCAGAAAATCAACTTAGGACTGTGCCATGTATCCCCACTCTTCCCTTCAGTGTGGAAGTTGGATTTTGTGATTAAATGTATCAAACACAACAGATATGCTGAGATATATAAGTAGAGTGTGAAAAGCATAGTTCATAATCTGCAGAATAGCTGTTTCTATGCTTCAGCCAGCTCTAAAGCCTGCCTGAAAGTCTCATAGCAGGTTGTGGTCCTCAATAAATTGCCTTACATGATTCAAGATGCAGCTTTCCAGAACTTTCACTGGAAATGGGATGTTAATCACTGGAAGGAAGTTGTCCAAGTCTTCAGTTTTTTCACAAAAGGTATCACTTGTCCAGTTCACAGATAGTCTGGGACTTTTTCTAGGATAAGCAAGGAATTGATCATTTGCATGCAGTAAGGGGAGACTAGATGACTGATCTCCTTTAGGGCCCGATTACGACTTTTGGCGCAGTGGGAGAGGGTGGTACACTACCGCCACGCTCCCGCTACACCAAAGCCGTGGTCGGGCTGCCCGCCAGATTAGGAGTTTCCTCCTGTCTGACAGGCTGGTTTTTGGCATTCCCACGGCGGTGCCTCTAAAAATGGCCACCAAATGAAAATGCCAAAAACAGTTCCTGCACGGCATGGACTGTAAAGTCCACACAGGGGGACTCATGATGTGTCTCCCTGTGTGCATCCACATGGCGTGAGGCACCAGGAGCCCATTTCCTCTCCGCCACAGTTTTTATGGTGGTGGAATTGGCATGAAAACTGTGGCAGAGAGGAAACTAGTAATATGCTTGGTGGTACCACAGTTATCCTGCCAAGCATATTGAGGCCTCAGGACTGCCACGTCACTGCTAGGGAACCGTGGTTTCCTGACGGTGTTGGCAGTCCCAGGGCGGTCCGACTTCACAAGTTGTAATGGGGTAGTTGGGCAGCCAATGGTGTGGTGGCTGGAGTGCCACCACCACGCCAGTACGAGTCTGGCAGTCCTCAGACGCCCAGGCTCGTAATCAGCCCCATAGGAAGGTAGATGGGATCGGGTACATGATATGTGCAACCGGTCGCACTTTAGCTATTTTCTTATTGAGTTTGGTTTATCTCTCTTCTCTGAATTTGCTTCAGAACTCATTTTTCTTTGGGCTAGGAGGAAGGAAAAGGCTACCAGCTAAAGTGCTCAATTTTCTCATCTTTTCATTAAATAAGTTTGATAACTTCTTCCATTTATTCTTTAGAGTGTTTTGGTGGTTGGAAAACATTCTTACTTGACGATGTCAAAGAATTTTCTGGGGCAGTTCCTTGTCTGGTCTAATTGAGATCTAAAGAAGGTGGCTTTTACCTGAAAGATAGTGTTTTTGTACCTTCTCATTTCACTCTGAAGTTGAGAAAGATGCAAGGTTGAGGGGTATTGTCTCTACCTTTTACCCACAGATCAAAGCTGTCTTCTCTCTTTGTTTAGCTCTTTATTGTACCATAGGGAGGAGATTTTGCTTTTTTGCCTCGTGAGTTTCATAGGAGTCCTTTTGTCCATTATGTTAGCCATTGTTTTGCTATAATGAGACATCAAGTTAGTTGCTGTGTCTCTAATCCACTGTTTAGGTATATAGATTTGGTGTTTGGTTAGCAGCCTTTCAGAGGTGAGTTGGAAGACGATGATGTGGTGGCATGACTAGTCAACCGGTAAGATAGAGTCAATGGAAGGGGACCCTTCCTTAGCAATTAAGAGATCACAATTTGAGCCTTTCATATGGTTGGACTCATCCAAACTTGTGTACATTAACACTTAGAAATGCATTCAGCTGTTTTACCTGACAATCGAGTGTCAGTCCAGTGGAGAGTGAATATACCAACAAATATGTTGTTTGTTCGCAAGAGGGATGTTTGGTGATGAGATTCATTAATTGCTCAATGAAGTCTTGGTTGTCTCCAGGTGGGAGTAAATCTCATGGACCTTGTAACAATACAGCCAGCAGAAGATAGTGCAACTCCCAGACAATCAAATGTATAATGGTTTTCGACCCTGAAACATTTGATTTGATTGAATCCTTGTAAATGTATCTATCTACAAAAATTAATTTGATGCAAGTTCAGTGCGCTGAGGCACTACAGCATTACGCATAGGTTTGCGCTGTTAAGATCAAGCTGCAGTAATCACTGGTGGCAATAGCTGTAAAGGTTTCTTCACTTACACCTCAGGTCAGAGAGCTGCAGCAAAGAGTCACTGAGAGAGAAGAGGTTGGATCAGCCTCAGTGAAGGCTATTAGGGAGCACAAGGAGCAGCTTACTGTGGTTCAATCTGAGTTCCAAGACATGGAGAACCTACAGAAGCATAACAACCTGAGAGTATTTGGTATTCCAAAAGGGAAGGAGGGGGCTGAGCCTCTGGAATTCATAGTACAGCTGTTTTCACATGCTTTCACTGATCTGTCAGAATGGGACATGAATTTTCAAATCCAACATGCACATCATCTCCCAATATGCCTGGAGACCTTTTAAATTGTGAAGGCTAAGCCTCGGCAAATCCTGATATTTATAGCCAACTTTTTCCTGAGGCAAGCAATATACTTAAAGGCCTGACCTTCAGCGCCAGTTTCTGTCGATGCTTTCTCCCTTTTTGTGAGGTCAGACTTGTTTAAAATAACTATGGATCACTGATGGAGGCATAAACAATTAATTGATCCCCTAAGAACTGTGGAGGCTCAGGTCTTCTTCCAAGAACCTGCCAGACTGAAGATCATGAAAAACGCTCAAACCCTGTTTTGCCACTCGGAAGCAGAGACACCCAGGTTTCTTAAAAAATGGCAAGGATAACAACAGAGATTTGTGTGCTAAATTCTACATAAATAATAGATTACTGGTGTAGGAACCTTGCCGAACTGTATGGATTGCCTGATGACGGAGGGCGGACTGCATTTAATTGCATGAATTGGTAGGTGGCATGATACTTGACATATACTATCTTCATCTTGATCCCTGTACAGCCAGCAGAAGATAGTTCTACTCCCAAACATTCAAATGTAGAAGGATTTTCGATTCTGAAACATTTGATTTGATTGAATCTATGTAAATGACTGTGATTCTTCTACCAGATCACCCTAAAATACATTAGGATGCCTAGTGATATGTGAAAGAGTCATCAGAGATCAAAAATAGGGAACAGTACTCTATAGATTGAATTTGACTTGGGCAAGCTGGAGTTACATGACTTTCCAATGGTGGACGTTAGGCAATTATGGTTTAAAGGTTTTTCAGACGAAGGGGAGCCTTTACACAAGATTCCAGTCTTTACAGTATGTAAGTCCTTTTACAGAACTTAGAATCTCCAAATCTACAGGATTTAACTCTTTTTTACAGAGTTACAGTCCCCAGTCTTACAGAAGAGAGCTTACTTCAGAGTTAGGGGAGTTGTTTATTAAAATTACAGTTCCTAGAAAATATACATCCTTCACTACATTCTGTGGCCCTTTCTTTCGCATTCAGAGGGAAGTCTAATTTCAGGTTTACTAACAAGCAAGGAATCCTTTTTCAGTGTCTTCTTTGTTTACTCTATCAAAAGGGGAGTCCTTGTTCAGTGTCAGTGGTACCCAGCAATTCTTACTTAGAGTCAATTTAGGGGGAAAAAGTTGCTCTTCCTAATTTATATTATGATGGGGTTGGGGCCCAAGGGGGAGGGCATCCAAACTTCCAGGTTATGGCCTACACTGAGGGCCTATGGGGCATTCTGAGGTGAACATACTAAAGGGCATCAGCAGAGTTGTGGAACACTGTGAGGGAAAGTAAACTCAGTCAGAGCACCAATGCAAAGAGAGAACGAAAGAAACAAAAACAGTAGCTGTGTCAAAAGCATCGGGCAAGTTAGGCCATAATTTGATGTTTACTTCCAGACAGTTCAACATCCTAAATGAAATAGTAAACATGTTGGCAGGCAGATGCATAGAGCATCCCAATGTTTTTTAAAGAATATTTTTGATTCACTAATCTGAGGAAAATAAATACCAATTGTGCTGTCCCAACACTTAAAATAGTGCACAAACAAACAAATATTCCACGAGTAAATTAAACATAATACAGGATATTGGGTGAGGCCTAAAATGACAGTTTGAAATGGCAAGAATTTGTGTAAAAGCTAAGCTCTAATAAATAGAGCAACTATCATATTCCAAAAAAGCTGAGCAATTTTTTAAAGTTTAAAACATACTCCATTTCTGAGGAAGTGTGTATTGTCTTTGTCAATGCCATGCCTGAGAATGAATGAGATGAAGAATTGTCCCCCTCCTCCTACAATGACAAACTCTAAGGGGGATATTCACAAGGACTTATCTCCGATTTATCTCCACCTTAACTCATCAAAAGTGGAGATAGATATAACACCCCATTCACAAGCGGGTGCAAACTGCAGACATCGCCAGTATTTCCGCGATAACTGCCCCAAAATGTATCTCCACAGTGGACTCCTCCAACTAACTCTAATGAGATGCAGAGTGGGCGTTCCTGTGCAAAAACACACGAAAAAACCACAACACCACTTTCACAACAAACTGCCAGATCTGCGAAGCGAACCAAAAACAGGTGATAAGCCGCGGTAGCACCAGTGATTTAACACCTGCCTTTTGCTGGTGTTAAGCAGGACAACTACCTGCAGCATGAAAGGGAGCCCAAGCAAGAGCCACACCCGAAGACCCACAGATGCCATGGAGACAATGATCATGCAGCTCCGAGACCCATGAGGACCACAACACCCACCGCCGCCACCCCCAGGCTCGCCACTACCCCCAGGACCCGTCCCGCCCCCCCCCCGGGAACACCACAGAGGCAGCGTACACAAAGACAGAGGACCCACCTGAAAGGCACCTGCCACCCAGACCCAACGCCAGAGGAGGACATTGCCCACTACAGGCCCAAAAGGACAACCATCCCCCGCATCCTGACCCACATCCTCCACCTGCTGACGGTACCAACCCAGCGGACTCCAACATCCCTCCACAGACAAAGCTGCCGGCTGTGCAGCACATGTTGGCCTCTGGTACCATCCAACCCACAACTGCCAGAGTCAGAGGAGTCACACAGCCAAGGTCATCACACCTGTCCTGGATGCCAACATCAGCCTGGTACCCCAGCCCCTCCACTTCACCCACACTGCGCAGGAGCAGCTGGAGACCAAGCAAGGCCCCTACGCCATAGCTGGATTCCCTCACGTGCCAGGGCCAACTGCACACATGTACCCCTCGTGCCCCCTGCCTACACTGCACACAACTACCACAACAGAAAGCACACGCATCCCATTATTGTGCAGGCAATAGTGGACCGCCCGGACCCCTCAACAATGTTGTGGCCAACTCCCCAGGCAGAGTGCCTGATTCTCACATCTCCCGACAGTCCATCATCACCCAGCGCTCCCAGGATGGCACCCATGGCAATGCAGTGCTCGTTGGTAAGTACCAAATGAACACACCACACACCTCCAGCCCACAGTCATGCAACTCACGACACTGGCAATGGGCATGCAGCACAACTACATTCAACATGCCACACAACATGCCAACTGACCAGACACAACAACACGACTCCATTAGGAACTTGGCCGTGCCTTGCCAAGCCCACAACCCAGCCACGGCATGGCACCACAGACACACAATAGCAGGATGTGAGGAGAGGCATGGAGCAGGCATGTGCAAGAGCGGCAAGTGACTAAGGAATGTGAACCTACCCAATGCCAGATGTGGCGTGGAGATGCCGGACAGACCACAGCGTGCAAATCACAGAAATGGCCATGTGGAGATTAACTGCTGGTGCATGGAGTGAAGTGGCCAGTGGACGCTACCATGTCCCCACAGGCTGTGGGGCAGAACGCGGAAATGTTGCACATTACGTCCCCCCTGCATGCGCGGGCGGAGTGGGTTGGACCTGCGTACGCCAGGCCTGCGTAGGGGTGTGAACAAAAAGCCCGTCGCACTTGGCGTGGTTCTCATTCGGAATGGACATCGCGTCTGCCAGGGCGGCGCCTCTCAGCCCGCCACGAGTCCTGCGCCAAGCGCAGCGGGGCCTGCGTCCCTGTGCGCCTGCTGCACACCGGGCCGCTGGGCCCCAGACCCGTCATGCCTGCCCCAGTGCACCAACGAGGCTCCGCTCACCTGCCGACACCGGCGTGTGTCAAAGAGGGACTACCACGTGCCGGTGCAAGCTCCAGGCCCCAGGCCCGCGACCTTTGCAGCCTCCGCAGACCATCGCTGGCCTCCACGGCGCAGGCCCACAGTACTCCTTTTACATTTACATACTCCACCGGCGTCCTCCTCGGCCCAGTGGGTCCCACATGTGGAACTGTGTCCTGAGTCATGAATGGCAGTGACCAGATGTCTACTGCAGGGGTGATATCAATAAACTCCCTGCTATCAGGGAAGCAAACGAATGCATCACAAGCACACAACACGTGTCTGTGGGCCCGTGCTGACCGCTGCCCCCGGCCTACACTGCAGTCCAGTAGACCACACATGTGGAACTGTGTCCTGGGTAAGATATGGAGGAGTCCACACCATTGGACACGCCTCATCGCAGGCGGCATCCCCTATCAGCACTGGGGCCACTAACTCTGTGACTCATGGGCACTCTCTGGTTGAACTTTGGTGGCGTCTGAGTCCATGGCCTGGGGGTTGTCTGCATCATCATCTGGCTGGGACGGACTTGGTGTCCGACATGTGTTTGCTCCACTCATCTCCACCATGGTGACTGTTTCAGCGTGGTCCTGCCCTCGGCATCATGCCCTGGGGGTACAACTTCCACTGTCCACCGAGACACTCCGCGACAACCCCCCTAGTCACCTGCGGGAACCTGCTCTGCTCTCGTGACCCTGCCCCAGTGCACCGCAAGTCAGCGGCCCGTGGCGGTAGGCCCGTGCAGGACGCTGTGCATCAGGGGCCACTAACTCTGTGCAGCTCAGGTCATGGGTCCTTTACGGTTGAATGGTTGTGTCCTTTACGATGTACACTGTTGTCGATTTCTGACTGCACCAGGCAGCCCTTGCCGGCTGGTGTGCACACACCCCACACACATCCAACACAGGTGTCACTCGATATGTGTGCCTGCTAATAAATGTGGCCGGGCGTACGTGCCCATAGCCGTTCACACCATCTGAGCAAGTGTGTCCGTGTGGTCATTGTGTCAGCATGATGGGCACGGCACTGCAACGTCACAGTGTGCTATCCTCAGCGGACGATACCATGTCACCTCAGCGTTGGCAGTGACCTTGGACATGTAGCTTCGCCCGGCCCCCCCCTGCATGCACAAGCGGCGTGTGCTGGTCCGGCGTACGTCAGTTCAGCGCAGGGGTGTGCTGAATCGGCAGGGGGAGCAGGGCGTGGCTCGGACCTGGCCTTGGGCAGGATGTGTGGTAAGTGTGTCTCTGTGTTGGGGTGTTGTCACCACCAGGGCCACAGTAGACGATGTTGCAATGTAGCAATGAAGCATGCACCAGGAGGGTGGGCCCGCACAGACGGGGAAATGTAGGAGCGCAAGGCCGCTCGGTGTCTTGGCACATGCATGCCAAGTGTTATGTGTATCAGTCCTGCGGCTGCATGAGTCAGTTGCCTAGCCTCATTCGCAGCGTGATCACAGCCAGCCATGGTCTGTACACTTGTGTCCGTCCTGTCCAGACCATTGGCCTACACTCACTTGGCCACACACCTTCAAAGGCCAGCGTCATGGTGTTGGTGGCATGCCGCTGGACATGCGCGGACAGGCATTACAATGGTGTGCCGTAGGATTGCACGTGATACAACCGCGCAGGGCACACATGTGTGAGGGCTTGTGGGAGGGTGGAGCAGTTGTGAGGCAACGTAACACACAGTGAGGCCGCACATGTGCCACGTGCTGGGCATATCATGCATGATTCCCAGGGTCGCAGACATCCCACCACACCCACGACAGGCCTCTGTACGTCTCCTGAATGCATGCAGATGGTGAAGTTACTGTAGGGATGAATGGTCCTTTGTCTGCACTATCGGGCGGTAGCATATCTGCAGGTCCTAGATGTGACTTGCATGTGCCCAGCACCCCCTGACAGATAGGATAGCATTTCCAGGAGACTCCCACACTGCCGGACGTGAGGCCAACGTGTACACATCCCACACGCAGAAGTCCTTGGTCGTAGTTTGCGTGCGTGAAATGGCCTTCACTCATACTCCCACCACACCCCAGGCCTGCACCCGTTGCACACAGACACTGCTCATTGCTCCGAGCTGTGGCGTTTCATCCACAGGTCTGGCGGGTCCTCACAGTGGCGCTTCAAGCAGAGCCACTGATGCAATGGCAGACCATCCCGGACACATGCTTTACTCCAGTCATGTGGACCTGTACCGTGCACGTCTGCTGCATGTACTGGGGGCACTGCCATTGGCAGTGCTGCAGATCAGTTAAAGGCTGAGCTTCCGCATTGCCAACGTCACCTGCGTTCAGCCTGTGTTGCACTGTCGCTTGTGCATATTCGAGTGGTCCATGGATGTCTGCCTCTCCAACGTTACAGTAGCTGACCTGGATTTCGACGTGTGTGTGCGCCCCCTGTTGGACCACGACCAGGAGTGTCACCGTGATGCACGATTATGGCATGCCTGGATGTTTGGCATGCATGCTGGGAACTGGACCTGGGAGATTGCAGGAGACGTCGTGTGCAGTGACCACATTGAGCCGCTCCCTGATTGGGCTTTCGTGCATATTGGGGCCAGGGGTTGGAGTGAGCACATCTGTCCGGGACAGCTGATGGGTTACATCGCCGACATGTCAGATGTGGTGGATAACGATCTCGCATTGGAAATGTTGGCCTACGCTGCTTCACTCGCGTTCATGGACGAGTGACAAGGTATCTGCAGCCAGGACTGCATGTGACCCATTGCATGTGTCCCGACGCCTGGTTGCATGTTGGGGATCTGGTCACATGTCCCTAGGAGACAGTAGACATGGCTGCATTGGCCTGGACTCCTGATCCATGCGCTGACAACATACGCGGGTTGGCAATGACTTGTGTTGGTGATGGACTCCCCCGGGGTGGACATGGGCACTTTCCAACGTTCCTCATTCAGACATGCTGCTGCATTGGTCTGCATGTCGTGGCACTTCCCTTGGCCGTAATGACATGCAATTGTTGATAAAGTTTCCGCACGTTCACTTGTCTCCAACTGTGTTGAGTGTTTATTTGTATGCCAATGTGTGTGTCACTGCCTATCTGGGTCCCTGTCTTACATGCATTGCTGCCCCATCAGGGCTGTGGGTTGGTACTTGTGCATTATCATGTCCCTGTTTCGTGCTTTGCCAGATGTGTATGGCCATTTACCGGCCACAAGCGGGTGCACTTGTGTCCTGTGTTCGGTTGTGCAGATGTTGGTGTTTGTGCCACATTGTGTTGGATGTTGGGGTGCTCTGCTTCCTATGTGTGTGTGCTGCATTGTGTGTGAGATGTCCCATCAGCTCTGATTTGGCTCACCCTTCTCCCTTTCAGGCAGTGTGGTTTTCACTTCTGTGCTTGTTCAGTGGTGTGATATTGCCGACTTGTGTGACTTGTGCTCTTGGTTGGTGTTGTTCCTCTTGGGATGGTTTGTCTGCAGTTGTGCTGTGCTTAATTGTGCATGTGTGCCATTGTGCCCATCTCCCACCGTCCCCCCAGTCCCAGGTCGTTCCTCTCCCTCTCCCTGTTGCTGTTGTGTCTGTTGATTTTGAGCAGTTTCTGGTCCCCGACTCCTGCCACCATCTCCAGACTGATGTGGTGGACACCATTTCCTCCATGTCATCCAGCTTCTGGTGTGGCGCTGGACTCCCACCTCCGGTGTGCCTTGCTGCCTTCTGGTTGTTGACGTGTTTGTGCTTGTTTGTGCGTTTCGCATCATTCCGGCTGTTCTGGTTTTCTGCCATTGTCCTCCTCCGCTCTCTGGCTGCATTCACCTTGTCCACGATGGCCTGCCATGTCTAATGTTTTGTTGCCAATGGTGCTTGTGGGGTTGTGTGCTAGCTCCGACTGCCTCCATTGTGCTTAGCTGTTTTCTGTTTGGTTTGTCTTTCTTTTTCCTGCTTTTGTTGTGCTTATTCCCGCATGCCGTATGTGTGTCGTGGGCCTTGTGCTGCTTATCGCTGCTTTCCTCCTCGCGAATGGCTCATCACATGTTTTTTGGTGTTGGGGTTTGTGTTTTTATCTCCGACGAGGTGGTTGTATCGCGGGCATTGGCCGCGGTTTCGGGAGACTATCACATGGTACCGCCGTGTTGTGAATTCCACGTTAACACGGGGTTATTTTCACGCGATGGACTGCGATATGCAAGGTTGCGTTAAGCTACATTTGCGATGATTATCACACGTTCTTCTGAATATGCCCCTAATTTCGGGGAAGGTGAAGGACAAGCCACTAAGATGCAGTGTTCTTATAGTTCTCACTCTACAGCTGGAGCTAGCCTAAATTATGTAGCTAAACTCCATCTGTGATTAGATGGCGTCTAGACAATGTCTGTCATTGTCCATTGACACTGTCAGATATGTCTTTATGCTTTTATGTTTACGTGTGTAAGGTGATGTGTTTCTTGGCCACAGGTGTGCCTCCTTCCAGTTTTTCATGCATGGATTGAGGATTATTTGTTCAAGGACATGAACTAGAGGGAAACGGTGGAATGTAGGCTGGAGTGTCTGACAGTAATAAATCACTGACAGTTCAACCGAACCAGGGGGAAAGGCCTCTCCTTTTCAATAATCATCAATCTATTGCTGATAACTTGAAGTGTTGGGGATTATCCATGGTATAAAGAGCAGAAAGCAAATTGTCAGGCATTCGAGTCTATATATGAAAAAGTCCTCCTGCTTTTCATCTTTCCTCCTCTTATTGATTTTTCTTCTACACTAGGACTTTAGATTTGTGTTCTCTTCATTTGGAGAATTCTTTATGAACCCTTATAACCAAGCCTCAAAGACTTACATTATGGGGGTGATTTACTAACATTTTGCACTGGCGTTGCGTCATAAAAGTGACTCAAACCAGCACAAAATACTTTTTGTTATTTACTAAAAGTAAGTAACGCAAAGCAGCGCGAAACATTTTCATTTGCTTTGCCTTACTTAGCGTCAAGGGGGAGTTACATGGGCTTTCCAATGCAACTGCTCACACGTTTTGATGCAAAACCCTATCTCCCAAAAATGTGAGACAGTGCTTTGCATCAATAAATAACGCCTTTTCAAACCAGGTGTTAACAGGAGAAATGTTGTCATTTCTCCTTTCTTTTCCGACTTTGGGGTCGATTCCGATCTCGGCCGGTAGGGCTCCGAATCGGATTCGGCTTTACCGGATCCGATTCGGAGCCCTGTTTCCCGACCGAACCGTACGCGGGTCCGGCCGAGCGAGTACGATGCGAAATCTCCGACCGACTCGTCCGGGCGACCCGACCGCTCCGACCGACTCGCTCCCGGCTCGAACCGCTCCGACCGACTCGCTCGGACTCGACTCGCACCGCGCAATGGAGACGTTTCCCGGCCGGGTAAGTACGATGCGCGCCGCGAGCAGTCCGACCGAGCCGCGCACTCCGGCTCGTAAGAGCTGTCGGAGCCGTACTTTGGGGGTCCGTGTCGGACCCCCTGTACGCGTAGCCGCGCGAGTCGCACACAGGGGGACCCATGGGTCCCCCCTACCTGTGCGTGTACGGCGCGAGTCGCTTCGCCGCGTACCCGCTGTAGGGGGCGCCCTTGTCCGACTCGCACCCATTGAGTCAATGGGAGCCCGCGTACGCGTTGTACGACCGGCTCCCATTGACATCAATGGGAGTCCGACCGACTCGAGTCCGATAACATACGGACGCATCGTACTCGTTCGGTCGGACTGCACGGGTCCGATTCGGTCGGAAATCTCTCCGGGTCCGGCTCGGTCGGAGAAATTTCCGGCCCGAATCGGAATCGACCCCTTTGTATGTGTGCTGCACTGTACAGCACACATACAAAGTATCAAAACTTGTAAATGTTGCCTAGGCATAGTATTTTGTACTGGAAGGGAACCTTTACAGTATAAAACCTATGCTAGACTCACACGCACACCCTGCTCTATGGTGCAAATGTTTGTGTGTGGCGCACGGCAGCAGAAATCTAGGGAGAGGGGAGGAGAGAGTCATCTCTGTACATATGGCACTCTCCTGCTCCCTCCTTGTCATGCAAAGCAGAGCAGTATTTTTGGCTGCTGCGTTGGGTGACACATTGGTAAATCTGCCCCTATGTGTGAAATTGTAACCTCCCTGCTATTCCTTTCCACATGGCAGTGGCACACATTTTCATAGGCCAGATGTCTGGCTTTCACGTGTAATTAATGCACTTACCTGATATTTTGCAGGATAACTGCGCAAAGGCAGTTACCTTCGCCATTAAATGAAGACGTAAAGTATATTATTTGCTCCATTGAAAATTCAAGCAATCTGGCTGTTGTGCAGAAGATCACTACAATTGCAGAACACCTTCTCTCTAAAAGTATAACATGTAATTATTGCACATTATTCTGTCTGTACTCTAGTGCGAATTTTGCCCACGTTCAGACATGCATTTCCTCATGGGGAGTCTGAATTTGTAAACAGATATTAAATAATGCATTCCAAGCAAGGGCTTTGAGATATGAATTACTTTATGTTTTTTTACCTGCCGTGCTATAGTGAAATTTCGCCTTCTGTCTGGGAGAAGGCAGCTTAATAATAAAATGCAAATGGTTAAAGTGAAGCTGATCTAGGAAGGCCTTTATAACTATTCTATTTGTCTGCCAATAGAAGTGTGAGTGACAGACTACAGACCAGTTAGTACAGGAGCCCCCAAATCCATGTCCTTAATTTATTTTTGTCAGGTTTAGTAGATTAGATCGCATCCAGGTGGCAATGGCTGACACACACTCTTCAAAAGCAGCATGTGCCAAGGCCTGGAAACCATGTATCATGATACATTGAGCTTCTTTAGCATTGGAGAAAAAAATATAAGCTGTAGTATTTGATAGGATATCCAAATGGGTAACATAAATATTAAAGTAGGTGAATCTAAGAGAAGAGCCTTATGGAACAACAAAAGAAAGTGCCTTAAAGGAAGAGTAAAAAGTGGTATGCCTACCACTTGGGTGTAGTCTAATAAAAAGGAAGCCAACCCTGCAAAGACACAGGATCCTACCCTAGATCGTATAGGCAGTCTAACAAAATAAAATGGCTGTCAAAAGCCATAAGGATGATGAGAGGGTGATAACAGCCATCTCACCCCCTTACAGAACTACACAAACCACATCTGGTACCAATAATAGCACAAGTTCTCCACCGTATGTTGATCTGAACCCAACCTGTGAAAGGCCTAGTAAGGGACACCACAAACTACCATGACCAGTGCGCAGGGGACCTCAAGCCCCAGAAGCCCTCATTGCCTGCCCAGGAGGAGGAGCTGCCAGAAGCGCTTAAAAGCACCAACGCATTCCCGCGACGCGGGACACCATAAACTACCGCGACCAGTGTGCAGGGGACTTTAAGCCCCAGAAGCCCTCATTGCTTGCCCAGGAGGAGGGGCTGCCAGAAGCGCTTAAAAGCGGCAACACATTCCCGCGACGCGTGTTAGATTTGAAAATCCCATTCTTTTTATATACTCGTTTTACAATATATTAGGTTAGCAGTGTGCGGCTAAATGAGACACCATTCGTATTCATGTCATGTAACCCACTCGTGTTATCCATGCAATGTGCGGGCTTTAGTTAGCAAGTGTGACTCCATTTTGTATTTCGTAATCCCAATCAGGCTATGGCTGTACCAGGCCTCATTGCTCGTATTGCTTGCCTCAGCAGAACGCTGTACGCAGTTATTATTTTTCTCTTTAGCTCAAGGTTGCCTTCTGCCTTACTAATGAATAGGCCATTTTGCCCTCGCATACCTATCTTTGTGTGTAGCTCGGCTGCCACGTTAGGAGCCGCCGAAACCCAGCACGGCAACCTTGAGCTGGTTATAACATGTACCCATCTGGCAGGTGGTAGTCCATCCCTATGTGCCTCCTTTGTTCATGTTCGGCCAAAGCCGGTAACTTTCCATTGTGGGCGTGGTGAAGAGACCTTTGGGAGGAATGATTATGCGTTGCCGACTGTTGGGGGGCCAGTCCCTCGGCAGACATCTTAGGGTGCAGGTCAGATTGGACTCCTCTGCAGAGTACTGGTAATAAACAATTGTTTTGTATTCTCTACTGTCTGACCTACTCTTCATTTTGGGGAAGGCTATAAGGTGGTGGCAGGAATCCCGGGTGATCCTTTTCGGGTCACTTCCTTCAGTTGACGCTCGAAGAGGGACTCCCCAAGGTGACCCGACTCGCCCGTAATCGGGTTGTAGGGTCGGGGTGGTGTCTGGTCGGTCGGGCGGATCGGGGATCCCCACATGATAAGAGCCCGGTTCTCTTGGCTGCCCCGCCCGGCTGATCGGGCGACTCCTTGTCTAGTGGTCACGGGCCGGAGTCCTGAGAAGGCGGAACCTTGGATTTGACTGTTTGGTCCGAAGAGTCGGCAGTGAGAATAATATTGCCTGACCTGAGTGCACCAGGTGAGTGACTTGAATTCTTGGAAAATGTGGTGCCATTGTTGAACGGCACGTGCCTACGGGCTGTGTCTGGTACAGTCTCCGGACTGTCTTGTCTTGAACTTGGTGGGTTTGCGGACCCTTGAAAAGACGCAGAGTGTTTGTGAACGGTCTACCAGGCCAACTGGAAATTCGGCCCATTCTTGAAAAGGTTTGGGGCTGTTTGCAAACAATCTGCCAGGCCAACTGGAAATTCGGCTTACTCTTGAAAAGGTCTGGGGCTAGAGCCTGTTTTCCTGTCTTGGTACTGTCTGCGGACTGTCTTGTGCAGTTTTGGACCGCTTGGATTTGGTTCTCGGATCAGTTGTTGGTTGGTGTTCTGTTTGTCCGTTGTGGACGGTGTATGTGTCTCATATTAAGATGCCTTGTCTAAGTAAGTTAGGGTGTTTCGGATGTCGGTGTTGTTCCACTAAAGCTCGATTGGAAGAGAGGCAGCAGGCGCCTCCAGAGGGTACCCCAAATTTTGATGTATACGTCAAGCATGGCATTGGCCCTATTATGTTTAGCACATTGTGGAATAAATATACGAGGGACAATGTCGATATACAGTGGCCGCTTACTGGCACCTTTGATGAGCAAAAATTGAGTTACTTGCAGGACAAATTGTTCGCCAAAAAGAGCAGACAGTCGATGTTTGATTCTCTGAGAACATGGCAGAAGGAAGCGAAGCAACGACGTATGAGAGCAGAGAAGCAAGCTTGAAGGGGACTAACGCAAACGATAATGCAGAAAGCAGTGGCGTATGAAAAAGAAAAGATCGAGAAAGGTATAGAGTGTACGGACAGGAAGTTTCGATTGCAGAGTGATAAGTGTTATGTGGCTAGGGAGGAAGGTGATGTCTTCGTTGAGGAGTTGTTGGATTCCCGACCCCCACCTCCCTATGTCAGTCTTCGGCCTCTGGTTCTGTTATTCCTACTCTTTCTGTTTCTAGCTCTACTGCTTCAGCCTCGGCCCCGCCCGCTTCTTCCCCACTCTCGCCAGTTACAGGGACGGGTGCCGTCCGTTCCTTTATTCTGTATTCCGACCCCATGCCCGTTGTCACGACTCCTCTTACTCCTACCGCACAGTCTTTGAGCATGATGGTACCTGTTTCTTCATCTGCTCTTTCCCCTTTGGGTGTGTTACCTCAGGCATCGCAAAATACAGAGACGCCTGTGCGTGGAGTGCATGAAGTGAATTGGGCGGCGGCACGTGAACGCATGGATAAAGTGTTGGTACGCTCTGCTGTGGGTGACGAGGAAAAGAGAATGGTGGCTGACCGGGCTGCACAGTGGGCCCGGAATCCGATTTATAGTGTAGAAGATGTGTGGAGTGTGATGAAAGATTACGAGCCGTTTATACAGCAACATGCTCTTAAGCATATGTCAGCCACGCTGATAGGATTGTAGGAACAGTGTTTTAAGGGTATTGCACCACATTCGGGACAGGGTATATACTACAGATATGGCCCCAAATTAGGTTTTCAGTAATGTGACAACATTGGTGGGTTATGGGGGTAGATTGCTTCAGAAGGTCCAGACAACAGTGACACAGTTCTCCATGAGGGAAGTGCATCCCATTTACCACCCCGAAATACCAGCGCTGCAAGATGGGAATAATATCGTTACTCTCCCACAGGTGGCAGCCCATTTCCAGGAACAGTGGATCTACACTCCTTGGAAGAGGAGTGAGGTAATATCCCTAAAAGGGCAATTACCGGACCCTCGGAAAAATCCGACAGCGTACTATAAAGAATTGACGGAGGCGTCCTCCTCCACAGTGATGACATTAGCTGATATAGAGTTGTTTTTCGGTCTGTTGGTACCAGTGGATATATGGAGGCAGGTGCATATGCAGGATCATGTGGTGGAATTGGGTGGAACATGGGATGAGATTAGGGCATGGGATAAGGAGCGCAAGCCCGACGAGAAGCCGAAGGCGGAGCTATTAGCCTTGCCTGGACGTGTTATCACTTACATGCACTCCCTTATCCCGCCCAGACGAGTGGATTGGGACAAGTTGACTGCATGTCGTCAGAAGAAGGATGAAAGTGTGTCCGATTTCTTTACTAGGTTTCTCAACCGGGATCCCGGTCTGATCGGAACAGTACATCGGGTGCGCCCGTAGTGTACAACCAATGTGCATATTGTAGAAAGGGGGGACATTGGCGAAGTGAGTGTCCGGAGTTGCTGCAGAAAGTTGAGGCCCCGAGAGGTAGGGGTTCTAGGGGACGTGGTAGAGGAGGAGGTGGCCGCAGAGAGAGTCAGTTTGAGGATACATCGTATGATCAGCAGAGCAAGAACTATTTCGACGACCACCGGGGAAGGCAGTACTGTCATGACGACTATGAGATGGACGAGGTGACGGGGATGTCCCACAGCTAGGACAGCCAGGGACAGGGTAAGGGACCGGTTCCAGTGCCTGTAGATCAACGGGGACCTTATGTCACTGCAGATTTACAGGGCACGCCCAAGATGTTCTTACTTGACACGGGTGCTATGAATAGCTCTGTTTCTCGTTTGCTGGTCCCAGGGGCAGCTCTGTCTGGCCAAAACAATGGTTTGGTAGGTTTTTCAGGCATGCCAGTTGTTAGCCCCATTTCCAACCTCCTGCTTTGACTATAGGTCCCTTTACGGTGGACTCGCCATTTCTGTTAACGACAAATTGTGGGGAAAATTTGATGGGATTGGATTTGTTGAAGAGATTACATGTCACCATCTTTTGTTCTCCGGATGGTGTTTACATGACGGTTGGGCCACAAGTGGCTCGCGCAAAACAATGCTTTGCAAAAGATGCACCCCTCCCGCAGAGTTCCAGGACGTGCCCCATAGTTTATGGGCAGCAGGAGACACGGATGTAGGGTTACTCCAGATCCAGCCAGTCTCTATTATGGTTAAGGATAATGCTGTATTGCCATGTACCCCCAAGTATAAGATCTCGCAAGCAGGAGAAAGGGCTTTGTTGCAAATAATTCAGGATTTGATTAAGACTGGTGTGGTTGAGGAGACAGTAGCGAATGTGTGTAACAGCCCTATCCTTCCGATTCTTAAGAGGGCCCCCTTGGACTCTTCTGATGCTCATCCGGATGTTTACCGCTTTGTAATTGACCTCAGAGAGGTCAATAAAATAGTTGTGCCCCAATATCCTGTAGTTCCAGACATTACCACGATATTGACAATGATTCCCCCGTCAGCAAAGTTCTTTTCTGTTATTGATTTGAAGAATGCTTTCTTTAGAATTCCAATTCATACAGATAGCAGATATCTGTTTGGATTCGCATTAGCCGGCAGGGGTTTTAGATTCTGTCATGCTCCCCAAGGCTATACAGAGAGTCCTAAAAAGTCAAGCTCTAAAAAGTCAATTGGATTCTTTGGTGCTTCCCACTGGTAGTGTGCTATTGCAGTACGTGGACGATCTCCTTGTGGACAAATTGCTGTTGCATTTGGCACATCATGGCCATAAGGTGTCCCTTTCTAAATTTCAATATTGTCGACAGGAGGTCACCTACTTAGGTCACCTACTGTCGAAGGAGGGTCGCAAGCTAACACCTGAATGCATAGCTGCTATTACTAATATGCCTGTTCCCAAGGCTCAACGTGAAGTGCGCGCATTTATTGGCATTACCTCGTATTGTCGACACTGGATCCCCAATTATTCCTTACTAACAAACCCCTCCTTTACCTAACTACTAAAGAAGTGCATGAACCCCTGCCTTGGACATCTGCATGCCAGCAAGCTTTTGAGCAATTAAAGGCTGCGCTTTGTTCCGCTCCTGTGCTTGGTCCTCCTGATTACCAGAAGCCTTTTGTGCTTTACGTACATGAGGCGGACGGTTGCGCACTTTCTGTTTTAACACAGGGCTTTGTGGGTAAGCAAAGGCCCTGAGCTTATTTTTCCGCAATGCTGGATAATGTACCCAGAGCGCTCCCGAGCTGCCTGAGAGCTGCCGCGGTGGTGGCAGTTTCTATCAGACAATCGGCGGGGCTCGTTCTTGATACTGAACTCACAGTAATGGTACCCCATGCTGTGGATACGCTTTTGAATAAGACAAAGACACAGCACCTTACGAGTGCACGTCTGACCAGATATGAATTAACCTTGGTTGCTCTGCACATTACCATCAAAAGATGTGCCACTCTGAGCCCAGCCACGTTACTACCCCTCCCTTCGGCGGGCAATGACACAGATGCACATGATTGTGTATACAGAACGGAAAAGGAAACAAAGGGATGGGTAGGCCTGACTGATGTTCCCTTATCTGAACCCCAAGGGGAACTATATGTCGATGACTCTTGCTTCAACTACCAGACGGCACCACCACTGCAGCATATGCAATTACAACATTACACACTATAGTTGAGACATCCCGTGTGCCATACCAATCAGCCCAAGCTGTGGAGCTGGTTGCTCTTCTGAGGGCTTGTGAGTTGAGTGAGGGACTGGCTGTCAATATTTATACTGACAGCCAGTACGCTTTTGGGGTCGCCCATAATTTTGGACGCCTCTGGGTGGAGAGAGGATTTTTAACATCACATGGATTATGGATACAGAATGGCCCATTGATACATAGACTCTTGTCAGCTCTAACACTTCCCAAAAGGTTAGCGATAATAAACTGTGGTGCCCACAAAGCAATAACAGATGATGTTGGTAGAGGAAACGCGTTCGCAGATCAAATAGCGAAGGAAACAGCGAGATCAAAGATGAAAAAGATGTTTGTGGCTGGTCCGGCTAGGTGGGTCCCAGACAATGGAATGTTCGAGGATACAGTAGAGAGTGTAAAAGAGATACAAAGTGAGGCAACCCTAGACGAATTGGCAATATGGCAGGAGAGTACAGGGCGTCTGGATGAGGATGGGTGCTGGACTGATAAGTCCGAGAAACAGCAATGGATGTTACCTAATGCCTATGTACTTCCTGTGGTTACCATGGCCCATGGCCCAGCCCACATTAGTGCCAAGGGAATATGTAAGGTGTTGGACCCAGTGTGGCAGAATGACAGTATTTCCAAGGTAGCCACTCATTTAGTGAAACACTGTATGATTTGTATGACACGTAATCCTGGGAAAGGTACTCCTACACCCTCTGGTAATTTTGCACCGCCTTGCTTCCCTTTCGAGGTTCTCCAGATGGATTTCATCGAAATGGAACGAGTCAATAATTTGAAGTATGTGCTGGTAGTGATTTGTGCATTCAGTAAATGGATTGAAGCTTACCCCACTAAAGAGAATACAGCTATGGCGACGGCGAAGGCACTCCTAAAAGAGTTCTTCCCGTGCTTCGGATTACCACGTGGGATTTGGAGTGACAACGGAAGTCACTTCAATTCCAAGGTCATCCAACTGGTGTGCGAAGGTTTGCACATCAAGCAGAAGTTTCATGCAGCCAACCACCCCCAGTCAGCAGGTCTGGTTGAGAAGGACAATGGTACTCTCAAACTGAAGTTAGCAAAGATACAGGAAAGCACAGGATTGCGATGGCCAGATGCGTTGCCCCTGGCCTTGATATCCACCAGGGCAACGGCACATTCTAGGACAGGGTTGTCACCATATGAAGTAGTGTTTGGTCGCCTGCCAATATCTGGGGCGTTCCAAGACCAAAGCGCCTTTCTGAGATTGAGCACCCTTTACTTATAGACTAACTGTATGAGTTAACTAAAGATCTTTGGGGGTCATTACGATGGAGGGCGGATCACCACCGCCCACATGGCGGTGGCGATCCGCCCTCCATTTCCCTCCGCCCGCCACCCATTTACCCCCCGCCATATTAGCATGGCTGGGGGGTCAGCGGCGGATGTAAATACCGCCCGCCGCGTTACCGCTTGTCGATTTGTCGACCGTGCGGTAACGGCCTTAATATGGTGGCGGTGTCTGTGAGACACCGCCATCCATATTAGGATGTAGGCGGAGAGGTGCCTTTTCATGGCGGCATTACCGCCATAAAAAGGCTGGCGGTAGTCGCATTTGGGGGCCCGTTGCGGGCCCCAGGATGTTGGGGGTGGGGGGTGCACATGGGGGTACCTATGGTACCCCCTGCATTTGCATGCACAAGGTGGCAGGCACCGCGCGGTGCCTGTCACGTTGTGCATGCAAAAGCACAGCATGCATTTTGTACCTTGCGGCGGGTGCTGCTAGGCTGCTAGCGACGTCAGCGGGCGGTCCCTGGCTCCGTTGCGGTGGCGGGCGGACTTTGCCCGGGCATCAGCAACAGCCCGGACAGTGTGTGCTAGTCAAGAACTTTCAGAGGAAGAACTGCCTGGAGCGGATCACTGACAGAATATCGACAGTCAGAATATCGAGGTAGAAAAATATCGACACAAAAATATTGATGTCCAGAATTTCGAAGTCCTATCTACATAATGGTAAGTACAAAAATACAGAGAGAAAAAAATATCGTTGTCAAAAATATCGTTTTTAAAAATATCGTTTTTTATGTTTAAAAAGTAATGTAAAATAAAGTAAATAATACATATAATTAAAAGAAACATAGTTAAAATTATTTTAAAATGTTTAAAATTATAACTAATACATATAATGTAAAAATAAATTAAACATATATATGTATAAAATATAATATATATACTTACCTAATAATATTTATAAATAATTATTTTGATAACTTATAAATTGTTAAAAAACATATTAAAAATTATAAATACATATATATACACATACACCAATAATATAAAAAATATATAAAAATATATATAACAAATTAAAAAATTCGAATATTTTTAATCTTTTTAAAATACATTATACACTACATTAACTAAAACAGTAGAGAAAATATTGGATAGCGGAGGGGATAAAATTACTATTCCTACTCCAGAGAGTGCAACAGTAGGGAAAGTGTTGGATAGCAGAGGGTTAAAATTAACATACTTATCAATTAAATCATTTTTTTAATTAAATAACCAATTAATAATTAATTAATAATAAATTATTTATAAATAATAACAAATAAAAATTAATAATTACTTCATTATAATTAAATTACTTCCCACTCTATTCCCCTATAAACCCACCACACGCTCCTAAAAAAATAACACAATTAATATAATTATCAATTAATCAATTAATAAAAATTAATAAAAATTAATAATTAATTAACAATAAATTAATTATCAATACCAATAAATAAAAATTAATAATTACTTTATTAAAATTAAATTACTTCCCACCCTATTCCCCTATAAACCCACAACCAGCTACGGAATAAAAACTCACAATTTTATTAAAAATAATTAATAATTTGTCAAAATTATTATTAAATTTACTATAATTAAATTACTTCCCACCCTATTCGCCTATAAACCCACAACCCGCTACAGAACTAAAACGCAAAATTTAATTAAAAATAATTAATAATTTCTAAAAATTAATATTAAATTTACTATAATTAAATTACTTCCCACCCTATTCCCCTATAAACCCACAACCCGCTACGGAACTAAAACGCAAAATTTACTTTAAAAAAAATTTATAACTTCTAAAAATGTAATACATATATTTAAAAAAAATACAATGCTTAACAAAAAATATAGAACACATACATTTAAAATACATACTAAAATACATAACACTAATATAAACATCGATATTATTAACAACGATATTTTTACAAATGATATTACCGACTTCGATATTAACAAAAACAATATTTCTTACCTTCATGTCGATATTCTGGTCACCGATATTCTTGATGTCGATATTCAGTCCCTTCGATATTTCCAACTCGATATTTTTGTACTCCGAAATTAAAAACTCAATATTATGTCTGTGCACCGTTGGAGCCTCGTTGGAGGGGCCCCCTTTTGGTCCTGCTTGCCACCCGAACAGCGGTGAAACTCGACGGCCGGAAACACTGGGTGCATGCCACCCACTGTAAGAGAGTACCTCTCCCACTCCCCTTTGACGCTTGGGTGCGAGACGGTATTGCTGATCAAGAAGGGGAAAGGGTGCCCCGCTTTGTTCCTTTCTCTGATGCCCAGCTAAGGGGGGTGCAGACGGAAGCAGAGAATGATGCCGCCTTGCTTGAGGTGGTCCCTCCGGAGACAAGGGCAGCCCCAGTTTCTCCTCCATCTGACTCACAGGCACCGGAGTCCTCCTGCCTTTCTGAGCCTGAGTTTCAACCCCTTTTTGTTGATGAAACAGTGCCTGGAGCTGACAGGTACAATCTGCACCCACGAAAGAAGGTCAGTGCGCCAGAGGGACAGTCCAGGAGTGAGGTAAGGACTTGAGATTAGGGTATAGGTACTACGTCTGCGGTACCTGCGTCCGCTTAGGGTGAATGACATTGGTGCACTGCCTGAGACACTGGACAGGATCATTGAGGGTACTCGCCCAGGAGGGCGGGTGTCCTATCCTGCGAGAAGAAGGACTTGTTTCCAGCAAGGGCCGTGACCGCGCGACCCCCACGAGGGAGTGTTTTAAAGAATCATTGTCGATGAACGATAGGAGCTTGCCAGCAAGGCTCTAAAAGGATGCTGGGTAACTTGTGCCCCTCTTGTCAGTTATATTTTTGTAGCTCTAGTTCTTAAGGTTCTTCTCATGTTTCTATTTGGCCGTGCTGTCATGGAAGAAGAACAGCCTCTATCGGCACCGACACCAGGACAGGGTGGTCCTGTGTGGTCTAGTTGGTCCATTAAGAGTAAGATAGTAGTGGTAGTGTTCATTCTCATAGAAATGATAGCACTGTTTGGAGTAGTATGGTATTTAGAAGAGCAGCATCCTGTGCACAACTTAATAGGCACTACCCCGGCTTCACCTGAGCATCTGTTCATTACGTTGCCCCCACATAAACAGAGACATAGACAGACATATGTTGAAAATGCCTTCCTGCAAATGTTCCACGAAGTACACGATACGACCAATGCCACGAATTGTTGGGTATGTGGGTTACTCCCCTCAGTCATGCACAAGAATGATTTGCTGGTGTCTTTACCACTGTCCTACCTAAGTAGCTGTGAGGCATGGTTCATGTTGCTTTCCATGGTATATATACATTAACATGCTGACGCCATGAATATGACCGAGTCTGATTATGAGGCAGCGTTGGAATACATAGTAGTACACCAGGGTTATACACCTGGGACGGAAGGAAAGGAGGGTACCTTACATCCACATGCCTGCATGAATGTTTATGAGGATAACAAAATGCCACATGGCTGCAAAACGAAATGTTGGATTTTCAGGGGTTCAATGTTACAGAATATTTTAAATGTTTCCATGCACGAAATATCACCAAAGATAAAGCCCTGCCCGTACCTGTGGTTTATACAGCAGCTAGTTTCTGTGTTGAAGGATCTGGGAATATTCCAGTGGGTCAGAGCAATTGCAACTATACCTATCGACTAAACACTACTAGTAGCCCACCTTTTCTCAACCCCCCTAATGTATATTTTGTTTGTGGAGAGCAGGCTTACACCTGGCTTCCTAGGGGATGGTCTGGCCGGTGTTATGTCTCTTTCCTTCTACCTCCTGTCTACATTGCACCGTCCAACTATCACAAAGACCACAGGCTGCAGCGGAGAAGTGTATACTTGTCCCGAGTCAGGAGACTTATTGACACAGCAGATATTGATCAAACAGATACTACTCTACAGCAATTCATGGATGCCATGAAGGGTATCGTGCCCTTCTGGGGACCTATGTATAATAGTGTCAGCATTTGTCGCCTCACCAGGGTTGTTGAAGGGGTCATCAACACTACAGCAGGTATACTCACCAACATCACAGTTGAGCTTCAGGCTACAAGACTTGTTGCTCTTCAGAATCATATGGTTTTAGACGTCATCCTTGCAGATAGGGGTGGAGCTTGTCGTGTCATAGGCAGCAGTTGCTGCGTTTACATCCCAGATCACACCCCTAACGTATACTCTGCTATTCAAAAGTTACACAGGCTTGCATCCGATATTCATCAGGAGAATGGTTCATGGTCCTTGACAGGGTGGTTCTGGGGTCTGATGTCCTCCTGGGGATGGAAGATACTTCTTTTCCTAGTAGCTATCGCAGGTGTCATTTTTACGTGTTGCCCATGTGTCAACTGTCTTCCAGCATGCTGTACCTATTGTGTGAGTAAACTCACCCCTGCCCCTAAATTGTCAGGCCGCACTGATAAAGTGTCTAACATGATGATGCTGCAGGAACTACAGGATATAATGCAGATCGATGAGGGTATTTTTGAATATTAGAAATATCTTTCAATGCGTATGCCGCTTATTTCTTTTGGATATTACTGTCTTTATGCATTTTCCTCCTTCCCCTGCTTAGAATTGTAAAGACCCTACCTGCTAGCCAATAAAGCATTTAGCCTCCCCTGCTAAAAGGAGGGTCTGTTAGATTTGAAAATCCCATTCTCTTTATATACTCGTTTTACAATATATTAGGTTAGCAGTGTGCGGCTAAATGAGACACCATCCGTATTCATGTCATGTAACCCACTCGTGCTATCCATGCAATGTGCGGGCTTTAGTTAGCAAGTGTGACTCCATTTTGTATTTCGTAATCCCAATCAGGCTATGTCTGTACCAGGCCTCATTGCTCGTATTGCTTGCCTCAGCAGAACGCTGTACGCAGTTATTATTTTTCTCTTTAGCTCAAGGTTGCCTTCTGCCTTACTAATGAATAGGCCATTTTGCCCTCGCATACCTATCTTTGTGTGTAGCTCGGCT
Organism: Calotriton arnoldi; assembly: GCA_963921515.1. Classification (NCBI taxonomy): domain Eukaryota; kingdom Metazoa; phylum Chordata; class Amphibia; order Caudata; family Salamandridae; genus Calotriton; species Calotriton arnoldi. Next base: position 362,218 of record CAWUFW010008084.1, read on the forward strand.
CCCACGTTAGGAGCCGCCGAAACCCAGCACGGCAACCTTGAGCTGGTGATAACATGTACCCATCTGGCAGGTGGTAGTCCATCCCTCTGTGCCTCCTTTGTTCATGTTCAGCCTAAGCTGGTAACTTTCTATTGTGGGCGTGGTGAAGAGACCTTTGGGAGGAATGATTATGCGTTGCCGACTGTTGGGGGGCCAGTCCCTCAGCAGAAATCTTAGGGTGCAGGTCAGATTGGACTCCTCTGCAGAGTACTGGTAATAAACGATTGTTTTGTATTCTCTACTGTCTGACCTACTCTTCATTTTGGGGAAGGCTATAAGGTGGTTGTAGGAAACCCGGGTGACCCTTTTCGGGTCACTTCCTTCTCGCGGGACACCACAAACTACCGCAACCAGTGCGCAGGGTACTTCAAGCCCCAGAAGCCCTCATTGCCTGCCCAGGAGGAGGGGCTGCCAAAAGCGCTTAAAAACGCCAACGCATTCCCGCGATGCGGGACACCACAAACTACTGTGACCAGTGCACAGGGGACTTCAAGCCCCAGAAGCCCTCATTGCCTGCCCAGGAGGAGGGGCTGCCAAAAGCGCTTAAAAACGCCAACGCATTCCCGCGATGCGGGACACCACAAACTACCGTGACCAGTGCACAGGGGACTTCAAGCCCCAGAAGCCCTCATTGCTTGCCCAGGAAGATGGGCTGCCAGAAGCGCTTAAAAGCACCAACGCATTCCCGTCCTTGCCCGTCATTGCCAGGAAGAGGCAGGGCAGGGCCACCCCCTTATGTTTGGTCATTGGCAGCCCTGCACAGATCGATCTTTGGCATTTGAGGTACTCTGTCCTTTTGACTACTGACATCCTATAATACCTTTTTTAGGGCAATTGACGCTGGCTATCTGCTTTTGCCAAGATCCTGGACCTTGCATTGGTTAAATGGTTACCACTTCTAGTGGCAGTCTCACCTGGGACCCTGTATTGGTTGCACCCACTCTTTCTGCTGCAGGGGGAGAGTCTTCAAGACAGTTTACGTTTTGTGTTGATTGGAGAGTATCTCCCCTTGCCTTGTTTCAATTATTTTGTGGGCTGGATTGCAGTCCTCTGCTTGTGTAGGCTAATTGCTGGGCTGGGCGCTATCATCACCGCCTCTCTGCTTTAGCAACTTGTTACTCTGTGTTGGAAAAGGACTAGACCGTAGCTGGTTTTCATTCACCTCGGGGGGTGTCCTCTGAGGACTGTGGGATGGGGAAGAGAAAATCTTTGGAGGGCACGGGCGGCGGGCAAGCTGGGAAAGGGAAAAAAGTCTGGAAATCTCTTAAACATCCAGCCAACAATTGCGTATTAGATCGCATTGACATCCTGATAAGTGAGTGTGAACATATTCTGGAAGTCGAACCATCCGCTTCTTCATGCATCTCTACTGTCCAACCCTCTCCCAGAACCACTAGACCCAGCCGTCCACCTGCCATCCCAGCTATGTTCAAAAAGTTACTTCCTAAGGGGGCCCTTACACATAACCAGGAGGCCTCTTCCCACATTGCGAGGGCTCACTCTCCCCCTTCCAATCTTCCTAACCCCCAGTAGCACAACACCACAGTTGGAACCTATTATCCCTTGTGCTAACAGGTTTACTCCTCTCTTGGACCTGCCCGATGAGCCTAATGAAGACCTTTTCCAACAGCCTTTTGTGTTTCCGATGAGATTACACCCACTTCAAATCCAGAGCCTCTGAATTTGAATACCCACCAACTCATCACTGACCTCAGGGCCGAAGTAGGGACCTTGAGAGTAATGATTGGTGGCCTCACTACATTAGTTAAATCACTATTACAGAATGACTCACCACCCACATCGTTTGCAAAACCCATGACGGGAGATGAAATACAAACCAATTGTAACCACCCTATGCCTCTCCAGTCCAATTTATGCCAAAGAGATACTCTTACCTATGGGCCCCTCCAGTCACAACCTGTTACTATTCCCTGCACTCAAATATCTTCCAAACTCACTGCCAATCGAGCTAACTATCCCCTTAATCCAACGGTTGTGCATGGCCACTGTAATCGCTTTGGGATTAGCAACACCAACCTGCCACAGGGGCAATCATCGTCACAATATGGCAGGAATCAATCGATACAACCAGTTCTTCCACATCTGTTACTCGCCCAGAAAATCTTTATGGTTAATGCCCCTAAACTTGGCACAAGGAAGGGGCATGAGGGGGAAGACTCTTTGATCAACAAAGCGATCCACTGGATCCGCCACGTCAGGGGTTGTTGCTCGGTGATTCGTGATGACATCCTTAGGGCACGCAGATGCACATTACCAGCTCCATCATTTGATTGCATCAAACTTATACTAAAAGAGCTAGATTTGGCCGAGAATCTCCTCGCCCTAGAATATCGAACTTGCTCCCCTGACACCAATTCAATCCAGTTTAAGCTCACTATACCCCATCAGCTAACCCTATCTCCACCTCTGGGCGGAAACCTTAGTGGTTCCACCTTAGAACTTAATGATTGACACCTGAAGGAAGACCATCAGTTCCCTAGACCATGCCCTACTCCCTTCTCCCATGTAGATTTCTGCCCAAGTGATGAGGCCCTGCAGAAGGCAACCTACTCAAGGGAGGATGGATCTCAGCTAGAAGCTGGAGCAAGCAGTGCCCCTACCAACTTTAGTGGGTCGGAGGGTGTGTACTCCCGTACGGCCTACAATTCTCAAATACCAACCCATGCCCTTATTAACTATTGCCCCCCCAACCCAAATACTGTGTTGTCTCCTAGCCTGGATTCCCACCGTCAGCTTAGGGTAATATCTTGGAACGTGGATGGGCTAAACAGCAAAATATCACTCCCTCATTGGAATTCTCTAATTGAGGGATATGACATTTGCATCTTCCAAGAGACTTGGAGTTTGGTTCCCCTATTTAAATCAGGCTATGATGCTACCGCCTATCAGCAACAACAATAGGGAGAGGGCACCTAGCAGGGGGGCTGATTATTTGGGTGGGCATTGCACTGGGGTGCCAGATTACCCACCATTCATGCTCCAGTCAAGATATCTTGGGGTTTAGTATTAAGGGACCCTTGGGGGGAGACTCCATTGATTTGTTTAACGTTTATGTGAGGGGGACTAAAGGGGGCAGAGTTTCACCTACTCTCATCCTATTGGAAGAAAGCCTAGCTAGATGTTCATCCCACTCAAGAGTAATAGTAGCAGGCGACCTCAATAGTACTTTCGAGCCCCTTGATAAAGAAGATCTATCAGGTAACGAGGATGAGGACCTTAAATGGGCTGTCCCCTGTTTAAACCTACCCCCAGTCAAAAGATGGACCCAGACGGCGCCCCACCTTAATACCCTTAATGTTGAGTTTGGTCTGAGGGCAGCGAATGGTAGAACCCCATCGTAGAGGCACGGAGCACACACGTATAACAGAGTCAGCTGTCCTTCCCGCATCGACTACATCCTTCTTGATGTGAGGCTTAGGAGAGATTTGGTAGACATGAAAGTGGGTGCAACAACAGAAAGTGGCCATAATCCTCTTTGTTTAAGTATGAACCCTTTGTGGAAAGCATCGTACTATTTTGTGCACAGTCCCCCCCATCCTACACCAGAGAGGTCCTTCCCTCCAACGACAAGAGATCCTTAAAATGGCAAATGGTCGCCTTACAAGAAAACAAGATTAAAGGTATTCAGCATGACCTATTAGTAGGCACTCCGAGCTCCAGTCTTTGGTTGCTAGCAAATGTGGAATGGCCGATGTAGCCACGGCTCACTCGCGAACTTTCGACCGACTTAGCTCATACTTTCTAGTCCTCAGGTCGGAATGGAAGCTCAGCATTTGACCAAGGGGAACATATTTTTGGTACACAAAGGATTGTAGATGCGAGGGATCCCTTCTAGCTTCAGCAATTAAAGCTAATAACAGCCCTTTGATTAAAGCATCTAGGTAGCTCTACAAGGCTACCTTCCTCTCAGCAAAAAAGGCTTGGGATGAATCCCACTGGCAGCAGCTTAAGGAAGCAAGCTCAGCGAAGGACTCTAAGTCCTTCTGGTCTTTAGTCACCTGGGGTAGTAGCTCAGGAGCCCAATCACCCCCTAACTTTCTCACCGGCCAGGACTGGTATGAGCACTTCTGGAAGCTCTATACAACCTCTGGAGGCACGTCCATAGCGGAGGTGGCTGACTTCTACAGCATTCCCATGGATGATGCTTTTTTCACCTTGGGAGAAATAGAGGCCGCAATCTGGGGGGATCCTCGAGAAAGGGGCTGCAGGCGTCGTCGAGAGATTTGAGGCAGGTCAGGGATAACAAGATCCCAGGTCAGGATTGCCGGGGAGACCTCCTCGTGGTGTTGGACCACTCGAACTTGGGCCGTGGGCGTTCGGGTGCAGAGTGGTGCAGACTCGCGGATTTGGCCGGAGCCAGAGTCTGTTGGTGAGCAAATCCGGTGCTCATGGGAGACAAAGTCTGTTGGAGAAGGCAGGGTAGGTCCTCCAGGTTCTGGCAGGCTGCTGACTTCAGGACACACCGGGATTTTGGCCGGTAGGGCTGGGACCAAGTCAGTTGGTGTCCTTCTCTTCATCCATCTGCAAGGCTCTTCGGTCCTTCTTCTTCTTGTTTCTTCTTGTCTGATGAGGCAAGGTTCAGTGTTGCCACTAAATACTAAATTTAGGCGCGTTTCAGGTAGGTAAAAGTTGGGACCAATGGGTCCCTTCCTTGGGGTGGGTATACCCCCTATTATGCCACCCTCCAATGGGAGGGGGGCATAAGCCTCACTCTGGTTGGCTGGGTCCCCCCATTTTCAAGATGGTGGGGACTGAGAGTTGTGCTGCGCCTCACCTCCCACACCTGAGGGGTGGGGTTGGCAAAGGTGGGCACACCTCTCCTCCTATCTTGGTTTTCCTGCTGATTCCCCCACCCAAAGTAGGGATCTGAACTGGTGAGGGCCAGTTGCCAGGAGCAGCAAATGGCTGTGGAAGCTCACAAAGGCGGCAAGCCTTTGAAGCTTCCCCTTCATGGACCCTGTCCATCTTGGGGGAGGAGGCTTGGCACCTCTGCCCAGGATGTGCTTTGTTTCAGGACCCCGAGAGCAGGAGGCTGTCAACCCAGGGGTCCAGAAACATGTCTGGGTGTGGCAGCTGGTGAGCAGCCTGTCAGCCAAGACACTAGAGCCAGGTTGTTTTTCAGGGGGCTTCTCTAAGATGCCCTCTGAGTGCATTTTTCATTAGATCCCACACTGGCATCACCGTGGGTTTAATATGTTGAGATGTTTGATATCAAACTTCTCAGTTTTCAGTAAAGCCATTATGGTGCTGTGGAGTTTGTAATGACAAACTCCCAGCACCATATACTCTTTATAGTTTTACTGCATTTACAATGCCCAAGAATAGACTTAGGCACTTTAGGGTACCGTCACCATGGTATAGTGCACCCTGCTAGAATGGTGGCTTACCTATTCCAATTGCCATGTCGACTCTTCACTTTTCTCTGCACCAAAACACGTGGCCTGCTATGGCAGTGTGTGTGTGTTAGGGTACAGAGCCTCTAAGGGTGCCACAATATGTCCTGCAGCCCTCAGAGGCCTTCCCTGGTCACAGGGCCCTTGGTACCTATGATACCTTTTACAAGGGACTTACATGTGGCCAGGGAGGTGCCAATTTGAGAGTACAAGGTACAGTTTTAGGGAAGAACATAGGCCCTGGGTACCTGGTTGGCAGGAACCCAGGGCACACTCAGTCAAAGTCATTTTCTCTCTCAAACCAGCCTCGTATAACAAATTCAACAGGACTCTCATGTGAGCAGTTTATGTATTGACTATAGTTATAGAGACAAGCTGACATGGGTCATACTTTTCTTACTACTTTCACCATTTTGTCATGTAAGACCGAGTGTCATGTACTACACCAAATCCATTGATTTACTCTTTTTAACTGAGGCCTGGTTTAGGCTGACCAATACCTAAGTTGTTACAACTTTTATATAATTGTTCAGTTTTTTTATTATTAAACTTTCTATTTTGTGGGTTTTGTCTTTAGATTTACTTCAATTAGTTCTGATGGGGCTAAGTAATAATTTTGATGTAGTTACTGTATTGTCAGATGCTGGGATTTCCTAATGGAGCCTCACAGAACTACTAAAAAGGAGGCACAATGACAACATGTTTTTTGAGATGCTAACGGTTGAATAATTGGTCTCAATGATATTTAAAGTCAGACTCCTTGGCAGTCATTGCTCATTGTCACTATGAGGTTGTAAAACATCAAGCTTTAGGTGGACCATATAGTCAGTTTTGCCCCATAACAGTGTTGTTGCTGCTTTATATAGAATGTTTGTGACAGGAGTCTTCATTTTGATCATTAAAGAGTACTCCAGATCACTCTGTGCTTTTACTACTAAAGATCAAAATATCATCTTCATGTTCAGCCACTTTTTTAAAGATATTTGTCAATTGTCATTAAGCTTCAGAGGGCATAACGTTTTTTGTGATCTTAAAACAAGTTATAAGCATTCCAGTCTACCATTCATTGATTATACGCTTATTTGATGTGGTCCTTGGGGCATATTCACAATAGATATTTTGGAATACATAAAGTAATGAGTAGTGTAATACTACTCTACTTACTTCAAAATGCTATCCACAAACCACTTACCTGAAATTTCTGCCTTTTTCTTATCTTTTCTTTACTCTCGATGTTACCGTGCCATTGGAATTGCAAATGACATCATCCTTAAAATACATATTACCTAGAAAATTATTTAATAAATCCTTGTAATGTTTAGTCTGTTCTTTTCTTATATTGTTTTTTATCCTTTTCTCTAATGTTGTAACAACCATACAGCTTTGAAGAAGCGAAGGTTCAGTGAAACTAAGGTTGACTGTACAATTCTCACTTACTTCTATGTCGAGATGTTTTTCATTCAGATATGTCAAATGTTTCAAGTGTTGTGCTGCCCTGTATGCATTTTATATCTATCTATAATAATTGAAAATACATTTTTTTTAATATCTCTAAAAATATGGGGTTCTTTAAAGCTACCAACAAGACCTCCATTTTTTAAGATTTCACCTAATTATTTCCTTTTTAATATTTACACTGCAGAAACAATCACTAGAAAGACTACAACCAATTTAATCTCCAAAAGATTGAAAACGACAAATTTAACTAAACTAAATATTTAAAGACTCTAAACAGAAGGAAAGTAACACTATGTTTAAAGTTTAGCTTTTATTTAGACCATTAAAAAAATTTAAATACAACTTCTCTTTATATTAAAAACTCATCTCAACAAATGTATTTCTGTTCAATTGGTACCACCTACGAATACAAAAATGTGTACAGAGCCGAGCTTTATCTCTTCTCAAAAATAAAAGCCTTTTGTAACATAGATGGGTTATACTTATGGTAAGGAAAACATCACAAATAAGTGCACACATTGGAATTGCACTAAATTACACTCAATAGAGACTATGTAAGGACCACTGCTATAAACAAAGGCAGAGAAATGTAAGAGACGATAAAAACACAACCAGGGATAGCAGCATAAAATATTGTTCAAACCTATATAGACGTCTCAATGAGCTCTACAGTTCTCATTGGAAGCATTTTCAAAGGAGATGCTCACTCAAATAATTCCTCCACAAGCAATTGGCCAGTTACCATAATTTCGTAACCTGAAATAAACAATACCTACAAAAAGGAGCTGACAGGCAAGCAACACCAGCACCCAAAATTCATGCTGCCATAAATATGCCCCTCTCAGCAGCATTCAAAATCTATGCTTACGGTTATGAAGAAGACGTTATTATATAGGCCATTCTAAACTTAGAATCTCATCTTACAAAATCACCCATTTGGTTATTGTAGTGTACATTTAAAACCAGACCTCCACCCTTTCATCAAATTGACACAATGCATGGTCAGTACCAAAATATTGGCATGACATTCATTTTTGGAGTAATCCCCGAAAAGCAAAGCATTACATACAATGAGCTCTTATTTATAATTCACAAACAAATCTACTGATTGACCACACCATGATCCACATCACAAAAATAGTCCCAGATATCCAGATTCAAGGGTGCTAATTTCACTTTAAGCAAGCAATTTGGCAACACTTCCAGAAATAAAACCCTTATACAGAATAGGCCAAAAACAGCTAATTCACCTATGAAATGAAAAAATAATTGCCCGAAACATTTCCCTTACCCCAGATGGAACAAAAAATTGCAATTTAATAACTGTCACTATTTGAAAAAATAACAAAGATCTTGATCACTTTGAAGAGCCCTGAGTTAGTGACTTGCATGCATCGGGCACCGGCGCAAATCCAGTTTCCACATTCAGGGTATGATTCACAAAAGTAAACATACTTGTGTACAAGTTTACGATTGTTTGATATTCACAAAGGTATTTACGAGTAGTATCTTTACTAGTTGTGGAGTCTCCACACAGAAAAAGATAGGACAATCACAACTTTTTATGTGTGGAGACTCCACACTTGTAAAGATACTACTCGTAAATCCCTTTGTGAATAGCTAACAATCATACACTTACACAAAAGTGTTAGATTAACTTTGCGAATCAGGCCCTCATCGGTTTAATGTCTATTAAAGTATCCTGAACCCTGAAGCCAAAATGATCAACAGCAGAGAAGGGTGACACAATTGCTGTTACAACACACTTGGAAGACACCATTCAACACTGTGCCAATTGATAGCAGTTCTCCAAAAATCACACAATTATCAGGATTTCAAACAGTTTAGCTGCCAGCGGGTGAGCCCATATTTATTTACTGCATTTGTGTGTTGAACCTGACAAGATTTTGGACTTATTACTTGGGAAGAACTCACATCTTTCCCAACTAATATCACACTTTTTTACTCTACTAAAACTACAATCCTACAAACAACATGATAAAGAAAAATGTTGGGAGGGGGCATAGTTACCATTCTCACTCCAGTACAACAAACATTGGAGAAACTTCATAACTTAGAGAGTACCATGTTTTGTATACTCTTAATAATGCCAATCCCACCAAAATTGTTACATTAGAAATACATATTTTGGGAGTAAGGGGGAGTATGGATTTACTATTCTAACTCCAATACTACAAACAATCATGAAAGTGCATATATGATGGGAGGTCATGTTTACAATTCTAACTCTATTCACGCAAGGATTGGAGAAATTGCACAATTTAGAGGGTGTCATATTCACTACACTATTCTAACTCCAACCCCACAAACATAGAGCAAAATCCATATATTGTAAAGGTATGATTTATTATTCTAATAACAATCCACAAACTTAATGGAAAGTGCATATAGCAAGGGTGAGCCATATGTACTAATCTAAATCCAAATTCCTTAAAGATGGGTGGATGTTTTGGAGGAGTCATATTTACTATTCTAACTTCAACCTTACAAATTTTGTGGAAAGTGCATATATTCAAATGAACTATATATTTACTACTCTGGGTAAAAGACCAAAAACATTGGGGTAGCCGCATAGATTAAATGTGGTTAGATTTACTATTGTAGTTCAAATCTCACAAATATGCGGGGAATGCATACATTATAGTGGGTCTAATTTACAAATTTACCTACTACTCCATAAACATTAGAGAAAGTGAGCATATTATGGGTAAGTCTTGTTTGCTGTTCTAAGTTCAGCCCCTCACTATTAGAAACAGGGTACAAATTAAAGGTTGCCAGATACATTGAGTAAAGTGAATACATGGTGGGCTCAGATTTACTCTACAATATCAGACCACACAAACACTGGTGAAAGTGCAAACATTTAAGGGGGTCAGATTTACTGTTCTAACTCCAATCCAACAAACATTGGGGAACATGCATGTATAAGAAGGGGCCAGATTTGCTAATCTAACTCCAATCCTAGAACCTTAGTGAAAGTACCTAAATTACTAACATGAATTATACTACCCTAACTCTAATTTGCACAATCATTCTCTCAAAGCACTCTTTAGGTATTATTATAAAAATATTTCTGTAAAATAGATTTAATTAAAAATAATATTTTATATAGCTTTTTAAAAGACAAACATGTTACTTTTTTAGTAACACATCTTTATAATTTACACTGCCTAAAAGCAAACTACATAAATCCCTAAAATAGGAAACACCTTTTGTTTATAAATTATAAAATAAATATATACAAGCAAAACATGATTTTAAATAGTCTCCATTACTTTATTTAATAAACATTTATTACATTTATTTAAAAATCCTGTAAACTCATACTATTTTCATGAAATATTATCTAATATAAAACATTACCCACCCTATCCAAAAAATCAACTTGCATCCCATTTTTTTAAAAATTATTTGGCGTGAGTGTAACCCTGCATGAAATTGCGGACAACATTATATAAATCTCTCAGATGTATGATAAGGAGACCCGTACCTTGGTGAAAATTGAGAAGTGTTACCTAGATATTTCAACTTTGCATCATACACATCTTCATTTTTTAAGGAGAGTGCAAGGCAAAATGCCTCTACAATGCAGATATTTAAGGCAATAAACAAACAAAACCCAATGTTTATTTACAAGTCCAAGGCACGTACAGGACACACCCGAGGCACCACAACAACTTGTCAGGCCCACACCACCTACAAACCCTAAAGGTAATCCACCTGCACCAATTACCAACCAACCATCTTCCCCCACAACTCCAACTTTGCAACCTAATCTAAATCCAAATTCCTTAAAGATGGGTGGATGTTTTGGAGGGAGTCATATTTACTATTCTAACTTCAACCTTACAAATTTTATGGAAAGTGCATATATTCAAATGAACTATATATTTACTGCTCTGGGTAAAAGACCAAAAACATTGGGGTAGCTGCATAGATTAAATGTGGTTAGATTTACTATTGTAGTTCAAATCTCACAAATATGCGGGGAATGCATACATTATAGTGGGTCTAATTTACTAATTTACCTACTACTCCATAAACATTAGAGAAAGTGAGCATATTATGGGTAAGTCTTGTTTGCTGTTCTAAGTTCAGCCCCTCACTATTAGGAACAGGGTACAAATTAAAGGTTGCCAGATACATTGAGTAAAGTGAATACATGGTGGGCTCAGATTTACTCTACAATATCAGACCCCACAAACACTGGTGAAAGTGCAAACATTTAAGGGGGTCAGATTTACTGTTCTAACTCCAATCCAACAAACATTGGGGAACATGCATGTATAAGAAGGGGCCAGATTTGCTAATCTAACTCCAATCCTAGAACCTTAGTGAAAGTACCTAAATTACTAACATGAATTATACTACCCTAACTCTAATTTGCACAATCATTCTCTCAAAGCACTCTTTAGGTATTATTATAAAAATATTTCTGTAAAATAGATTTAATTAAAAATAATATTTTATATAGCCTTTTAAAAGACAAACATGTTACTTTTTTAGTAACACATCTTTATAATTTACACTGCCTAAAAGCAAACTACATAAATCCCTAAAATAGGAAACACCTTTTGTTTATAAATTATAAAATAAATATATACAAGCAAAACATGATTTTAAATAGTCTCCATTACTTTATTTTAATAAACATTTATTACATTTATTTAAAAAATCCTGTAAACTCATACTATTTTCATGAAATATTATCTAATGTAAAACATTACCCACCCTATCCAAAAAATCAACTTGCATCCCATTTTTAAAAAAATTATTTGGCGTGAGTGTAACCCTGCATGAAATTGCGGACAACCTTATATAAATCTCTCAGATGTATGATAAGGAGACCCGTACCTTGGTGAAAATTGAGAAGTGTTACCTAGATATTTCAACTTTGCATCATACACATCTTCATTTTGTAAGGAGAGTGCAAGGCAAAATGCCTCTACAATGCAGATATTTAAGGCAATAAACAAACAAAACCCAATGTTTATTTACAAGTCCAAGGCAAGTACAGGACACACCCGAGGCACCACAACAACTTGTCAGGCCCACACCACCTACAAACCCTAAAGGTAATCCACCTGCACCAATTACCAACCAACCATCTTCCCCCACAACTCCAACTTTGCAACCTTGCCATAATCCCATGTCCCAATTCAACCAGTTTTATTTAGTCAGAGACATGGATTAAACTCCCTCCCCCTCATGACCATTAACATAATTCCCCAAACTGCAGTACTTCCCCCACTACATCTCACTTAAGCAAACACACTTGTTTGAAATTTTGTAAGCACCATTCACAAATCTTTAATTGAAATACTCTTACCTGGGCACACCTCTGCAAACAAAAGTTTATATCACGTAACTTTCACTCATGTGTGCTTTGATGAGTGTGGTACTTTATAAAGAGCTTGTGTAAGTTATATGTAGGAAGGTCATTTTTACAACCATCACAAAACTTGCATTTTCACATTAATGTCATACAACTGCATACATCTACATGCACACTGACTTACTCAGAAAAGACAATAGGCAGATCTAACATAAGTTTTGTATAGTAAATTTAAGGATAAAATGTAATGATGAAATTTGTACATTTTGGTGACAGTCGTTGATAAGGGTAAAAGGAACTAAAATAATTTATTATGGCAAATTGATGAATTGAATTTAGAAAGGGATGAGAAAATCATAAATACATGTTGGGAATGTTGGGAAATAATTCTATGAAAAGGGAAACAGGATATTAAAATATTAATATAAAATTAAGTTCATCCTAAATGGTCAATGGAGACAGGAGGTGTTGGCAAATGGCCCTCTCTGAAAGGTCACCCCAAACTTTTTGCCTTCCTCCTCCTTTGTTTCTGACCACATTTTGTTAGCTTTAGAACTCTGAGCAATTTACCACCACTAACCAGTGTTAAATGCATGTGCTCTCTTCTCTAAACATGGTACCATTAGCTCACACCCGATTGGCATTTTTAATTAACTTATAATTCCCTAGTAAAGTGTGCCCAGGGCCTGTAAATTAAATGCTACTAGTGGGCCTGCAGCACTGATTGTGCCACACACACAAGTAGTCCCTTACATATGTCTCACGCCTGCCACTGCAGAGCCTGAGTGTGCAATTTTGCTGCCACTTCGACTAGCCATTTAATACCCTTTGTCAAGCGTGAAACCTCACTTTTATTGCACATAAGTCACCCCTAAGGTAGGCCCAATGGAACCCATAGGGCAGGGTGCCGTAAAAGTAAAAGATAGGAATGTACTTTTAAGTTTTGTATGTCTTGGTAGAGAAAAACACCTAAATTCATTTTTCACTACAGTGAGGCCTACTCTTCACATAGGTGAACATTAGGAATTCTTTAATACACTTTTAGGCTGCACTTCCTGATTAGAAAGGAGTATCTGTGTCATGTTCTATATCTTAGGAATGGTACTAATAAATCCTCTTTGCTAGTAAAATTAGATTTAACAATACTATTTTAGAAATGCCACTTTTAGAAAGTGGACATTTATCTTACAGCTCTGTGTGCCTGCAACCTGTCTCCAATACACGCCTGGGGTGTGTGACATCTAAACTTTGTGCATACCCTCTAGACAGCCACAAACACAGGAAGGTTAGGAGTGTCTGAGTACCCATCTGCATTCTGATAGCTCTTCCTGGACAGGAAGGGATGGAGGAGCTGATACATCTGAATAGGCACCTGCCCCTACATAAGGTACTGATTACCCCCTACAGCTTGTGTGGAGCCAGGGCTGGGAAGAAAGGACTTCTGTGCACTTCAAAGACCCTTCTTTGAAGTTACCCCAACTTCAAAGGCACAACTGGGTATAAGTAGCGGGTCTCTGACACCACCAAATCACCTACTTCTTGATCTGTAACTAGACTATGTCAGAAGACCTGCTGTGCTGCATCAAGGACTGATACTCTGCTGGACTGCTGATCTGGAAAACCTGTTTTCTGCTGTGCTGTCCTGCTGCCTGCTGCTCTCTGGCTCTGCTGAGGGAGAGCAGGACTCTGCCTTGCAATCTAATGATCTCTAATGTCTCCTATTACTTGAGACTCAGGGCTATCAAAGTATCTACACCTTCTCCTGTGCCTGGTTCACAGGAAGTGGACCCAGATACCTACACCAGAGAAATCAATGCATCTACAGTCTGTGTGTAGCAGAACGGGTGCATCAACCCTGTTGCGGGAGTAGAATCTATACATCATTCTCGGAAGTAACGCTTCACCTTGAGAGCTCGATGCATCGGAACCATGCATCGCTGCCACAGCAGTGTGGAGAGATCGACACAGCCCCTCGACTGCCCTGAGAATCTTGGCGCATTGCTTTCAGAGCCAACGCATCTCGGCTCAGCACTTCATCTATGGACCGACGCCTCGCCACCACTGCGTGAAGAAAACTGATGCATCATCTCGACTGCGGGCTCGACATTGACGCATCGCTCATCTGTACAACGCATCTCGCTGTTGCGACCAAGGATCAAGGCACTTTGTTCACTGGGCCCGCATGAGTCCTGTAGCCGGCCTGCTCTCCATCCCGTGTGACCTGAACGTTTGACTTTGCCACAGGCCAGAGTGACCAGATAACCCTGATTGACGCTTCTTGTTTCTAAGCACTAGAACTCTTTTTATTCTTTAAAAATTCATAAATTCACTTATACTTATTGGATTTTTGTTGTGTTGGTCTTGATTTATTTATCAAATTCTTGTCTATTTTCCTAAACCCATATAGAGTTGTTTTGTAGTGTTTTAATTATGCTACTGTATGTGTGTGTGTGTGTGTGTGTGCTGCACAAACACTTTACAGACACATGGAACATCTATGGGCTGCACATTCACCCCAAGTATAGCATGTCTGAATGTCCACGATTTCGAACAAGTGGCATGCTTCATCATAAAAAAATCTATATTAACCCTGTCAGGAAGAGCCCAAGAATAAAAAGTTGAGAGGGTACCCTCCTTGATAGTTTTAACTCATTATTGCCTCTGCAAAGTGGATCCCCAGTGTATTTTCAAAATATATTTTTGCGCTCCACCCTGTATGTTGGTCTGCAACAGGGTGTGGTAATGGCCCTATGAGGAAGCATGCCAATATCTAGTCGGTGAGGGCAGTATTAACAAACCCCTAGGGTTCCCCACTCCCAGACTTCAAGAAATATAATACAATAAGCATTACTTAGAAGGTTCCCCTTCTTTGAGTTAGCATATGTATGAAATAGGGAGGACTCGGGAAAGCTAAAACCTTTCGTGCCTTTGTTCTAAGTGTGAAGGCACTTACAAAAGCAACAAAAGACCTAGACTTGGGTCTGCGCACCGCCTGGGTCCTCAGAAACATACAAATTGCAACAGTAAAAATGTGGTATACATAATCATATGCAAATGTGGATTGAAGTATGTAGGCATGACCACAAGGAAAGTCAGATTATGCATCAATGAGCACAGAAGCACTTTCCGATGCAAGAAAACCAACACGAAACTGATGTGTCACTTTCTATCCTCAGGCCACACAGAGAACGACTTCACCTGGTTTATAGTTGAAAAACTGCCACCAATAGCGAGTGAAAAACAGCTATTAAGAAATGAACAAAGATGGATTAACAGGCTATCCAGTACAATACAGGGATTAAATGAGGAAATCCCATGGACACAAGTATCATGAGCACTATATGAGTAACACCCTCACCACCTGAAGATGGGGGGTAACCTCCTTCTGAATACCAAGGGATCATATGGAGAAGGTTGAGGATACTTTAAATAAATATAGATGTATATGCACATAAGGAGTAGAAATATAAATGCAAAACCACACTACTCAATGCAAAAAATCGATAGGAACCAACGAGGTCCCATGCGAAATGCAACAATAAACCATTGCCTTCCTTGCTGCAGTCATTCACAACGATTGGGAAGCAAGGTAAGGACTTGGGACTCCAACTCCCAGCATCCCGACAATGTCACGTTCATGACGTCATTACAAGCGACAACAGGAAGCTGCAGCCCCTCCAAGTACCACTTGCCGAGTGTAAACCATAGCTCGGCGGTGGTCTGCAAGACGACACCAGGTACTTCTGCGGTGCCCGTTCTTTGATGAAGTAAGTGAATCTACAAAGGGGGTGGTTGACACAGATACTGAAATCAGGGCAGCAGTTGCGGTATGTAATTGACGGCAAGATAGCTATCATAGCGTGAGAAATATCGGAGTTTGGCTTAGACGGGAGCTTTAAAATATACCTCATTTGAATATACCTCATTACCTTGAATATAAAAACAATGCATATGAGTTGTGCTATGTAAATGATGGCGTGATAGATATCATAGCATGAGCGACATCAGAGTTTGGCTTAGGGAGGAGCTTTAATATATACATCATTTGAATATACCTCATTACCATAAATATAAATAATAATAATAGTTAGGAGGCGGGTTCAGCAGGAGCCTTTTGAAGGATACATACCGCAACCACATAGCCATACGATACAAAGATACAGAGCGGCTATGCACATAATCCGTACAAGCTTATGAGCATAAACATAATGAACGATGGGTAGTTTAATACACCACATATGGATGACAATACAGATAACGATGGGACATAGGCAGAGCATTCGAAGAGCTCGAAGGCGCTATACTTGCAAATATGGGCTTTGGCGGGAGCTTTAAATATGACCCGACAAGGCTTATTAGAAGTACATTAAAACACATCCCCCAGATATCCGAAAGTCAAATTGGTATCTTAACAGTATTACCCAAGTACATATGACTCTTAACCAGCATTAGGTATGGCCTCTGGCGGGAGCTTCTTCAAAGAACTATTTGTTGAATGCGTATGAACCACTAAACATGCACTCCTTAGGCTATTACAAAGCCACATACAGTAATACCCACGTGAAATGAGTGATCCTCAGCATTTTAAATCTAACAAGCATTTTTTTCTTGATAAGAGTGCGACTAAAAGACGGCATCACTCTCCGGAACTGCATAACCAGAATACGGGTAAGCAAACAGCGTGAATGAATTGCTTGTAACACATCTGGTCACCAAATACATTTTGCCATGTGGAGTGTGTATTGAAAATATAGTGTCACATCCAAAAATCATGTGTTTCTTTCCAATGGTATAACCCCTACAAACTTATTTTGTAATTACTCCAACAAATGGGAATACGTACTTACATTGAAGTCACACAGTAGCACCAATATCACTTCTAGTTAAGGGAGGTGTCCCCCCGTATTTTCAGGACCAAGATGATTATGGGCCATGATTTGAAAAACACTTCCTTATAAATTGGGATCAAGTACTTTGGTGAATATAAATATGTTAGGTTCACCTTTAACCCCATCAAAAACTTTCTGTCTTGACGAAAATCCTCAGGATAGAAGACCGAGACAGGTGAGAGCCTTAGGCCTCATGAGTGTGCAGGATGTGCATGCTTAGAAAGGCTAGGATACATTTAACAAGCCCTCACGAAGGCCCCAGACCCGAATGGGCTCATTACGCGGGCCGAAACATGTTGGCACAAATATAGGAGGTTTCATTGAACAATCATTTTAAATAAAAAACCCCAACAAACGTATTATCCGTACCCCAAGTACCCTATGAATAAAGGAAACCCTTTGGGTATACCTGTAGGTATTTTTAATCATATATCTTTCTTCTGGATCCCTGCTTATCCAGTTTGATTTAATTTAAGATCTCCCATTCTATCCTTGGTTGAGTATGCCCTGGTGGCATCATCATACCAGGGTGTGGATAGGTGCTGATGATGAAGCATGTCACGATAAGTGAGTGAGGCATCTAATCCAATATCTTTAGATATCCAAAAGGTTTGAGGAGGGACCAATTTCTCTCATGGTAGGATCCAATCACTTTTTCCCCCTATCTGCTTGAACATTCCAGTTGCTTTTGTGTGTGATTATTGACTCTGGGAGAGTGCAACTGGTCTTGCTGTCTCCTGCTCTCTACATTGTGGTAACAGCACAAATACTTTACACATTCCCTCTTTAGATATGCCTGACTACACTGTGGTAAGCTACCAGAGGGTGAGCACAAGTTATCTTTTAGTGTGTATCTAGCTTACCCTGACTAGGATTCTGGATCCTGCTTGGACAGGGTGCATACCTCTGCCAACCAGAAACCCAGTTTCTAACAGTAGGGAAGATAGTTCTCTATGTTGCTCAGATAGCATTTCTCAGACTGTTCCTGATCATTTTCTGTACATCCTGAGAGAGTGCTATCTGCCCATCAACTATGCCACTGATGAACTCCCTGAGGGCAACCATTGTTACAAATTGAGGGAAGTGTGTGGGTTGGACACATGAGGGCTCGGAGGTGTCTATTGGATGAATCCCTCATATGCTGGTGTTCTTGGCAGTCACTTGGTGGAGGAAGAGGAGGTACAGGAGGCAACATTGTTATGGTGGGCACATCAGTAATGGAGGGGGTAGCAACAGGTCTAGGTGATGGTGGGACTTGCTCCTGGCAAACAAATGTTTGTTCTTTCTCTTTGCCAGGAGACATTCTGTTGTCCACCTTCTCCTGGCATGTGGTGCTCATTTCATCTACCCCCTTTAGTGGGCCATACTTTCTCTGCCCAGACTCTTTTACTTGCACAAGGAGTTACCGTCCAAGTGGGTGCAGTCTCTCTGCTGGCAGAAGGTTCCTTCTCTTCACTGGTTGTAGGAGTTTATGGTGCCTGCCTAGCAACTGAGGCTTGTGGTCTTCACCCCAGATCTCACTGGTGGGATGTTTGGCCAGCTCTGTCTGCCAAAATTGAATGTAGATAAAACAAATTATGAATGGATATGTCACCAATGTAATGTACATACAAAACCATTACTAGAAAATATGAGCCTGAAATAAGACACTGTTAAGCATTCAACTACCCTTTGACTTGGCACATATTTTATTACAGCATAATTTTTAAACAATAGTTTAGTGTGTGTACAAATGTTGCAAACATCTTCTGCCATGGTTTTTAAAACAGACTAGGAAGTATGTCTAAGACATGTTTAGACACGTACATATGATTGACTTATGGCAGCCATCCAACCGCAGAGAACAGCCCACCTGGCATGCTGGCACACCGGATATGTTAAAATAAATCTGTGGATGTGTAGTTAAGTTTTTATATGGAAAAATAATATACATCCTAAGGATAGCTTATAGTATCCCACATAAAATTATTACGAAGTATTTTAGACAAGGCAAAACCCATTACATGTGTTATACAGAGAATAACTTATACCATGCCAACCTCACACTTAAGTTGGCAAAAAATAAATTGTATATTAGAGGACATTGAAATTGTGATCACTGATGATATTTGTAAACATATTTAAGGTTTTGAAATGCATATTGGTTCTATCATGCAAGAGGTCACTTAAAATGTTGTAGTTGATAATGTCCATCTTGGCTGGCACACTATGGTCATAGTATCAAAAAATGTATACTACAACATGTAAGGTCTGCTTGTCCCATACGTTTATATATACAGTTATTAATGATGAATTACAAAAGACTGAAAATAATACAATAAACTGATAACTAGGAATTCCCTGTGTACAGAAATCTTTTTAAAAATAAATAATTGTTATGTGGATGTACATTTCCATTGTGCCAACATAAAGTTACATTTACATCAATTGTATTTAATTTTAAATTACAAAAAACAATGAACCAACTATTCGATTATTTCATTTGAGAGGACAACATATGGAAATGGCAATAAGGACATAATATAAAGACAGTAAACTAGGCATGTGACTGTACAACACATTTAAAACGTACACACACTTTCATTATTACATACACATTAGACCTATCGCCTTTCTGCTGCTCAAGTGCTACCAGCTGAACAAAGTGTCAATCAGTAGAGGCACAAATGTGGCTGGAGGATACCCCAATCACATCTTGTGCCTTGAGATGTGCCCAGAAGCGAAGGTCCACCTAGTGTTCTAGTGCTTGTGTAATGCCTTCCCTGTGTGGGTGTGAACACACACTGTACTGCAACATGTGGTAATGTCCCTCCAAATCTGGAGTCTGTGTTACATTGATCAACTGGGTATCTGGACCCCCGCACGACTGATAGTATTGCTTGCCACCCATTCAAATAATTTCAAGCTCCGTATCAGTAACACTGGAGAATTTATTCTTATCCCTCAGCCATTTTGGGGATGTAGATGGTCAAAGGAGCAGATGGATGGAGGAGGATGCTGTTGAGGTGAGAGAATGGAACAAAATAGATTGGAAAAGGGGCACCTTTGTGCTCCTATACGTCACTTCCTGTTTGTAGCAGTAGGTGAAGAAGATCCCTACTATGAGAATGAGGTCTCTAGTCTGCCCCAGGTACAAACATCTCCGCCTCATATGCAGAGGTCTCCATAAACATAGGGGAGTTAACATGTAAAGTGAGTTGATTTTTGTAATGGGAAACAACAGTTACAGTGTAAAGCAAGAATCTGTTTATACTTGTGTAAACTATGTGTTTGATTTTACTTATGTGAGAGCAAGTGTGCATAATAGAATGAGTGTGAAGTGTAACTGTAAGTGTATTAATAAGTTCAGCACAGAATGCATATTTATGACATTATGGTATTGCAACAGTCTTGTCACAGGATGGCATAGGTGTATGGTGTTATAGGCCACTATTCCTCAATGACAGAATACTGTCCAGCTACAGTAATGCAGCAACCAAACATACAGCTGAGATGAACCACTAGTCAAACGTGCAGCTGCACACCATGGCCTCTATTTTGTGCCCTACCCCAAGAACCTGGATGTGACCATAGATCAGGGGTTATGTTTTAATGAAAGCCCTGTGGAATGGTAACATTTTGTAACGTGCAATAGGTTACTACTATCTTGGATACAACTTCTTGGAAATACAGGAGCAAGCCCTTGTATGGTCAATACATCTGAAGCTCGACTTAAGGCCCCAAAAGTGTGTTTAATAATGGCTTGTGTATGTACGTTGGCCTAATTTTACCTCTGTTGAAACTGTGGTTGGATGACAGAAGGGAGTGAGGAGATTAGGAGAGAGGAAATACCTGAAATTACCCTCAAGTCATTTGGTTTTGATTATGTTGTGGAACTATTCTAAATGTAGTACATCATCAGATAGTGTCATAGAGATGTATGTACATGTATGTGTATTATGATGTAGAGAGAAAATAAATGAATGATGATGTTTATGATGCCATTCCCCAGATGCACATGCAACCAAAGTGTAAGTTATTATACCTTACCAATTATCTACATCACCGAAATCCCCAGTAACCAACTGATCTATAAGAAGTGACTTCCGGGAGAGGTAGTCCTTATTATGTGCTTCCAGGATAGGCAGTGTATACATTAGCGAAGCAGCCCCTGGATCACAGGCATCCTGCATGTTGATGGCTAGCAGTAGCTGTTGCAGAAATGGCTAACATGTGGCGTGGTGGTTGAAGTGCTATATGGGTGCTTTCAATGACATCTAATACCCAAGAGAAGTGGACAATGTCATAGAAAAGCAGCGAGATTGGCTTGACTGTTAGATGCCCACAGTGTCCTCAGTGAGGGCAGGCTGTAGATGAAGTGATCTGCTCCCAGTCTGCAGCAATGTCAAGGATCACTTGAGGTAAGAAGCAGTATCTGGCAATTGCTGCTTTCTTAGACATGACAAATGTATTGATCCTTTGTCTGTAAAGCCTCTCTCCTCCTCAAATAATTGTTCCTCAAAATGAAGGGCGAGGCTACAAAGGCATTCACACAAAGTGAACCAAAGCAGTTTTTTGATTTTTGAGTAAATTTCTTATGTGGTCAACCTATATATGATTGGTTGCTGTTGTAATGAGTTTCACGTGTAGATGGGTGGTGAAGTCCTGACTGTTCATTCCCTTCTCTCTTCCATTAGCAAATGTGTTGAATCTTATATGAGCCTTATCATTTATCTAAAAGTCATATCAAATTACATTTATCTTAACTATTTATATGTAATATAAATTTACTAGTGTATAAAAATGATAAAGCCATTTAAAAGTGTTTCCCTAAATATTCCTATTTTCCATGTTTTAGTAATATTCTTTGACTTCATTGACTTCTCTTTCAATGTGTTGCAGTAGCAGTGATTGACCATATGTTGTGCTTGACTTTCTCTAAATCTTGACTAGAGTACACTTGAGCCTAGTTTGTCAGCAGTAGGGTGATAATAGAAAGAGAAATCTATTTTGTGATTAGCAATTGTCCTACTCATTTGTGGGTGTGTTTTTGTATTAGCATGTCCTTCCCTAAACCCCTCCTTAAATAGCCCTAAACCCCAAACGTTTTGTAGTACATTTTCCCCATTAAATCCGTTACCTATGTGTGGAGAGATTTATGTTAAAGGGGAGGATATCTCTGTATAGAAAACATAGGTGAGGCGGAGGTAGAGGTAGAGATCACAGGCCAGAGGTTTGTGAATAACATTTTGGAGTACATAAAGAAGTGCTAATTTATGTACTCCAACATGACATTTTTTAAAAAGGCCTGTACATATTCAGAAAAATATGTTATTTTTTTATTTTCATCAATTTATAGTAGGACCATGTTTCTTGAATTATATCTCAGTTGTTTACTTGGAGATTATGATAGAATAGTTGTAGATTTTAACTGAAGCCTCTTTCCTCCTACTCATAAAGGATCTCTCCCTACTTTGTTTGAAAACTGGAACTAAGGCAAAACATTTTTGACACTTTAGGGTGATGCTTTTCCAAGACCTAAAGTTGGAGCCAGTAGGTGGCATCATCATCAACCCTAGTGGCAAGTTGTTGCAAGTTGAAGAGAGAAAACGGGATATCTTGGTCTAATTGTCAGTGCTGCTGTATATCAAACATTTCCTCCTGATTATGGTGGCCTTTGGCTGGCCTTTAGACCAGATGTTTTTTATCACTATGCAGCACCACCACATTCATCACACTCAGCAGCCATCAGAGATAATTAAGTATCTATCACTACTCAATGGGTGATCGTTAGTGGCAACAACATAAAAGCCTCCAAAGAAAAATCATCTTTCTATTAGAATGCAATTTTCTATATGCAGAGCTCCGAAATGGCTTCCACAAGACCCCGCACTTTAGATCTAATTGCATACTGTGATGAAGGAGGTGCTTGTAGTTCAACTAGAGGATGCTAGCGTTGTGTGGTTCAAATGACTGGATCATACTGAAGAATCAGAGCCATGGGTTAAAATATACAATACTGTACTCCAAACCTGCAGCACCAGTATTGGGAACTGACTTTTGTAAAGCATTTGGGAGTTTGATCATAGAGGTTTTCTGGCCTCACTATTTTTCATGTAAACATTATACTTGTCAATACAGTTCTTTAGGTTCTTCACACGGAAATGTTTCCAGCTCCTATGAAGCCACAATGAATGAATAACAAAGCTCCTGGCCTGTGTGTTTTGAAAGACAGACCTACCATCATCGGGCACATTTTGCCTGCAATTTTTAGCTTAATTCTGGCTCTGGTTCCTACCTGAATTATTGAACCCGTCTTTTAAAAGAGAAAAAGATGAAAACCTGGGGCATATTGACAAGAGCATTTCACCACTGGAACGTCACTTTCTCTGATGTTTTGGTGGGGCAATGTCCTGCTCCATATTTACAAAGCGGCATTATGCCAATTTGCGTGGCTTAACACTGCTTTGTAAGTATTGTCGCCTTCCACGCAGGTATCTGCATGAAAGGGGTGTGTAATGGGTGTTGCTGTGGGCGTTCCACCACAACACCCATTGCTCTTTAACACTACCCCAGATGTACAAGGATCTGTAAATCTGAGCCACCGCCAAAAACGAATGCCACTAAATAGCAGGCGTTAGATTGGCGAAAGTAGAAATACTTTTATTTCGCCTCGTTTTTGATCTTTCTTTGTGTGCTGCACTCTGCAGCACACATAGAAAGAGCAAATCGCCTTTAAAGATTGTTTATGTTCAGTGAAAGCCTAAACAAGCGTCCCTTGTAAATACGGCACATCCCTGTGTTTTCCTTTGCGCTGGCGCTAAAAAAAGCTGCCTAGCGCCAACACAGACACCCTTGCGCCATAGTGCAGGGGTGCCTGTGTTACAGGGATAATTCCCTGCGAAGCAGCTACCCTTACACCATGGTTCAAGGGTGTCTGTGTTGCAGGGATGATTGTTTATGTGCAGGAAGGAACACCTTCCTGCACATAAACAATCTTTAAAGTCGATTTGCTCCTTCTATGTGTGCTGCAGAAAGAGCAAAAACGAGGAGAAATAAAAGTATGTCTATTCGTTGTACCAATCTAACGCCTGCTATTCAGTGGCGTTAGTTTTTGGGGCTGCCTCAGATTTACAGATCCTTGTAAATCTGGGGCAGCATCAAATAGCAATGGGTGTTTTGGTGGAATGCCCACAGCAACACACATTGCACACCCCATTCACGCAGAAACCTGAGTGAAAGGCGACAATACTTAACAAAGCAGCATTAAACCATGCAAAGTGGCTTAACGCCGCTTTGTAAATATGGAGCAGGACTTTGCGCCACCGGAACAAATGAAAAAGTGATGTCCCGGTGGCTCAATGCTCTTGTAAATATGCCCCCAGGTTCCTTGTGAAAATGCCAATGGAACAGTCCCAAATTATAACACCAAATTTGTAACTAAACCAGGATTTAGAAGAGATAGTTCAAGTGTCAACATTTCTGTCTCCAAGCATTGATGTAGGGGTATTTATTTTACAAGATTATAAAACTGTTATTTCTATTTGTTGATATGGCCTTTGATTGCGTCCATCCAATTTATTTTTGTTTCCCCATGTGTTGGTTGATAGCAACCTGTAAGAGCACAATATTACACTTAAGTTCTTGGGTACCCTTAGTAGACTCATAGGGCCTGATTATGAGTTTGGCGGTGCGGCACCGGGCCCGCCCCGTCACCGCACCTCCAAACCTGTGATTGGACTGCCCGCCAGATTACAAGTGTTTCTCATGTCTGGTGGGCTTTTTTTCATGTTCCCACTGCGGTGCCTCAGAAAATGGGCCCTGCAAAGGGAACGCCAAAAAGAGTTCCTGCATGTCATGGACTGCAAAGTTCATGCTGTGCAGGAACTGGTGTGCATGCACACAGAGGTGCACACGTTGTGTCCCCGTGTGTGCATCCACATGGTGTGAGGCATCAGGGGGCCCTGTAGGGTCCCCTTTGTTTCCTCTCCACAGCGGTTGTCATGGAGGAGGAACCGCCATGAAAACCGTGGCGTAAAGGAAACTTGTAATATGCTTGGCGGGACTGAGGCCCCTAGTGGTGCTTCTACACCGCCACACCACAACCAGGGAACGGCGGTTCCCTGGTGACTGGGGTGGGGCAATTGCGGTCTGACCACCCTAATTGTTATAGGGCAGTCGGGAGATCACCACCGCCGTAAACCTGCGAGTCTGGCGGTCCGTTGACCGCCAGACTCGTAATCGAGTCCATAGAGAGCCACTGCATGGATTCACGGATGGCATGCACACAGATCACTTCCTACACATTTGGTAGTGCCTCCCTTGCATGTGCGCTTGCCAGAAACTGCTGTTTTCTTCAGACCTGCTGCTGGTTGAGAGACAGTTGAAACCCTATTGGAAAAAAAGCAGAGCAGGAGACCAAGACTTTTCCTTATAGGTTGATTGGTCCTGATGATGACAGCCCTCTGGCACTGGACAATGACAGCTACAGGAGAGCAAGTGTATTGGGCTGGGATGCCCCCTGGGGCATTGAGCACAAGCCTATAGCATCGATACACTGATCTAGACTCAAGGACTGCATCTTACCTGCACCCCAGAGTGTTGCCACTGAGGGGCCTCTAAACATAGCGCCTGGTGAGTGGACAAAGAGTACAAACACATTTCAAGGAGAACCTATTAGGTACACACAGTGCTGTGTCACTGGCCAGAATGTGTGTACATGTTCTGAAAATGCAGTCAATATTGGATGAATTAGATATTTTACCCCTTGAGCCTGGGATTCCTACTTGGTGTCCTGCTTGTGCCCTCTGACTGCATGAAGCCTGCTCTTTCTCTTTTTCTGGTACAAAAGCATGGGTAAAGCCAGATCAAACTGTGCTCTGACTTCTGCAACGCTGTCCAGGCATCATGCTCTGGGATGGAGAAAGTGGAATAGGCACCCTAGTCCGGACACCAAACGTCTGTGGATGACAGCAAAATTGACCACCTTCCTTTTTGTTTTTCTGTTTCTCTGTAACCTTTTCTTCTTCTCAATCTCTCACAGTCTTTACTACTCTCTCATTATATTGCCTAATAAAATGATCATCTTCACTACTTAGAATGCATACATAATCCTGTTTAGTCATTTTAATTTCATGCTCATTTTGTTCAAATATATAATACTTATTAGCCTTGTTATCTTCCTTTATAGGGTAACCTTCTAAGTAAAAGTTTTAATCCATTAGATAAGAAGAAAGAAATTAATTAATTTTAATTGTAGTAACAAACACATTGCAATACACTGCATATGATATCGTGAGTTGAACATATGTTGACCCCTCACCGTAGGAAGGAAAGCACAAAGTATCTTTTAATGTTCATAATATCTATGTATTCATGAATCATTTTTGCATAAATGTTATCTTGAAACCCACTAACTAAATTCTCTTTATGCTCAAGCATATCATGTTTCAATTCATTCCTGACAGTAGTTAATACAACATTCACAGAGGCATATCCCACAGGAGCCAGTAAACACAAAAACAGCCCCAATAAGACTAATAATATTATTAGCATTATCACTAACCCACAATTTTACAGAATTTGCTTTTCTCTATCTTCTATTTGAGAGAAAACTATTATTATCCTGATACTTCAAAAATGTAAAGAAAACACACATTTTCTATAAAACAATAATACATTTCTTCTCTTTTTAATTCTTTAAAACAATAATCAAAACAAAAAATCAAAATAATCGTTTTCGTTAATTTTCTTAAGAATTCATTTCAGTTTGTGATTTTAGGTCTTATATCTTGTTCTACCACCATTTCTTGATTTTAGTCTGTCTCAACAGTCTCTTTTTACTATTTCAAGATGGTCTTCTTCTGTTTCTGTTCCACTCTCAGAGTCACTCAATTTGTGCTGACATTGATTTACTGGTTTGTAACTTTTTAACTTCTTTTTCTTCAAACCCTGTAACTAGATATACCCATTCAGTTGAAACATATTTTCTATTTGGAACTCTCCTCCTTGTCAACCTTTTAGCAACACATGATTCACTACCACTTGTTTCTGAATCTAAGTGTTTTTCAAACTTTTCCGAATTACAATGCTTTCTTTTACAAGTTACTTTCTGTGGAATATCTTCTTCAACTTTACTTTCTCCACCAACAGTCTTTGGCAGGGTTTCTTTACTCTCTAAAGAACTTGAACTAGTACTTGAGCTTTGATCAGCCTTGTCTGCACAATTCACTGCAAAGTGCTTTCTTCCACTGGGGGTTCGAGTAACTTGAATTTTTGTTAGAATTTGGGTTTCTGGTTGGCAGAGGTATGCACTCTCCCTAACCCTCACCCTCTAGTAGCTTGGCACAGAATAGTCAGGCTTAACTTAAGAGGCAATGTGAAAAGTATATGTGCAACACTTCAAACAGTAACACAGTGAAAACACCATAAAAAGACTCCACACCGGGGGCGTGGCCAAGCGGTCCACAATGGCGGACGCGCTTTAAGTGAGCTCTGGAGGCCCACTTGTAATCCTGCACTTATCCTGGTTCATCAGCCTGCATTTTACCCCCACTATTCCGGTCATACCGCTTTCTATGCCCGCATCAATCCGGGAGGGCTGCCGGGCTCCGATCGAGACCGTGACGCCGCAGCTGTGATGGCTGACTGATGAGGCCCGGGCCTATGTGGCCTTTCGGATCATCCTGCTCTGCTTGCCGGCCAAATCAGTCGGCGTCCGGGACCTTCCTGACCGAAGTGGCGGCCGAGAAGTAGGAACATTGAAAGCGGGCGCGAGGCCTGGGAGACGTGCGGTGAGCCCGCTGGTGGATGCGGCTTGCTGCGGGGACCGCCACCAGATGAGGCCCGGGCCTGCGTGGCCTTCTAGACTATCCTGCTCTGCCAGTCGGCCGCGTTGAACAGCATCCGGGACCGTCCTGACTGGGACAGCGGACGAGGCGCCGAAGCGTTGCAGCGGGCCCCGAGGCCGGAAGGTAATGCTGCTGACGCTTGCGGCACCTGGGAGGCGTGCGGAGAGCCCGCTGTTGGGTCCGGCTCACTGGTCATCTGTTTGCCCAGCGGCCCCCTGGAGACAGGCTGTGTAGTTGTTCCGGGCTTGGGACCAGGGTTGCCGGTGGCCTTCATCATTGTGAGCCGCAGTCGCACGCAGCACCGCAGGGGTGTAACTGGGCTTGGGGACGCTGTGCCCAGAGGACTTGCCGGTCAGCGATGGTGGATTCTGCCGTGTTGTGCTCTTGTGGGTTTCCTGTTGCCGCCACCGCCCTGACTCTGCCTCCTATCCCTTGGGAAGTAGCAGCTCCAGGAGACACAGACTGGGATTCGGAGCCCGGGGAACTCTTCGTGGTGCTGTGCCCCAGCCTGGCCCCTAAGTTGCTGTCCACCCACCTGGACTACTGGGCCTGATCCTCTCTGGTGCTCCCGCCACGGCCTAGGTTCTGACTCAGGGCGAATTGCTTGGCGCTGACTCTGCGGCCCTGCTGGAGGTGGTGGTCCTCTCGTGGTCCGCTGTGATCTACATTTCCCCTGCGCGGTACACGGGCTTTGCACTTTGCTACTCTGGGGCCTCGGAGAAGTGGGTAGCTGCGACCCGTATAGCTCTCCACCGGTGCCCTACATCCTGGTGGCAGAGACCCTTTGGGAGCATCACTTATCTGTGCCCTGACCTCCCTGGTGGTACAGGCTAATAACCCATCTCCTATACCTACCTTCTGAGACCGCCTACACATGGGAGCTGCGTGACGCTGCTGAAGGGGGCTGTGCGGAGGCACCCATTAGGGGGGTAGACGGTGGCTGCACGCGGAAGCGGCTGGGCTAGGCCTGGTGCGGCTGTGTGTGGGCCTCCTTCACACCTGCCTCCTGCCTGCCCTGAAGATAGACGTCACCCGGATCGGCGGCTGCGGGGCGTTCCCTCGCTCCTAGGAGACAGCGCTATTCTAATTACAGACCACGACAGACTCGCTCGCGTGCCGAACCCTGTAGACCTATACTACCAATATTGGAACCGACTAATACCGTTGACAATGACCCGAGATAAACTACAGGGTACCAAACAGAGCAAACTGGATCGCTATGCCGGGGCGCAGGCAGCAGAGCCTGCGATTCCAGCTTCTACCGGCCCGGACAACGCTGCGCTGATGGCGGCGATAACTCATTCCCGTGATGCCCTAGAGGCCAAGATCGGAGCGGTGGGGTCGGACGTTATGTTGATCCGCCAAGATCTTCGCAAGGCAGTCGACAGGATAACGGAAGCTGAGACCCGTATATCTACTACAGAAGATGCAGTTACATCCCTCCAAAAGTGAGAATCCTCTTTGGAGTCCATTACGAAGGGGCTTGCGATCAGGGTGGAGGATGCCGAGGGCAGGGCTCGGAGGAACAATCTTCATTTCGTGGGCTTTCCTGAGGGCTGCGAAGGCAACAACATGGAACAGTTCCTTACCACGTGGATTGAGGAATGGATCCCTCAGTCGGCTTTGTCCCAATGCTTTATTCTGGAACGTGCCCACCGCGCCCTGATGCAGAAGCCTCCGCCCGGGGCCAGACCACGGCCCATTATCGCAAGACTCCTAAACTTTCATGATCGGGATGCCATCCTCGCGCAAGCCGGACTGGCGGACAAACTTCATTACGACTCTCATCCC
Organism: Calotriton arnoldi; assembly: GCA_963921515.1. NCBI lineage: Eukaryota > Metazoa > Chordata > Amphibia > Caudata > Salamandridae > Calotriton > Calotriton arnoldi. The sequence continues at coordinate 391,994 of CAWUFW010008084.1, forward strand.
ATTTTAATTTTCCCGGATTATACGAGACTGGTGCAACAACGCCGACAGTCAATCACGGCCGTGAAGACCCGTCTCCGAGATTTGAAGATAAAGTATGCCCTGCTTTTCCCGGCCCGTCTGCGGGTTATCTATAAGTCTACACTGTTCTTCGATGGCCACGAAGAGGTCTTCACCTGGGCGGACGAGAGACAGAAGCTCAAGCCACACACCCCGCCACCTATTGACTCGTAATCGTCCTCTGGGGAGGCTGCACAAAAGACTCTCAAACCTAAAGAGAAATCGATCCACAGATCACTCTCAAGGCGCCGCTCAAAATCACGGGGGGCTTCCAACTCCTGAGTGGATGAAGACGAATATGGACTATCACTGTCACACAATGGAGACTGAGGGTCGTGAGTACGATGTTTGTTTGGCTGATGAAAACATTCTCAAGGCCTCCGTGGGACCATTACCCCCATAACCCTTCTCTCAGTATCTGAGAATGTTATCAATGTATGGGGATAGTTTACTGGGATCCATTGGTTTGGGGTTATGCTTTGCCCCCTGTTGGAGCAGAAGCAGGGCCCCAACCGCGAAAGATACTTCAACTGTTCTGAGGTATTGGGTGGGATGGGAGGGGGAGTCGGGGAATGAGTACTTATGTTGTTTGTGTTGTGCCATGTTTTTTTAGCGCTTATGATCTTCATGCCATGCGACAAGTCATGCTACACATTTATTCTTCACACTATGTCCTATGTCAGACCCCGCCGGTAGGCTCCAAATAGTTAGCTGGAATATACGGGGGGCGTTGGACAAGATCAAGAGAGGGGCGGTCCTGCGACAGCCCAAACGCGCTTCAGCCAATGTCCTGCTACTGCAGGAAACCCACCTTCTGGGTTCCAAAGCACCATGTCTTTCTCGGTTTGGCTATGTGCAGGTCTTCCATGCTGGCTTTACCAGGGGCTCCCGTGGGTTAGTGGTCCTTATTCATCGGAGAGTCCCCTTTACACATACTAAAACATGGTCTGACCCCCAGGGCAGATATATGATTGTGACTGGCACGCTATATGGGGAACTCGTTACCTTTGGCAGCGTATATGCGCCCCCCCATTATCTGATTCATTTGTGGAATGCCTGACTAGAATAATGTTAGAGATACCTAAGGGCCTCTCCATTATAGGCGGGGACTGGAATGATGTCTTGACATTGACTCAGGATAGATGGAGATCGAGTGGAGGTTCGGGACTACCCAGCGTAACACGACTACAGTCATTGGTTCGGGACATGGGCTGGATGGACACGTGGCGACATTTACACCCAACAGTACAAAGCTACACATACTACTCTGCAGTGCATGATTCATTCTCACATTTAGACTTTATATTTATACCGACCACTTGCTATTATCGCATTGCACTGGCCGATATCTTGCCTAGGGGCCTGTCGGATCACTCTCCTATAGCGTTGACATTGCGACTGGCCATAGCCCGCCCTTCTTTTCAATGGCGCCTTCCGACATGGCATCGTCATGACCTACAATATAAAACCTATATGCATCAGGCCATTACAACTTATTTTACTGACAACTTGGGCACGGTGAGCTCAGCGTTGACCATCTGGGAGTCTATGAAGCCAACCCTTAGGGGTGCCAACATATCATTTTGCACCGCTCAACGGAAGAAGCACCGGGAAACACTGCTTCAGGCAGAGGCTCAAATATTAGATTTAGAACAACGGAGTCGAGAGATCGACGGTGGGCAAACTCGCCACCAGCTCCTTTTCGTTCAACAAGCACATGCCAATATTCTGCAAGATGAAGCCAGGCAGGCTTGGCTGGCTACCCGCAGTCGAATATATCAATGGAGGGATAATTCATGTTCTCTCCTCCATCGCCTATGCCAACGGGCGTCTCACCCACTAACCACACCTGGCATTCTGGGCAACGATGGCCAAACACTGACAGACCCAGCCCAGATCGCGTCCAGCTTTGCAACATACTACGCCAATCTATATACCCCTAACTATGTGTTACCTGCCTCCGTGATTAACCATTTTATAGACGACTTACCTCCCAAAGCCCTGTCAGATACGACATGGGCGGAACTAGATGCCCCCCTAACGACTGAAGAGCTGAGTGCGGCCCTTACAGACCTGCGTACAGGCAAGGCTCCGGGTCCCAACGGCTTCCCGTGCGAGTTTTACAAGCTCTTTCAGCCCCAGTTTATTACCCACTATTTAGAGGCGGTGAATATGGCCGTTGAGGAGGGGAGGCTCCCGTCGGATTGGCGTCATGCTGAAATTGTGGTATTTCTTAAGCCCGGCACTCCCCCGGACCAACACTCCTCGTATCGTCCCATATCACTGCTGAATGTGGAGGCCAAACTTCTGGCCAAAGCCCTTGCCAATCTTATCCTCCCCGTTATGTCCGACCTCGTTTATCCAGGCGGGCTTTATGCCCAGCCGGGCCACCCGACACAATATCCTACGGGCCCATAACGCAGTAGCAGCGATCGACCATCTGGACGGTCCGGCAGCATTGCTGCTGGCCGACATAGACAGGGCATTTGATTCCTTTGGGTGGACGTACCTGTTTGCTATCCTACAGCGTATTAATATTGGACCGCGTCTTCTATCTTATATTCGGCTTTTATATACAGATCTCACTGCTTCAGTTAGAGTGGTCGGTGCGGTCTTGAAGCCCTTCTCCATAGGGCATGGCACACGTCAGGGCTGTCCTCTGTCTCCCTACTTATTTGCGCTGGCACTGGAACCACTGGCATCATGGGTCCGGATAGATGCACAGGTTAAGGGATTTGAGTGGCCAGGGGGGATGCTGGACCGGATCGCTCTTTATGCAGACGATCTCCTCTTCTTTATATCAGACCCGCATTGGACGGGGCCTCGTCTACTCCACATAATGCAGATATTTGGGGAGACCTCGGGATTATATGTGAACGCCCAGAAGTCGATACTATGGCCTCTACGTGGAGACTCCGAAATGGGCGCGTGGGCTGCAGATGTTACAATAGCCACAACAGGATTTAAATACCTTGGGGTCCACCTGGCGTCCTCCCAATCGGTGTCATGGGATAAAAACATCACCGCCATCTGGCTACGCATCCAGGCCGAAATGAAGTCTTGGACACGTATGCCTCTATCCATAGTGGGTAGATCGGCGATTTTTAAAATGGTGTCACTCCCTCGCCTTCTCTACCAGCTGCAGAATCATCCCATTCCAATACCGCCCGCCTGGTTCCGCCAGCTTAATTCCAGACTGAGCGTTTCCTTTGGAATGACCAGACCACTAGAGTCACGCTGAAAATATGCTTTCAGTCTACCTATTTTGGAGGGAAAGCGTCGCCAGATATTCAATCGTATCATGCAGCATCTCATCTCTTAGTGCTAAACGACTGGTGGTATGGAAATAGGAATGACCCGGCATATCAGGTCGAGCGATGGCTCATGGGCAACACCCTACCACATTTGCTCCTACATACCCCAAGGGAGCTTCGCCAGCTCCCACCTGCCACGCGGGTGGTCTTTGGAGTATGGAAGCAGTCGCTGCGCAGAATGGGATGGTGGGCAAAACTGACAAGAGAAACTCCTCTTTGGCAGAGTGGCCTTATGCCACAGGTATCTACTTTGCCGGGATTTTGGGACTGGGATATCATTGGGATCTCTACGTTGGGGGACGTCGTGCGCGGCACTGTTCTGAAGTCCTTTCAAGAGCTTCAGAAGGAATTCGAGATGCTGCATACTCAGTTCCACAAGTATGTGCAATTTCGCCACGCCATAACACCCTACATAGCGACCCTGGAATCTATCCCGGAGTTTAACCCGATAGAGGCTAAGGTCTTTATGGGTGTTCTGGGAGACCACAAGACGGCCAAAATATACCAATCCCTGGTGATGAATCTCTCTATGACCCTGGACTCACTCTGGGAGAGATGGCAGGTTGATCTCGGTCCACTGGATAATGACGATTGGACGGAAATATTGGAATCCCCGAGGGGAGCCGCAATTGTTTCACACCTCAGATTCATTCAGTTTAAATATATACACCGTGCTTATTTTACTAGATATAGGCTGTGGAGGGCAGGACTGATAGCTTCCCCTACTTGTCTCCGCTGTGGCAACGCAGATGGTACGTTTATACACATTATTTGGGACTGCACGGGGCTCTGCAGGTTTTGGACTGGGGTCACGACCTGTCTGTCAGAAGTACTGGGATGGGAAATACCCTTGTCCCCTAAGCTTGCACTATTACATGTCACCGAAGAGATTGGGGGAAATCTGTATAAACGACACCTATTATTCTTGGGCCTTACCCTGGCAAAAAAGGGATATAGCTAGGGCGTGGAAGGACCCAGCTTCGCCCAAACTGGGAGCGTGAGGGCGTGTCTAGACTGGTGTATGAACTTGGAACAACCTATATTTCAAGCGCGAGGTTGCCCGCAGAAACATTTCAAAATCTGGAAACGCTGGGCAGATTTTCGAGGTCTTATTTAGGAACCCCCTCCACCATGCTCTCCTGATGTTGAAACCGTTGAATGATGGATCAGGGGGATGGGAGATGATACAGGGGCCCGTGATATATGGGAATTGGCTTGCAAGGTATGTTCACCAGATTATTGTATTACACATGTCACACTTGGTTATAAAGTTATCAGTTAACAAGCCCGAAATGTTTATTTTCCTTTTCTGTAAATACTATACAAAAGTCGCCAGATTGATTTTTCTAATTCTGACCAGAACAATGTATTTCTCCTGCTCGAGATGTGACTGTCTTATCTGCTGACTTAATAAAACTTTGCTTTTATTTTTTTAAAAAGACTCCACACCAGGTTAGAAAAACAGATCTTAATTTTATAAATAAAACAAGACCAAACAAAAAAATCCAACAAGTAGAAGTTGATATATGAGCTGGACTGGGGCAAAGTCAAAAGTTCAGGCCAACCACGATGAAGCAGGGGCCGGATTGGAAGACCCACTTGGGCCCGCTGAACCAATGTACCTTGATCCGGGCTCACATAAACATCGAAGAAGATGTGAGGTGCAGCCGAAACGATGCGTCAGTGATGAGCTAGGCAGTGGGTGAGATACATTAAGATTCTTCATGCAATGGCGCCGATGCGTCGTTTCCAAGTGCGAGGCGTCGGTTCCAAAGGTGATGCATGGCTACTGCTCCCACAGTAGGCGGTGCATTGATTCCAAAGGTGATGCGCTGGTTCCTAGTGTGATGCGGCAAGTTCAGAGCCACGCAAAGTCGAAGATGCGCTGATTCCGACGCACACAAAAGCAAAGATGTGCTGGTTCTGATGAGGATGCGTGGTTCTGGCAGTTGAAGCACCTTAGGCCTCACTTCCAAGGGTCCAGAAATGGGGTGACACCATTTGGCAGGGTAGACTCACAGCTTGTAGAGTCCAAATGCAGATGAAGGTAATTGAAGTCTTTGATATCCCTGAATCTTAGAACAGTAGGCAAGCCAGCAGGCCCTTGGAGTCAATCGGGGTTCACCTGATGCAGGTTTAGTTCTTCTCACCCAGGCTGGTTAACAGCATGCAGCAGGGCTGGTCAGCAAGAGCACAGCAAGGCAGAAGTCTGGCAAAGCAGCAGTCCAGCATAGTGGCAGTCCTTTCTGCAGCACAGCAGCTCTTCTTCCTGGCAGAGTAGTCACAGGTCCAGAAGTGTACTGAATTCATGGCATCAGAGGTCCAGTACTTATGCCCAGTTCTGTGTTTGAAGTGGGGGAGACTTCAAAAAAGGGTCTATGAAGTGCACAGAAGTCCTCCCTTCCTGCCCTGGCTCTAGACTCACTACAGGGGGGCATGCAGCCCTTGTGTGGGAACAGGACACAGCCTATTCATTTGTTTTAGCTCCCCCCTCCCATCCTGCCTGGGACGGCCCATCAGTCACATCTAAGTTCCCTTTTTGTGTGGCTGTCTAGAGAGAATGCACAAAGCCCAGCTGTCACCCACCCCAGGCATGTATTCAGAGACAGGCAGAAGGCACCAAATGGCTAAATTCAGAAACTGCTAACTTTCTAAAAGTGCAAACACCACACAAGTTGCCTATACTGACTAAATTACTACACACCTTTGTTTTCATTCATGCCCACTGTATTCAATACCAGTTCACACCATTTTTTTTCTCAATACATAAGTTATAGTAAAATATTTCAGTATTTACCATTACAGTACACAGAAAACAAAATAAAAGCTCATGAAGAAACAATTTACATTTTCTGCATTTTGTACGGTGCTTATTCTTGATTTAACATTTTCTTTTTCCTTTGCCACTGTCTCATCTTGTAATGCACAGTGCCTTGCCATCTGCATTTCCTGGGGCTTTAGAAACAGGTGAGTCTGGCAAGGTCCAACCGACTCATAACATCCAGTTCTTCAACTGTTTTCTTAAGGTGGTCAAAGAGATGTAACTTCTCAGAGGTTCAGGTAGGGCGTTCCACAACTTGGAACCAAAGTATGCAAAAGATCGACCTCCCACACATGTCCATCTAACTCTAGGAACTGTGCACAAGGACAGATCACTTGCAAGGTCAGCCTTGACAAAATAAGTGCCTTGATCACCGCCCTTTGGGCTGAGAGAGGCAATACCCAGATGATTTTCGTCAACCATTTCAAAACTCCCGAAACAGGTGGCAGCCACCTTTGCCACCTGAGGATTCATGGACAGCTTCTCATCCAGCAGAAAGCCAAGATTCTTTACTTTGGGAGCTGAATCTGGAAGAGCACCCAAGGTTTCCTGTAAGTTCTGCAGGCTCAGAGCGAGGGGTCCTTTCCCAATTCCAATACCTCGGTCTTGTCTCCGTTGAGTTTGAGCGAGTTTTTGTTCATCCATGTAGCCACCAAATTCAAACAAGAGTTCAAGGTTTTTGAGTTTTGGTCTTGCGCAAATGGCAAGGAAAACACAATTTGCTTGTCATCTGCATATGAGAATGAAGTAAAGCCAGAACTTTCCTCCAGGTCAGCAAGTGGGCGGACATAGATCTTAAATGATGCTGGACCTAGGGATGATCCTTGGGGAACTCCAGAGGTGAGGGCATGTGGTTTAGAAACTGCGCTGGCTGAGAAGACCTGAAAGGTACGATCTTTTAAAAAGGATGTCATCCAGGATAGAGCTGTTCCTTGAAGACCCAAATTGTTCAGCCTCCCTAGAAGATAGGCACGGGACACAGTATCTAAGGCCACACTGAGATCAAGTAAAATCAGTTGCCAAGTGTAACTAAGGGCCTGATTATGACTTTGGCGCAGTTGCGCCAGCTCTCTGCCGGCCAGGCTGCGCCACAGCCGCGCAAAGACCGCCAGCCTGATTACGAGTTTTACTCATTCCGACAGTCGGTCTTTTTGCCATTCCCATGGCGGTGCCAGAAAAACAGGCACCACAATAGGAACAGCAAAAATGTTCCAGCACGGATGTCCATGCCGTGCTGGAACTGGGGGTGCAAGCAGACAGGAGGGCACATGTTGTGCCCCCCTGAATGCATCCCCGTGGTGGGGGCCCCCTTTGTTCCTCCACTGCCAGGCTTTTCATGGCAGGGAGCCCGCCATGAAATGGCTGACAGTGGAGGAACTCGTAATATGTTCAGCGGGACTGCGCCAGTCCCACTCAGCATGTTACATTGAGCCTCTGCCATGCCACCACCAGGGAACAGCGGTTAACTGGTGCAGACGGCGGTCCACCACCATTACGACTTTGAAAGTTATAATCCGGCAGTCGGTGAACCGCCACTGTTGTGCTACTGCAAGTGCAGCGGTCAGAAGACCTCCGCACTCGTAATCAGCCACTTAGGGGCAGATCTACAAGAAAGTGCCACAGCGCGGCACCGCAAGCCCTTTGGCTGCGCCACGCTGCGGCACTTTCAGAGCACAGAAATGCGACATATTTACAATGATATGTCGCATTCCTGTGCTCTCCCCTGCGTTGGCGCACAAACAGCTGCCATGCGCCGGCGCAGGCACCCTTGCACCATGGTGCAAGGATGCCTGCACCATGGGGAGATTGTTTTGTGCAGGAAGGGGCACCTTCCTGCACAAAAACAATCACTACAGGCATTTTCCTCTTTCAATGTGTGCTGTAGAATGCAGCACGCATTGAAAGAGGAAAAAAACGAGGAGAAATGAAAACATTTCTCCTCGTTGCACCTCGCGTAGCATACTGATGCATTTCCAGGTTTACGAATCCTCGTAAATCTGGAAATGTGTCTCGTTCCATGGGTGTTGTGTGGGAACACCCACAGCAACACCCATGGAACGCCCCTTTTACGCAAAATGCTGCGTGTAAAGGGGTCATATTTACAAGGACAGGAAAAGCCACGCAGGGTGGCTTTTCCTGTCCTTGTAAATATGGGGCAGGGAAATGCGCTGTCAGTGCGTCACAAAAAGTGACGTACTGGCAGTGCAAGGGGCTTGTAAATCTGCCCTTAGTCTTTATCAGCCTTACGGGAAACACCCTTGTCTACTGCAATTTCTTTTGGCTGTTTTATTGCTTTCAATAGATCCAGAATGTAAGCACTATTCTATATAGCACTCCAGAAGATGTCATAAAGCCCCCCGTGACCACAGTTGACCAAAGTCAGGAACTACTCTAGAACCATACTGGCTGTCAGTATAGATTGTCACATTCAAATCTTCTGATAAACAGCAAGGTCTTATTAATGCAACTAATTCTGCCACTTGTACTGAGGTTACATTCGACAGAAAAGATGCTTCCAGGGTCTCAGAAATGGAAGATATTGCATAGGCAGCTCTCAATGCTCCATATTGATCTCTTAGACAAGAACCATCAATAAATGTCAGCTTAACCATTTCTAAAGGAGTTTCCTTCGATATCTGGTGTTGGTTTGGAATGTAACTCAGTACTGCAAAACAGTCTTGTTCTGGTTCATCATCAGTGTCATCAATTTCATTACTTTCTCTGCCTTCACAGCCCCAGTCTGAAATAGGAAGCAGTGTTACTGGATTCCGAGAATTACACATTTTAATAGAAATGTTCTCCACTGCAAGGATGACTTGCTCATAATGAGTCAGCCTTCTGCTTGTCATGTGCTATGTTCTTGTTCATGTCAACAAAATTTCAACTGAGTGAGGGACATATACAATTAAAGTATAGTCCTTCACTTTGTTCAATGAAAACACGAACAGCGCAACTGATTTCAAACATCCTTATAGCTACTGGATCCAATAAGGCTAAACGAAATGCATTTGGCCATATCAACCCAACATGCCTCTGTGCAAGAATTGATAATGGCATCCACTTTTTTTACGACAAAACAGAAAGTAAATTATAGTCTGGCATTCACAATGCTGGTGCATGACACAAACTCCCTCCCAATTCTTTAAATGATTCAGAGCATTCTTTGTCGAATGGTACCGCTTCTTGTATGTCACTGTGGGCCAGTTTTACTAAAGGCTTTGCAATCACGAAAATGTTTGGAATCCACTTACAACGGTAGCCAGCAATTCCAAGAAACATCCAAACCCCCCTCTGGCTGGTTGTTGGGCTCATTTTCAGAATTGCAGAAACTTTGGGGCATATTCTCAAGGACTTATCGCCGAGTTAGTGGCACTTAATCACAGCCAAAGTGGCGATAAATTTATCGCACCATTCACAAGCTCGTGTTAACAGCCCATAACACCAGTTTACCCGCGATAGCAGCCGCAAAAAACATCGCCACAGATGACCCCAGCAACTATCGCTAATGAGATGCAGAGTAGGCGTACCCAAGCAAAAAGCCGCGAAAACACCACTCCGCAACATTCTCAACGACCAGCCAGATCGGCGATAAGACCACAAAACAGGCGACAAGGCGCGTTAGCAGCAGGAAATTAACACCTGCTCTGACCTGGTGTAAAGTCGGACCACAGCCTGCACCACAACATGGAGCCAAACCCAGAGCCACACCTGAAGGGCAACAGATGCCATGGAGCCACTGATCATGCAGCTCGGAGCCCCAACAGGACCGCAAAACCCACCGCCACCACCCCCAGGACCCCCTCCCGGGCCCACCCCCGGCCAAAGACATGCCACATCAACTACACCGAATCATGTACGAAATAATCTGCCTGATGTCGCACAATCACATTTGGTGGCATGCATGTGTTGTCACAAAAATGAGCATCACACATTCACCTTCGATGTAACAAATGAAAATGTATTCAAAGAAACACAGAACAGAAATGAAGACACATGCCGGCTCCCCTCTGGACAATCCGTAGGTCACAGCCTGCAAGACAAAAATCATGATGAGAAGGTGTGTCTTGCGCACATCAAAGGACCGAGAGAAAGCGAAGGAGTGAGAGAGAGAAAGAGAGGGAGCGAGAGAAAGACGGACAGAGAGGGGGAGTGAGAGAAAGACAGACAGAGAGGGGGAGCGAGAGAAAGACGGACAGAGAGGGGAGCGAGAGAAAGATGGACAGAGAGGGGGAGCGAGAGAAAGACGGACAGAGAGGGGGAGCGAGACACAGATAACAGAAGTGATGGACAGGGAGAGAGAGTGCCGACATTGCGCACCCAGGCCACACTGCCCACCTGCTGCCAGAGGTGTGTTTCCAACCACGTGCCTGTATGCAGTGCAGTTCACCAGGTCACACATCTGAAACCGATCCGTCATCTGAAACAGAGTCCAGATACATGAATGGCAAAGTACATACAATTGCACAAGACATCATCGCCTGTCTGTCCGCCCCTGCGCACCCAGGCAGATGTACCCCAGCCCCTCCCACTGCCCAGCGGTGCATGCCCGCCCCTGCGCACCCAGGCCTCACTGCTCACCTTCCACCCTTGGCATGTAGCAATGAGGGCCCACCACGTGCCCGGGCCCGCGGACATGGCACCCTCCACATCATGCAGCCCCGCTCCGCAGGCCACCAGATCTCACATATGATTCTGGGTCTTGATTTCGCCATGGCAGAGGACATACCAGTGCACCCGGCATCATCGCAGGCTGCACACCTGCTCAGCCCTTGAGGTGCCACTAACTCTGTGATCTGGGATGCGACGCCACGTGGCGGTAGGCCCGCGCTGCCCGCTGGCTCTGGCCTACACTGCGGTCCAGCAGGGCACACAACATCCTGAGCAGTCCGGACAGCCGGGACGGGGCATCATCGCAGGCTGCACACCCACTCAGCACTTAAGGAGCCCCTACCTCAGTGCACCCAAAGTCACCGTCCCGTGGCGGTGTGCCTGTGCCGGCCACAATGTATCTGGTGCCACCAAGTCTGTGTCCCAAAGTCATGGACCCTGTATGATTGGGTATCGTGTTGCGGATGCCATCATGTCACCTCCGGTCCTGGGGAATGTGATGTTGCAGGGCCCGAGGTCCTCATGCCTACATTAACACCACACGGATGCACCCAGATAGAGAGTGGAAATGGCGTCGAGCACGTGCGCCCGGCCCTTTTTATTGGCAGGGTCACATGTCCTGTGACGCGTGTGCTGGATGGGTGGGCTGTGGGTGTAAACCAGCCGTGAGGGAGTGGCTGTGGCATGCTGACAACTAGACCTGTGAGCAGCAGATCACTACAGGAAAGACATGGGACATGTAGTATTGCCGTCCCCCCCTGTGAGCGTAAGCGGAGTGGGCTGGCCTGGCGTATGCCAATCCAGTGTAAGGGTCTGTATATGACCCCTGGGCGTGGTTCCGTACTGGGCTGGACAAGAAAGTAACTCATGCGTGTGTCCCTGTCATTGTGTCAGCGCCAGCCGGACCGCATTGGGCAATGTGTCACCCTGTGACCCCTGTTCTACGAAATGAGCCACATGGACGTAAGAGGAGTCCAGTGAGCCTACATTCATCCATACTTCCACACTTGAGAGACCATAGACATGACACATCCATGTGAATATGAATGTTTAATGCACATTCAGTGGAGTGTTGCATCTGGAGCAGTACAGGGCCATGCAAACCCCACATGACGATGTTGTCTTGTGGAGGGCCAGCCAGGGTCCATCAGGGAATGACAAGTCCAAAGTAAGAGGAAGAGTTCAGTCCGCAGTCTGATTGCTGTGTCAATGGGGATAAAACAGCATATGGCAGTCCATGTCGAGGTCCAAGGTGAGTGTCGCAGAGTGCATCGGGGGTCAGTGGAAGGTGATGGTGCAGAGGGCAGTACCAAGCTGACGCCGGACCTATGGATGAGATGCCTGCTGCTGCGTCCTTCTTACCACGAGGGCAGAATCATCCGCATCTTCGTTCTCTGCTGTTTCATGTGCCTCACGTGTGGGTGGTGGTTTTCTGTCTCCAGCACTGTGTGGCAGTGACACATCAGTGGCCCGTGGTGGAAGGTCTGCCGCACTGTGTGGCACTGACACTTCAGGGGGCGGAGATGTGGATGGAGTGGTGGCAGCAGCATGCATCCGCGCCAGGCCTTGTGGCAGAAATGCCATGAGGATGGTCCTGAGGGCATTGAGGAACCCAGCTACCTCTCGCTGGTGTGCAGCCGTGGCAGCTGCTCGTTCCGCATACGCCCGCTCCATGGTCTCCATTAACCTCCGCATGTTTCCCAACTCCCGTGTGACATCGCTAGAGCCACTCGGACTGGACCGTTGTACTATTCTCTGAGTCAGGGCTCCAGCGATGTCAGCCATGATCCGTTGGAGAGCATGGAGCGGCTGTGGGTGTCCGTTAGGGACTGTGAGTGGTCCCTGATGGGACTTAGACACCCACGTATGGCATCTAGTTTGTCTGCCATGCGGTCGAAGCCCACCCACACCTGTTCAGCCAGATTCTCCAGGCACCCCAAAACACGGCGTTGGAAGGCCATGTGTTCCCCGTGGGGTCCTGGGAGGCAGCATTGGTGGTGGGTGTTGCCTGCTGTGTGGTCTGTGCAGGGGGTGGGGTCTCCTCGTAGCAGCTGGGCTGCCCAGCTCCTGGAAGTGGGCTGCGTAGGCTGTCCACGAGCAGTTGGAGGGCGTCAGAGTCGAAGCTGTGGTGGTCCTCTTCGTCTCCAGAGAAGAGAGGGTCGGGCTGCTCTGCAGGAGGTGTTGATTCTCCCTCTGCAATGTGAAGGGGAGATGCAGTTTAACAATGTGTCCACATGTATGTTGTCGCATTGTACATGTTTACATACAGACAGCATGACTGGGTACATTGTGGCTGTTTGGGAGGAGCTGCCTATTTGATGGGGGACAGTGGACATTTCGACAACAGACGTGTGTGTGTTTGTACTTGTACATTATCAACGCACATTTCCCTGCAATGCCAAATGTGATTGGCCAGTGTCTGCACCCAAGCGGGACCATACCTCACACGTCTGTACGGCCGTTCGTTTTGGAAACTTTTGATCCCGAGTAATGATCATTCTTCGTCATATTTTGAGATGACCATATATCTTTGAGCACTGTTCAGCTGATCCGCAAGAACAAATTACAAAGTGAGCTTTAATATCTGCGTATATAACAGACTTATCAACCTGGATGGTCGTTACTCTGGACTCTTAGGAGCAAGTCCCAGTACTTCATCAACTGATGTATATAGGGATCCTTCTTTGATATTGGTTTTAGTTGAGGTATTTATATACCCTCTTTGGTTCCAAACATCCTCTTTTGGTTCCATCTTAAAACCTATTTAGGTAATTTCTGTGGCTGTCCTGAAGAAGGCGCTTAGCACGCCGAAACGCGCGTAGAGAAACAAAGAATTGTTCCATCACTAAGCCACTACGTTTTAATATGAAACAAACATATTCATGTTTGGTCTTTTGTATTAATATTTAAATTGCCTGGATTTAATTGTTTTATATTAGTCTATATTATGTACATATGTCTATGTTATGTTGTTAAGTACAGCATGTCTCACAAAAATCTTTTTATTATGAATTAATATTAATAAAATGTGATGTTTAATATAAATGTTGAGTACACTGAGTCACTGTTCATATCAATGTGTCTAGTATAGGTCAATACATGACCAGTTAATTACCTAGGCTTTCTCTTTCTCAATATGCACCCAAGCGGCACCAGTTGTGTCCTGTGTTCTGTTGTAGGTGTTTTGCGGATTGTGTCACATCGTTGTCAATGTAGATGTGCTCTGCATGTGATGTGTGGGTAAACAGCCATTTGTACGCGACTTTTAGTTCGCATACCATTACAACGCAAGCGTAACAACGCATGCACTGTAACAACGCGTAGCCTTTACTACGCATGTTATTACTTCGCATGCGCTGTTACAACGCATGCATTGTAATGCGTGTATGGCTTCACCCGAGGAGGCAGAGATGACGGCAGTGGGGCGGAGGCCAGTGGAGACTTCACCCGAGGAGGCAGCGATGACGGCAGTAGGGCGGAGGCTAGTGGAGACTTCAACCAAGGAGGCAGAGATGACGGCAGGGTATGGATTGGTGAGCTGTGGGGCATTGAGCGGCGCGGCTGGAGCAAGTAGGGGAGAGGCGCTGGTGCAAGGACAAGGGATGTGCACCGAGGAGAGAGAGGTAAGAGGGGCTGTGTATTTTTAAAGGGTTTGTGTTTGAGGAGTAGCGTTTTTTGGTTTAGGGTAGTGTTGTGGGTCGGGGGGTCGTGCAGGGTAGTGTTTGTGTGTAGGGACAGGAGTGGGGGGTGGGGGATGGGGGAGGGTCGTGCGGGGGTTAGTATTTTAGGGATTAGGGTAGTGTTGTGGTGTTTGTGTAGTGTAGGGTCGTGTCGGGGGGTCGTGCAGGGTAGTATTTCAGTGTAGGGAGCGGACTGGGGGTAGGGGCAGGGTCATGCTTGGGGTAGTGTTTTAGGGTTTAGGGTAGTGTTGTAGTGTTTGTGTAGTGTAGGGTAGTGTTGTGGGGTCATGTAGGGTAGTGTTTCAGTGTAGGGGACGGACTGGGGGTAGGGGTAGGGTCGTGCAGGGGGTAGTGTTTTAGGGTTTAGAGTAGTGTTGTAGTGTTTGTGTAGTGTAGGGTACTGTTTTAGGGTTCAGGGTAGTGTCAGGGGGTCATGTAGGGTAGTGTTTCAGTGTAAGGGACGGACTGGGGGTAGGGGTAGGGTCGTGCTGGGGGTAGTGTTTTAGGGTTTAGGGTAGTGTTGTAGTGTTTGTGTAGTGTAGGGTAGTGTTTTAGGGTTTAGGGTAGTGTCAGGGGGTCATGTAGAGTAGTGTTTCAGTGCAGGGGATGGACTGGGGGTAGGGGTAGGGTCATGCTGGGGGTAGTGGTTTAGGGTAGTGTTGTAGTGTTTGTGTAGTGTAGGGTAGTGTTTTAGTGTTTAGGGTAGTGTCAGGGGGTCGTGTAGGGTAGTGTTTCAGTGTAGGGGATGGACTGGGGGTAGGGGTAGGGTCGTGCTGGGGGTAGTGTTTTAGGGTTTAGGGTAGTGTTGTGGTGTTAGTGTAGTGTAGGGTAGTGTTTTAGGGTTTAGGGTAGTGTAGGGGGGTCGTGCAGGGTAGTGTTTCAGTGTAGGGAGCGGACTGGGGGTAGGGGCAGGGTCGTGCTTGGGGTAGTGTTTTAGGGTTTAGGGTAGTGTTGTAGTGTTTGTGTAGTGTTGGGTACTGTTTTAGAGTTTAGGGTAGTGTCGGGGGTCATGCAGGGTAGTGTTTGAGTGTAGGGACTGGAATGGGGGAAGGGGGAGGGTCGTGTAGGGGGTAGTGTTTTAGGGTTTAGGGTAGTGTAGTGTTGTGTAGTGTAGGATAGTGTTTTAGGGTAGTGTTGTGGAGTGTGTGTTATGTAGGGTAGTGTATATGGATGTAGAAATTAGCGTAGTGTTGGGGGTTATTTAAAAAAAAAATGCGTTGTATATCTATGCGGGGAATTGGGCTCCGTTGTAAAGACATTTCTTATGCATTTTAAAGCAAATGCGAAGTAATAGCATTCGTTATAGAAAAATGCGTTGTAACGGTACTTGTGAACTAAAAACAACGTTGTAAAAGTATGCGTTGTTTTAGTTTGCGAAGTATCGTCATATATTCGATGTGTGTGCTGCATTTTGGGAGAGTCGCCCCAGCAGCTCAGATTTTGCTGCCCCTTATCACTTTCATGAGGTGTGCCTGTGACTTCTGTGCTTGTACAGTGTTGACATGTTGCATACTTGGGTACATTGGTCTCTTGGTGGGAGTTGGTGGTCTGGGGCATGGTTTGTCCGCAGATGTGCTCAACTTAATTGTGCATGTGTGCCATTGTGCCCATCTCCCCCGTCCCCCCAGGCCCTGGTCGTTACTCACCCTGTTGCTGTTGTGTCGGGTCCTGTTGAGCAGTTTCCGGGCCCCCAACTCCTGCCACCGTCTCCCCACTGATGACTGTGGACACCATTTCCTCCATGTCGTCCAGCTCCTACTGTGGCGCTGGGCTACCACCTCGAGTCTGCATTGCTGCCTTCAGGTTGTTGGTGAGTTTCAGCTTGGTTTTGCGCTTGACATCATTCCAGCGCCTCTTGACCTCGTCCATTATCCTCTTCAGCACTCCGACTGCATTCACCTTGTCCACGATGGACTGCCATAGTCCATTTTTTGTTGCCAATGACACAGTGGAGGTGACGAACAGTTGTTGATGGTGTTCTGTCACCTCCGTTATCAGGATCCTGTTTTCCTGCGGACTGAACTTCGACTTCCTCTTCTTCTTGTCCTTGCCCTTCCCTGACCCCGAAGTCCCAGGATTGTCCTCCGGGGGGATTGTGGGGTTCGGGTTCTCCTCCGTACTTGCTCCGGCAAAGTCCATTGTGCTTCGCTGCTGTTTGGCATTTGTTTGTCTGTTTTTTTTCTACTTTTATGGTGATTGTTCCCGCCTGACGCGTGTGGATTGCAGGCCTGTAGCTGGGTTTCGCTGATTTTCGTATCGCGATTGGCCTCATCGCGTTAGTGTTTCGCATTTTTGCGGCTTGGCGTTGATTTTAACACGGTCAGTTGACGCGTTATCTGGGGACTATCGCATGGTTCCGCCGTGTTGTGAATAATTGGTTAACACAGCGTAAATTTCCCGCGATAGACTGCGATGTTGAAGGTTGCGTTAAGTTACTTTTGCGATGGTTATCACACGTTCTTGAGAATATGCCCCTTAATCTTTTGAGACGTTCCTCACACCTTTTTCAATATGGTGTCCAAGATAGATTACTTCCCTTTTGCAGTATTGTATCTTTGTTGCGGAGACCCTATGCCGACTGTCAGCTAGATGACTTAATAGGGCATTTGTATCGAGCTTAAAGTCCTCTTTCGTTTTAGATGCAACTAACAAATCATCTATATACTGCTATAGGACTGAATTAAAGGGCAGCCTCATTTATTCACGATTTGATTAAAATTGAAAGGCTTTCTGTATACCCTTGCGGGATCCTACACACCACAAGAACTTTATTTTGGAATTGAAACACAAAGAGAGACTGACTCTCTCAATGTCAAGGGATTGAGAAGAATGCTTGGCATAAGTCGATGACTTTATACCATTCTGCATCTAAAGGGATATGAAACATAATTACTGCTGGGTTGGGTACCACAGTACAAAATGAGATGACAATTCTCTTTATCTTTCACAGGTCCTGAACAATTCTTCATTTGCTACTAGGTTTCTTTGTTCCCATCACTGAAGAGTTACAAGGAGTACCATGTACCTCCCAGAGGATTCCCTGCTCAATAATTTTTTCAAGCACCAGCTCCATTCCTTCCTCTGATTCCTTCAAAGGTCTATACTATTAATTCTAGGTACAGTTGCGTCTAGCATCACTTTTATTTTAACTGCTTTAGCACTTTTTATCAATCCAAACTCCTTTCCAAGGAAATTGCATACCTCGTCCTTAACAGTATATCTTAAATCCGAAGGAAGGTCTTCTTTTTTAAATCCAGGAACTGAACTCTAGTCTCTTGTGATTCTATTTTGAAAACTGAATCCTCATCTTGAATTTCTATTGCAACACTATCCGGCGTGCAATAAATCAGACAATTCATCTTGCACAGCACAGCAAGTCCCTGCCCAACAGATTCACAGGACTTCGATCACATAAGATGAACTGGTGTTTATTTTCTATCTGATTAATTTTAACTGGGACATCTGCTGTAACCTGATTAATAATTGTTTATTACTAATCATTACAAATTGGACTCTATTCCTGAGAGGAATAGGTTTGGGACTCCACAGAATGAACTGTAGAACAGGCACCCCCTGTATCAATCAAAAATAAAATGGGATGGCCATTGACTTACCGTCAATGTATGAGCCACTTAAGTCTAAATCTAGGACTGCTCCAAGTAAGCAATTCTCTTCACCCCTTAGGCACCATCATTGTGAACTTCTCCCTGCTGAATAATCATTCAGAAGCAGTGGATTCTGTTGGCATCCCGCACTATATTGCATTTTATTTCACATATTTTGCTGCATCACTGCTGCTTAATGCATTGACATTTGAAAAGGATTTCTGATTCAGTACAGCCTGCTCTGGATTTGGGGCAGTTGGGATGATCATATTTCTCTTCATTTCGGGCACAGCTTCACACTGAATTGTGTTTAGAGTCTGGTGAAAATTACACTTCCAGAGCCTGATTTTCCAACAGAAGTCAATTAATCAATCGGGGCTGGAAAAAGCACAGCTACTCACCCGTGAGGGTCTCAAGGCGCTGGGGGGAGGAGGGGCTCTGTTTGAAGTGGCAAACAATGTGTCATTTCATCATTTCAACATTCTCATCCATGCCATAATCATTTATCATTCATCTTCCACCTCCTTGCATTTGCATCATTCAATTTTCATTTTCACACCTTGTATTTGATTAATTCCGATCATTCCATCAATTAGGGTTGAACAAAATTCATATTTGAACCAAATGAGTTCCTGGATCCTGTCTCACACTGCTTTGTCTGAGAAATCATCAAGTTTTCATTGATCTTTTTCGGTTTAGTTTCAAAGTAATCACTACTACACTTCACCAGCTTCTGCATCTCATCTATGCTCTTTGTCTGCCAGCCCAATTCACTCTCTTGCATATGATTACTGAGCTCTGGTTGCAAGCCCACGACAAAAGCAGAGACGAAACCACTGTCACAATCTTTCTCAGGCTCATCAATTCCTCTATATCTTGAACATCTGCAAGAGTCGCTCATTAAAGGCATGAACTGACTCTTTCAGTTCCTGTGAGGTTCTCAAAATCTTTACCCAATTTATATCCTTTTCTGGCACTTTCTTCATCATATGGTCATTTCCTTGTCTGTATTTATTAGCTACTTCCTCAAAATGATCATTATTAGGAACAATCCTTGCTGGTTCCTCAGTTGGCCATACAACTACTGCCTTAACCTCTGCCCACATATCACTAGGAACTACAATCTTGAATAACGAATTCAAATCAGTCCCCAGTACCTGTGAAATGTTTGTCAACCTGTGCACTTCTTTGTACAACTTCTCCAGGTCCTCTTGCAATTTAGGAAAATTTGTAGTAAAAGCATAAATATCAGCCCTTGCACATGGTACAATGCAAACAATTTCTTCCATGCACTTCCCTTAAAGGAAATTCCAAAGCTGTACCTGTCACAGGTTTTGAGTCACTTGCTGTACCCCTTGATCTAACTTAAATTCCCTTCTCTCTCTTTTTAATCACCATCCCTTTCTTCCATCTTTCCTTGTATTTCCTCTGGTCACCCTATTCCCTTGTTTTTTTCAATCAAGTCCTTAATATGAGCTCTTAAAGTGAAAAAGCCAATTTCTTCATTTTACTAATGTCCACTTCACATTTATCAGATAACTCCTCTATTTTATCATGTACTTCAATTGCATATAAGTCTGCTTCTTTAATCAAATATCTCATATTGAATTGAATTGAGTGCTTGTAGAGCACACTACCACTCCCAAAGGAGCATCCTGGTTCTGATGCAGAATGCCACGTTACTCAATACGTGCAAGATCAAGGGAAAGGAAAGCAGCTACTACAGAGGATAAGAGAATACCATAGAGTATTGGGGTCTGCAAAGATCCACATCTATAGCTGCTTTCTAAAGGTTGCTTCTGAGTCAATTAATCTTAAAGGGCTATGGAGGTGGTTCCAAGCCTTAGTGCCTAGAGTTGCAAAAGGATTTGCCACCTCTAGTTCTGAGTCTAAAAGGAAAAGGCTTAAGTAAGTTGGTATGAGAGGATCTCAGGATTCTCCTTGGAAGGCAGTGAGTAAGCCTTGTTGATAAGTATTTCGGACCGGTACCTTTGTAGGCTCTAAAAGTCATCGAGAGAATTTTGAACAGGACCCTCTTGTGAACTGGCAGCCAATGTAATGCTTTCAGAGACGCTGAGGCAGATGATCTTCTGGGAAGACCAGTCTGGCGACTGCATGCTGTATAACTTGAAGTTTTGTACAGTCCGTTAAGAGGATCCAGCATAAAGGCTATGACAGTGATCCAGTCTGGAAGTTATAAGTGCGCGGGCCACTGTCTTTCTAGCCATCAGTGGCAAGAAATCAAGCAATTTTCTCAAAGATTTGATTAAATTTAAACACATGCCAGCAACAGCCAGGGCCTGTGGAGGGTAAGACTGTGAGGCATTAAAATTTGCTCCCAGATTCCTAACGACATACACTGTGGCATGAGGAGGGGGGGTTGAATCGGGCATCCATTTGCTGGGGCAAAGAGCATGATCTCAGTTTTCTCAGCATTACATTAAAGATGGTTGACTTGTATCTACTGAATGACTGCAGTGAGACAGTTTTTAAAATTCAGCTCCGACCCAAAGGATGCTTTATCCAGCAATAATATCAGCTGTGTATCATCCACATACGAGTTGGTATCTATTCCAAAAGAGGTAATCAGAGATCAATGGGGCTATATAGATGTTGAATAAAGCCGGGCTTAATGATGAGCCTTTCAGGACCCCTGAGGTTACTGCTATTTCTGCAGAAGAATAAGACCCTAGCAGGACCGTTTGGCTGTGGTCTGTAAGAAAAAATTCTATCCAGGAAAAAGCAAGTCCAGAGGCCCCTCGCTCTTTGATCAGATGGAGCAATATGTCATGGGAGATGATATCATCTACGTTATAAGTCAATAACTTGTTCAAATCAATGTTTCCCTGTAACATTTCACCAAATTTGATTTTTAAAAGGCCAATATTAATAGTGTTAGGAGGCTCTTCGACCACTACTGTTGTCTCAGATGAAATGGCTTGAGCCTTTGTAACAGATTGTGTATCCGTACTGGTACTAGGTATAGCTGTCATTGCAGTCTCAGTCAGTGAACTCGATACCACAATTGTAGGATCTTGCTTTGTAGAGCCATCGCCTCCCGCTCCCATGACAGGTCCAGGTCCAGAACCAGAACCATTTGTTCCTGGTACTGTAGCTTTATACGGAGGAGGTCTAAAATTTAGAAGATCATTAAGGAAATTATCCTACTCATCAGAATCATTGCCATACTTCCCTCCCTCATTTATCTTGTTCTGATTATTTGTTTCTTTGACTATGGCAGGATAAGCTCTTACCCTTTCTTTCATATCCTCCTTCCAGCACTTTTATTGTTGAGCCCACTTACTCTTCAACTATTGTTTGCATGAACTCTCCAACCGCTGTTTAAATGAACCTTGCTTTGAAACTCTCTTTCTCTCAGTCATAAATCTTTATTCGATCTCGTTTAAAAACAGACCATAAAAGCACAATTTCATCCAACAGTCATAAAACAATATTGTAAAAACATGTAAAACAGTTAAAGAAAACAAGAGCATTTTTTATGGGGCTTCTCGGCAATATCATTAGGCGAGCCCTAGACGGATAAATAGAATATTTCCTTTTAATGTTTTCCGTCATTTTCAAAGCAGCGGATGCCGAGTCTTCCTTTTTCTCACACAGGCCCACAAGAAACTTGCTACAGAAAAACAAACATAGGCATCAGATAATGCCTTTAAAAAGTAAAGTGCCACCCTATATTGTGCAAAATTATAGCGCTCTAAAAGTGGAAGGATGAAAGCTTTCCTTTCAGTATGGTAAAACCTACAAAATAGTACTAAATGTAGGTCCGTCTGTGGTGAGTAATTATCACACGGACAGAGGGACAATTCTGAATGGTTAAACTTCTTCTCCGGAAAAACCTAACATCAGTGGGATTAGGTTCAAGCGAAAGCGCAGTAAAATAAATCTGTGCTGAGCAATATTAATGCGGGAAAGATATGAAAACCCTTTGACTATTCTTGGTGGAATAAGATCATAAGCGAGGGATGCCTTTTGTTGTTGATTCTTGTTAGAAATGGGGGTCTCTAGTTGGCAGAGGTAGGTACCTTTGACCAAGTAGGGACCCTTGCTTCTAGTCAGGGTAAGGGGGCTACACTCCTAAATAATCCCTGCTCACCCCCTTGGTAGCTTGGCACGAACAGGCAGGCTTATCTCAGAGGCAGTGTGTAAAGCATTTGTGAACACATACAGTAATACAGTGAAAACACTACAAATGGACACCACACCAGTTTAGAAAAATAAGTAATCTTTATCTAGATTTAACACAAGACCAAACGACAAAAATCCACAATACAGTATTCAAAAATATGACTTTAAAATGGTAGAAATAGCTTAGTTCAATTTAGATGGTAAATGCGGCACTTTACTCTCAAAGTACCTTGGATGCATCACGCAATACAAACAAAAGGGTCGCAGGGAAGTTGATGCGCCGTTCCTTACACTCAGGGGAGTGGAGGCATCTGTTCCTTACTGCAGCGCAGGGGAGGTGATGCGACGCTTCCTTACTGGATGGGGAGTTGATGCGTCTTTTCTTACTGCATCCCGTTTACGATGCGACAAGATGGCGCCTCGATGCGATGCGACGATCCGGTGCGATACGACAAGATGGCGTCTTTGATGTGATGCAACAACGTGGAGGCGATGCGTGCACGCCCGATGGCCGTGCGGTGAACTCGGTAACTTCTGAACCGCGACAGGCCATGCGACGCGCTTCTCCGGTGATGCGACGACAACCTCTGCGGCAGCGACACGCTTCTCCAGTGATGTGACACGCTCCTCTCGGCGATGCAATGACAACCAGCTGCGGCGGCACGCTTCTTCGGCGATGCGACGGCAGCAGCGGCGGTGGCGACACGCTTCTTCCTCATTGAGTCGCGCTTCCAGCTCCCAGCGACACGCAGTCTCTTAGAGGGCCCAAACAACAGCAGGCACCTCCCTGGCAGGTAGAATTCCCAGCAAGGGAATCCAGGGGAGCTGGTGGTGAAGTCTTGTATCCCTGAGACTTCAGGCAGGAGGCAAGCACACTTCAAGCCCTTGGAGATTCTTCTTCAAGATGATGAAAATTCACAAAGTTCCTTTTCTCCTTTCCTTGGCAAATAAGTAACCACTGCAGGCCAACCCCAGAAATAGCACAACAGCACAGGGGCAGTCACCTCCTTCAGCTTTCTTGGTTCCTCTCCTTGGTAAAGGTTCGTCTTGATTCCCAGAAGTGATCTAAAGTTCTGGGGTCTGGGCCCCAATATTTATACTGCAAAATCCTTTGTTCTCTGAAGGCAGAGAGTGTCTGTGCCCAGTCAAAACCAGTTCTGTCCGCCCGGGTGCAGCTTCCTGGCAGGAGATGGAGACAGCATTGTTGAAAGCAGACCTGGCCCAGGTAGCTGAAAGGAAATCTCCTCCCCCTACTCTCTATTCTATGAGGGCTCAGGTCAGTGAAAGGAAATCTCCTCCCCCTACTCTCTATTCTATGTAGGCTCTGGCAACTGAAAGGAAATCTCCTCCCCTTACTCTCTATTCAATGTGGGCTCTATTCAGCCCAGCCCCGACTCATCAGACTGCTGGAGACAAGGCCCTCTCCAGCCCCCTGTCACTCACAAACCAGACATGGAATACACAAACCTAGCAGAGGCATACTGGATGGTTAGGCAAGAAAATACCTACTTTCTAAAAGTGGTATTTTCAAACACAGAATGTAAAAATCACCCACACTAAAGGATGTATTTTAACATTCTGAGTTCAGGCATACTAAACTTTATTTTCCTATCTTGTTCCTAGAGTCAGTTAGGATTATAAGATGTTATAATCAAACTGCCCATTCTGGCCTATGGGAACAGATAGCCTTGCAATAGTGAAAAACGAAATTGGCTGTAATTCACTATTAGGACATGCTACACACATCAGGGCATGTCCTACCTTTTACATACAATGCACCCTGCCCTTGGGCCTACTTTAGGGGTGACTAATATATAGAAAAGGGAAGGTTTAGGGCCTGGCAAGTGGGTGCACTTGCTAAGTCGACATGGCAGTCCCAGACTGCACACAGGCTCTGCAATGGCAGGCCTGAGCCATACTTTACAAGCTGCTTCTGTGGGTGGCACAACCAGTGCTGCAAGCCCACCAGCAGCATTTGATTTACAGGCCCTGGGCACACATGGTGCACTGTACTAGGGTCTGACAAGTAAATCAAATAAGCCAATCATGGAGTCACTAATCCATTACAGCAATTTACAATAGAGAGCATATGCACTTTAGCACTGATTAGCAGTGAAAAAGTGCCCAGAGTCATAAGACCACCAACAACAGGTCAGAAAATAGGCTAGGAGGAAGGCAAAAAGTTCAGGGATGACCCTGCAAAAAAGGCCAAGTCCAACAATTCTTTTCCCTCCGTACCGCAGTAACCCTCTACATAAATAACTCAGTTATGTTCTGTTTTGAAGCACTCCTACATGTTGGGGGTCCCTAAATAATGTTTCCTGCCTGATTGCAATGAATTCAGTCTCTACGTATCTGAGCCAGGCAATCTTTTTGTAGTGATCCAACTTCATACAATCGGCAATGATACGTTGTGTTAAATTTACAGTGGGCCTGTGCCAAATTGAGAGCCATAACAAGATTGGTGCCAGCCTAATGGAATCTATCAGTTACGGTAGCCCTAATTCAAGATGTAGAATGTAGTTTGAATATGAACGGGGTACTGAAAGCTTATTTTTGAAAAAAGTGTCTTCCACACTCTGGAGTTTATCCGTGTTTGCCATCCCCCATACGCCCACCCCATACATTGCCGCTGCCTTTGTTTTCGCGCAATAGATGTTCCTAATCGTGTCCAAGGGACTGGCTCCTAATTTCCTAGCAAACCCCTTTATGGTTTGGAGGTTCCTTTCCATACCTAGTGCCCTAGCCGCCAATAGGTTTATCCAGGAATGATTTTTGTCGAATAGAACTCCCAGATATGAAAAGGAGTCTACCACTTCGATTTCCTTAGATGCCAGATGGAAATGGGGGGATTTTGCTCCTCTACCTGCTCCCGCAATAATAATGAAAGATTTCGATTAATTTACTCTTAGATCTAATGAGGCCATGAATGAGGCATACGATGTTATAAGGCTTTGTAGGGCGATTCCTGTCCTAGCTATTAGGACAGCATCATCCGCATAGGCCAATATTGATAGGGGGATGTAGGCACGTCCAAAGGTGAGCCAGTCAGGGCCGCCCCCACCCCGTTTGTATAGATGGAGAAAAGAAACGGGGCGAGGACGCATCCCTGCCTGACTCCCCTCTCGTTCTTGAATGAACGTGTACATTCCCCATTTGTCCCGTACCTCACGCAAGCAGTGGCATTGGTATAGCTGGCGGGTGAAGCTGATTATCAAGGGGACAACCCCCATCCCCTCCAGCATAGACCACAGCTTCTGGTGAGAGACACAATCGAAGGCCGCGGTCAGATCCATAAAGGCCATGTAGATCTTCCCGCCTTTTACTTTGGTATACTTGTCAATACAGAACGATAGGTTAAGGCATTGATCCACCGTCCCCTTTATAACCCTCCAGAAATCCCTGCTGCTGCCTGAGACAGCAGCTTGCTCAAGATCGTCCCAGGTTTTCTCCCTAATATCCTTTTCTCTCCTTCTTCTAGCCTGCTTGTAGTTGCTACATAGCAATCTTATCAAAACTGGGTCTCTGTGTTGATCCTTTAAAGCTTTTTTAAGGGCTTTGTTTGCTTCGGAACACGATTGATCGAACCATCGGCTAGTTCTCTTGGAATTTGCCGGCTTAGTACGGGTGAGTGCTAGTTGTAGTTTCCTTAAGAGGACTCTAAACTGGGTGACTAGTTGTAGAGGGGCCAACCCTTCTTCCAAACATGGTAATAACTCTTCCCTTGCTTGTGTTATTATTTCTGGTACCAATTTCAGTCTCTCAACCTGTACCCATTTTAATTGATATCCATTTTTCCTGGTTAAGGATATGGTATCCGCTACCAGTTAATGGTTATTTTCCTTACCAGGAAAGGTTAGATGGGTAAGTAGTACAGCGTGATGGCTGAAGCATGTAAATTGGTTATCAAGGTGGAGCACTTTCCCATTTATTATGGAAGAAACTATAATAAAGTCAATAATTGACCCGTAGGTACCCCGTCTAAATGTTTCCCCTACCTGGCCCGCTTTTGTATTATTAATTATTTCCAGGTTGTTTGTAAGTAGGAGACTGTTCAGAGTGTCACCATATTCATTGTGTGAGAAATGGGTGAGGGGGTTGCCCTGCCAGTCTTCTAGGCCACACACCTTGGCCTCATTGTGCTTGCAAAGGTGGGTATTGAAGTCCCCTACCCAGATAATATTAAATAGACCCTTTTTTCTGAGTACATTAATCTTCCCTAGCTCCCTAGTTAGGTCTTCTGCCACTACCTTCTTGTTCCTCCCAAGTTCATTATTATAAAAATTAATTAAAAACCAAGGGCCTTCGTTTCTGTGGTCAAGTTTGAGAAGCTGAAAATGAATATTTGGAATACCAACCTGCCTCACTTGTAGGGGTATTATATTAGAGATTAAAGTTAGTAATCCCCCCTTCGCTCTACCCGATGGTGAAGGGACGGCAGGAGTGTGAAAGGTACGAAACCCTGGAAAGAAGAGGGGCTCCTTGGTCCATGTTTCTTGGAAACATATAATCTCCAGATATTGCCAGAGATTATTCCATTGGTCGTCTCCTACCTTCGAGGCGATTCCTGCCACGTTCCATGATGCTAGACTAATCTCTTTTTTATCTGCTATAATCTGCAGAGGTAGAAGGGTAGGGGTTATCTGCCTTTCATATACTGGGTTAGGTGGAATATCTAATCTCTCAATAGGAAAATGTGTAGGTGATAGTAGTGGTCAATCGCAGGATTACAAATCTGAGAGGGGGGCAAACCTATTTTGTAGCCTTACCCCCAAAGGAGTATTGGAGGCCTCCACATATCCCGTGGCCAATTGACCTCCCCTTGCCCTGGCGCTGTGTCCTATGCCTGGCACTATGCCCTGCTTATAAAAATGCTCTAAAGGTAAGGGAATAATCTGTGTACTCCTAATGGGCGATCTAAGAAGGTTACTTAACAAGAGATGACTCACATACGGATTATAAAAATGTATCACCACACAGTCTCCCCCAATGGACTTTAATGAACCACCCAGCCATCCCACTCTCCTAGCCATAATGATTTTGTTTGCCAGCTGATGGTTCGTCAGGCCAGTGTCTTTAAGATGGTATGAGAGCCAGTGCAGACATTTATCCATTAGCTGGGTCGTAGACTCTAACTGGTTTGCCCGAAGTGAAGGAACGTTGGCAAGGACCAGCACCAAAGGGGAGGCTGCCGGTGGAAGATGTAGAACTGGAAGAAGATGATCATCTGCCATTGTATTTAATGCATCTCGTGGGTCAGGTTTGTCGTGAGGCGCTCTTGTTTCCTCCCTTGCTAAGGGGGCCTGTAGACGTGTGTCCCTTACGCCTGTGCCTTTAGCGGTTTGCTCCTCCCGCTGTGCATTAGCATAGGTAGTAGTTGTAGGAGGGGGCCTGCAAAACTGTGTGGCCGTGCTTGCCAAATTGCCCTGTGCTGTTAGAGGGGGCAGACCTCGATCATCTATATCATGTCCTAGAGTTCCCACCACAGGTAAACCTGCGAGGTGATGTGTGGGGGGCTGTGTCCGATTTCTGCCTGATGTTTTAGATAGTTCGAGCCCAATTAAACGCTGTTCTATCTGCGTTAGCTTGGTTAAAATAGGGTCCAATAGTGTCGACATTCTTTTACTGACTTCAGCCCATAGTGTCTCATCCAGTACTGCATGTGGAGTTGGGATATTTACGGTTGAGGGCTTTGCTAATGCTGGGGGGCTCACTGTGGCCACTTTAAGGTGTACACCCCTGGGTTTGGGAGCACGGGTAGGTTTGGTTTGCTTAGAGTTTGTGGATGTGCGAGCCCTGCGCCGCTTGGTGGAGGATCATTTGTGGAGTCAGTAGATGGAGCAGACGAGATAGGGGGTAAGGGAGAAAGCGCCTTTCTGGGTATATCTGGAGGAATTATCATTCCAGGCGATACTTCATGTTGACCCGGTGGAAGATCACTAGGGGTTAACAATTGGGGTGAGTGAATTTGTGAGTGAACCTCATAAACCTCCCCCGTTGGTGTCCCCAAAGGAAAAAGTAGAGGTTCCATAGATAAGCACCTCTCTGTTATCTCGATTTTGTGGGTAATTACGCTTGCTGCTCTAGTGAGAAACCATGTCCAGTGTTGCCACGGTCCCTCCTCCCACCTATTCCATAGGTCCCTTGCACTTTACCATATTGTCGATACAGAAAAACGTCCCAATCGTCCCAAGAAACCGGGTTACCTTTTATCAGTTGCAAGGTGATAGAGGGGGGGCCCAGCCCAGCCTCCTCTGGGCTCCGACTGGCGTGGACAGGCCCGCCCTTGGCCCGGGCTTTGCCTGGGTACGGCCCGGGCGCATTCCTGCACGTGTCCCACGCCGCGGGCCGGCATGGGTGTTTTGAGTGCACTCCAGGCGCAGGGGAAGATGGGGAATGTAGTCCCCCCAGGCGGCGTGCTCCTCCCGGTCGCGGTGTTCAAGGGCGGGTGGTGAAGCTCAGCTACTCCTCTCTCTGCTTCACGCCGTACCACAAACAAGGTTTCTGCCACTACACCCGCCGCGGGCCGGCGTGGGTGTTTTGAGTGCGCTCCAGGTGCAGGGGAAGATGGGGAATGCAGTCCCCCGAGGCGGCGTGCTCCTCCCGGTCGCGGTGTTCAAGGGCGGGTGGTGAAGCTCAGCTACTCCTCTCTCTCCTTCACGCCGTACCACAAACAAGGTTTCTGCCACTACACCTGCCACGGGCCGGCATGGGTGTTTTGAATGCACTCCAGGTGCAGGGGAAGATGGGCAATGTAGTCCCCTCAGGCCGCAAGAGACTGGATCGGCCGCGCCGGAAGAGAGCGGCATGGGCTCCCCCCTGCAGACCCGAACTACCCCGGGGGGGCCTGCCCTCCTCACAAACGGCCGAGGTGCATCGGCGGCCCGGTGGAGTCGGCCACTCGGTCACTGCTGCGCATCTCCCGCCCTCGCCTGGGCCCCCTGCAGGGACTTGCAGGAGCCGGCCGCTTGATTGCTGCGGTGCTTCCCCCGCCCTCACCTGGGCCCCCTTACAGAGATTTGCATCGCCTTCTGCTGCAGCTGATGGGCGATTTTCCGCTTGTGACCCGGACGGTGGCTGACTGACACCCTGGGGCCCCGATCCTGACTCTCCCACACATATTGGGGTGGGGGCCATGCCGTGGCCCCCCCGTGCCCCCGGGGCCAGCCGAGTGACAGCTCACTATTTCCTTTGCCGCCTCCTGCACGACCAGCGGCTCTGGGCTGCAGCCACTCCACAACATGCTACCACGGGTGGGGACTCTCCTCTAGGCCTGAGTGGGGTCCGACCAGTGCCTCAAGGTCCTGCGCCTGACCCTGCTGCACAGAACGGTGCAGGTCAGCGCGGAGGTTGCCGCAGCACCCCAACAGAACTGCCAGCTGGTGATTGCCACTTCCTCCACATTCTAACCGGCATCCTGAGGTTCCGTGCCTGACTTCGCTGCACTGATCGATGCAGGGTCGGCATCGGGGCCAGCACAGTGTCCTGGGGGGCCCACTGGATGACGACGGCAACTTCCCTCACCCTGGGACCCAGCACAGCCATATCCTTTGCCACGGACAGGGTTCTCCCTCCCTTGCTGAGAGGCAATGGCTGTAGTATCGAACTCTCCAGTGAGGGACCCTGCGGACCTCAGGTACGAGGGGTGCTCATGGGGCTGTAGGCCTGCCCTAGATCGGGGACCCTGGTAGAGGTTTGAGGCCCCGACCCAGACTCAGTCCTTTATGACCTTGCTGCACGGGTCAGTGCAGAGTCAAAGTTGCTGCCCCTACCTCCTCCTGGATCGACGAAAGGCGAGCTACCTTGCTGGGGGTCCCAACACTGGCAATGCACCCGGTGGGGCTGAGCGAGTCCCCGGCCATGGGGAAGGACAAGGCCCCATGTGCCGCATCATCACAGATGCCAATAGATCACTACACCACCCGCTCCAGCGGTCCCGCCTGCGGCGCCTTGGGCATCGCAGACACGAGTAAGGCTGAGGACCCACCCAATGACCTCTCCATTATCCTACAAGCGATCCAAACCTCCCAAGTCATGGTAGAGGCCAGAGTTGGAGAGGTGAAGATGGATGTGGCGCTGCTTCGTCAAGACCTACGTAACGCCATAACTCGGATTGCAGAGATGGAGTCCCGGATCTCTACGTTTGAAGACAGCATCTCAAACCTCAAAACCCAGGGCTCCTCACTACTGACCTGTACGGCGGACCTACGCGCATGGGAGGAGGATGTGGAAAACCGCTTGAGGCGGAATAACATCTGAATAGTGGGAGTCCTGGAATCCTTTGGAGACACAACTCTGTCACAAATGGCAGACCTCATGGAGAAATGGCTCAGATCCTGGATGCCTGAGGTACATTTATCTCCATGGTTTGTGATTGAACGCGCCCATCGCTCCCTGGCCCTGAGGCCCACGCCTGAAGCCCCCCCACGACCAATCATTGTCCGCATTCTAAACTTCTCTGATCAAGATGCTGTCCTGAATGAGGCATGAGCCAGACCTCCAACATGGCAGCAGCAAAGTCATGATCTTCCCGCACTATACCAGGGAGGTACAACAATGCAGGTGATCCTACCAAGAGGTCAAACAGCAACTGCAGGATAGGGGTCTTCAATACCGCCTCCTCTTTCCTGACTCTGAGTAATTTACCTGAACAAGTCCATCTTTTTCGATACACCTGAGGAGGCCTGGCAGTGGCAAACTGAGGAAAGACCACTGCAGGATCGCCCCCCCTCCACCGCCGCCCGGGGCGTGCCCGCAGTCTCAACCGTGCACTCCCGGGCAGCATCCTAGCGGGTGGTGTTGCCGCTTTCGAAGGTGTCGCAGTGGGACCCGCTCAGCCTCCCCGCCGGGCTTCCCCTCATCGCCATGTTGTACTGCGAGCGCCCCATCCAAAGACCATTTGGAAAGGAAGATCCCGGACTCCAGAGATGTGACACACCCATCGACCCCTCCCTGAAACCAACTACACCCCCCCAATCAGACTCGGACTTGTCCCGCAGCCTGTACTTAGCCGGACCTCAGACACGTACCATACAACCTGAAATGGCGATGAGGGCCCCCCTCAACCTGTACCGAGACACAGGAGCCCGATGACACTTCTACTTCAACCAGACCTTGCATTCTCACATTCTAAATCCTGCCTTCAATTTGGTTCTCTCCAACCCCTGCTGTAGAACTATCAAGCCCGAGAAAACTTTGCTGGTTACCGCCACATCACCATACCGGCCCAGAGGGGAAGCGGGACAGGACTTCAGGTCCCAGGCTCCCTTGCGGCTTCCGACGCCCGCACCACGCGCCCGGAGGCGCTTTAAAAACTCAGCTGGGCTCCCGCAGCGCGGGACGCGCGTGGGCATGCCTGGGCCACGCCCGGGCAAAGCCCGGGCCAAGGGCAGGCCCATCTGAGACCGGAGGAGGCTGGGCTGGGCCACCCCTCTGACAAGCACTATTCCTTAAACTGCATCGTGGTGAGTCATATATTCTATTATTACGAGTGAAGGAACAATACATTATGGGGAAACGCACCACCATACCAAGTTCTTGTACCTCTACCGCCATAGACAGTATGTTGGAAAGAGCTGTTAGTATCGTTGCCACTGAGATAGAGTTAACCGAGAGGCGTCTGTCCTTGGGACTGACAACCCCTCGGATTGCTCCTTTCGCCGTGGAAGGTGATCGTATTACTCCCCCCCTGACACCGAACTTACCATCCACTTCCACCAGGGATGCACAATTTTTGGAAATTGGCAACAACAATGAAAGTAACCAGGGCAGCGAGGCTACTGGGGCTGTTGTTGCTGGGGACCCTTTTGGAGTGATATGCAATGAAGATATTGTACCAAACATGAATGTTTCCCCGAACCCAGTAGTTACCGGGGCAAAAAGAAAAAGGAAAGTGACTAAACCTGTGAGCTCCAAGAGAAAACAACCACCTCGCTTAAAGCAACAACGCACTGCCCTGAGTTCGTGGATTCAAGGTACAGTGACCCCTGCGGATACGATAACAACTAACGCCAATGCCACTGTTGATCTAACATCATCTGTAATATTAAATCACTCTACCTACACTCAGACTGAGCCCATGACAGGTCCCTCAACTTGCTTCAGGCTTGGCGATACCGCAATTGACATTATAGTGGACCCTGTGTATGAGCGCATTAGAATACTTGTTGATAAGAATTTTACAGCGCTTTGGAAACGCTTAGATCGTTTGGAGTCATTAACGAACAAATCAAGCTCACATATTAACACCCCCAAGCTGATCCTACAACAAGGGGAGATCTCAAAATTGCAGTCCTCCAGTGTTACTAGCTCTAATAACCAACAGCAAAATCCGAACTCTACACATCCTCCCTCTACTAGTACCACTAGTGTCTGTGATACTTGTAGTAAAGTAAAGGAATGTTTTATATCTAAACCCACCCCCGCACAGAATGAACCATTAGTGACTGGTGTCACCAATAACGCACAGCAACTAGTTCACCTAGCCACTCATGCTGCCACCACAAATCTTGTAAACAGCGACACTCTAGCCTGTAATAATCAGAGCGTGACACCCCCCATTGTAAATAATGTTAGTGAGTCTGTGGTGGCCAATAAAGAAAATCTAAGCCTACCTCCGGCAGCTTGCCCCTATGTCTTAGTCTTACCAGGTGTTCCCCCCTTAAGAAAAAACCAGACTGAGACATGGGACCAACTGCGGAATAAAAGTGCAGATTGGCTAATTAAACATAAAAGGCTCCGGGTGGCCAATATTAGTGACATCATAATGGTGCGTAGGGTAGGGTGAGTCGGCTCTTCACCTAAGAACATCGAGGGAGATTGCGTTGTCATTAATTTTCGCCGTCCAGCACTGGTGAGATCAATATTAATGATACAGGAACTCAACAGCACCATTCCTACCCTTATTTGGTCATTACCCCTGGGCTTCTTTTATAAACCGACCCCGGGGCCAAACACATATGCTATCCCCTTGCCCGCAGAGCATAACAGATTCTCCGCTTTGTCTGGTTTAGACAGCTTGGATTGACTGTCGTTTATTCGAACATCATCTGAGTATATTCCCTCGAGACCCATGCCCAATTCTATAGAACATGACCCTTCAGAACCACATGAGCCAAAGCCCAATTCCATAGAGCATGACACTTCAGAACTATATGATCCAAACTTGTATGTGCTAAGCTGGAATATTGCCGGCCTAGCCTCTAAAATAAGTTCTGAAGAGTGGGCAAATTTAGTTAAAAAATATGATATCCTCATGTTTCAAGAAACTTGGGCAACAATGGACTTATACCTGGAGGGGTTTGAATGTTTTAATATTATTGTACCCACCCCTAAACAAGGTCGCCCATCTGGCGGACTTTCTATTTGGGTTAACATCTCTTCAGGTGGTAGCGCTAAAACCCTTGCTATAAATAATGATAATTATCAAGCTGTCATTTATACACGAGGGGTCTCAATCTGTTTTATCAATTTTTATAATAATGATTTTTTGAATGCACCAAATAAGAATTATATTAATTTGTTTAATTCCGTCTCTGTTTTACAAAATCAAACGGCGTCTTATAAATTTGAAGGAATTTGCTTAGGTGGTGATTTTAAAGCCAGGATGGTGAGGGCAAATGAGTTAGTTACTGTCCCCACTTCAGATGCATACACATGTAGAAGAGGGAAAGAATTGTTGGATCACTTGTCAAACCACAATTTACTGAATGTGATGGACATTGCTGATGCACACTATAATGACAGTCCTATTCCCACTTATAGGGGTCGTGGTTGCGCCTCGATAATAGATTACGTTTTTATCTCTGCCTCGTTAGAAGATTTCGTAGTACAAGCCGAGGTCTTATCAACTGTGC
The DNA here is from genome assembly GCA_963921515.1 of Calotriton arnoldi. Taxonomy (NCBI): domain Eukaryota; kingdom Metazoa; phylum Chordata; class Amphibia; order Caudata; family Salamandridae; genus Calotriton; species Calotriton arnoldi. The sequence continues at coordinate 426,080 of CAWUFW010008084.1, forward strand.
ACGGCGACCATAATCCAATCTCAACTACAATTAGGTTTGCCCCCAGACCTGTTTTTATTAAAGAGCCGGGAGCTAGTAATTTAACGCCCTCGACGGACAGCTTGAGAGTAATCTGGAAGGGCATTGATAACGGCAAACTGTTTTCCAAAATGATAACAGCATATTTACCATCTATTGAGACATGTTTGTCGTTTAATGACCCCAACCCAGAGATAACTAATGCTTTTGGCCATCTATGTGCCGGCATTAAACTACTAATCTCGAGGCCTGGACAGAATCCTAGATGGTTTAATAATGCCTGTTCTCGAGCAAATAGAGAGCTCCGTGTAGCACTTGCAGCGGTTCCTAGGGATGCAACTCTTGTTGGAACACTGAGACAACACTACAAACAAGCGATGAGGCAGCGCAAAGAGGAGATATTAAAAGAACGCTGGGACAAGCTTGCTTGTGCCGCTAGTCCTAACAATGGAAACAGTTTTTGGGCAGCAGTCAAAGATATGAGATCTATGGGCCTCACTCTCACACCTTTAAGCTGCAATATAACATGTGAGACCTGGGAAGCTCACTTTTCGAAAATGTATACAGCCCCTTCGCCGAGTGAGGACCCCGTTGACTCCCATGATGTAGCACGAATTCAGATATCAATATTAGAAGTCGAGGACGCAATGAACCAAAGCTTAGGTAATAAGGCCCCCGGCCCCCGACGGGCTTCCCATCAACCTCATTAAGTATAAACCGGAGTTCTGGGTTCCCCTTTTACTTAATGTTTTTAATAATTTAACAAACACTTTTATACCAAGCACATGGTCTACCAGTATTTTTGTCCCGATTTTTAAAAAAGGGGATCGATCCAACCCTAGCTGCTATAGACTGATCTCCCTGATCGCCAACACACTTAAGATACTTGGGAGGATCCTGTTTAACAAAATTAGATCTTGGGCTGAGGAGGAACAGATTTTAAACAAATGCCAGTTAGGGTTCAGAAGTAAATTGGGAACAGTTGAACAATGCATAAATCTCAATTTGATTGTTGGTAAATATACTATAGCTCGGCAATCTCCCATTTACCTGGCTTTTATGGACCTCTCCTCAGCCTTCAATTTTGTAAACAGGTCACGTCTATGGTCAGTCCTTTTAAAGTATGGGTTGGATGAGGTTTTAGTTAATTTTTTAGCTTATTTGCACAGGGACTTGAAAGCACGGGTGAGGATTGGTAAGGACGGGGAGGTTTCAGGGACCATCAATATTGGTAGAGGGGTCAGGCAGGGGTGCGTACTGGCCCCGCTTTTGTTTATTTTATACATCAATGATTTACACAATGTTTTGTCGAAACTTACTAATGATGTGCCGAAAATTAATGGCAATACAGTCCCCGTCCTACTATATGCAGACGATGCGGTCCTAATGGGCCGCACCCCAAATGCACTACGCACTTTAGTCAGGGGCTTTGCTGATTTTATGGCTGGCCTAGATCTTTGCACTAATTTTAAGAAATCGTTTATAGTGAGTTGTGGTCCCAAAAAGCACTTTATTAACTCAATTACCTCAGGATCTGAACGCCTTTTATGCACTTGCACTTTTCCATATCTGGGATTAATATTCTCAGATATTGGTTCCTGGGCAGCTCATTTGGTCCACAACAGGAGTAAATTTCTAAGGGGGATTAATTCAATGTTATGCCTCCTGCAGCCAAAAAGAACTGAGGTAGTGCTATCTATAGTTAAAATCTACAAAACACAGTGCATACCAACGGCAACGTATGGCGCCGAAGTTTGGGGTTACGCAAAAAGTAGTAGCATTCAGGGAGAAGAAAATCGATTTTGTCGAAAACTCCTGGGGGCCCAAACTGTCTTATATTGAAGACTATATTAGGTCTCGCCCGGGTATATTTTGGCTAAATGTTTGGCAAAACCCGGCAGCGACGCTAACCAGAGAAATTATAGCGGACTGCCTCAAATGTGACAAGGGTGGAGATATACCGTGGCTTGCTGCTGTCAGAAATAGTCTGATCAGCGTGAATCTTGATCACATTTTCTGGAACCCAAATAACATAGAGGGCATAACTAAGAAGACCCTCCAGGAGGCCCTATATGATCAATATAGTAACTCAAGACATGAAACAGAACTTGTGAAGTCGTCAGTTACAAGATATATGTCTTTGGTGTCTCCCAATTGTCCCCCATCTTATTTGCCATCCAACTATCTCTTATTGAACTTAAGCCGCTGGGAGAGAAGTTTGCTGTTTCGCCTCATGGCAGGCACCTTAAAATATCTACTGTGCTTCCCTATAGGCTTTAACACCAATCTTGAGCAAATGCCCTGTCCTTGTGGCAATCAGAGTAACCAATCAATGTTACATTTTTTATTTTTTTGTAATTTTTATTTGAAATATACTAAACAATTTTTGATTCCTTTTTCAAGGCAACTGCCATTGCTGACTTTAGAATAGCCTATATGGAAATTCTTAATCTTAAGAGGGCAGATTTAACCTTTAGCGTAAGTTTTTTCCTGAAGGCGGCAGTTTGCTCACGCGCTTCAATGAGTACCCTTTAAAAACATTTGATCCTATTTGATTACATCTAGCTGTTATTTGGTGAGAACCATAAGCTCAAATGTCGGGTTGTGCTCTCTAGAAACTGTTGCCTTGTATACCATGGTTTCTCACATATAGGTAAATTTGTCTGCACGTTAATATATTATGCTGCTATTTGTTTAGATCTCATTGTATTTTAATATATTGTGTTGTTATTTGTATATATCTGATTGTTCTTTTATTAACTTAAACTGTTATTTGTTAATTCCACTTTATTATACTATGCTGCTATTGTTATGGATAATCGAGCCATGGCATCTAAAGGAGTGGTCGCTTTACATACTTAGGGGGTCATTACAATAGCGGGCGGATCGCCACCGCCCGTATGGCGGTGGCGATCCGCCCGCTATTTCCCTCCGCCCGCCACACATTTACCCCCCGCCATATTACTATGGCGGGGGGGACCCCGGCGGACGGAAAAACCGTCCGCCGCTTTTCCGCCGGTCGACTCGTCGACCGGCGGAAAAGGGGCATTATATGGTGGCGGTGTCTGCAAGACACCGCCATCCATATTACGATGCTGGCGGAGGTGTGCCTTTCCATGGCGGCGTTGCCGCCATGGAAAGGCATACGGTAATTGCAATTGGGGGCCCGTTGCGGGCCCCCAGGGTGGTGGGGGGGTGGGGGGTGCACATGGGGGGTACCTATGGTACCCCCTTGCATTTGAATGCACAAGGTGGCAGGCACCGCGCGGTGCCTGTCACCCTGTGCATGCAAATGCACAACATGCATTTCCAGCATTGTGGCGGGCGGTGCTGTGAGCACCGCCCGCCACAATGCTGAGTATGGGGGATGCACCCGCCAGTGTGGCGGGTGCATCCTAATTCGAATCGCTGGACCGCCGCACATGTGGCGGGCGGTCCCTTTCTCCGTTGCGATGGCGGGCGGACTTTGTCCGCCCGCCATCGTAATGGACCCCTTAGTCTCTTTTATAATATGAGTATATATATTTCTGACTATGCCACATATTATTAGTCCCTGTTATTTATTGTTTTTATACTTTTGAAATGTTTTTAATGTAATCATTTTCTGCTGGTATTTTGATCTGTGCTTTTATGGATACTATATATCCGAAAAAAGATTTATTGATTGATTGATTGAACTATCACAGCAAACGTATGTTAATTCAAATGTTCTATTTCCCTTGAGCGACAGATGCTTCTGGGGAAGAAGTATGGGGTGGGGTAGGAGATGGGGGGGTGGGGTTTTTGTTCTGTGTTGACTGTTCAAGATGTTTTTTTCCCTACAGGCACCAACACGCTTTCTACTCTTTCGGGCATCCATAGACCAGCAACTCAAATCATTTCTAGAGCCTCCAGGGCACCCGCCTCATGATCCTGCAGGCCTTTCCCGTGGCCCCCACTGGGTATACAGCCCATCCAGCGACCACCCTTGACCCCACCCATTGACGTTCAAAGTATTGTCATGGAACATTAATGGTCTGCTGGACCGCATTAACATAACATGTGTATTTGTAAAGCGCACGTTCACCCAGAGGTCTCTTGGCGCTGAATAACAGATGTTCATTGTTACCCAACTCAATGGTACTCATTTTATCGACCTCAGATGGATGAAAGGCTGAGTGGACCTGCCGGGATTTGAACCTGTGACCATGAGGTCGAACACAAGCCCCTGCAATGGACGCATTAGTCCACTGAGCCACCAGACCACTCAGCGGTCTTCACATTTGTCGACCACCACCTCCAGGAAGTCCTACTCCTACAGGAAACCCACCTCCAGGGTGAGCGCTATCCCTTCCTCTCCAGCAAAGACTATGACAGGGTCTTCCATGCAGGGTTTTCGTGGGAGGCGAGGGGGAGGTCGCCATTCTCCTCCCCCGCACCTTCCCCCTGGTGGTTTCCCATGTCACTTGTGACCCCCAGGGGCACTTCATAGCACTGAAGGGCACCCTGGAGGGGCGGGTGGTGGTGTTATTGTCTATCTACGCCCCCCCAGCCACCCTGAGGGGCTGCTTGGCTGACCTGATGGCACTCCTCACCCGCCTCCTGACTGGCCTCACCATGCTGGGTGGGGATTTTAACACAGTCCCCATACCGGCCCACGACTGCACAGGTCCCGCTACCTCTAGACGTCCTGGAACCAGACTTTTTATGGAGTGGATGTCCGCCTGGGGCCTCTGTGACTCCTGGCGATCCTGGCACCCGATGCTCCAGCAGTACACACATACCTCCGCCTCCCACCGCACACACTCACGCATTGACCTTGTTCTCCTACCTGCCCTGGACTGCCAAACACTGACCCGCATCGACATACTGCCATGGGGAATCTCAGACCACTCGCCCATACTCCTTGAACTGGGTGGCTGCCACACGATGCAGAGGCCTATGTGGCGCATCAATGCATGGTATCTGCAGGACCAGACCTTTGTCCACACCCGAAGAGAAGAACTTCAATTCTACTTGCATACCAATTCGGGGACGGTGGCCCGAGTGAGTACACTCTGGTCCACCAGCAAGGCCAACATCCGGGGCTTCGCGAGGGGCTTGGTTAGGTCTCGAGACCGCAAACGCCTTTCCCTCATCACTCAATTAGAAGCCCAAGCCATCCGTCTGGAACACCACCTTCTCCTTGACCCAGGGGATTCCACTGCCCGCCAACTACTCCTTCTCCAAGACGGCATACGACTGCACTCCCTTGAGGTGGCCAAGCACATTTGGCGCGCATCCATGGCTAATATTTATGGTTGGGGCGATAAAAATGGGAAAATGTTGTACTGGCTGGCCTTCCACCAACAGGCCAATAGAATAGTTCCAGATATCAGGGACGAGGCTGGCCAAGTGCATCAGGCCCTCCCGGACATTGCCCGAGCCTTTGCCCTCTATTATGAGCAATTATATTCTGTGCCACAAGACAAAGACGAGGCGGCCAGTGATCCCCTCCTAGACGCGGTCGTCCTCCCTTCCCTCCCGCAGGGGGACTCCCAGTCGCTGGAGGACCCCATCACATTGGAAGAAATCGGGGATGCCCTCTCAGGGCAGACACCCGGGAAGAGACCAGGCCCAGATGGATTCCCGATGGAACATCTAGTGAAAAACCAGGACCTACTGCTCCCTCACCTTCTCGAGCTGTTTGAAAAAAACATGTCAACAAGGCTCATTCCCGGAGGACCTTGACTCCACCACCATCTTGGTGATTCCCAAAACGCAGCCCCCTTCTAGCTCCTGTGCCCACCACCGCCCCATCTCTCTACTCAATTGCGAGATTAAAATCTTCGCCACGATCCTGGCCAAAAGACTAAAAAAAGGTACTGCTGATACTCATCTATCTGGACCAATGTGGCTTTATGCCGTAAAGAAGCACTCAACACTGCATCCGGCGGTTACAAGTGGCTCTGGCCCACCGCCTCTCTTTACCCTCTGACCTGGCCTTGCTCTGAGTTGACTTTGAGAAGGCATTTGATATGGTGGACTGGGACTACCTTCGCAAAATATTAGCCCAGATCGGCCTTGCCCCATGTTTTCGAAGCACGGTCGACGTGCTCTATTACCACCCACTCGCCCGAGTGCGAGTGAACATGGTCCTTTCCGACCCCTTCCCCATCCGACGTGGCATTAGGCAGTGCTGTCCCTTATCCCACCTGCTCTTCACCTTAGCAATGGAGCCCCTAGCTCAATTTATTGGTAGCGATCAGTTGTACAAGGGATGGTGATGGGACACCAATCAAGAGGACCGCATTGCTCTCTATGCGGACGACGTCCTCCTATATCTAGCGGAACCGGCGCAGAGCGGCCCGTGCTCCTTCCTCTTGCACAAGTTCTTTGTGCGTGCTTCGGGTCTCAGAGTGACCCAGCCAAATTGGTGCTGGTTCCCCTGGCCCCGTCAAGGGACTGCTTTGATTGGCAGTCATCCATTCCCCTCCGTAGGCTGAGTTTCAAATACTTGGGCATACGGGTGGCACTCCACCCGGAACTCACCTAGGCCCTGAATCTACAACTGCTAGTCCGGAACGCCAAAGCAGACCTGACCAAATGGTAAAATCTCCCCCTTAATGTGATGGGCTGCATAGCCCTGTACAAATTGATGATCTTACCCCGCTTCCTTTACATTTTCCTCAACTTTTCCCTTTCAATCCCAAAATCCTCGTTCCGGGGGATGGAGGGCGACACCCGCACCTTTCTGTGGCGAGGCAAGCGGCCGCGGCTATCACTCACCCACTGTCAGCGAGGTCCCTATGATGGCAGACTGGGCATGTCTAATCTCTACCTTTATTTCCTAGCCTCCCAACTTCTTGTTGCTCACGACTGGTTCAACAGGGGGTGGTCTGACCCGGCCTACAGGCCAGAGCTCAGTCGCCAGGGCTTCCCAACTCTGTAGGCACTATTATATGGTGTCCCAATCCCCTCCCAGATGCCCACGGTCACACGAGTGGTACTCTTAGCCGGGCGCGCCACCCTTTGCCACACGCAATGGAATGCTAGACTTACACAACAAACCCCATTATGGCATGGCACCTGGCTGAGGGAGTTGGCCTCGCTCGCCGGCTTCCGGACCTGGGACTCCATCGGGATCGCTTAACTCGGGGATGTTTGGGCAAGGAACCACATGCGCTCCTTCACTGACCTACAAAAATCCTTCACCCTCGCAAACTCCCAGTTCCATAAATACCTTCAGGTCCACATAATCAACCCTGACCCCCTCCCAGAGTTCAACCCACTTGAAGTGAAAATATAAACTCCCCTGACACACTCTGTCTTCTACGGACCCAGTGGAAGGGCTGGGTGGGCGCACTGGAGGATGCGGACTGGCGTGACGCCTTGATGGCGCCCCGCAAACTCACTATCTCTTACAGGCTGAGACCTATACAGACCTACTACCTTCATGCAGCATACCTTTCCCCCAGCGCATGCACAGAGCTGGCCTCAGACCTGATGCCTTCTGCCCCAGATGCGCAGCCCCTGGTGCAGACTTTTCCCATATGGTTTGGTCTTGCACCCTAATACAAACATCCTGGGTGGCGGTGATGAATGTACTGACAGAGGCCCTGGGGTGGGCAGCTCCTGTGTCCCCTAACCTGATCCTCCTGGGGATATTGGAGGTTGTTGGTGGCACCAGGGCCGAGAAAGCCTTCCTGAACACGGCCCTCTTAGTTGCCAAATGCGACACTGCCGCAAAATGGGTGAGCCCCATCCCTCTTACCATTGCAAAGTGGCAACACGGAGTTGATTGGTGCACTCAATAGGAGAGGGTGGTGTTCGAGGCCAAAGGCTGTCCCCAAAAACACGGGAGATTATGGGGAAAATGGCTGCACTTGTGATCTGTATCACTCCTATTGTAGACCCTGAGAGACTCAATGACTCACTACTGTATTGAACTTGGCTGGCTCGACTGTTTGTCTATGTACGTGTAAACCGAAAATTACCCTCTGCTCTAATCTTGTTAGCCACTTCGTGGCATTTCAAAAAACTAATAAAGACGTTTATCCCCAAAAAAAGGAAGTTGTAGGCAAATGGTTTATTTTTGTCGAAATGGCAGTTTTAAACTGCACTACAAACAACAGTGACAGGCCTGAGACTTGTTTTAAAAGGCTACTTTCGTGGGTGGCACAAGGAATGCTGCAGACCTACTAGTAGCATTTAATTTACATTCCCTGGGCACATGTAGTACCATTTACTAGGGACTTACAAGTAAATTAAATGTGTCACTTAGGTCTAGTCCAATTTTACCAGGTTTTGAGGAGAGAGATCACAAGCCCTTTAGCACTGGTTAGCAGGGGTAAAGTACACAGAGTCCTAAAGCCACCATAAATAATTTCAGCAAAGCAGGAGGGGAGAAGGCAAAAGGTTTGGTGATACCATGCCAAGGATGTCAAGTCTAACAAATAACATAGGAACTGTTGCTTTCCTGGAACTCAGTGAGGGCTCTAACATGAAGCAGTGAATCTTTGCTTGGAGGACTAGATTACCAAAGAAGTGGCTGCAAAGAATTGTTTATGTTTCTTCTCTGTTGACTAAGCTCACAAAACTCCAGTCTCGCTTCCTCTCCAGAAGGCCAATTGATACCAGTGAATGTCCACTTAAGGCTCTATACGTACTAAGACGTATTCCTTGAGCAGGCAAGATAAATGGGCCCCAGCATCTTTAAAATGTTACTGTCATGATATTATCTATTTACTCTCAAATGTTCAGCAAGAACTCAACACCTGTCTCACAGTGAAGCGCCAGCTCTGGGAACGTAACATAAGGTCTATACTATTCTTCCCTTTGAAATTGAAATGGAAGACTTACTTTTTATGTACACTGCTGCCACCTCTGTGAAAGTGCAATTGAAAGATGGACCCTGAGGGATGAAACACAGCAGTGATCAGAATGGTGCTGGTGTGGACTGAGGAACAGTCAGCAGTAAAGACGTCACGGGAGACTGACCCTAGCACAGGTGGCAGAGACAAGAGATGTGGTGGTGTTGCAGCTTAATGAAACAGTGCTGTGCTAAAAGACTGATCAGTCTGTAGATGTTGCACAAGCTCCTTGGGCTCTGATTCTGTCAGAGAAGCCTCACTGATGAACTCATCTTTATAATCCCAATGACAGAGGATGCCTTTCTTTGACTTAGAGGTTCGGGTGTGATGGAGCCTGGGCCCACTTACACTGTAACACTTAGTCAACGATCTTTTTGTGCGACATGAGAGGTAAGGGAAACACTTTCTTTTCAATCTCCAAATACAGTGTTGCCAATTTGGTTGCAGAATAACTCAGTTCAACACCAAGTCTCAAGTTAGTAAGTTTATTTCAAATTCAGACTCAGAAACAGATTAATATCTATTAGTCTGAGCATTATCACATAGAAATACAATACAAACAACAGGAAACCAAATCTCCTAAAGCAACTTACCCTATACAATAAAAAGAAAATAACAAATTCAATAATTGCTATGTAAGTAATAAGCAAGCAAAAATTTCCGTTAGATTGCATCAATTTGTCATCGAAAGGTAGCATAGGTCCTGTATCTGTCCCTTCACTAGCATCAGGTGACAACCTAATCTAAAGCAGAGATTTAAGGTAAGGTGCAATTAGAAAGGTGTCAGCTGTCAGAGTCCTCCATTTAAGAAACTACAACAAGGGTCAAGTGGAATAAAGCCACACTAACCAAAGCAGAGGTTTGTACCTCAAAGTGTCCTAAGTCGGAATTCCAACTATTCCTCCCTACGTAGCATCATAACATCAGTTAGATCCAAAGGATGTCCCACAAACTGTACTCAGTAAATTTCCATACTATCAGCACACATTGGTTTCTTTACACCGCCTTGCTGTTCTCATAAATCATTACTCCAGACGTCCATGGTCTCGTCTCCTTCTCCCAAGAGAATTCTCCTCCCATCTTGTTATCGCATTTCTGAATACCAGTTGCCTCTTCACATACCTCCCTATCTACTAAGAACAAAATACCCTTTTCTCTTACTAATGAAGTCTTGTCCACCTGCAGTGGGAATACAAAATACATGCAACATTTCTACTGCAAGAAAAAAATATGGATTCAAATGTTAACTGGAACGTGAGCTTGAATTCAAATTACATCTCAGACCCACAAATTAGGCTAGATTAACATGTGCATAGGTTAAATTATGCGCACTTCTCTACACACAAATAAATCAAATTTCCAATATATGCTTTAGTAGATAAAACAGTAATAATAAGAATATTCTTTTAGTAAACAGCTCGCTATACCACTTATCCGTGAACACATTAGCAGACATTTCTCATGAAATATTAATACATAACCACCACAATTCTGCCAATTACATCTCTAAACCCACATACATTTCATTAGTTTACAAGGATATTTTAAATATGCAATTCCCCCACTGTCATTTTCAACATTAATCATGGAATGCAGGTAAGTGTGGTCTACAGGCAATTATAACGCACTCCTTATACATCTCTCGGTGTGGAGTCATTTTTACTCTACTCCAGGTGGTAACAATTCAATGGTTAATGTCTGTGATGACATATGTTTCAGAAGTATTGGCCAGCATTATGTATTGCTTACTGTAATGCAAACTATGATATTGCTGCTGACACTTCTCCTCTGGTAGCTATCTCCTGCATGTTTATACTTCGTCTTTCTTTATTTTTACATTGCCTAATTGTTACCTTTTGTTAGAAGTTGATGAGACTCCGTCTAACTTTGCCTTGGGAGGTTTGTGGCTTTGCTATTTGGTCTCCACAGTGCTTTGTATTCTGTTGATACCTGAAAAATTATGGGTGTTGAGTGTGTGTCAAGGACGAGGCAAAATACAAATGATGGCACTGCCATGCCTCAGTTAGCCAGTTCTAATTTTCCTGAATGCATAATGCCACTGGGGAGTGTCTGCTGTAAATTCACCTTGTAACTGATAGTTCCTAAACTAAACCACTAGAAGTTCCATAGCTTGAATGTGTGGTGTATGGCAGGACTGGCCAGGTGACAATGGTACACACTTATCTAGGGCATAGAGGAACGCATTTTGCACCTCTGTAGGAGACCCATATGTATGTATGTAGCGAATTTATAAAGCGCAGGAATCACCCCCGAAGGGGTATCTCCACGCTGTTGAAGAGCGAGAGTCAGACAGCCACGAGCTACCACAACCTAGACTTTGAATAATTCCGTCTTCAGGAGTTTCCTGAAGCGAATGAGACTGGGGCATTTGCGTAAGTCCTCCGGCAAGGTGTTCCAGTATTTTGGAGCCAGATAGGCAACAGTTTTGCCTCCTGATCAGACTTTCCTAAAGCGAGGGACCACAAGCAGCCCCATGCCTTCCGATCTAAGACGATTCGGGCAGTAGACTTTAAACTTGTCTGCCAGATAGCTTGGGCTCAAGTGCTTTATGGGCGAGACAACAAAGCTTAAATTGAATTCTCTGGCGGATAGGGAGCCAGTGGAGAAGTTTCAACAATGGCCCTGGGGAGGTGCGAGGTGGTTTCTTAAGGGCCAGGCGTGCGGCCACATTCTGGACAATCTGAAATCTGCTAAGCAATGATTAATTCACGGCTGCCAATAAAGCATTGCAATAGTCCAGGCGACCAATGATCAAAGCCTGAATTAAGGTTCTGCGTACAGAAAGGGGCAGCCATAGGAACACTCTACGCAGAAGGCTCAGAGTATGGTAGCAGGTCCCTACAGTGGCCAGGATTTGGTCCTTCATAGATAGCTGTGCATCCAGTCGGACCCCTAGGTTTTTGCCACAGAGGTTGGAGAGGGAGCAGGGCCCAGCACTGTCGGCCACCACTCAGGGGACCAGGTGGTTTGTGCAGTGCCAAACAGCAAGATTTCTGGTTTTGTCGCATTTAGCTGTAAGAAATGTTCTGTCATCCACTCTGATATGGCTAACATGCCCTTAGCAAAGCGCTGATCAACTAACTCCGTGTCTTTATCAAAAGACAGGAGTAGTTGCGTATCGTCCGCATAGGAGAACGGCGTAAAGCCGTACTCCCGGATGACTTTAGCAAGGGAGGCCACATAGATGTTAAACAAAGTCGGGCTCAAACAGGAGCCCTGGGGCACCCCCTTAGTAAGCTTCAAGGTTTGCGATCGAAAAGGGTCCAGGTTGATGGTCTGAGAGCGTTGGTCTAAAAAGCTTACAAGCCAGTCAAGAGCTTGTCCCTGCAGGCCGGCCTCTCTCAGTCGCAGTATCAGTTTCTGATGAGAGACCGTGTCAAAGGCTGCTGTCAGATCCAACAGGACCAACAGCACTGCTTTATTATCATCCAAGGCCAATTTGATATAATCAGTGACCCCGATGAGAGTTGTCTCTGTGGAGTAGTTGGATCTGAACCCAGACTGCGAGGGATCAAGGATGCCATTGCCATCGAGGTAGTTCATTAATTGGGTATTAACATGACTCTCCGCCATTTTGCTCAAGAGCGGAAGGAGCGAGATGGGACGGTAATTGGAAAGTACTTCGGACGGCACCTGATCTTTCTTCTTAATAGGTAGTACTTGGGCGGCCTTCCAGTCAAGAGGCAAACTACCCTCACTTAAAGAAGTATTCAAGATCTCAGCAATAGGGGCGGCCAGGAGAGGGGCAAGGAGAGCATATTTGTGGGCAGGCATTACATCCAGAGGAGATCCGGATTTAGCCATTTTTAGCATGGCTTCCACCTGCGAGACCTGAATAGGATTAAAGTGATTCAGGCCTTCACCTAAGCCTTCTAGCGGTAGAGATCCCGGGTTAGAAGGCAGCACATGATCAGTGTTTTGAGGAAATTGATTATAAATTGAGTTGATTTTATCATCGAAGTACACAGCTAAACTATCACACAGTTCCTGCGAGGGGTAATCTGCTGGGTGCAAGCAGTGGGATTGGTGAAGGAGTTCAGAACTTTATAGAGATCCTTTGATGAATTTCCTGCCTGATTAAGTTTAGTTATAGCGTGATCTTTACGTGCCTTTTTAAAATTCTCATGGTAGGCGGTGAGGGCCAATTTAAATTTAAATCTTTCACTTTCCAGCTGAGATTTACGCCAGGATTTTTCCAGGCGTTTGCAACTAGATTTTTCACTGCGTAAGTCAGCAGTGTACCAGTCTTCACTTTTTTTCCGAGAGTTACTAAGCTGGTATGTCACAGGAGCCAACCTGTCTATCACATCGCTCATGGTATCATTAAAAGCCCTAAGTTTCATAGTGGCGTCCATATGTTCAATAAAAACCGGGGGAACGTATATTTTACTACAGGAATCGTACTTGGAGTGAAGGAGCCAGAAAGGATTTCGAAAAGATGGAGAATGCCAGAGTACAGCACTAAATTCTCGTCTTTGGCCATAGCAGTGCTTATATAGGTCTGGCGAGGGGTCCCATTTTCCTGTATCGCTGCACTAGTTGATTGTGGTACTTTTTGCATTTAAGCAGATTAGTTTGCGACCCATTTACACTACTTTGCACGTACACATAAAAAGCAGCACCTGTAATTAGGTTTTCCAATCTGATGGAAACATTAGAGCTGGACCTGAGAGTCCCTTTGATATGTGGAGGTGATTCCAACTGTGTACTCAATATAGAAATGGATAGGTAATTCCTCCCACTTATGTGGTTTCCTGTGGGCTAATCCACCAGAGATTTTAGGCTGCAAGGAGCGGTAGATCCTACATGATGTTTAGCGGGATATACAAACTAATAACAGAAAGTACTCCTCCTTTTCTGAAGTACATTAGCTTCATGTTTTCCCCGTTGCACACCTGCCTGACTGATCATGCCATGTAAAATACGTAGGTATGACAGTATCTCATCACTATCCATTATTTATCGCTGTTGCCTGGCGTATGCACCTCATTTCATACCGTCACAGTAGTTATAGCTTTACATGATCAAAGAACCAGCATTTAGGGACATGATGCAAGATACTAACATATATATCATAAAAAACGGGTTATGCCCTAATCCCCCATGGAAGCATCCGGGCACAAGCAAAGCAAAAAAGCGCAAAATGATGTCCAGGGATAAATATGCACAAATGACTATGGCACAAAGACAAACTAATTGGTCTCATGCATGGGAGCTAAGTCCCCAAATATAACTAGTCAGCAGTTTACTGACTCACGGAGGCGTCTGTTTCCGGATATGCGAAGCTTATATTGGCTCTACCGCAAGTAGCTTTGTTTAGAGGTGTGTTAACTTGGGAACTTCGCAGGTTGTGCATGTTGATTCCCTCCTGCACAGCACTGACACGAAGCACGGGTATTGTAGAGGATAGGCTTGTTGGTTTTGAGTTGTGTCACTATGTAAAGGCACACGTGGTGTTTCTTATGGATGTACTATCACCTCGACTCTGCTTTTAATTGTATAATATCTTTCTGTGGTGGTCACTTTATGCTTGAGTTTATTTCCATGCACATGCATGTGTCTATGCATGGGTAATATACAGCATCTTGTTCATGATGAGAACAAAGGGGCCGATTCACAGAACTAATCTGAGATAAAATCCTAAACGTACTACTTTTGATATTCACAGAAGGCATTTAGTAGTAGTAAAGTTAGGACTCCTAACTTTACTACTACTAAATGCCTTTTGTGAATACCAAAAGTCGTAAAGTTAGGATTTTGTCTCAGTTTAGTAGTAGTAAAGTTAGTAGTCCTAACTTTACTACTACTAAATGCCTTCTGTGAATACCAAAATTTGTAAGTTTAGGATTTTATCTCAGATTAGATCTGTGAATCGGCCCCATTGTGAATAGGTTTTAAATTGTGTCATATTGTTTTGTAGGTAGTATTTGTGCTGAATTGTGTTACCCTTGTCCTGAGGAGGCCCGACTCAGTGGGCTGAAACGCGTCAACCTATGAAGAGGAGGAGTCCATCTAACTGAAATATGATTTTTTGAATATTTGTTACACACTATATAAGTGATTGAATAGAGAGGTAGTATCTCTCTGTTTAGGTAGTGTAAAAAGGATTACCTCCACCTGGATTGCTGAGATATATGTATCTGTGTGCAACCGGGTTGAAATAGATGGGTACTACAAAAGAGTTTGAACAACTTATGGTTGTGATTATGTGTTTGTGTATATATAATGTTTTTTGCTTTATGTAAGATTTATAATTGTGCAGATACCCATATCTAAAATAAAGTAAAGATATGCTAAAAGAATCGAGGACGCCCTCGTGAGTCAGTAAACTGTTGACTAGTTATATTTGGGGACTTAGCTCCCATGCATGAGACCAATTCGTTTGTCTTTGTGCCATAGTCATTTGTGCATATTTATCCCTGGACATCATTTTACGCTTTTTTGCTTTGCAAGATACTAACATGACCTATTTTGCAGAGAATGTAGGCTCAACTGGGAATGCAGAAGTGGAATGGGAGGCCTTCCATGTTGATAATACGAGGATGTGTATCAAAAATTGTGCAGGGCAAAGGAGACTGTAGAAAAATAGAAAAAAGAGTTGACAACCTGTAGTGATTAACTCCAGGTAGACGTGATGAGTTTCAGGAAGATTTATTCAGGAAAGTTACAGGATACAAAGATGAGTAATACAAGCCCCACCAGGAGCAGCCAGCATGCTGCTCAGCCCACTCAACTGTGACTTCTCTGACAGATTCCCAACATTCTGAACAGCATCATCACAGCAACATTCCACTGGTGGTAAAATAGCATTGCATTTACAAGAGCAGGATACAACACAACCCTAGATACAGCTCTGAGAGACCATGAGATAAAGACAGAGCATGATCATTCCTTAATGGCAGCCTTCATAGAGCACTGAGGTAAATATGCCGCACTATTGGAGAGAGTGTGGCGTTTGTACTACAGGGAATACATTGCGAGAGTTCTTGTGGAGGGTGACAGAAGCTAGCCTGGTTGATTAAGGCTTAGCAGAGTATGCAGACTACCATGAATTATGTGAATGGGATACAGCATACAGAAAAGATAAGGTAAATGGTATCTTTGAGGATTATTAAACTTTGATGTATTCAAATCTGGCACAGATGCTTGCTGTAAATTTTGAGCTGTCCCTAGAGGAACCCCTCCTGCTGGTCCTCCCACTCCTGTACGATCATGATGGGCTCGACACTCTGATCAAACTGACCGAGAGTATTGAAGTGATTGTGTCTTGCTGACTGGTAAGACATCTCATACTGATGGCCTTCTGTCAGAATTTTACAAGACATCAGCCACTCGCTCACTGTCTGCTGTAGGTCTACAATAGTTCTCTGGAGACTGATCAGCTTCCTCCCGTGATAGCAGAAGCTGTGATATTAGTAGTTGCTAAACTGGAGACGCCCCTTTGACAGGAGTCTTATTGACCAGTTTCAATATTAAATCCTGATTACAAGTTCACAGCTACGATAATAGGAAACAGGATCCCATCTCTCCTTGCCTTTCTTGTCCTCCTGGACCAAAGTAGATTTTTTCCTCGTCTCATCACCTCACCAAGCTTGAGAAGGTTGCTTCATAATATTAGTGAATCGCTGATGGATTGCCAAACTTCAACAACAGATTCACTCAATATTGAGAAGGCCTTTCTCATGCTAAAACGAAGTTACCTTCATAATGTTCTACAGGCTATGCAGTTTGGTCTGTGTGTTATGCAGAGTATAAAACTCATACATATGCTGATTTAATGGCAGGGTCATTACTGGGAGGGTCATATCCATCAGTTGGAGAGCACAAGGTGGCACCTGACAAGGATGTCTGCTGTCACCCTTGCTGCTTGTGCTCTCAGTGGAACCATTGGCCTGATGTGTGAAGTGTGAGAGTATATCCAGTTGGGTGAAGATCTTCTGGATTTCCCACATCATACCCCTTTATGCAGATGATGTCCTCTTTTACCTCATTAACCCTTTGCATAACCTGAGCAGTAGGACAAATTTACTGGAGAAATGTACTGAACTGAAGATCTATCAGTTAACTGGTTTAAATGCTGCTTTTCCCCTAAAGTAAAAGCAATCATTCGTATCTATGCATGCCATCATATGCATAACTAAGTTGGGCACAGGATATGTTCAAGTATCTTAGTATACCACACCGACCAGGACATCTATGAGGGCAACTAGTAATAACGGCACTAAAGGGTTGTGTTGCTGTTATTCATGGTGGGTTGTGTTGCACTGTCCATGATGGTAATGTTACCCCCACTGCTATACTGCTTCACGAATTGGACTACCTCCTGTGACCATGTACCACCTGGCAGACCTACTTTGGAATGGAAGTAAACAAAGAACTGCCCTAAGCAAGCTAGTGATCCCACTGACTAAGAGTGGTCTGGGAGTATTGTACTTTAAATATTATTTCCTGGCGACACAGCTTCACTAGCTAGAACGCTAGTCTCCCTCAGTGCAGAGTGAAGAGATAGCATTTTTGGCCAAAGCTGTGCCGCTGTGAACTATAGATGCCTCTGTATAGGATAAGGAGTGTTAAGCATTCCCCACCCAAGTTGGTACTAACGGCACATGCCTGTCGCGCAGGAGCATGTCACTCGCTGGTGGCGGAGTTCCGCATGCTCTAGACTTCTCATTTGGTGTGTGGCAGGGTTTTGGAGGTTGGCTCAACTGACTCGAGAAACTTGACAGTCTGGAACAGGAATTCTTACAGTTGGGAGTTTATTTAGAGGCAGCTTACTTCTGTTTGAAGAGGTTAAGCACATTTTTGATCTCTCTACTGGGAAGTTCTTAATGCACGTGACCCGTGTATTTAGTCAATGTGATATGGCACACAAGAGGTTGTGAGGGCTCGAAATCCCATTAATCAAGTTTTGCTAATGATTTTTCGTTGGGTGATGGAAGAAGGGCTGTCAGACAACCATATACAATGTTCCATAGGAGACAGCAATGGAGGAAGTTAGGTTGTAATGGGTGATGAACCTGATCAACAACATTATTAAGACTGAATGGAAAAGCGTTTTGAAGCATGTGGGAATTGTATGTATGCTTTCAACTCCTTCAATTTAGCTAGCTACATCAGGCATATTTGAGACCTAAAACAGGGCTTGAGTAAGCCGGTGGTTGCAGGTGTGGACACAGCACACATTTTTGGGGACCTGCACTTACTTTATTTATTTATTTATTTATTACTGTTTCTAATCAGACCTCGGCCCAGATCTTTTATGTTTTTTTAACAACAGTAAACATGCTGGGCTACTGGGCCGTGATTTCACTTTCCATTGGTGTTGTCGTCTGATAATACAGAGCGGACTGAGAGTAACTGCCTCAACACAATAGGACCAGCTCACGACTGTGCATGAACAATACCTTCACACGTATGTTAAAATTTCGGTTTGGCTCTCTTTGGGTTTCATTCTTGTAAGGTTCATATGAGTGAATTGGGTAAGCTGTTATTGATAATAGTTCCAAGGCACTGAGGGGCATATTAGCAAGACCGGCGATAAAATTATCGCCGTTTTAGCGGCAGGAAACTGCCGCTAAAAGAGCGATAATGAGCTTGCTAATATGCGTTATAGAATTCCAATAGAAGCCCAGGTTAGATGTCCTGCACATCTAACCTGGGCTTCTATTGGAATTCTATAACGCATATTAGCAAGTCCATTATCGCCCTTTTAGCAGCAGTTTCCTGCTGCTAAAACGGCGATAATTTTATCGCCGGTCTTGCTAATATGCCCCTGAGTTGGTTAGTTCTCACCATTGAATACGAATGTATTGCTCACAACTTATATTGTATGGAGCACACAAAAAATAAATGTACAGCTTTTTCACGTGCAGCACAGAATGACAAACATTACAAAACGACTAGTACATAGCACAATGCACAGTTGGTTCTTATCAAATACCACGTAGAACAGAGTCACAAAATTAACCACAGGACGTCGCATACAACAAAAATAAAGACTAACCACAAGGCATGAAGCACTTAACACGTACGATATCGGAAAAGCGGAACATGGCCTAGACCTTGCAGAACGCGAAACTTGACATTCCAAAGGGCCCGATAATACTGCTACCATTGTTCACTACTCTCAGTGCTATACATAATTCAGTAGCAAGTAAGCTAGCGCCCACATTTTGCAGTGGTCCGGATGCCTCACTTAAGCATTCCACACCACCCACAGTCCTGGCTTCTAAGCACATCTAAGAACACAAAGAAGCATCGCATCACTCAATGGCATTGTGTCACATATTTCGAAATTCTTGGTGCAAAGTGAGTGTTTTGAGGTGGGAATGGACCCCATTGTAGAAGTGAACGCAATCCCTTACCTGGTAAAGCCATAAAAATTCGCATTACCAAGGGTTAGTTGAAAACAAACAATGGCACAAGTTGCGGCTGGTAATTTTGCTTGATTTTTCTTTTTTTTATTATTTTATTTTTAATAAGCCAATAACAGATAATATACATTTACAAAACAAAGTATTTCAGCAAATTTAGAATTCCTGAGTCCAGAAGGGGAGAGAAGACAAAACAAACACAAAACATTAATGAATTTTATACAGCCCTAATTAAGTCCAACGTACATATCAATTCATACCTATATACCAAGAAAAAGAAAAAAGAAAAACAGAAGGAAAGACAAGACACAGAGTATGCCCGGAGACATAAGCTAAACCATGGTAACTGCCAAATGATCACCTATTGCACCCCATATCTCCATACCCAATCTCCGTTTTTGAGGCCCCTTGAGAGCATACAAACTACGCTCTAAATTACACATGGAATATAACCTTCCTCTCCACATTTCAAAAGGCGGTGGTTCTTTCTGTCGCCACAATGTCGCTATACATAACCGAGCCAAGGCCACAGCTATAAATATCAGATACCTAAATTTGTGCATCTCGTAATTAACCATTGAATCTTCCAAGACTCCCAGTAGCATAACAGTTGATGTAATCGTAATCTGTACTCCTGTAACCTCCGTTAAAAAGACCTCTATCCTGCTGATCAGATGCCTCAACTCTGGACACACAAAAAACATATGTAGACTGTCGGCCTGATCCCTCCCACACCGTGTACATTTGCCATCCTTTAGCCCGCCCCATCGTGCAATTTTAGCAGGAGTATAATATAAGTTAAACATAGTCTTATAATGCTGTGTTTTGAGACTGGAGGATACCAGAAGCTTTTCAGCCAGAACAATAGAGTCATGTAGAATGTCCCCTCCCTGAGATAGTCTGGTGTTCCATTTCAAATTCTGTACCTCCAGATCATCAGGTTGTGTTTCGATGAGAGTTTGATATAGGGTACCAAGCTTCCCCCGCCCCCTAACTACCTCTAACAAGTTATATTTTGGGGCTAAATATCATACATTTGCCTTTTTTAATAGATTGTTTGCTTGATTTTTCAAAGCATAATACTGTCAATAATTGTAAAAATAGTTTTACGCTGATTTCACGGGCTGATGCTCTCGCCACAGCTGAGAAGCAGCCTCTTGTTTTTAGGACCTTGGCAGAAGGAGAGCGAGTCAGCTGGCGGCCACTGATTGATAGTCATTGTGAAGAGTGGCGCTGCCTGCACGGGACTCTTCGAACAGTTGTGTTTATTGTCGCTAGGCAGAGTAGCTCTATGTTTTTAATTGATGGTAGATTTTGACAGAGGAGCCTGGCTCTCTGAAAGAGAGGCCGGGGAGGAATAGCTGATGTTACAGGTGGGTCTGCTGATGGACCGCAGCCATAAGGGGGCGGGCTGGCAAACAACTGATAAGCTGTGGGGCTTTATTTTTGTGTTTAAAAATCTATAACATAACACGTTTACCCGCCACAAGCTTCTTTTAAATAAATAAAGTAACAATTGTTGTTTTGCTTTCAAATTAAAATTGTTCGTAAAAACGCATGCAAAGTAGACTGGAGACAAAGGAAAAAAAACACGAGCAGGTCACTTTAAGCACCACGCATGAAGTATGCCTGGGTGGAAACAAAGAAAACACTGCACTTTAACCCACACATTCCATAAAACATTGGAGAATGGGAAACGTTTGCATGCGCGAGAGGAGCGAAGGGAAGACACGAAGAGCTGCCGCCACAACCCCGCCTCACCTCTAAGTCCACACATAGTCTAGCAGCCTCCAGTCCCTTGTATCCATGTCTGAGCAGGGCAGCGACGCTGGGGAACGGCGTTGGGTAAGTTGGCTCCGGGGTCCCCAAATGATAGTGGTGAGTTCCCCGACACTCCTGGTACCCGCATGAGTAACAGAGCCCGGCAATTGGGGAACTTAGGTGGTGTGGACAAGAAGAGGTAGCACTGCGAGGAGGTGAATTCAAAATGGTGGTTGTGGACAGATGAGAGATCAGCGGGCTGCGGCTAGCAGCAACTGGTCTGCAGTAGTACCTCCAATCACTAGTGCAACAAAGAGCAGACCACCATTGCAGCGGCAAAGAGGGGCACCAGCCAAGGAGAGGGGACGCTGAATGAGCCGGCTGCTGTCGCAAGGATGATCCCCGCGCTGAGCCTGGAACGACGTATGGCATCAGACGAGGGCTGCCTAAGTGAGACCGGTGGGAAGCAGCACGAGGCAGCAAAGTTCAAGGCTGTGACCCCCCCTACCAGCCACCCACATGAGAAGCCAGATCATGCATTGAGCGCCACAAAAAGTGAGTGAGACCCTCTCCATTCCCTCACTGAAGGTAAGCAATACCTAAGGAGTGCATCAGGCTGCGAACGGGGGGGACTACCCCCTTCCTGCTTCTGTGCTGGAGGCACTGTAGGAGGCATAGTCGGGGCGGCCTGTTGCTGCAGGGGGAGGGGAGCAGTGACCTCTCAGCATCGGCCACGTGCCCAGACAACAATAAGCCCCGAACACGAAATGGAGTAGAGCAACTTACGAGGGGGCGCTACAGGGCCTGAAGAGGAGGGCAGTGCTCGCAGAAGACTGATTTGGGCGTGGGCCCCCCTCACGAGAGCCTGGTGGCGAGGTACTGGAGCTGCAACCCCACACAAGCGGCTCCAGCTGAAGCAGTGCACGTCCTGCCTACAGTAAGTGAAACTCAATAAAGAAAATAGTGCTTACAGACTAATTAACACGTACTGTGTAACAACGAAGTAAAAGGGCCAGTAGCCATGGGAGGTTCCAATATAAGACAAGGCGGTACTAAGGAGGGACTAACAAGCCGATTACTGAATCAGAAGCCTACATTTATGAAGGACAAAGCCAGAAACCAATGACAAATATGGGCGAGAGTGGGTGGGGCTTCTATTCCATACTCCAGTACAGCAAGTCTCGCAGAGCAGCTCATGCGTGCTGACTCTAGGCTCGACTTAAAAAAACACAAAGACGAAAAGAAAGACGAAAACAAATGACAGGACCAGGACATCTATGAGGGCAACTAGTAATAACAACACTACAGGGTTGTGTTGCCTTCTGGAGGCAGGAATGGAAAAGAACTTGCCAAAGTGAGATAAAGAGTCAGGGAGTGTCTGGTGGGGGATGAAGAGGCTTGAAGTGGAGTCAGAACTAACCAGCCTTGAAAGCGCTGGCTACCAACTTCTGAACAATATTTGGGCCCCAGCAGTTATTCTTTTACAAAGTAAGCACCGCCTAAATAAATATACAACATGTATGACAATGCTAACTCAAACTGCCATAGTTGTGGCACTGCCAATGCAGACTTCTACCACCTCGTACGGCAGTGCCTGAAAAAGACAAGCATTTGCAATGCAATCGGTCTCGCCTTTGGGACCTCTTATGTATTTAGCTATGCAGCACATTAGCCTGGGTGCTGAAACATCTACTGTTCTTTAACGTGGAGGGAAAGTAAGCACCAAACTGTGTGACACGCCAGGTATGGCAACACATGGAGCGAAATATTGCCTTTCAGCGGGAAATAGTCGAAAGCTCTGTTTTTAATATAAAATCAGGGCCTTCGGTGGTCATATCACTGAAAATACAGGATTTGAAAAAAATATTATTGTCTACGGGTGCTCGTGGAAGGCAATTTCTATGGACTGGAATCTAGAGAATGCTAAAGTGATTCTGGTATTTTACTGACCTATGCTGGTCGTTTTCTATCAAGAAAGTTAAATAGAGGCAGTTGCCAGAAAAATTTTAAAAAGAAAGTCCCTCAGCAGAAAGCAATTCTGGTATTTTACTGACCTCTGCTGGTCGTTTTCTATCAAGACAGTTAAATAGAGGCAGTTGAAGAGAAAAATAGTCCCTAAGCGGAAGCAGACAAGTCCTAGGGCTGATCTCCAGAGCCCACAAAGTACATACACATATAAGTATAAAATAAGTATATACTAAAGTATATACAAGAGGTCTCGAATGCTCGACCTAACAAGCAATTGAACTAGTCATGCTCTAGGCCAAGTCTAAAATCGCAATGCACTGAAAGTCCACCTTAGCCCTGACGACTTTGGGAGGGAAACATGAATTTACTTGATGGGCAGATGTTGAGGGAAACATACTCAGGGCCCTCAACGTAGCAAAGGGGATTAGGCAATTAGCCCAAGCGTGGAACTGAGGGATTGGCTGAATGAGGTGAATCCCTCCCCTCCTCAAAGACGAACACTGAGGCCGTGCAGCTGGACATACATGTAATCTGTCTGTAACTGTGGTGCGGAAAAGATCTGACTTAGATACCTGAGTACCTGAGTGTCATCTGTATCAGAAGTGCTAAACTGCTTGGAAAAAAGCTCGACGTTGTGATGACTGATTTTGCTATTCGTATTATAAATCAATAACACATTAGAAAAATAAATTTAAAAAAAAGAAAGGTGAACGATTGCTTGGAGATCTCCTGAGTCCCAACAAATCTTTTCCAATGTTCCCCCAGAACTACACAAATCAGCCCGTTTTCTATATAAGAAAAGCATCCGGCCCATATGGGGCACCTATTGCCGAACACCCTATAAGGTCCATAACTCTGCTGATGCTTTATTCTGTCATGGTATACTAATGGCAGTGTATAGTCCTGTATATCTAATATGTGAGCAGAGAATGGCGAATTGCACACAGTTCTAAGCTTAAAACAATGTACAACATTACCTTCGTAGCTGAAGCATATGTTTGTTTTTAGAAGAAAAGGAGACAGACAGGCACTTTCACCACTGAATTATTTTCTAAATTGCTTTTTTATAAAATGAGATTATGCTTCTTTGATATGCCTTCTCTTCATAGCAGCCAGATGTGCATGTTTGTTTGAATTGTATTTCTGCTGTATTGAGTACAAAAAAGAACATCCTAATTATTTCATCCTTATGTTATTTGGCAAAGCTGTTCATGTTCTAAGTACTGCAGGTGCAGTTTGAATAAGTTTGTTGCTTACTTTTTAGAGCGTTTATTACAATAATGCACTCCAAACGTATTAAATCCTATTAGTTGTTGGCGCCATTACCTATGAGCAAGACCATCTGTTTTCTTTCATTATTTGCTCATTTGTTTGTATTATTTTCAATCAGCCTACTATCAAGGGAAATGCAATGGTGGATGGTTCTTCACTGAAAAATAAACTGATGTGGATAATGTATAGACAAAGTCAACAGTTTTGCTTAATATATGCATTGAAGAAACTTTACAGGAAAAATACAACCAACTTTTCACTGTGCTTCGTTTCCCCCATCAAATGTGTGCAACACATGCCATTGTTCTAGGACCCACAGGGGGATATGTACAAGAATTGGCGAAAAATATCGCTAACGATAGTTAGCGGCATTTTTTTTATCGCCGCGTACCGCTGCAAACTATCGCCACGTTAGCGACGTATTTACAAGACGTCGCTACATGGCGATAGCTTCAGGGATCGGCGGTGAAAACTGCCGCTAACATTAGCGTGATGGCGATAGGAATTCCGGCGTTAGCGGGCGAAAACCAACGAAAGGCCAATTAGTGGAAAAAAAACACACGTTAGTCAGCCTAAGGTGAGTTTTTTTTGCCTCTATTGGAAAAAATAGCCTATCAGTCGACCTCCAATAGGAAAATAGGCAAAAAAAAATGAAATGCAGAATGGAGCAGCCAGGGCCAAATGCAGCACAGATCAACAACCCCCTCAAGCCACCCAACATCCAGGATGACCAGGATGAGAGCCTGAATGCCTTGCTGGACCTGCGTCTGGAGCCTGGATGCCTCGCTGGACCTGCGTCTAGAGCCTGGATGCCTCGCTGGACCTGCGTCTGGAGCCTGGATGCCTCGCTGGACCTGCGTCTGGTGCCTGGAGTGTGATGCGGAGGTGCTGTGGAGTCGATGAGCCGTGGCGGTAGACATTGAGGCACGGCGATCGCCCGTACCTGGTGGTGAAGTCTGGCAGGTCGCATGGAGACAAGTTGTTGACCTGTGTGTGTAGACCGCCTTGAGCCCTTTGGAGCTGTGAATGGTAGAGGCACTCCTGCGCACCAACATAGGGAGGTCTGGATCGCATACTACGATCCACCACTACACCCGGGTGCATGGAGGGGATTACCAACAGTGGGCGGTGCCTCTCTGCATCATAGGACGGATGATGTTGCGCTGGCCGGACGCTGTGGAGGCTGAGGCCCCTGAGCTGCGCCAAACGGGAGCGGGAGCTGCAACTTCACGCCTAAGGGGACCCTGCTGCATCAACTGCATCGGGAAGGTCACCAGCGGACTTACGGCGGCTGCTGTACCCAGGCTTGCGAAATCCCACCTGGCTGAGGCTCCTGCTGGCTGAGTCACAGATTTGGAGAGAGTGCAGCGGATTGCGCCACCGTGTCAATGTCCAGGTAAGGAGAAGGTGGGACGCGTAGTGGAGGAGGCCCGGTGGTCGAGTAGCCCAGGCATAGCACCTGTAGATGACGCACCCCCAGTGGCGGCTCATCCGCTATGATGGAAGAGCGTTGCCCCACTGCTTTCAAGCAGTGCATGAAGAGGAAAAATCATCACATGATGTTGACTTCCTGATGCAATTGTGCTATGTCTCCTTTGCGGGTGGGAGGGTGGGTAGGGCTGCTCCACTCACGGAGCAGGGCAGGGGCGGAGTGGCATGCCCACCCCAGTGCGCAATGACTGTTTGGTCGGCCAGCTCAGGCCACCCAAAGCAGTCATGTGCACTGTCCTGTTCGCAATGCAGGCTGCATTACAGCCTGCATGGAGAACATGCCCACCCCTCCAGCACCTGGCTGACGCCTTGTCCCGGCGCCAATGACCAATCCCAACGCCACATTGCAGCGTTGTGATTGGCTTAGGGGAGGTAGCCTGGCTGCCTACTTCCTGTTCCTGGAAGCAGACTCAGGAGAGCAGGAGCAACGAAGACCCGGGACCCGGCCTCGAGGTAAGATTTCTCTCATTTAAATATTCACAACACCCGCTCACACACACACACCTGCGTCACCGCCCCATCCAGTGTCATTTCCGGCGTTTCCCACCTCCCAGCTTTCCAGTCCCCCCCGCAGCACTTCTCAATGGCGGCCACTGTCCACCAATGCGCAGCGGGCTTACCACTGGTGTGCCAAAGGTATATATGAAGTTACAATGCATACCATTACATTGCATTCCATTACAATGCATACTAATACTAGGCATATTGCAACAGTGGGGAAGGTGTTGGATAGCGGAGATGTAAAAATTACTATTCCCACTTCAGTGAGTGCAACCCTAAAGCTAACCCTTGCACCCCAAAGCACGCCCTGAACCCTAAAATTCATCTTTGAGCCCTAAAACACACCCTGAAAATCATATTTGAACCAAATGTACACCCCAATTTTCATAATTGACCCCAAATGCACACCCCAATTTACATAATTGACCGCAAATGCACACCCCAAATTTCAAATTTTACCCATAATACACCCCAAATTTCATCTCCGACACCCGAAACCCATACCCACCCTAAAACTTACAAATACCCCATTACTGACCTCACAATGTAATGGAATGTGATGTATAGGCACCTGTGTTGTTGGAGTTGCGTTGCAAAGGCATTATGATGTAATGCCTGCGCTGAAATGGACGTCTCCTGTGCCAAAGGCAAGCCATAGGCAAGCCCGTCTGCCCCGTCTGCCCCTGGACCGCGCTCAGCACCAAGGACCCTTCCTCTCGGACACTCCACCGCTACGACGCCACCACCCTCCTCGCCATCAACCCTGGACGCCACATCGCCTGCCAGGACCAACCTCTGCTCCAGACCGGACATCGCCATCGCCATCACTGACGGCTACTAAATCACCCGCAAGGACCACCCCGACCGTCCAGGAGGAGGCATTGCCATCACCTACAGAAGCACACTCCGACTGACCACGCACTCTAATGACCCAACGGTGACCATGGAACACCTCAACTTCCAGATCCGGACCACATCAACCCCATCCTCTGCGTCACCCTCATCTGCAGGCCCCCGAGCCATGGACCCCCATTCTCCGATGCCATTGTAGACCTCATTGCACCCCAGGCTCTCCCATTCACCGACGACATCCTACTCGGTGAACTCAAGTTCCACCTGGACAACCCCAGTGACCAGAACACCACCCCCTACTGGGGAAGCTCCCCAACATCAGACTCAAGCAGCTAGTCACCGCAGCAAGCCACATAGCAGGACACACGGTCGAGCACGTCTCCTCCGCCAGCGGGAACTTCAACTACAGCCACACCACCGGACTCTCCTGGACCAACCATCATCGTATACATCACGTCTTCACCATGCCCACCGTAACACCATCGCCATCATTGCCCCCCCTCGCAGCTGGATCAAGGCCACGAAGAACGTCTCGTCAACTCCCTCAACACCACCACTCTGCCAACGCTTACGGACGATGACACCGCTGCACGCAACCGCCACCGATGGATCTCCAACTGCGCCGACACCCTGGCACCCCTCAAGAATGGACCAGGCAAAACTAGCACCACGTAGCGCCGTATTTGCAAAGTGACGCATGTAGGCATATGCGTGACCTTGTGAAGCCCTGTGCCACATCATACCTGCATCAGGTATGATGTACGCAGGGTGTGCGTTCCCACGCGACAAGGCCTCATAGGAGTGGCACAGTGACATCCCTCAGATTTCACTGCGACAATTGTAGGACAGCACTGCGTCAGTACCTTACGCCTGCCTGATGGCAGGCATATTGGTGACGCAGTGCCACAGGGATAGGCTGGCCCCATGCATTGCTGGAGTTGCGTCATGCTTGTGACACAACAGCAGCAATGAGTGACTTTAGCGCAGACAGATACATCAGTATCTGTCATTACTTGCGTCATGGAACGCTGTCCAGTGAAAACAGCATTCAATTATAAATAGGGAGTGTGCAGAGAGTTCACCTTTGTCATCGACTAAGAGGCCCTCTAACATCCTGATGGTATCATCTTGTGGTATGTTTGTATAGAGGGCCTCTATATCTAAAGTGACTAACCACTGAGAGTTCATATTATATTGAAGTTTTTCAATTTTGTTTATCATGGCAGTGGTGTCCTTAATGTAGGCTCTTTGGCGTACCACCAATGGTTGTAGAAACTTATCCACGTATTTGCTTAGTGGTTCTGTCAAAGAGTCTATGCTTGAAACAATGGGTCTCATAGGAGGATCTAAAAGATCCTTATGTACCTTAGGTAATCCATAAATTGCTGGCAAAATAGGGTTGGTATTTGTCAAGAACCTAAACTCATCAAGACACAAAATCTCGTCTTCTTTCGCGAAATCTAAAAGTCTTGTCACTCTACTAATTAATGCATTCCACTCTTCCTTATTAGACTTCTGATAATGCGATGTGTTTTTAAAAGGGTGAGCATCCTATTGTTATAGTCATCAGTATCCATAACAATAATACTCCCACCTTTATCTCCTGGTTTAATAGTCAATTCTTTACAATGTTCTAAATTGTTGAGAGCTCTCCTTTCAGCAGGGCTTAAGTTGTTTTGCCAGTGCAGTTTCTTTGTAAGGAGATCATCAATATTTTTCTCTACAACCTTTTCAAATAAATCAATATTTTTATTTACAAGGTTTATAGAGGAGTCCATTTGGATTTAGGTTTCAAGCCTGACTTGTTCATAGAGAGGATATCTTCACATTCTTTATTACTAAAAAAATCATTAAGTCGAATTTTTCTAAAAAAACTTTGTAGATCTCTCTCCAAGTTGAATCTATCTACTGGTGCACAAATTGCATATCCTAATCCTTTCTCTAACATGGATATCTCATCACTATTGAGAACCCTACTCGAGAGGTTAATAATTGGGGCTTTCTTACCTAATCCCATCCTGTTTGACTCCTGGTCTTCATATAGGGGCGTTTCTGTGGTGGATTCTGGGAATAATAATTCCCTCTCCCCCTCCCTCTGCCTCGGTTCTGACCAGGGTTGGCTTGACGCTGTTCTAAAAAAGAGAGTTTCTCTACTTGTACCAGGGTTGGCTCCCGGGTCTTCTTGAATCTTGTAAGTTCTCATTCTCAGATTCTGAGCTTGTGTAAGAGGTGTCAAAGAATGTAACTCTTTTTTGGGGAAATTCCTCCTAGGTTGTTGCCAAGCATTCCTATTATACATATCTTCTCTAGGTCTATCGTAATAGTCCTTCTGTAAATAAGGATAGACATGTTCTAAATTATATTTTGTCACATATTTCCTGAATTTGTTAGACTTTTTGTTTAAAGGTACTCCCTATATCCTAATATATCTTTTTGTATTTCTTCCAGCTTTTTTTAGCGTCCTCTAGGGAGGTACTTTCTCTTAGTTTTGCTTCCATTTCTTCGATCTCCTTTCTCTCAATAATGAGTATCTCATGAGCTGTTTCTATGATTAATAACATCCAATCCCGACTACATCGGTTGGCAATGAATGTCCAATTTTCAATAAATTTGGGATTCTTTATAAAAATACCCGGTTCGTTTTAACTTGCAATCCTCTAGGTATTATCCCTTTCTTACAATATTCGATCAAAAAGTCACGCATGCAATTCAGTTCTAATGGTCTTTTTTATTATTCCATAGTTCTCTCCATCTTTCCTCATCGCAATTATTAGCGGTAACTGAGGAAATATTTTTGAAGTACCATTTATAATCTTGTTGAATTGTTCTTCTGAGAAACTGTAAGTTCTAAGTGTGTCCATCATCAATTGGAACGTCAAACCCAAATAATATGGGTCAAACAACACAAACTCCCCAGCTAACAAGCTGTACAAAGAAGCATTAAGGAAGAAGGGAGTCACCCCAGTATCTAAAAAAGGGACGGGGTACAACTACGACAAAGACACAAGTGTCCCTATATTCTAAAAACAGGAGGACAAATACCTCACCCTGGACCGAGTGTCTATTACGATGTGTGCTATCAAAATATCAATGGAGCTGTTCACTAAAAAAGACAATTGTCTAGCTAAAAAACAGTAATCAATCTGTATCCTTATACAGTATAATCCCAGAAATTTCTATGTTAAAACACAAAAACTGGTTAAGAAATTATTTTTATTAAAAATTATTTTATAACATATTCATACAATTAAGCAATGAAGACATTACTCTACCTCCCACTATAGGTTACAATCTCATTTCATTACACATATATAAAATCATAATCTCATTTCATTACACATATAAATAAAAACTCTAAAAACAGTCGACGCAGCGTTTCGGTGACACCTCAATGTTTTCACCTTCCTCAGGACTACAAAAGTTTTCATCAGATCTAAATAATAGAGATACATAATTTAGCAATATATATAAACTCATCATCAACTTGTCATACTCAATATACCCTTTTCCTAATACTGTTTTCAGCATATCACTAATTTTATTCTATACATCGGCTACTCTTTCTTTACACTCGGTCCTTCAAAGTCATTCTAAAAATTGTAACATACTTTATGTACCACTTTTATTTAGTGTTGATTCATTATGTTCATACGCCCTTTGCATCAACACACACTTGATTTCTAAAAATAGAATTTAGGATACATATAATATGGATAACACGGTTCTCCATCTACTCTATTAACATATAATATATGAACAAGCTTAAGAAAGTCTTCCTAAAATCGATTGTGCAAGCTTGTTTTTGATTTTAATTGTAATTGTATGGTGAGTGGGAAATCAGAAACCATTCAGTGTTTTTATTTATCCTCCCCAAAAACGATTACTGGCAGCGTCTTGTACCAACTGCTACTTTATCGACGTATAAATCTATTAATGTTTTATTCTACGAAACTCTTCGCATACCTTTTAATAACAGTTGTAAATTCTTTCTAACTGTCCGTTAGAGCCACCATACTATTCGGGGTGCAGGAGTTGTTCATGGTTTTCATATTATTTTAAAAGAAATCTTCATGTACGTTGTTTTCCCTATAGATTGCCTAAAGCGCTTAAGGTCGACAAACGAACCACAATATAAAAGAGCATCGTCAATGTTTAAAACGTCGATCCCTGTTTTTATAAATTAAAGCGACTTATATTGGACGGCATACTGTTTGATCTGAATAGGTAAGCGCGTTTTAAAAAATGTTTACAAACATAAAATAAAAAAAATTTCGAATAATTATAGCAAAATGTGATAAATATGCCTCGTTTTTCCAGACGGAGACAGTGTCGAGTTTTTATAACAACTCCTGCACCCCGAATAGTATGGTGGCTCTAACGGACAGTTAGAAAGAATTTACAACTGTTATTAAAAGGTATGCGAAGAGTTTCGTAGAATAAAACATTAATAGATTTATACGTCGATAAAGTAGCAGTTGGTACAAGACGCTGCCAGTAATCGTTTTTGGGGAGGATAAATAAAAACACTGAATGGTTTCTGATTTCCCCACTCACCATACAATTACAATTAAAATCAAAAACAAGCTTGCACAATCGATTTTAGGAAGACTTTCTTTAAGCTTGTTCATATATTATATGTTAATAGAGTAGATGGAGAACCGTGTTATCCATATTATATGTATCCTAAATTCTATTTTTAGAAATCAAGTGTGTGTTGATGCAAAGGGCGTATGAACATAATGAATCAACACTAAATAAAAGTGGTACATAAAGTATGTTACAATTTTTAGAATGACTTTGAAGGACCGAGTGTAAAGAAAGAGTAGCCGATGTATAGAATAAAATTAGTGATATGCTGAAAACAGTATTAGGAAAAGGGTATATTGAGTATGACAAGTTGATGATGAGTTTATATATATTGCTAAATTATGTATCTCTATTATTTAGATCTGATGAAAACTTTGTAGTCCTGAGGAAGGTGAAAACATTGAGGTGTCACCGAAACGCTACGTCGACTGTTTTTAGAGTTTTTATTTATATGTGTAATGAAATGAGATTATGATTTTATATATGTGTAATGAAATGAGATTGTAACCTATAGTGGGAGGTAGAGTAATGTCTTCATTGCTTAATTGTATGAATATGTTATAAAATAATTTTTAATAAAAATAATTTCTTAACCAGTTTTTGTGTTTTAACATAGAAATTTCTGGGATTATACTGTATAAGGATACAGATTGATTACTGTTTTTTAGCTAGACAATTGTCTTTTTAGTGAACAGCTCCATTGATATTTTGATAGCACACATCGTAATAGACACTCGGTCCAGGGTGAGGTATTTGTCCTCCTGTTTTTAGAATATAGGGACACTTGTGTCTTTGTCGTAGTTGTACCCCGTCCCTTTTTTAGATACTGGGGTGACTCCCTTCTTCCTTAATGTTTCTTTGTACAGCTTGTTAGCTGGGGAGTTTGTGTTGTTTGACCCATATTATTTGGGTTTGACGTTCCAATTGATGATGGACACACTTAGAACTTACAGTTTCTCAGAAGAACAATTCAACAAG
Source organism: Calotriton arnoldi (assembly GCA_963921515.1). Classification (NCBI taxonomy): domain Eukaryota; kingdom Metazoa; phylum Chordata; class Amphibia; order Caudata; family Salamandridae; genus Calotriton; species Calotriton arnoldi. Next base: position 458,733 of record CAWUFW010008084.1, read on the forward strand.
ATTATAAATGGTACTTCAAAAATATTTCCTCAGTTACCGCTAATAATTGCGATGAGGAAAGATGGAGAGAACTATGGAATAATAAAAAAGACCATTAGAACTGAATTGCATGCGGACTTTTGATCGAATATTGTAAGAAAGGGATAATACCTAGAGGATTGCAAGTTAAAAACGAACCGGGTATTTTTATAAAGAATCCCAAATTTATTGAAAATTGGACATTCATTGCCAACCGATGTAGTCGGGATTGGATGTTATTAATCATAGAAACAGCTCATGAGATACTCATTATTGAGAGAAAGGAGATCGAAGAAATGGAAGCAAAACTAAGAGAAAGTACCTCCTAGAGGACGCTAAAAAAAGCTGGAAGAAATACAAAAAGATATATTAGGATATAGGGAGTACCTTTTAAACAAAAAGTCTAACAAATTCAGGAAAGATGTGACAAAATATAATTTAGAACATGTCTATCCTTATTTACAGAAGGACTATTACGATAGACCTAGAGAAGATATGTATAATAGGAATGCTTGGCAACAACCTAGGAGGAATTTCCCCAAAAAAGAGTTACATTCTTTGACACCTCTTACACAAGCTCAGAATCTGAGAATGAGAACTTACAAGATTCAAGAAGACCTGGGAGCCAACCCCTGGTACAAGTAGAGAAACTCTCTCTTTTTAGAACAGCGTCAAGCCAACCCTGGTCAGAACCGAGGCAGAGGGAGGGGAGAGGGAATTATTATTCCCAGAATCCACCACAGAAACGCCCTATATGAAGACCAGGAGTCAAACAGGATGGGATTAGGTAAGAAAGCCCCAATTATTAACCTCTCGAGTAGGGTTCTCAATAGTGATGAGATATCCATGTTAGAGAAAGGATTAGGATATGCAATTTGTGCACCAGTAGATAGATTCAACTTGGAGAGAGATCTACAAAGTTTTTTAGAAAAATTCGACTTAATGATTTTTTTAGTAATAAAGAATGTGAAGATATCCTCTCTATGAACAAGTCAGGCTTGAAACCTAAATCCAAATGGACTCCTCTATAAACCTTGTAAATAAAAATATTGATTTATTTGAAAAGGTTGTAGAGAAAAATATTGATGATCTCCTTACAAAGAAACTGCACTGGCAAAACAACTTAAGCCCTGCTGAAAGGAGAGCTCTCAACAATTTAGAACATTGTAAAGAATTGACTATTAAACCAGGAGATAAAGGTGGGAGTATTATTGTTATGGATACTGATGACTATAACAATAGGATGCTCACCCTTTTAAAAACACATCGCATTATCAGAAGTCTAATAAGGAAGAGTGGAATGCATTAATTAGTAGAGTGACAAGACTTTTAGATTTCGCGAAAGAAGACGAGATTTTGTGTCTTGATGAGTTTAGGTTCTTGACAAATACCAACCCTATTTTGCCAGCAATTTATGGATTACCTAAGGTACATAAGGATCTTTTAGATCCTCCTATGAGACCCATTGTTTCAAGCATAGACTCTTTGACAGAACCACTAAGCAAATACGTGGATAAGTTTCTACAACCATTGGTGGTACGCCAAAGAGCCTACATTAAGGACACCACTGCCATGATAAACAAAATTGAAAAACTTCAATATAATATGAACTCTCAGTGGTTAGTCACTTTAGATATAGAGGCCCTCTATACAAACATACCACAAGATGATACCATCAGGATGTTAGAGGGCCTCTTAGTCGATGACAAAGGTGAACTCTCTGCACACTCCCTATTTATAATTGAATGCACAGAAGTCATTCTGAAAAATAATATTTTTTTATTTGGCACTGATTATTATAAACAAATCAAGGGGACCAGCATGGGAGCTACCTGCGCTCCGAGTTTAGCCTGTCTGTATGTAGCGGCGTTTGAGGACAAATATATATTTAATACAGCGGCACCTTTCTATGAAAATATCTCATGCTGGTCCCGTTATATCGATGATGTTTTTTTTATGTGGAAGGGCGAGAAAACATCTCTTATGGAATTCATAGAATGGCTGAATTTAGGAGACATTAATTTAAAATTCACTTCTAACATTAATAAAGAGAGTTGTGATTTTTTGGATATCAAGATTAAACACAATACTGGGAAATTACAAGTAGAACTTTATACGAAACCCACAGACCGTAACACCATGCTCCACTATCAAAGCAATCATCCGGCATGCCAAAAAGATAACATTCCATTTGGACAGTATTTAAGGATTAGACGTAACTGCACGGATATTAAAGATTTTAACCGACATGCAGATGCCTTAACCAGAAAACTCCTTGAAAGGGGTTACCCAAAAGACTTACGAGGCAGGCGTATAAAAGAGCAAAATATTATGACAGAGAATCATTGTTTAATACTAAAGATCCAGAAACAATTACACAGAAGCTTCCCTTGATTTTTGTGACAAATTTCAGTAGCATTAGCAACAAGGTCAAGAATATAGTAAATAGAAATTGGAAATTGTTAAATGATAAGAACAATGTAAGACTTCCTAAACCCATGTTCTCTTTTAGACGGAACCGCACCATTCGTAATAGACTGGTACATACTTATAGGGAACAGATAGAGTGCAAACAGCGTAGTATTGGTAACACTCCGTTTCCTGTCGGCAATTTTCCCTGCAATTCTTGTAAGAGTTGCGGTAATGTCGTGAAAGGTAGTGTGATTACCTATAATGGTATCACACATAAGGTTAAGAATTTCATTAATTGTAGGACGAGTAATACAATTTACCTTATTGTTTGCCCTTGTAACAAGGGCTATATCGGAGAAACATCCCGAGAAATAAGAGTCAGGATTACAGAACATAAATCAGCAATCAGGACAAAGAAAAGAACGGCTCCTTTAGTGGAACATTGGATGGAAAAAAATCATACAATTGCTGAATTGAAATGGAGTGGTATAGAAGTAATTCAAACTAGCACGCGAGGAGGAGACCAAATGGTTAAAAGGAAAAACGTGAACAATTCTATATGTCATACTTTAATACTTACAAAAATGGCCTGAATAACAAAGAGGAATGGGAAAGATTAATACAGTAGTATGTTATCCTGTCTGGTTATTTGGGCAATGATCACGGAATGAATAGTAGTAATATAACTTGTATTTTAGTAATGTTAATCTCTGTGTGACAATTTCAAACCCTCCACTCTGGCCACCCAATGGAGACTTCTGTGGGTGGCTAGACAATTGATGTTTTTGGAGGTTTTTTGCACGTATATGATAACTTCAATTCAATATATATATACTTTTTTCATTATTATTGTTTTTTAATCATTATAATTCAAACGACGTGTTTTTCATTCAAATAATGAAGTAAAGATCAGCCGTGTGATTTGTTTTCGAAATTTCTCTATTTTAGAGTAGTTGAGAGACACGGAATAACACTATAACATTTGAATATTTTAATATGGTAGATTGCGGTAGTGTTTTGGCATTTAAGTCAGTCTAAAGCCTGAAAGATACCTTATAGTATCTGTTGTAACGATAGTTCAACATTACAAGATGGCCGCCATTGGTAGCGTTTATAAATACGGGCAATGTTTTGATGGATTGGGAGTGTTGATAGTTCTTGACAACATTTGTACTGGGTGAGAGTACCCAATATGGGATATTGCCCTAATACATGTAAACACTGAGTAGCAGCCGTTTGATTTTCTATTTTCTATTTTTGTAAGTTTAAACACTCCACGTGACGTCAGTCACGTGATCACCGACGAGTAACATAAATAGGTCGGTAACCCGGAAGCGCAATACGTCCCGATTACGGAAGTCTGTTAGAGCAAGGAGGCCGCTATTTCCCGATCCGGTGAGTAGGAGACGATGGAGCTTGTCTAAAATCTAAAATATACCAAATATACTTGATCTCAGCGTTTTGAGTAAGAGATTTTATCAATCTTAAATATTAGCTTGAGGATATATATCCCCCCACAAGTGATGTGTTCCCAAGAGAGCTTAGATAATGGATGATGCGGTTTACTGTATTTATAATTTAGACCGCTTCTATCTGTAATATGGGACATTATAAACTTGATGATTATTTTGGTCTTTTGAGTATATGCGATATAGTGCATCGATCCAAATGATAGTAGAGGTTTAACTTATGGACCTAATGGATATAAATATAATCAGCATAATCAATAAACACTGGTGAGGATCGGTATATAAACCTGTATAGCTGATAACGCTAAGACATTCTGAATTTATCATTAAACAAAAAAAGATCTATGACTTTTTTGGAGAGTGTAGTGAGCCCATATTGAATGCAGCATACTTTCGTTATAATCAAATTATCCCATAATAAACAGCGTTTAGATGTAGATGTTGTGTTCATGGTTTTCATATTATTTTAAAAGAAATCTTCATGTACGTTGTTTTCCCTATAGATTGCCTAAAGCGCTTAAGGTCGACAAACGAACCACAATATAAAAAGGCATCGTCAATGTTTAAAACGTCGATCCCTGTTTTTATAAATTAAAGCGACTTATATTGGATGGCATACTGTTTGATCTGAATAGGTAAGCGCGTTTTAAAAAATGTTTACAAACATAAAATAAAAAAATTTCGAATAATTATAGCAAAATGTGATAAATATGCCTCGTTTTTCCAGACGGAGACAGTGTCGAGTTTTTATAACAACTCCTGCACCCCGAATAGTATGGTGGCTCTAACGGACAGTTAGAAAGAATTTACAACTGTTATTAAAAGGTATGCGAAGAGTTTCGTAGAATAAAACATTAATAGATTTATACGTCGATAAAGTAGCAGTTGGTACAAGACGCTGCCAGTAATCGTTTTTGGGGAGGATAAATAAAAACACTGAATGGTTTCTGATTTCCCCACTCACCATACAATTACAATTAAAATCAAAAACAAGCTTGCACAATCGATTTTAGGAAGACTTTCTTTAAGCTTGTTCATATATTATATGTTAATAGAGTAGATGGAGAACCGTGTTATCCATATTATATGTATCCTAAATTCTATTTTTAGAAATCAAGTGTGTGTTGATGCAAAGGGCGTATGAACATAATGAATCAACACTAAATAAAAGTGGTACATAAAGTATGTTACAATTTTTAGAATGACTTTGAAGGACCGAGTGTAAAGAAAGAGTAGCCGATGTATAGAATAACATTAGTGATATGCTGAAAACAGTATTAGGAAAAGGGTATATTGAGTATGACAAGTTGATGATGAGTTTATATATATTGCTAAATTATGTATCTCTATTATTTAGATCTGATGAAAACTTTTGTAGTCCTGAGGAAGGTGAAAACATTGAGGTGTCACCGAAACGCTGCGTCGACTGTTTTTAGAGTTTTTATTTATATGTGTAATGAAATGAGATTATGATTTTATATATGTGTAATGAAATGAGATTGTAACCTATAGTGGGAGGTAGAGTAATGTCTTCATTGCTTAATTGTATGAATATGTTATAAAATAATTTTTAATAAAAATAATTTCTTAACCAGTTTTTGTGTTTTAACATAGAAATTTCTGGGATTATACTGTATAAGGATACAGATTGATTACTGTTTTTAGCTAGACAATTGTCTTTTTTAGTGAACAGCTCCATTGATATTTTGATAGCACACATCGTAATAGACACTCGGTCCAGGGTGAGGTATTTGTCCTCCTGTTTTTAGAATATAGGGACACTTGTGTCTTTGTCGTAGACGCCAAAGATGGCAGACTTGTTAGCGAGCTCTACACCTGGGCCCAACATTGCCAGCTAAACTGGGATTGGGAATGTATGTTAGGACCTGGTGACAGAAGACAAAAGACTCATAACACCGAGGGGGTCGCCGCTGAGATCCTGACCCCATTTGAAGTGGGAGCCGCCACGTGCTGTCCTTGACCTAGGGTGCAAGAGAAGAAAGATGGCGACCGGGGCCACGGCAACTCACATCTAGGCCGATCCGAGCCGCTGGACTGCATCACGAGTTCTGCCGGCGATGGCGGAGTACTGTTCCCTGTTAGCGGGACACATACTTTGGTGGACTGGGCATGCCTGAGAAGGAATAGACGAGGGTCCACCAGTCTCCACGAAGATCCCTGGCCGCAAATGAGACAGATATGGAGCACCGCTACTGAGGCCTAGGGAGCCCTCCTCTTCAAAGTACCAAAGCACCACATGGTGGCGCAGCAGTAAGAAGTCCCACATAGCACCTTAATAGGCAAATCATCTTCTACAAAACTGAAGTCAGCAATATCAAGAATAGGGGGAAAGATACTTTAAAATACCCCTTGGCAGACAAAACTGACAGTGTCAATAGAGCCTCCAGAGGGCATTAGAAAGGACTCACATGAAGTAACAATATTTAGAGTCGAAAGAGTGTGGTGCTCTACCTCGAGGAAGACCTGTCAATCAATGATGAATGTTACTTAGGGGAGTGGGTCCTCTATAAACAAGATCATGACCACAGAGTAACGGTCAGTTGCACTCTTAGGTGCTCCTGTAGCCACCTATGGAGCACAACACAATTGTGCAACAGAGCCAATGCTTCTGTAAATAAACATACTGCATATTAGAAACCAGACAGCCTCCTGCCTCAAATAAATACGCTTCCACATGATAGGAAGTTGGTGTAAGAGGAAGCAATCCATCACAGAATTTCAAAAGTAACCTAGGAAACGGTCCTCCATCAGGGCGACAGAGGTAGGAGAGGCAAGGGTCCTGGCTGACCTGGGCTGACAGCGAATCTCAGGACACTTTAGGGCATATTTACAAGCCCTGCGCACCACTGGAACATCACTTTTTGTGATGTTGCGGTGGCGCACAGTGCTAAACCATATCTACAAGCCCACATATAGCCACCCTGCATGGCTTTTCATGGTCTTGTAGATAGGGAGTAAGGCTAGGCAGCGCAAGTCGCTGCCTTGCCTTACTCTGCATGAAACAGGTGTTCCATGGCCATTGCGGTGGGTGTTTCCACTAAACACCCATGGAATTTGACGCAGCCCCAGATTTAAAACATCCGGTAGGCCTGGGGCAGAGCCAAAAACTTGCGCCTCCCTAGAGCAGGCTTAACGAGGAGAAATGTTTACATTTCTCCTCGTTTTTTCCTCTTTCCACTTGTGCTGCACACATAGAAAGAGGAAAACACCTCTCATGTTTGTTTTTGTGCAGGAGGGTGCCTGCATTGGCACACAGCTGAAAAATGTGTGCTGGCACTGGCTGAAAAGACAGGAATGCACTGTATCTTGTAAATACGGTGACTTTCAAATTGGTATAGGGCAGTGCAGCAAAATGATTTGCGACCCTGACTTCCTTGAAAATATGCCCCTTTGTCTTCACGTCTTCCAAGAGATTAAAGAAGAGATTCAGGCTCTAAAGACTGATCCGGGGAGCGACCTACAGGAGGTGTGGGAAGATGTGACTGAGCTATGGAACAGAGTCGAAGAGATTGAAACTGGACTCTGTAAACAGATTGATGACTGTGAGAAATTTCAACAGTGTATGCTGACGCTGGAGGGACAACACACTACCCTCCAAGGAAAATGTGAAGTTCTCAAGGCTAAATCCATCAGAAATAATATCTGTATCAGAGGAATCCCCTCAGAGGCCTTACAGACGGATCTCCCAACTTACATGTAAAACCTCTTCAACACTATCATGGAGTTCCTCTGGGGATCACTAATTAGACTGAATTGCACACAGAGGGTGTGCCAACAACAAACGTCCCAAGGGGTCCCCTGACGTGCTGACAAGGGTCCACTGTTTCAAATATAAAAAGACCATCATGGCACATGCTTGCAAGGGTGGTTCTATAACATTTAATGGCTCTATAATCACCCTGTATCAGTCCTATTCACCTGTGACACTAGCAAAACGCAGGGCCTTTAAGCCAATCACTAATGTTTGAAAAGCCAAAGGCAAATACAGATGCCCCCCCTTCCGGATAATCTTCAAACGGGAAGGAAAGCAGCTTTCCCTAGCCTCAACGGAGGAAGCACTTATAGTGGTGGGCCCCTCAAAAAGGAGATGAGAGAGATGAGTGCAATGGACAATGGTATCCTACAAAAGATGTCACCGGAAACCAGACACAGTGGAAATGGCAGCAAGCAAAGAAAGTGTCTTGATGCATCTCTGACATTCAGCCAAGGGACACCGCAACTCTCCCTCACATCTTCAAGCTCCAGATGATCTGTGAAGGACAGAAGCACCCATTGACCTACAGCCTTAAGTTAACCCAGGACCCTCAAATTCGATTATCTAAAGAAGCTAGCTGGGTTTGCTTGCAGGTAGCCGGAGGGCAAAGAGAAGCTCTGCCACTGCCTCCAAGCATACTTTACAGAGAATGAGCGTTCTGTATGCTCTTGCAGGGTCCTCAGGGCGACATGCAAGGTGATGCTAAGGGGAGAAATGATGCAGGACTCTGCGCTGATGAAGCGCAGTGCCCGAACAGACTTTAAGGCCCTGGAAACCGAGGTTAGTGCCCTTACGGACCACTATATTGTTGCCCCCATGCAGGCCCTACGGGCTTAACTGAAATGGGTGAAGATTCAGCTGAATTCCTTCTTTACAAAGGCAACTGAGAAGGGGTTTGTCAAGCTCCATGTGTGATGCTATTAGCACAGGGAGAAAGCCAGCAGAATTCTAAGCACACAGCTGCAGAAGCGGGAATCCCAACTCCCCATACCATTGATCCAGGATGCTGCGGGTCAAGTTCTGGTACACCCCAGGGACATAGTGGGCTGATTTGCGATCTGCTACACTGCCGTATATTCCTCAGACCTGGGACCTTCACCTGATCAGGTTGGAAGGTTCCTCAACCATTTGCAGATACCCACCCTGAATGTCAAGAGCTGAGGGGTTCTTGAGGGGACGCTCATGGAGGAAGAGGCGGCTGATGCCATATCAGGGCTCCCCACCTGTAAATCCCCTGGGGAATACGGGTCCCCTGGCGAGTTTTACAAAACCGGGAGCAACGTCCTTATGCCCTGTCTTGCCAGGGCCTACAATGAGGCCATGGAAACTGACTTGCTGGGAGCCCTATCCAACAAGGCAGTAATAACCCTTCCCCCCAAGCCAATAAAGACACACTCGACTGTGCTAGTTATCACCCTTTCTCTCTCATCAATGTCGACCTCAAACTGATGGCCAAGATCCTGACAACTCAGTTAGGGAAGGTGATCTCACAACTTATTTACGAGTGACAGGTGGGCTTTGTATTGGGTCATTGCTCTTGTGTTCACATACAGACACTAGCCCACCTCCTATGGCATACAAGAGATGATCCCTCAAAGATGCTGTTTCTTTTGTTAGATGCGGAAAAGGCTTTTAAGCCAAATGGCTGCATCTTTTCAAGGTTATGTCCATCATAGTGTTGGGGAATAATTTCATCTGGAAAGTTCTTCTTCTGTATGACTCCTTCTTAGCCGAAGGGCCTTGTGATGGGTTTCTCTCTGATGCCATCTGGATTGGTCGCTGCAGCCCCTCTTCCTCCTTGCAATTGAGCCCCTGTCTTCCACAATCTGAGGATGACAGGGGTGCTTGGGATCCCCACAGAAGCTGGCAAGGTCAAGATCATTCTTTACGTGGGTGACATCCTGCTCCTCTTGTCCCAATCACAGCGTTCAATAGCAGCAGAAATGTCCATCATCAAGGACTTCTCCAGACTGTGAGGCTACACAGTCCATTGAACAAAGAGTAAGGCCCTACCGATGACAAGAGCCACCACCCATGGAAACGTTCCTGGGTATAATATGATGTAGGTACCAGGCAGGCTTCATCATCTGTCCATCTGGGTCAACAGAGGCCCCTTTCCCCTCCTGGAACTCATCCAACAGGATATCCTGAAGTGGTCCCACCTTAATTTAACTTTGTGGGGAAGAGTACAAGCCGTGAACATGACCACCACCCTCAGATTCCAATATGTTTTTGGCATGCTGCTCATCTGGGTACCCAAGAAACTCCTGGATTGCATTAAAGCTGGCATCTGGTCCTACATCTTGAGTGGGCGCAAGCCAAGAATGCAATCCTTTCGACTCTGGGGAGACACGAAGGCAGGAGGGCTTAGGCTTCCCCACCTCAACCCCTACAGCCTAGCCTTCTACATTTCCCAGGTTACGGCTCATTTAGACTTCGGCCGGAAAACTCCTTTCTGGGAACTCCTGGGATGCAATACTCCTCTCACCAATTGCCACGTTGCTACCACCGTATCTCACAGTCAAGGACCCAAGGGTTGCCTCCAACCCAATTGTGGTGACGATGGCCTGGGTATTGCAGCAGGCACATAACCTCAAGGGAGTGTGTCCCTATTTGCGCCAAAAGGCCCCTTTATGGCATAATGCCAACCTCCTCATTGGAGGGCAGCCGTTCTACTGGCCGGCCTCGTATAATCATGGCATACAGCATCTTGACTGTATCCTAGACAGTGGGAGGAACAAATCTTCCAATCTCATGAAGACAAAATTTTCTTTCTTTATGTGGTCCTTATCAAAGGGTAACACTCCCTTCCATTACTCCCGGCCCCCAGACTCCAATGGCAATGACTCCTGGGGAAGGCATATTCTCCAGAAGATTGGGTATTGCTTCTCCTTGATCAAGACAGGGCCCTTAGGGAATACCAGTTGAAGTCCCTTTACTTCACAATTTTGTAGGACTGGTACTGCACTACCTGGAAACTACATAGGGTGAAAGTCCTATCCTGTGACCTTTGTTGGAGGTGCAGTACAACTCATTAGGGCCTGCTCCGTTTCTTGTGGTCCTGTCCAGATATCACACCCTATGGGCCCTTGTGTGGGAACAGATCTGGTGGTATAGCACTATCCCAATTACTCCCTCACCCAACCTTGCCCTCCTTCACAATCTCTCTGACCTGCCTTATATGAACTCCCATGATCGCAGATGGCTCCCCACCTCACTTGTCACAGCCAAATTATGTATTCTCCGTCACTCACCATAGCCCAATGTCCTTAATCTCACTTGCTGAATGGCTTCATGAACTGTACCGAATTGCAGGTCATGAAAAAACACGTATAAGCCGAATAGTCGGTCACACATCTTTGAAGCCACATGGGGCCCTTTTATTGCAAGTGTTTCAGCATCATTTGACTGAACACCTTGCCTTAGTGGAGGGGGGGGGCAGGTATGCCATGCTGGGCAGCGAAGTAAGAGTTCATGTGAGTTGGGGAGAGGCAGGCTGACCTCTCGCCTCTCTTCTTCCCTTCCCGCCCCCCTCCTCCCTGAAGTGCCTTCTGTGTCTCCAGAGAAGGTGTAACTGATGAAGATGGGATCTTCCGCACAACTCAGGTTTGGTCATTATCTACACGCCAAGGTCTGGTCTACGGTATTCTGTACAGTTCATGTTAGCTGACTGTGTTCTCTCTAAAGAACTCTGGTGTTGCACTGCGTTCAACCTCTTTGTACTTTATTGTGCTTTCTTTAAAGTACACTCCTCTGTGGCCTCCTGGCTCTTTCGTTGCCACTGTACAGTTTGTTTTCAATAATTAAATGTTGCAAAAAAAAAGAATCTAGGTAAGGGAGAGGGAAATCTGTGGAGGGGACTGCCATTACAAATTGGTAGGGGCTTTCACCCCAACAAAAGTATTTCCGAGTGAAAATGCACCAAGAGTGATGCAATGGGAGAACAGATATTCTCCCACAGTAATGCTGGATTACTCCAGTTAGACATTTTTTATTCATTTGCTTCACTGTTTGAGAAAGTTCAGGGTGGGGAAAATGAAGGGGGGAGGAAAGCGTTCGCACTCCTACGGCACACAGAATCAAGACCAAACTTAAGACTTAATGACACCCACTCCCACACAAGGTGCAGCAGACATTTTCAATAGACATGTGATCCAGCGCCAATCAGGGATCGATAATCAATAAACACAATCATTGGCCCATACACATACACCCAACACATAAATCCCTGATAGCACTGTTTCAAGTTTAAAACGTTAAATCAGTTGTTCACAAACTACAGGCTCATCCTAATACACTAGATACATAATTAAACCTGTAATCAAACTCTCTTTCCTCTGGTCGATGGACCATTAGTTGAAGTGTTGATGGTAATAATTAGGAACTAACTATCGATCTATTCTACTAAATAAAGAACAAACTCAGAATAAGGTTAATAGTATTTATCGCAAATAATGTGAAGGTAAATGCTCATCATGTACAGTTTTACTAGGCAAACAAAGAATAAATCACAGAGAGAGAACATTTGTCAAGGCAAAAAGATATCAAACTTAAATCACAATGAATAGAAATGCAATGAAGGAGTGGATAGATGAAGTGCCATAAGTTTCAGAGACAAATATACTTTTGCAAATATTTATGCAAAATACAGGTTTTAGCCATACTAACCTAAATATTTAGTGGAAAATCTACCCCCCTGGCCATGGGAATAGATGGGGGTTCCCCAGGAAAGATTCAGGGAACATAGAGTAGGACAGGAACAGGAAACAGGTAGGCCTCTATCTGCATACAGCAAACCGATGGACAGCGACGATCTCCCCTCTCTAGCTTCTTCAAAGGCACGAGCTCTCGAACAGTTCAGCTAACATAACATTCCCCAGACACCCCAGTTATACTCTAAAAACCTACATGTCCATCCCACCATTGTAGCAACATTTTCAGAATCTTAGTCTCTCATTGGTCAATTTAGGGGGTGTTTCTATCACACCACCATAGTCACGTCCATGGTTTCACAGCATTCATTGTTTTATTTTTTCAACAAGTATGTAATCCACGTTTCATGAATACACCTTCCTTCGATTTGTAACGTGTTTCAAAACTCTACATTTTTATTGTCCGCCTCTGCAGCTTCCGCGGAAGAAGTTTGTACAATTTGCTCATGATCTCACGGCCAACCTTCCGTTACTTGGCAGACATGCAATGGATCTCGAAGGTCGTCAACATCGCCTTCTTCATTTCTCTCTCAGAGCTCGATTTTCAGCTTTTATTTGACTTTCTCCTTATTAACCCTTAACTCGTCATGCAACGATGTAAGCCCATGCAAGCTTCACTACGATGAATAAAATACAGACATTTATTAACTTCATGAAATATAATTCTCACTGTTTACCACCGACCATTAGCACTATCCCACGTTATTCGTCTCTTAAAGCATTAACGCACAGAAAGCAGCATTATTATTATTTTAATTTTTAAGCAGAACGTGATTGCGGCTTAGTTTTTCATGCATTAGTCCACACATTAGTGCACACATGCACACAAGCATTTCCCCGTGTTTTCGTGTTTTTGCATGTTAGTTTCACCACACACTGTTAGTAAATGTTACCGAGGAATTAATCTGAGCAGGTTTTACTTTCTCAAACCCCTGCTCCATCAATTCCCCCTTTGATGGCATTTTTGAGCCATCACAAAAATCTCCATCATACTAATCACCACCTTTATTTTTATCTAAAGGATTGTACTCTTTTCTTGTTTTGCCATTTTCTCATCTAAGTCTTTGATCATTTTATAATAATTTCCTTTCATATCCTCTAATTCTATTTCTTCTCTTCTTCTTTTCCTAGCTCTAGGTTTTTTGTCTTCTTCTGTCATTTCCTTCTTTCCACATCTACCCTTACGACTTTTATATGCCATTATTATAAACAGAGTCACTACAGCTATTGAAATAATTGGTATTAGTATTTTACCTAATAAACTACTCCCAAATGTGGAAAACCATCTACCCATAGAGGAAAAACTCTTACCAAGTTTCTCCCAAACACCGTCAACCTCCAGTTCAGTCAAATCTTCATGTAATTTTGTAATATTCTTTATATATCCCTCCAGACCTTTACTTTCATCAGGTATATAAGTACAGCAGTGTTGTATTTTCAACATGCCACAGACTCCGCCCTCTTTTGCCAATAAAATATCCAGGGCAAGTCGATTTTGCAAAACCATTGATCTAATTGCAACCATTTCAGTATCAATCATTAAGAACCCACCAGCAGTGTCTGTTGATAAACGATCAACCATTGTGGACAATTTCCAAATTTTATGCGAATTTAGAACGACTCCAACTGAGGGTATCAGTGCACCAAAAATATCACCAACTATTTCTGAAAAACTTGCTCTCCTTTTACTTGTTAGTCCATGCTTTATTTCATTGATTTTATTATTTCTATCTACATGGTATACCTTAGGAAATACGATCCCAAAGTAACAACTACCATACCAGTGTACTGGCAACCTATAGTAAGCATTCTTACCACACACATAATATACTCCTGGAAATACAGGATCAGTTCCACCTCTTAATCCCCATCCACCAGTTATCAGAAAAGTGTGTTCACATTCACTAGTACCAATGAAATAATCAGTTTTTAGTCTAAGTAAGCAAAGTTTCCCTTTATGATACCAATCCAGAGACATTGCAGCGTAAGTCTCGCCTTTCTTATAATTTCCCTCTCTAAAAGCCCATGGTGGTACATGTGACTTCTGTTCAGCAGCTTTCCTTTGAAAATCCTGTCTTCTATCTTCAACCATGTTAATGAATTCTTTCTCTTCAGCCGCAAACTACAAGTCAGATTATTTCTATGAGCATATACTGTATCTATTGTCTGTGTATTATGAAAAAATTCTCCCATGTATCCCACATTTCTATTACTATACACCATATGCATATCTTTTCTAATAGGAATTTCTGAAAACACTAAATCCATATTTGAATAGTAGTACTGCAACTTCCCCGTCACGTAAAAAAGACTTGTTGGAACACTACATGATACGCCATATGTTAAAGGAAGATGATGGTAAGTCACCCCTCTGAGACAGACAAAGGTAATTGCATGCACACGTAACAATCTCTCACATCCATTGTGTCCACATATTCATATAACAATTTGGTAAGGACATTTAACGAGAAATCACTAATTGATTTATCATGATGATAAATGCTATCATCAACCTGATCATTGTTAGTTTTAAGGGTTTCATTAGTAACAGGGTCCATTCTTTCACTAATCACATTATTAGTATTATTCTTGATATTGGTTACCATTAGAATAGGTACAAAGACAGTTAATATTAACCATATTAACATTAATAGCAAGACACTACATAAGCAAGCTTTGATACATCTATCAAAACTTGATTTCTTGATTTCCAGTCACTATATCTTCTGCCATTTTGTATACTATAAAAAATAAAAATCTAAGTAAAACCTAACAACTTTCTAAAAATTAGCGTATCCAACACTTCAAGAAGAAAACTTCTTCTTTACCCCCTCTTTTTTTATTTTTATAAGAGTCTTCTTCAGGTCATCTGAAACTTCCCAAATATTTTCACTGAATTTTGTTGCACCTTAATTTTTCACTGTTTTCTTTTAAGGCGGTCTCAATTTGCTTTCATCAATTTGCTCAGTACCAGTACCAGCTTCTCTTTCTATATGATCTGTGCTCTCAATTTCCTCTAATACAATATATGTCCATTCAGGAGCTTTGTATTTTCTGCTTGGGACTCTTATTCTCTTTGTTCTTCGTACTGATTCTTCCTCTGATTCTTCTTGTTCAGTTTGACTTGATACTTCATTTATTTGTTCTGGTCTTCTCTTTTCAATAGTGTATTTCAGTCTTTTTACTCCACTTGGCCAATTGTCACCCTTTTTCGCTCTCTTAGCTTGAACCACTTCTTCACCCTTTCTTTCTGGTTCACAGGCTCTTTTATTTAGTCCTTTTCTCTGTTGAAATTGCTCTTGATCTTCTGTAACTTCCTTTTGTACTTGCTCAACAGCAGTCTTACGAGACCCAGTAGCTGGTGCCCACTCTACTTGGCTTGTGCTTGGTTGTTCCTCATCATTTTGCTTTTCAGAATCTGTCACTCTAGATTCTTTAGCTTCACAACCTTCAGCTTCTGGTTTCTTATTTTTATTCACCAGTTGCTGCTCACCTTCTTTTTCAAGTGGACTTGGGACTCTTCTGGTATGACTTGCGTGGATCCAGTTTGGCAAGCCACCACACTTCACTGCTGTTGTTGTCACCAAAATAATCTGGTAAGGTCCATGCCACCTGGTTTCTAAACACGACTTCCTCACGTGTTTCTTGACAAGAACCCACTCTCCTGGACTCAGATCATGTGCTTGATCCGGCTGTGTTGCGGTTGCAATATCTCCAACCTGTTGAGACACATAACGCACCAGATCAGCCAATCCTTTGCAATAATCAAGCACTAGATCATCAGAAATATTCATCAGTTTGTTTGCTGGTACAATCGCTTGTCTCATTGCTCTTCTCATCAGCACTTCATGAGAACTCAATCCAGTCTTTTTATTTGGGATACTTCTAAGACTCATCAATACCAGGGGTAAAGCGTCAGGCCACTTCAGTGTTGTGGATGCACATACTTTTCCCAGTCTAGATTTTATAGTGCCATTAATTTGCTCGACCACTCCAGATGCTTCTGGTCGATAGGCTCAATGCAGCTTCTGCTCAATCTGTAGTGCTGCACAGATCATCCGAATTATCTCATTAATAAAATGAGATCCCCTATCTGTCTCTAAAGTGACTGGAAAACCGAACCTTGGAATCAATTCTCTTAGAAGCAGCTTCGCAACAGTCAAACTATCATTCCTTCTTGTCGGATAAGCATCTGCCCAACGAGAAAACAAGCAAACAACAACTAACACATATTTTAGTCCGCTACATGGGGAAAGCTTGATGAAATCGAGCTAGAGCCTCGTAAATGGTCCTGCTGCTTTTCCAATTCGTCCCCAACTTACAACTGTCTTTCTGCCTGGATTTTGTTGCTGACATATAGCGCACCTTTGGCATAAACTCTCTGCAATGACTCTGAACTTAGGGTTATACCATGACTGCTTGAAGAGCCTAATCATTGCATCTCTTCCAACATGTGCAATTCCATGGTATACCCTTGCCATTTGGGATAGTAAAGAATCTGGCATAACTGGTCTTTCATCTATATACACCCAAACTTCATCTTCTGCTCTCTTCTTGCAGCCTGATTTTTTCCAAATTTCCTTTTCCTCATCACTTGCCTCTTCTTGTAACTGTCTAATCTCATCCCAGGTTTCCCAGGAGGAAAACATTAGGTGGCAATTAGTATTTTTCTTCTCCACCCCTCTGTTTATCGCAATTGAATTTTGTGCACAGAAACGCGCTACTTGATCAGCGTATCTGTTGCCGCTTGTCACATAATCATTTCCTGACATGTGCAGAACATTTGACTACTGCAATTTTCTTTGGCAATTGCAAAGCATCCAATAAATCTTTCACATTTTTGTTATTTCTTATAGGAGAACCTGAAGAAGTCAGAAATCCCCTTTGCATCCATAACTATCCAAAATCGTGAACCACCCCAAAACCATACTGACTGTCCGTAAATATGGTTACTTTCAAATTTTTGCCATGTTTGCATGCTCTAATCAGAGCTATGAGCTCAGCAATTTGTGCAGAATTTACCCCTTTTAGACAGGATGCTTCCAGAACCGCAGCCACTGTACATTCTGCATAAGCAGAACTCAATTCGCCTTTTTCATTTCTCAGACAAGATCCATCAACAAACATCACACTGTCTGATTCCTCTAATGGGGCATCCTTAATGTCTGGCCTTGGTTTCGTGCACAAATCTGTCACATCCAAACAATCATGATCTGCTTCGTCTCTTACTTCCTCTCAAAATGGACTAGGCAACAAGGTTGCAGGATTTATTGTCGTACATCTCACCACAGTCACATTTTCAGCACCTAATATTACTCTTTCATACCTAGTCAGCCGACTATAGGTCATGTGCTGTGTACGTGTTCTTGTCAAAAGAATCTCAACTGAGTGTGGCACATACACTTTAACTGGATGTCCCATCACAATCGCTTCACTTTGTTCCAAACTCACACAAGTAGCAGCTACTGCTTTCAAACAACCTGGTAATGCTGCAGCCACTGAATTCAAAGTAGCAGAAAAAATATGCCACTGGACGTCGTGCCATTCCATGTCTCTGAGTTAAAACTTAAAGTGCACATCCATCTCTCTCACAACAGTACAACGCAAAATCCTTTGTATAATCTGGCATTCCCAATGCAGGTGCTCGACAAAGACTGTCTCGTAACTCAATAAAAGCATGCATGCTTTCATCATCCAATTCAATCGGATCAGTCACATCTTTGTGTGTCAACCTTTGTAGAGGCTTTGCTATCAGTGAAAAGCCACTGATCCACTGTCTGCAGTATCCAACCATTCCCAAGAACATTCACACTTCCTTCTGAGTTTTAGGAGGACTCATTTGTTGAATCACACTGATCCTTTCTGGCGTCACTTTTATCACTCCTTTTTCTATTTTGTGTCCAAAATATTAGACCTCCTGTTTACAAAACTGTAATTTTGCTGGTGACACTTTATGTCCACCTTCTGCCAGATGATTCAGTAAGGCAACTGTATCTGTCACACATGCCTCTCGTGTTTTTGATGCCACCAGTAGGTCATCAATGTACTGAACCAAACCTTTTTTCAAAATCTGATTAAAAATCGATGGACTTTCTGTGTACCCCTGGGGAACTCGGCACCATGCCAAAACACGGTCTCCGAACCGGAACGCAAATAAATATTGGCTATCCGGATGTAAAGGAATCGAGAAAAATGCCTGACACAGATCAATTACTGTATACCATCTGCATCACAGGGAATCTGATATAGAATCACTGTTGGATTCGGCACTATTGGACAACAGGGCACCACAATCTTATTTATCTTTCGTAAATCTTGTACTATCCTATATTTTCTGTTTGGTTTTTTAATTCCCATAATAGATGAATTACAAGGACTGCTTGGTATTTCTTTTAAAATACCTTGCTCAATCATGTGATCAATCACAGGAATAACTCCTGCTGTTATCTCAGGACTCATTTTGTATTGAGGTGTGTTTGGAAATGTTGCACCCGATTTCACCGTAACCTGATTAGGATCCACAACTTTCATCAGGCAATCTCCTTTCCTGAGAAATCCCATATATCAGATCTTACTGTATCTCTCAACTCTGCAGGCAAATCTTCTTCAGTAAGAAGTGAAAATAGTTCATCCACTTCTGTCCCTTGTTTTGCTAACATCATTTTAAACACAACATCCTCATCTGGTGTTTGGAAAGCAATACCATCTAGTGTACAATAAATTGTGCAATTCATTTTGCACAGTAAATCTCTCCCTAACAGATTCACCGGACTCGTATCACATACCACGTACCGATGCATGTCTCTGAATCCTCCAATATGAACTTCTATTGGCTTTGGGCCCGATTCACAGAACTAACTTACTACAAAATCCTAAACTTACTACCATTTTGGTATTCACAGAAGGCACTTACTCATTTTAGTATTCACAGAAGGTACTTACTCATGGAAGAGGTGTGGTGCAGCGGCCAGGGCAGCTGACTTCGGAGCACAGGGCTCATGGTTCGATCCCCGGCTCCGGAGGCAGCTCAGCTCAGCACCTTATGACTCTGGGCAATAGCTCACTTAATTTCCACGACGGCCCCCAGCGCCTTGAGACCCGTAAGGGTGAGTAGTTCGCGCTTTACAAATACGGATATACATTTACATTTTGGTATTCACAGAAGGCACTTACTCATTTTGGTATTCACAGAATGCACTTACTCATTTTGGTATTCACAGAATGCACTTACTCATACTAACTTTATGTCCGCACTCGAGCCAGAGATTCCGGCCCGGTGGTGGAGATTCCGGCCCGGAGGTGGAGATTCCGGCCCGATGGTGGAGATTCCGGCCCGATGGTGGAGATTCCTGCCGGTGGCGGCCGAAATCTCCGTCATCGGGCCGGAATCTCCACCAAGAGAAATGGTAACATAACAGTTTATTACCATTTTGCCACATTGTACTTTTATGATCATGAATATTAGATAGTAAGTGTTATTATTGTTTTGTTAAATAAATTGTGACTTTTTAATGTATGAATGATAGTATGATTGAATTAGTATAATTGGGGTATTGTTTTAATATTATACATTTCTGCCATTAATTCATTGATCATCAATAAAACATTTTTTTTTATATTTTATATATAACTATCAGATATTGTGGTTCTCTTTTTGTCTATATATGTGCTTTATTTATTAGACAATTGCTGTGATTTGATATTATTGTTGCCTTAAGTCTTTTACACTACACGATGTAAGCCCATGCAAGCTTCACTACGATGAATAAAACACAGACATTTATTAACTTCATGAAATATAATTCTCACTGTTTACCACCCACCATTAGCACTATCCCTCGTTATTCGTCTATTAAAGCATTAACGCACAGAAAGCAGCATTATTATTATTTTAATTTTTAAGCAGAGCTTGATTGCGGCCTAGTTTTTCATGCATTAGTCCACGCATTAGTGCACGCATGCGCACAAGCATTTCCCCGTGTTTTTGCATGTTAGTTTCACCGCACACTGTTAGTAAATGTTACGGAGGAATTAATCCGAGCAGGTTTTACTTTCTCAAACCCCTGCTCCATCACATGCACCATGACTAATGATATAGCACTTAAAGTAATCACATATATTGTTTGGAGCCTGAATAACCCCACTAAATGCCTGAGTGTATTGAGAGAATTGTTAAGATCAGGTGCAGATATATGCTTCCTTCAAGAGACACAATTATTGAAAAATGATCAATATTGACTACATTCTCCGTTCTTCCCAATACATTCAGGCATCTGCCCAAACTAAAACAGCAGTCATGCTATATTATTTAAAATTAAAGATAATCTCACATTCATCGAGTTAAAGGTGAAAGCAGATAAACGGGGAAGATGGCTGACAATGTAGGGATCTTGCTGACACTAGATCTCCACGAATGTGCCAGGCGTAATTTCAAGCTTCTCTCTAAGATAGCGAAACCTCTCACGAATTTGTGATGCTTGCACACCCTTTCATGGCTAGATAGACTTGCATCATTTACAATGATCATCCTTCCGAGAATATTTTATGTATTCCAAAGCCTCACAATCACAAAAGTGAACTCTCCCAAGAAAGATATCTGCAATAGCTTTATCTTGGAAGGGAAAAAAACAAGATTGTATAAGCAAATATGTAGAGCTCAGCCCAAACGGCGGGGTCTGGGCATATCGAATTCCCGCTGCAATTACTAAGTGGCACAGATACCATATGTAATAGAATGACTCAGAAGAGAGTCAAAAAAGGTTTGGTGCATATTAGATCAGAACCTTATGCCACGTCCCGTAGCTGAAATCTTATGGACACCAAAATGATAAAGATGACATAACTTATATATTTCTCGGTCACTAGAGTTACTTTAAACACTTGCAACCACTTGACTCGCTATAAAGGTTGCACCACACACCCTTCCCCTCTGACTGCAATGGTGGGTAGCATAGATCTTTCCCCAGGCCTCTATAAGCATTCTCTCCAAGCTTCGGTAGTTGGGAAATGCTACCAGCTTTGTGACTGCTACCACAATGGAGGAGTCTGATCATTTGAGAAAATGAAAACTGCCTCCCGGGTCCAGAAGTAGGAAAAATATCATTACCTACAACTTAGAAATTGGGTTTCTCAACCACAAGTTAGAGAGGCGGCAATACGCCCACTCACAATCTTTCATACCTTACTTCAGACCCTTAAAATGACAAGTCACCTAGTTTCACTATTATAGACTCTACATCTTACTCAACTCGAATGTCCTCAATATGGATTGTGTGCAGAAGCGGGAGCCGACTCAAGTGGGGAGGAGGTTGTTCATTTTTAAATTTTTCCTAAGAACTGTATGTTAATCAAAACTCTGATAAAAATAATTAAAACTGAAAGCGATAAAGGCTTAATAGTAGCGAGGGAGAGGAGAGCATCTCTTCCTCCAATGGAAGGTCTGCCCAACTCGAGGTCAGTCACTGGAGGACTTGGGAAGTGTGGCGATAATCCAAGAGGTTTATATTGCATATTTAATGAGGTCAGGGAAACTATCAGACTAGGAGATCAAGAGGAAATATGCACTGAAAGTTCAGGGAGCACAAGCACACTTACTCTTCACCCCAGTTTTCTTTAAAAATATTTTAGATAAAAGCTGTGCAAGCCTCTGCTGGCTTATTGCAAGCAGCGCATTGTATTTTGGCCTTCTATATGAACTTTGAAGGTCACATAGTGGTCCCACCAGTGAAAGTGCTTTGTATAAAAGACTAAGGGGGATATTCACAAGAACGTGCAATAAACATCGCCAAAATAGGCTAACGCAATTTCTCATATCGCCGTCTATCGCGGGAAAATAACTCGTATTCCCAACACGGCGGTAACATGCGATAGTATCCCGATAACACCTCAAATGTCCGTGATACAACCACCACGACGGCGATAAAAAAGGAAACCCGAACGTGAAAAAAGTTGCGATGGGCCCAACCGCGATAGAAAAATCGGCGAAAAGCAGCGCCAGGCTTGCAATTCCCACGTCAGGCGGGAAAAATCACCATAAAAGCAGCAAAAAAAAAAAACACATAACAACTGCGTAGCACAATGGTGGTAGCAGGAGCAAGTACAGAGGACAACCCGGACCCCACAAGCCCCACGGAGGACCAGCCCGGGACCTCGGGGTCAGGGAAGGGCAAGGAGAAGAAGAAGAGGAAGACGCGGTTCAGTCCACAGGAAAACAGGATCCTGATTACGGATGTGATAGAACACCATCAACATCTGTTCGTCACCTCCACTGTGTCATTGGCAAGAAAAAATGGAATATGGCAGTCCATCGTGGACAAGGCGAATGCAGTCAGAGTGCTGAGGAGGACAATGGACGAGGTCAAGAGGCGCTGGAATGATGTGAAGCGCAAAACCAAGCAGAAACTTGCAGACAACCGCAAAGCAGCAAGGCAGACTGGGGGCGGGAGTCCTGCGCCACAGGAGGAGCTGGATGAGATGGAGGAATTGGTGTCCACAGTCATCAGTGTGGAGACGGCGGCAGGAGTCGGGGGACCGGACATTGCTCAACATGACCTGACACAACAGCAACAGGGTGAGTAACCACCAGGGACTGGGGGGACGGGGGGAGATGGGCACAATGGCACACATGCACAATGGAGTATAGCACACTGCACAACCACAATGACTCTGGATCATGTCCCTGATCTCCTTGCCATACTGCAGCACACATAGTAACAGCAAGTAGTCCCCCATCCACAATGTGCCCAGAGGGGGCCCTCCCCACACATCACCAATTTCACAACAAACCCATGCACATGTGCTGAACCCAGAAAAGCTGCGGATCTGTGATCCCCACTGACAATGCAAGTGACACTGCATGACGATGAGCATGTCTGCAGGCCACTCATCATGACATGTTGCACGCCACGACACCGAGGTGGCTGAGTGTGGTCCACATCCAGATAGGAGCAGGTCACACACTGACACATCCACGTGCACAAACAACCCCTGATGGCAACAAGACATCTGCGGACAAACCATGCCCAAGAGTCCCAACTCCCACCAAGAGTCCAATTTACCCAAGTATGCAACATCTCAGCACTGCATAAGCACAGAAGTCAAAGGCACACCGCCTGAAAGGGAGTAGGCCAAGCAAAGTCAGAGCTGCAGGGGCGACTCTCCCACAATGCAGCACACACACAAGAATCAGAGCACATCAACATTGACAACAATGTGGTACAAACTGCAACACTTTCACAACAGAACAGAGGACACAACTGCTGCCACTTGTGTGTAGAAAGTGGCAAATCACATTTGGCATAGCAGGAAACTGTGACATGATAATGGACAAGTACAACCCCACATCCCTGATGGTGCACATATGTCCACTGTCCAGCTTCAAATAGGCAGCACATCCTAAACAGTCACAATGTACATTGTCATGCAGTCTGTTTTGAAACTTGGCCAATGCGTGAACATACATGGAACACACTGTTAAACTGCATCTCCCCTTTACATTGCAGAGGGAGAATCATCTACTCCTGCAGAGCAGACCGAACACCTCCTCACTGATGATGAGGAGGACCACCCCACCTTTGACACCGACGCCCTCCAAGAGCTCATCGACAGCTTCGGCACCCCACCCCCAGGAGCAGGGCAGCCCAGCTGCATCGAGGAGACCCCACCCCCTGCACAGACCACACAGCAGGAGGCACCCACCACCCCGGCTGTCTCCCAGGCCCCCCACGAACAACACATGGCCTTCCAACACCGTGTGTTAGAGGGCCAGAAGGAGATGGCTGAGCAGGTGCGGGTCGGGTTCGACCTCATGGCAGCCAAACTAGATGCCATCCATGGGTGTCTACGTCCCATCAGGGACCACTTACAGTCCCTAACGGACACCCACAGTCCGCTCCATGGTCTCCAACGAGCCCTGGCTGACATCGCTGGAGTCCTGACTCGGAGACAAGAACACCTGTCTGGTCAGAGTGGCTCCAGCGATCTCAGCCGGGAGATGGGACACATGCGGAGGCTCATGGAGGACATGGTGCGGATGGAGGCGGAAAGGATGGCTGCCATGGCTGCACATCAGCGAGATGTAGCTGGGATCTACCATGCCCTGCAGATCCTCATCATGGCATTGCTGCCACAAGGCCTGGCGTAGATGAATGCTGCTGCTCCTACACCATCTACATCTCCAGCCCCTGATGTGTCAGTGCCCCACAGCACGGCAGACATTCCACCTCCGGCACCTGATGTGTCACTGCCACACAGTGCGGCCGACAATCCACCTCCGGCCCCTGATGTGTCCGTGCCACACAGTGCTGCAGCCGAAACACCACCACCGCCAGGTGAGGCACATGAAACATCAGAGGACGAAGATGCGGATGAATCTGCCTTAGTGGTAAGGAGGAGGCGGTAGCATTCATCTCCACCATATGGCCTGTTTCTGCTTGGTTCGGCCCTTTGCATCATCACCTTCCACTGTCCCCAGATACACTCTGCGGCACTCACCTTGGACTGCCATATACTGTTTGGTTACCAATGACACAGCAATCAGACTGCGGACTGAACTCTTCCTCTTCCAATGAACTTGTTCATCCCTAATGGACTCTGGCTGGCCCTCCACGGGGCAACAATGTCAAGTGGGGTGTGCATGGCTCTGTACTGTTCCAGCTGCTACACTCCAATGAATGTGAATAAAACATTCAAATTCACACAGATGTGTCTTGTCTATGAACCTTCAAGTATGACAGTATGGATGAATGTCGGGTCACTGATTCACCCTCACGTCCATCTTGCACATGTTGTGGGGCTTGGGTCACATGGTGCAACATTGCCGATTGCGGTCTGGGTGGCGCAGACACTACAACGGAGACAAACGCAATGGTTACGTCCTTGTCCAGGCCAGAACTGAACCATGCCCAGAGCCCCGGGCACATTGTTCACACCCCTACGCTGGACTGGCATACGCCAGCCCAGCCCAGCCCACTCCGCTTACGCTCACAGGGGGTGACGACACAGCTACATGTCCCAGGTCTTCCCCGTAGTGATCTGCTGGTCACTGGTCTAGTTGTCAGCATGCCACAGCCACTCCCTGAGGGCTGGTTTACACCCACACCACACCCATCCAGCACAGGCATCACGGGACATGTGACCCTGCCAATAAAAGGGGCCCATGTCAAGTTACTACGCCGTCCCTTACCTTATCTTGCTTTCGATGGCGTAGTAGGATTTTTCGCAGGGACGCAAGGGACCAACTTCCCAAATCACTAACCAGAGACTTGTGACTAAACTCACTACAAGTTTTAAAATTAGAAATAAGGGAGGAGGGCCGGATACTGGACGTGGTTGGATTCTTGCTGTCGACCTGCGAACAACAAGTGAAGGCCTGATCAGACTCTTTACTCCTTTGTTAGTGCTTACAACTTCTTGACTTATCTCACTAGTAGGGTTCTGATAAAAAACTATCTTTCAGCCTACCTGCGATCAGCGGGTGGTCTGGCCTACGTCCCAGTATTTCTTGTGTTGATGTTTTGACAGGCGAAGTGTGCTTCAAGCAAGCATTGAGTTTTACCGCAAGATTTGTATCTTGATTGTAACTATAAAATAAAACAGAAGGATTACTCTTTTATCCGGTAACATCAGAAAACAGCACGTATTCTCTTCCTAACCTGCTGACTTACATTAACGTGCTTGGCTTGTCCCACTCCTCTTGAACACATGCCTGTTGGTGGAAGGGGGAAAATAATACCAAGAACATTCCTCTGTTTATGTTATCACACCATTCACTAGTCTCGTAATGGTTCACAAAGCGCAAATGACACAAAAAGAAATCAAAACTTTCTTAACATTGTTTTTTGCCAAAAGTCCGATTGTTTACAGAAATTGTTGCTTTCCTAATACTGAAGAAAACGGCTTAGTCCTTCTTAAATGCAGAAGTTCCAAAAATTAGTTATTCATCTTGACCTTTCTTGCGAAAGGCGCCAAAAATGTAAGAGTACTTATCTCCTTTCTTGTTTTCTCTTTTCAGGTCCTGCCGTCATGAGAGGAGAAGAGCTCCGATGCCGCCGTGCCTGCCGTCATAAAAGGAGAAGGGCTCCGATGCCGAAAACAGGTAAGCCAGCAACGCTCCGGTCCGTGAAAACAAGCGAAAGGCAAAGCGCCTTCCAGAAAGACGGGTGCGGCTTTTATAGCCAGCCGCGCCCAATAGGTTTGACACGTACCGTCACGTTGAACGGGCGGTGCGTGAGGAAGGCATTCCTTTGCGCAGCATCGCCGCGATGAGAGAAGCATGCTCTCTTCCCCATCACAAGCGATGAACAGGGGCACCCGCGAGCAGCGATGCACCAAGCATGCTTTCCGTCCCTGGTGCGCTAGTGATGCACAAAGCTGCCCAAATCCCTTGACGTTCCCTGATAATACACAGTCTCAAGAATCACACATGGAAATCGTATTACTTCAAAGTGATGGCATTAACACACATGCAAATTGTAGATTACACAAAACAAGGTACATCAATATACATTATACTGACAAAGGAGTGCAGGAGCACGGGAAAGGGGCGGGTTTTTTATAATAAGCAACATAATGCCACTTCTGGTACCCGTGCGTGTAACACCTGACTTCGTTATTCATGACACCCACCACAGCACATCCCCCACTGCCGGAGGTAACATGATGGCGTCCGCACCACGAGACTCAATCATGAGGGGGCCGTGACTTGCGTTGCACTGAGTTTGTGGCACCCGAGGGCCTGCGTCCGTCACGTGCCGTGGCGATGACTTGCGTTGCACAGAGTTAGTGGCACCCGATGGCCTGCGTCCGGCATGGGCCTACCACCACGTGGCGATGACTTGCGTTGCACTGAGTTAGGCACACCTGAAGAGCTGAGCGGGTGTGCAGCCTGCGATGATGCGTTGGCCTCGATACGGCGTCCAGCGAATCAAGACTCGAATTGAACTGTGAGCCCTGCTGGACCGCAGTGTACGCGCAGGCAGCAATCAGCACACACATGACTCTGCGGTGCGGTGCCGCAGGGTGCGCTGGGGGCCTGTGGCACGGAAACCAGAGATTGGCTGAGGAGGTTGCACCGGCACGTGGAGGGCCCTCTTGGAGACACGCCGGTGGCTGCAGGTGAGCATTGAGGCCTGGGTGTGCAGGGGCGAGCAGTCATCGCTGGGCGGTGGACCCGTCTGGGGACCAGGGCTGGGGTGCAGCAGGCGCACAGGATCGCGCAGGCACCACCGGTCACGGCGGCGGCCACGTGGCTGGGTGGGGGGCGCCGCCCTGGCAGACACGAGCCTGCATGTGCTGACGAGATGTACGCGGGTTGGCTTGGGACGTAGTCACCTCGTCTCCAGTGTGAATATGGCCGTTGAATGTGGTCGGGCACATGTGTGTAGGCCTATGGTCACGATATGGCGGACACAGAGGCACACGCAGTAGTTACTGTGATGGCAATCCCGGAAGTGGACCACGCCCAGGACCCCGGGCTATTCATTCGCGACATACGCCGGCCAAGGCCGCTCCGCTCAGGCTTACAGGGGGGGACCACATGGCTACATGTCCAAGGTCTTCCACACTGCCTGGGGTAACCTGTTTGCGTCCACTGTCCACTACACTGCAAACACCTGCAGTAGATGTCCACAAGGACCTGTCTGTGCTCTGCATACTGCAGTCTGTCCAGCACATCTCCGCCACACTTGGCATTGTGTCCTTTCTTATTGCTGGGTCACTTGCCTCCTTCGCACATTCTTGGTTCCCACCTCTCCCTACATTCTGCAATTGTGTGGCAGAGGGGCTCTGCCTTTGTGGATGGTATGTCTACATGTCTGGCCCCTGTTACCACGGTTACTTGTGTTGTCGTGTCCGGTAGTTGGGCCTGTTGGTTGGCATGTTGAATGTGATTTTGTTACGTGTGCTCTCCCACAGTTGTGAGTTGTGTGATTGTGGAGTTGAGGTATGTGGTGTGTTCAGATAGTACTTACCAATGAGCAGTGCATTGCCATGGGTGCCATCCTGGACGCGCTGGTTGATGATGGACTGTCGGAAGATGTATGTATCGTGCACACTGCCTGTGAAGTTGGCGACTACATTGGGGAGCTGTCCCCGGTGGTCCACTATCGCCTGCACATTGATGGAATGCGTGTGCTTTCTGTGGCGGTAATTGTGTGCATGGTCGGCAGGGGGCACAAGTGGTACATGTGTACAGTCAATTGCCCCCGACACGTGCAGTAAGGCAGCTATGGCGTAATTCCCTTGCATGGTCTCCAGCTGTTCATGCACAGCATGGGGGAGGTGAAGGTGCAGGGGTATCAAGATGATACAAGCCGTGATGTTTGCAGGTATGATGAATCCTGCATGATGAGACCGTAACAGATGTTTGTATGGTCGTAACCTTCCTTTTCTTTCCTGCGGAGGTTACGAGCACACGGACTTCTGTTACAGTATGTTTGGACTGGATTCATCATACCTGTATGCATTCCGGATTGTCCATGTGCAATACACTGTACGAGATTACGTTTGTGATTATGAGGACGCTTGACCATTGTCACCATTTCTCCAACAGGTTTCTGACTACTGATTTCAGAATCTGGAATGGTATTGGGGAGTTCCCGCAGCATTTGCAGTTTATGGGATCCACACCTTGCCTTGGTGATGTTCCCCGTTGGGAATGGAACGCATTGGCTGGGCTTTTCTTCTTGGTGTTTATGTTTTTGTAATAAAGTTCTGTTTTTCCACCACCGTTGACTGCTGGACTTCATGACCTGGGGGGAGCGTCCGGGGGTGATTGCGGTGGGTTTGTGGCCCTCTTGGGTCTCCAGGCTGCATGTTCATTGTCTCCATGGCATCTGTTGGTCTTCAGATGTGGCTCTAGGCTGGGCTCCCTTTCATACTACAGGTTGTCGTCCTGCTTAACACCAGTAAGAGGCAGGTGTTGAATACCTGCTGCTAACGCAGCTTATCGCCTGTTTTCGGATCGCATCGCTGATCTGGCTGCTCGTTGGGAATATCGCGAAGTGTTGTTTTCGTGTGTTTTTGCACGGGAACGCCTACTCTGCATATCATTAGCGTTAGTTGTCGCTCTCATCCGTGGCGATGTGTTTTGCGGCAGCTATCGCGGGAAAACTGGCGATGTCGGCAGTTTGCACCAGCTTGTGAATGGGGCGATAAGTCTATCGCCACTTTTGCGGCGCTAAAGTGCCGATGAATCGGCGATGGCTCCTTGAGAATATGCCCCTAAGGGGGATATGTACAAGGAAGTGGCGGAGTGTGTCGTTAGCCTCCTTGGCTTAACGGCAGGCTCCGCCACTTCTGAAATGCAAGGCTTAACGCTGCCTTGTACATAAAGCACAGCCCCTATCACCACCACAACGTCGGTAAAAGTGACGTTGTGGTGGCAATAGGGGCTTGTACATATGCCCCTAAGAAGTCAATTATTTTGCAAACTCTTGGTTCTAGGAAATTAATTGGGACTGAAATTAACCCAACCTACATCAACAAACTTGAATTGGGTCAATTCGTTGGGGGTTGGGGGAGGGGCCACACTGCTTGACAGCTCTCCCACTTGCATTCTGGTAAATTCAGAACATGAATACAGTCACTTTAATATACTCACATTTATAGAGTTTTTGCTACGTGTTAGTGGAGCCAGTGCCTATACCTTTGGACACCAGTTTCTGGATTTCAGTCCATTAGTCCATTATCAGCAGAGAGCAACACGTTGGTTTGGGGGTGCTGGATATACTCTCATTGTCTCTCAGGTTACCTACCACTCCAGAGTGAAAAACAGGTTTATCTGCCTGATAACTCCAAGGAGAAACCAGAAATCAAAGGAGAAGGAAAGCGCACTGCTTGGCATATTAGCACCGGTTATCACAGATGCATTATGGTGGGTGCAGTGCATAAATACAGTCACTTTAACTTATTCACAAGTGTATAATTTTTACTGTGTGTTGGTACAACTAGTGATTTTATCTCTGGACACGTGTTTCTGCATTTCTGTGTCATCAGCAGAGTATAATACGTTGGTTTGGGGGTGCTTGAAATGCTGCTCCTTGTCTCTCAGGTTAAGTACCACTTCAGAGCACAGGTTAGGGTGACCACTGAAATCCATGTATTAATCAGCATTGTTCCCAGCTCTCAGATTTTAACCTACAAATCATTGTTGTCAGGTCTGGACGCACATCAAGACTCCAGCACTAGAACCTGTTAGAGAGTTACATGAATGCCCAGAATTGGAAACAGTGTCTGTGGTGAATAGAGTTATGCGGTCTCCTATTGCAGGTCTATCCGCACAGAGCCAAAAGAGACCCGGGTATGGGAAGACCGATAATGAAGCATGCCACAGTTTGCGTTGTGTGGGCCCTGCTGTTCCCAGAATCACACCTACCTCGGATTTGGTAGGTAGATGTTTATCATACTAGCCCTATTATTTCTCAAAAGCGTGATGTTAAACTTCCTGTAATACACTAGGGTCATATATCATGTAACATCACTTCCTGTGGTGTAATCAGGGTCAACGGTTATATGTCAGTTACTGAGATGTCAGAATGCAGAGTTAAGGGGCATGTATTGCGCGGTTCAAAGTGCATGTGATGCAACTTCTGGAATTTTGTTAAATTGATATCCACGTCCCTTTGTAAATGTAGACTCCTCACACTTGCCTTATTCGTCTTTATTGCCTGGATAAGTATATAAAAATGAACTTCTAAGTTCTAAATAAATGATTGCAGGCTGCATCTTTTCGGTATGCTTGGCTGCGGGACAATTTGATGCCGGAAGCAACATTTCAAGAATTCCTTTCATTTCACAGCTCAAAATATTTATGGTAGAGGAGTTTGAATTACCTATGCCAAATTTCTGTCCATCTGAAAAACCCTTAGGCATGTATATTGAATAAAAAAAGTAGGTCTTTATTTAGCTAACTGGCTTTGCAAACTAAAACGATGCACATTGATTTAAATCCACATTGCAGTCAACAATCTGTTAATGCATGCAAATTTAGACAATTGGGTGTTCCAATTCTTATCAAGCAGCATATGTAGTAGAAAAGAATATATAAGGTGTTAGGTTAATTTTAGTTGTGTTTATTGGTTGAAATATAATGAATGCATGGCTTTAATGCCTTTTTGAGTGTCGATTTTTATGCCAGTATGTGTCTGTGTTTGTTATCGGTATTAGATGAAACATTTCATATATGTGGTTGTAACCGTCGGTATGAGGCATTGCTCTAAACATGTTTTAAAACCCTGTGGAGGAGACCAGCCCCCCGCCCCCCACAGGGCAGTGCTACAAGGATGTTCAATTCCATAAAACAATACAGGTGTCAGCAGACTAAATCAGGGTTATGCTGAAGAGCTTTACTATTCCAAAGCACTTTAAGGGGTGTATACAGTGCTTAATTTGTAAAAACATAAGTGCCAGGGCTCTCAACACGAGGCTACCGCAGCTTGCACCACACATTGCCCCTGTCAATGCTGCCAATGACAAAGTGTGACAATTCAGACTATTCCAAGCGCTGAACACTCTAAGAATGCCTTGAGCGAGAGGTATTAATTCATTTTTTTTTATCTATGTTGACTTAATAAACGACTGTTTGTGAGCTCATTTCTAAATTAGACAGACAGCGCCACCTTGTGGCAGACTGTCATAATTGCCGGCGTTGACAATTATGTGCCATTGTCTGGCGCTGGAAACCACCGGCTCTAATTAAGCACTGGGTGGATACCTCCAGAGCACAGCGCTGCCTTTCTTAAATCCCTATAACCGTGGCAGGCCCCACTACAAGGTAGGCCCTGAAGGGAGTGAAACAGTGTAGACTATCTCTACATTTGATTTAGAGTCAAGCATTGGTAAGTCTTACAACTATGGGCCATACTATCAAGAACGGCGCAAACATTATCGCCGCTTTAGCGGCAGGAAACTACCGCTAAAGCAGCGATAAGGGGCTTGATAATATGCCCTAGAGAATTCCAATAGAAGCCCAGGTTCTAGTGTCAAGGACATCAAACCTGGGCTTCTATTGAGATTCTATAGGGCATATTATCAAGCCCCTTATCGCCGCTTTAGCGGCAGTTTTCTGCCGCTAAAGTGGCGATAATGTTTGCGCCGTTCTTGATAATATGGCCCTTTGTTTGTAATGCAACTGCAGTAAACAAAGTTATGGGCTATCTTTTCAGCATGAGGCCGAGTTTCGGCTTGTGCTCTGGCTGTGCCTTGTGTTTTAAACATATCTTTCTAATGTGTTTAAATAGCTTATATCAGTCTTTGTCTAATGTACTGGCAGGTTGGGGTCAAGCAGGGGGACGAACTCAAATGCATATTTTTGATGCCTTAACTCTAAACTAGTGCAAAAGCTCTGTTCACAGGACCTAAAAATGAATGGAGGGGTGTGGCCAAGATGGCAGGGAGGTAAGATGGAATGCTCTGCTCTCCACATTCGAAGCAATCTCAGACCAGTCTGCCGCCAAGTCAATGGTAAATAGAGCAACAGGCCACATGAATGTTTTCTGGTAAAAACAGCTGAACTGCCATGCACAGAAGGAAAGAGATCCACTGCTGATCTCTGAGTGTAACTCTGACATGGCAAGATGGTGGCACTGAGAGAACATTGCTGAGGCCTTGGCCGACTTGCAGTCTGCAGCATAGAGAAAAGTCTCACTTCAAGGGCCATGGCGTGACTGAGTGGTAAGTAACAGATCCCAGGAGGGTGACATTGACTCTGTGCAGCAACACCCAATGCTCTTTGAGGAATGAGGTGGGATGGCAGCGTTGCATGAGGCTGCAGTTGTCAGGGTGGAAGAGAAGGTCAAAAGAAGTGATGAGTCCAGGAGTATAGAGAACTGAATTAACACCAGAGGGCTTACAACGCAAGTGTTTAAAGTAAAGACGCAGCTCTCGGACTCTAAATTTGACCATTCCCTGCAATGTCCCTCAGACAATTGCTCTGATAATGGAGTCCACCAACACTGAGAAGACAGGGCCGTCTCTGGGCTTGGCACATGGGAGAGAAGCCATCAGACTGCCAGGAAATACAATATTCAGCTGAAAGAGCTCTGGGCATAAGCAGAGGGGAGCAGGTGTAAGCAACTAGAAAGAAGATGGCGCACAAGCAGGAACCACATAGACAGAGCCACTTTCAAATCAGCCCTCAACGACTACCACCGATGGATTAAAACTGCAAGAAAGGAGGCCTTCACCCGGCGGATCGACACAAGCTCTAACCAAGCCAAGGAACTCTTCACCATCATCAGAGAGTTCTCTTGCCCGTCAGCCACCGAAAACACTATGCCCACATCACAGGAGCTGTGCAACGCCCTTGCTGACTACTTTCACAACAAAATAGCAACCATCTATAAAAACTTCAACCTCCAACCTTCCAACCTCCTCAGTGACCGATTGACCACCACTGGCACTTGGGAGCAACTCAGCACATCGAACACAGCCACTTTGACGAGCACCATTCACTCAGGAGCACCGCCACGACCCTTGCACCCACCGACTTTTCAATCTCGGAACAGACAAGATCAGAGCACAACTCAGCACCATTCCCAATGCCTCGATAACCACAGCCATCTTCCCAAACACCTAGAAACACGCCGAGGTCAGACCACTCCTCAAGAAACCCTCGGCAGACCCCAACAGAACTACCATCCCATCGTGCTGATCCCATTCCTTGCCAAAGTCCTGAAGAAGGCCATAAATCTCGGACCCCGGCACTCTGGACCACGAACACGTCAGGCCCGCCCCTGGGCAGCCAGGCCACACTGATCACCTGCCGACAACGGCGTGTGTCAAGGAGGGCCCACCACATGCCGGCGCAAGCTCCAAGCCCGAGTCATGCGAACTTGGTAGTCAGCTCAGACCACCAGGCCTCCACGACACAGGCCTGCTTCAGTCCTTTCTAGTTGACGTACTGCACTGCCGCCGACGGCCCACTCCTCGGACCAGCAGGACCCACATGTGAAACTGTGTCCTGAGTCATGAATGGCAGTGACCCCAAATCCAGGCCAGCGGCCACAGCAACAGACGCCCCCCGATCAGTGAGGCATGGTTCCATACGGGCTTCTTGCGACACGTGGTGCCACTAACCCTGTTCAACGCCAGCCGGCTACACGTGGTGCCACTAACCCTGTTCAACGCCAGCCGGCTACACGTGGTGCCACTAACCCTGTCCAACGCAGGCCGGTGGGGCCATCCAAACTATGCCGGCGACACTAGGTGAATGGGCCGTGCTGACCGCTGCCTCAGGCCTACACCACGGTCAGGTAGGTCACACATTTGGAACTGAGTCTTGATTACACCATGGCAGTGTGCATCATTTAAGGCAGTGAACAATTCACAATACACCCTTCGATGTGGTGGCAACAAGTCTGTGCATGGCATCACAACCACATGTGTCTGTGGGCCTACGCGGACTACTGCCCTCGGCCTACGCTGTGCACGAGTGGGGTCACAGATTTGGAACTGAACATCGGTAATTCAAAAGGCAGAATACATTTCATCGCACGCACGGAGAGGCGTAAGAGAATGACACGTTGCAGTCCGGAAGGAACAGGATCATCGTTACGGAGGTAATTGAACACTACCGACAACTGCCACTGTGTCACTAACTCTGTGCCCCGCGAGCCAACGTCACGTGGCTGTGGGCCACTGCTGACCGCTGCCTCCGGCCTACACTGCGGTCCAGTCGGTCCCATGTGTGTAACTGTGTCCTGAGTCATGAATGGCAGTGACAAGATGTCTACTGCAGGGGTGATGTCACTAAACACCCTGCTGTCAGTGAAGCAAATGAATGCATCAGAGGCACACGACACGTGTCTGTGGTCCCACGCTGTACGCTGCCTCCGGCCTACACTGCAGTCCAGTAGGTCACAGAGCCTTGATTTGGCAATGTTGGAGTTCACATCTGTGTCCCGGCATCATCGCAGACTGCATGCCCTCACACCACCTGTGCCGCTGAGTCTGTTCCCCGACATTCATGGACACTCAATGGTCGTACATTGGTGGCGTTTGAGTCTAGGACTAGGGGCTAGTTTTCATCCTCATGTAGCTGATCCCGAATTGTTGTTGCAAACGAGGGTTGCACTTTCCACTTGCAAAAACAACAGTTGATGGACAGAATGCAGAACAATGTCATACATTCACCCCAGTACAGAGATCTGGGCCTAAATCCATCGTTTTTTTGCTCACCATGCCATTCCAGTTTGAACCCAGCCATATGCAAATCAGTCTTGACCCTGTGCCTCATGGGAACAGTCCAGTCCGAACTGCCAAGCCAGGTCCTCCCTGAACTGGAAACAAACATCCTAGGACCAGTTTCGGGGTTTCACCCCTCTTCAGCCAGGATAGCTTTATTCCAGTGGCATGGAGAGCACGGGACCCACGTCTGGGCATACCCGTCCCACTCGGGGTGACAAATGCAAAAACAACAGTTGATGGACAGAATGCAGAACAATGTCATACATTCACCCCAGTACAGAGATCTGGGCCTAAATCCATTGTTTTTTTGCTCACCATGCCATTCCAGTTTGAACCCAGCCATATGCAAATCAGTCTTGACCCTGTGCCTCATGGGAACAGTCCAGCCCGAACTGCCAAGCCAGGTCCTCCCTGAACTGAAAACAAACATCCTAGGACCGGTTTCGGGGTTTCACCCCTCTTCAGCCAGGATAGCTTGATTCCAGTGGCATGGAGAGCACGGGACCCACGTCTGGGCATACCCGTCCCACTCGGGGTGACAAATGCAAAAACAACAGTTGCTGGACAGAATGTAGAACAATGTCATACATTCACCCCAGTACTGGACTGTTCCCATGAGGCACAGGGTCAGACTGATTTGCATATGGCCATGTCTGAACTGGGGTGGTGGAGTGAGCTAAAGAATGATGATGGATTAAACCCAGATCAGTTGACTGGGGGTGAGTGTTTGATTAGCTCAAGCGCTCCATCCATCATCCCCTTTGGTATTGCTTTGTTCGCCCTAAGTTGGCAGGGTATGCCCAGACGTGGGTCCCTTGCTCACTTTGCCACTGGATTCAAGCTAGCCTGGCTGATGACGGCTGAATAGCCAGAAACCGGTCCCAGGATGCTTGTTTCCGGTCCAGGAAAGACATGGCTTGGCAGTTCGGGCTGGACTGTTCCCATGAGGCACAGGGTCAGACTGATTTGCATATGGCCATGTCTGATCTGGGGTGGTGGAGTGAGCTAAAGAATGATGATGGATTAAACCCAGATCAGTTGACTGGGGGTGAGTGTTTGATTAGCTCAAGCGCTCCGTCCATCATCCCCTTTGGTATCACTTTCCACTCCTCCATTTGCTGCTTCCAGATAACATCAGACCTTCCGCATCATGCCCTGGAGGACACCTTCCACTGTCCCCCGAAACCCTCCGCAACATACACCTCGGACATTGATAGGGACCCGCTCAGGTCGCATGGCCTATCTGACTGCACCGCAAGTCACCGTCCCGTGGCTGGGTGACTGTGCCGGCTGCAGTGCATCCGGGGCCACTAACACTGTGCTGCTCAGGCCTGGGACCCCTTCTTCTGAGACATTGGATGGCCTCTGTAGCAATGGTCTTGGGGTCATCAACGCCATGTGTCTGTGGCCCTGCGCTATCCGCCTCCTCCGCGTGGGAGTTGCAGGCCTGAGGCTGCTTTTCGCTGCTTTTTGAACCGCGATTGGCCTCATCGCATGATTTCTCGCGTTCGCGTTTCACATTTTTTAGGCGTGGTGTTGATTTTCACGCTGGCATTTGACGCATTATCTGGTGACTATCGCATGGTACCACCTTGTTGTGAATTCCACGTTGACACGGGGTTATTTTCCCGTGATAGACTGCGTTATTGAAAGTTGCGTTACGCTACTCTTGCAGTAGTTATCACGCGTTCTTGTGAATATACCCCATAATGTTTTGGCCAAAAGTGTCTGGAAATCATCCAAGACTAGTTCTAGACTGTATTGGTCTTTAATATGTAGAAACTCAAGTGTTAGGCGACCAGCTGTAGAATTCGTTGTGGCCTGAGTTTGTTTGTGTTCCCTATAGCTCTCCACTAGGGTTTTCCTGGGGATAGCAAGGCAGGATTCTTCTGCATTAGTCCACAGATTACGTCTCCCTATTGCAGCACAAGTATTCCTAATATGTACCAACCAGGCGAGTTTGCCCGCACACCGGAGCCTCAGCACTTCACTCAGTTCTTCTCTATAAGTTGACAGTTCAGGGGTGCTCCACAAGCCATGCCAAAATAAAAGAGGTCTAAGGGTGGCTTCATCAGAAATTGGTCTAATCCCCAGGTCCATTCTAAGTGGTATAAGAGGGGAGCTGGGGGGAAGACCAAGAAGTTGCCTAGCAAAGTAGTTCTCAGAGTTTACCAAGGAGCCCAGGGGGCGATGGCCCCAGATTTCTGCACCATACAGCGCAGCATCCCTAGCTTGAACTTTGTAAATTTCAACTGCCGGGTTTAGGATTTTTTGGGAACAACTCCTGTGTACCTTAGTTAAGCCCCCCCGTTGATTGTGCTAGTTTTAAACTTGCCTTCTGGATTTGTACTCCCCAATCCAGTTTTTCTGTAAGCGTGATGCCAAGATATTCAAAGATGGAGACCCTCTCTAGTGGTTTTCTGTCTAGACGGGGATTGAGGCGAGCACTAGTACTTGCATTGAAGACCATATATTTAGTTTTTTGTAGGTTGATCTCCAGGCCCCGGTTTCTACAGAAAGAACTTAAATTATTAAGGACCTTCTGGATTCCCATGGGTGATTTAGACAAAAGGAGGGTATCATCCGTGAACATCATCGCTGGGATTTTACGATTTGCAAGTTTGGGGGCATCAATGTCTAACTCTGTGGTTAGTGACTCAACTAAGCCGTTAATAAAAAGGCAGAGGAGTGTCGGGCCAGGACGCAACCTTGGCGTAGACCTCTTTCTACCGGCAATGGGGCAGTTAGGTCGCCATTTTTCCCATACCTTATTTGGGCAAAATTCCCTTGGTGGAGACGTTCAAATAAGTGGCATAGATAGGGTGGAACACCCATGTCCAACAGGAGTGCCCACAGTTTCCCCCTTGGAACCAAGTCAAACGCTGACTTAGGTCTACAAAAATCAGGTAGAGGCTGCCACCCTCTAGAAGTACACACTTCCAATATAACATTTGGAACCTAAAGATTTGATCGATTGTTGAAATCTTGGCTCTAAACCCAGCTTGGAGGGGACTAAGTAGCTTGTGCTCGTCCATCCAGCTCTGTAACCGTCCAAGAAGGACGCGGGCGAATAATTTTTGACTTACGTCAATGAGACTAATTAGACGGTAGTTTGCGGGTAGAAGTGGTGATCCTTTTTTAAAAATTGGTATAATTTCAGCCCCAGCCCAAGTGGTAGATATCGTCATTTCACAGAGTATGTCATTAAATAAAGTGCACAAATAGGGAATCCAAATAGCGGGTTCTGAGCGAAACAGGTCACCTGGGATCTTGTCAAGCCCTGGGGCCTTGGAGGGTAGGATCCTATTTACTGCCTCTGCTGTCTCTTTTATGGTTATAGGTGGGGCATTTATCTTGTGTGGGGTAAGAGTGGAGCCCACTGGATCGTCAGCATCCACCTCCCTCACATATAATGATTGAAAATGTGCCCTCCAATTGCTCTCTGCTATGTTGGATTCTATTGCGCTTTTGAATTCCTGGGAACCCGTGTTGACTATATTCCAGAATGTTCGCATATCATGCGCACTTAAGGCGTTATTCAGGGAGACCCATTTCTCATTTTCCCATGTTTTTTTTGCTTGCAAAATAGCTTTGTTTTGTAGTGTCCTTTTCTCTCTGATTAGGGACCTATCATTTTTTTTTATTGCGGCAATAAGTTCTGACTTAGCCTTACGGCAGCTTACATTGTGCCATGGATGTATCGAACTTCCAACCTCCTTTCTTCTTTTGATTGGGTTAAGTATGTTGGCCAGGCTGTTTACTAGGTTTTGGTGATTGTTCGAAATTTTGGAAAGGGAGGTTGGAACCCCATCAATCCCAGTTAATTGTTCCACTACTAAAAGAAAGGGAATGGATGTTTGATATATTAGAGCCATCTTTGCTTCAGATTGGCAAAAGTCGCCCCAGCGCACTCTCCTCCTGCAGTTACTCAGTTTTAGCCTATGATCAGCTGGTGATGCTGCTGTAGATACATTCTTATCACAGTGTGAGATTACCTCTACTATGAGAGCATTATGATCACTATCGATACGGGGCACAATATTAAAGTCTATCACCCTATGCCATGATTTAGAGTCAACCAGGATGTAGTCTATGATGGATGCTTGCCCTGGTCTATTGAAGGTGTGATGCCCTGGAGTATCTGATTTAGTGCGTCCATTGCATGCTCTCATGGAGTGGTTGAGTGTAAGAGTGTTCATCTGCAAGACTAGGGGGACTATGCACGAACTGGGGGGATGTCTGGTTCCGGGATAGCCCAATGGAGATCTTCATCAGTTGGGTTATCAATGGTCCATCCATTCAGTGGTTCATACTGGCAATTAAAATCCCCACCGATTATAACCCAGAGATTTGCAGGAATTGATGAGAGAAAGAGAGTTAATTGGTCAAGGGTTGGTGACTCTGAGCCGTAGCGGACTGGACAGGAATAGACATTAATCAAAGCGATTCTTGTCTTCGTGGGGAAGGATAGAAAGATGCAAAGAATATCCCGGGATGATGTCTCTATCTGTTTGGCGTCACATCCCAAGTGCACTCCAACCCAAGTACATAACCCCCCTGACGGCCTTCCCCTGCCCTCACTGGATGCTGCTATACTAAATGTGGCGTAGCCCTCTCTGTGAGTGTCCGTCCTAGCCCAGGTTTCTTGGAACATGCAGATTTCATGAAGACCAATAAAAGAATTCTGGATTATCCAGCTTGGGGGCGAGACCTGCTATGTTCCAAGAAAGACATTTTATCCCGGGTGGGCCCTTACAAGCTTCTGGGTTTAGGAGGCGATCATCCTGCTTAGCTGTTAGGCTTTGGGATGGTGTATTTGTCACCTTCGGCCTATCTAAGTAAAGGGAATAAGTGATGGCAAGGGGGCCAGCAATGTTATCTGTCTTATTTGCGATCACACACTGTTGTACTTTAGGTGAACATGGGATCTCCAGGGGGTGATCAGGTGTGATTTGGGAGTTGACGGCCACATTCCCTCCTTTCTTTTCTACTCCACTCTCTACCCCCTTTTGTTCCCCTTGCCCTTGCCCTAATGCCATCAATCCCCGACAGGGTAAGCTCCTCCTGGGCTCCCCTGTTCTGACGGAGTTCCCTTGTGGGAACCCCCTACTCACGGGTCAATCCACCAGTTCCAGTGAGTCAAATCTATTTGTGAGTGGCAGGTTATAGAAAAGTGGACTGGGGTGGTGTAAACCCCTAGTGTGGCGTTGCTTGGTCTGTTTCCACGCCCCCCTCTCAAGACCATCCTGGCTTGTACATAATGGTATAATGCTTGGGGGTAAAAATAACCCAGAGGGAAAGAACCTATACCACCCCCCATTCTATGGTTCTCAACTAGGAGTAATTGGACTATGTTTGGAGACCTGAAGTTGATCACAACGCAGTCCCCTGTGGTGTTTTTCGGCCTCCAGCCCACCTATCCCACCCTACGGGTCGTGAGTATGTCATCTGAATTCTTGAGTGAGAAGTTACGATATTTGGCCAACCAAAAGATACATTTGTTTTTGAGTGCGAGTGTGATTGCCTAATGCCATTATTCAGCCCTGGAACGCCAGTTAGAATTATTACATATGGGGTTGCGGGCGGGGGAAGATTAATAAATGGCAAGTCTGGGCTTGCTTCATAACTTCCTAGGCATTGAGGGGGGTTTACTGCACCTTTGGGTCTTATTCCCTGAGGGTCGTGATCCTGTACCTGGGACCTTGCTATGTGGGAAATACTGTCTCTGCCTGTTGTTTGAACCTGCGTTTGGCCCTGTCTGTCTTGTGGATCATTAAACCTAAGCCTAGCTACATGACTCTGCCGATTATTCCCTCCCTCCTGACTAATGTGATTTAGAGTATGGTATGGAGGCATAGTACTTGGCAGTGGATGCTCTACCGTAGTGGGAGGTGGGTCTTGGTGCGAGACTAAGTGTTTAGAAGGTTCGTTCCCCCTTACAGGAGCCTCAATCTTTCCCGCCCAAGTTTCAACCAGAGCCACAAGCTTATCCACCCTTTCCAGGAGGGTGTTAAGTTCGTCCCTTACAATGGACCTCATTTGGGCTTGCATGTCCTTGACCAGAGTATGTACCCAGGTACCAAGCCTTCTTGCAAAGAGGGTCCCGTCTCCATAGCTCCCCGATCATCGGGCGTCAGGCGTTCTGGGGGGGCTTCTTGCGTCTGGACCCGGTTTTTACAGTTGGCTTACGTTTGCTTGCTCGTGGTGCTGCAGTACGAGTTTGTTCCAAGATCGCTCCAGGGCCAGGTGACTTGCGTACCTTAGTACTTGGGATTGGGTGTTGGGTGGGCGAGTCTAGGGCCTGCGATGGCGGGACCGGTAAATCATTCTGGATGGAAAGAGGTGGGACAAGATCTGTGCCCAGCGATAAGCGCCTTTCTGTTAGTTCGATTTCCGTTGCCACTGCTCCAATTGCCCTCTGGAGCATCTTGTTGATGGAAGTTTGCTGGCGGGGCGTTACAATTTGGAGGGGTTGCATTTGGAATTTGCCAGCACCAGTGCGCTTTCCCATGATTTTGATGCGCTGTTACAAGGGACTTATGGCAGGTAATTAGACCCTCCTACCCTCAGCCAAACCTTTAATTCGGACGCTGTAAGAGGAACAGGTCTGTGGTAGACAAAATTGGCAGCAACCCCCAGTACACGAAGATGATCTTTAGTGTAAGTCAATACAACTGGGGCTCTTTAACATGAAAAAAACACAGAAGAATCTGAGTCTGACCTTTGCTCCAATAGACCGGACGTCCAACCTTAGGGGTGTGGCCCAGCCTCTTCCGGGCTCTTCCGGGCGCAGATGGGCCTGCCCTTGGCCCGGGCTTTGCCCGGGCACGCCCGCGCGCGTCCCGCGTTGCGGGAGCCCAGGCCCCTTTTTAAGCGCCTCCTGGCACGATAGTCAAACTTTGGCGCCTCCCCGGCGCGTAGATCTATGGGGCTTGAAGTCCCCTAGCGTGGGTTTGCAGGCTGGCGGTGCGGGCGGCAATAAAGCAACAGACACGGACTCCCCAAACAAAATCATTAGCCGAAGCAAAAAAGATCCTGGGAATATCTGGCAGCTGCATACAGCAAGAAGGAGACTCAGCTGATGAGATGAAGAAGGAATCAACATGATTGGGACAAGAATGTTGAAAAATAGCAAGAAGAAAACTAGTGAAAAGCCCAGTGGTGGACAATGAGGGAAGAAAGGCTGGCTATCATCAAACAGCTGTAGACAACCAAGTTGATGAGCAGGAAAGGCAACATCATCAGGAAGTTTTGCAAAGACAACTGAAATGAAGGAAGAAAATCCTATATAGGACAAGTGGCAAGGCATTGGGAATAGCGGGGTGGGAGGGGAATCAGAGATAAAACTTCTTGAGACACCCCTGAGGAGGGTGGGTGATACTGGGTATGCATCACTAACTCCAACCAAACTGACTGTATGTCCGCCTCTCTATTTACAGTTGAGCAATCGTTGTGTTTCCAATGACAGTGCCCCGCTGACTGTGCCCCCAGTAGCTTTGCCAGTAAAAAGGCTACCAATGTATATGCATCATATCATTCACCCTGTTTAGAGGCGACAGTCGGATGTACTTTTCTTCCAGTTCAGGATTGCCAGGAAAACCCAGGCAGTCCAAAACAGAAAAAATATAAATGACCTCCATTCTCTGGGAGATACCCTCAGGTACTTTTTTGTGTTCCAAAAACAAATTCCTGCTTTGGGAGTTTGTTATGGAAAAATAAAAAATAAATGTGTGCTGAGAGGCCACCTGAAACATGGTGGCCACTCTATGAACTTTCAGTGCCTTCAGAGGAGCCTCCATAGAAAGAGGGGCCAGGCTGGGGAGCCCTCTGTCGTCTCCCTTCTGTTTGCACTATACCTGGAACTACTAGTGCAATGAAATCAGAGTACAGCCATAATTCAGGGAGTGAAATTAGGAAGGGATGAATTCAAACTCTCCATGCTTGCAAATGGTATACTGGATGTGTTGGCTAGCCCAGAACCATCACTACATCCACTACTATAAGAACTACTAGCCTGCCTTCTGTGGGGCTTAGGGTTAAATTCAATGTAGTACAGACAGACAAACAAAGACTAGCCGAGAGAAAATTCCCACTTTGTTCGAGTAATGCTATGATTAGATACCAATGTATGAAGTTAGGGCCCAGAAAAAAATACATACATGATGCCAACTTAGCATCAACAGAAAGATTTGAAAGTCTTGCACAATTACACTTTTCCCTGGCACAGTCCTATCATCTCTGTCAAAATACTTCCAAAAATGCTTTTCTTGATGCAGGCCTTCTTGATCCAGGTAAATCCACAAATACTAAAACAAGAACAAAGGGCTTCCATGGACATCATAGGAGGGGAAGAAAGCAAGGGTATCTGCAAAACATGCATAACAACCATTGAGACG
Source organism: Calotriton arnoldi (assembly GCA_963921515.1). Taxonomy (NCBI): domain Eukaryota; kingdom Metazoa; phylum Chordata; class Amphibia; order Caudata; family Salamandridae; genus Calotriton; species Calotriton arnoldi. The sequence goes on from CAWUFW010008084.1 coordinate 502,699, forward strand.
GGGCCCTGAGAATCCCTAACTTTATCGCCTACTACCAGGCTGTTCTCCTGAACTATTGATTGGAATGGTCGAAAATAGAAACTGAGCATCACTGGTGCTTTATCGATCATTCTCTTGTCAGATGGTCCATTGTGGTAAGTCCCATGGCTACGACACAAACACTGATCAAATAACTTTGTGGGCCTGATTCACAGAACTAACTTACGTCAAAAACGTAAAGTTAGTACTTTTTGGTATTCTCAGAATACACTTACCCATTTTGGTATTCACAGAATGAACTTACTCATTTCGGTATTCACAGAAGTTAGTAGTCCTAACTTTAGGACTCCTAAATGCCTTCTGTGAATACCAAAAGTCTTAAAGTTAGGATTTTTCTCAGTTTAGGAGTAGTAAAGTTAGGACTCCTAACTTTACTACTCCTAAACTGCTCAGTTTTAACTGCTCGATCAGGTTGGCAGGGGTAATAGGCGACCCCCGGGGCAGGAAGGTGGTGAGTTTTCCTGACGCCCCGGGGGAGCGGTGGCACGCCGCGAGCATGAGGCAATAAACAGCGCACGAGTGTGCGGTGGCGTAAACAAACTGGCAGAGCATGGGGGCACGAGTTAATGAGTGCGCATGATTGGTGTAGTGGGCCTAACCAGTAGTGCATGGACCGGTGAAGAAAGCGGTACAGTTATAAAGGCATGGCAACCCGGGGCGCTCGGCTAGTGAGTAGGCTGAGTGCCCCTGGGGGGGATGTAAAGCATGGTTTGGCGGGTCGCCAGGGGATAACAAGCTAGATGATGCATGGGGCACTAGGATAGTGAGTATTTCCGGTGCCCCAGGTAATTGGCGTGAAAGGTGGGCAGTAGGGACCGAAAGGATGCAAAGCGCAAAGGCGCAAGGCCCGAAGAGAATGTGGGGAAAGAGGCATTGGCAAGCATTTAATTCTCTTTCGCTTTCTTTAGTGAATTGGTGCAGAGGTGGGCTTGGTTCGTGCGTTAGTAAGCAATATGCCACCAAAACGTGCACGAGGCAGCAAGGAGGCCCCAGCTACCCCGGAGGAATATCGATCGCTGTCGGCACTGTGGGAGGTCGCAAAGAAAGGCGGCATCGAGTGGGCACTGCGGACATTGGCGCAAGGGGCCGGAGCAAACCCACAGCAGGAGGCCCTTTTATCCAAACGCACAAGACGGACTCCGGACGTTACAGGGGAGCGCAGCAGGAAATGCTCAAGCGGGTCGCGGAAGCTCAGGCAAGCACCACAGGGCAGTTCTTTGGCAATTCCAGGGTGGAGAGATCGCAGAGGGCAAGGGGAATCGATCACCACTGGATAGGGATTGGCGGGCAGCGGTTGAAGGATCTCACTTACCATTTACAGAGTGCATTGGACAGGGGCATGGCCATCCCGGACGTGCTGGTGATTCATTCAGGGGGCAATGACATGATCCCTGCGGGCCGGAGGGGGGTTAAGGAAGCACTCTTCTGAATGCTCTCATGGGTGAGGAGGGCCCTGCCAGACACAATCATATTCTGGTCGGTAGTGATTCCACGCCAGGTTTGGGCTAATAATGCTCCCTCAATAGCGGTGAACAGGTCTGTGAAGAAATTAAGTCAGGCAGTGGCAAAGTTATTGGCGGGCTCACCCATACGTCCCATCAGGCATAACCTGATACAGGTTCAAAAGGCGGAGTTGTACCTGGCGGATGGAGTACATCTGTCCAACACAGGGCTGGAATTGTTCTTTCAGAACATTTTAGGTGCCATTGCATTAGAACTGGATGGTCAAGCGTTGGGGGGGAGGGCGAGAGTGCCAGTAAGCTCCTTGTCCTGTGGCGGGGTCCCGGGCAAGAGAAATGGCAGGGACTCCTTTTTGGCAGGGACTGTTTGGTCCTGGAACAGGGTGGGCATTCAATGGGGGGCTCCAGGCTGGCGGGAGAGGGGACTGACCTGCTGGTGGTCCTGGACTCTCCTGCCCTACCCGAGATGCCGGCGCATCTAGTAAGCAACTTTGGAGAGGGTATCTGGTGCGCAGGAACCCCTGTGGGGGACAAGGCGTTAAGCAGTGCCCTTGTGGTAGAGTCTATGGGATGGATGACTGGTAGTTACCCCAGATGGGGGCAGTACAAATTGGTTGTGGCATGCTGGCACAACACGCATCAAAGTGTGTCTCTGGAGATCCTGAAATGTAAATACAATCTCAACCTGTGGCTAAAATGTATACTTCACAAGCCTACTTCTTTTTATAACAATGTGTGTTGGTTTTTGGTTTTATCATTAAAGTTTGGTCAAATGTTGACAGTTAATCAACAATTAAAGATTGCGGTATCTGAAGGTTTAATAAAGACTACGCAGTGAAGACCAACTATTTGCCTGATGTGTTTTGTGGAGCAAAGGGAGAAGAAGGTGAGACTGTCAAAATCTGGCTGGGGCTAAAATGTATACTTCACAAGCCTACTTCTTTTTATAACAATGTGTGTTGGTTTTTGGTTTTATCATTAAAGTTTGGTCAAGTGTTGACAGTTAATCAACAATTAAAGATTGCGGTATCTGAAGGTTTAATAAAGACTACGCAGTGAAGACCAACTATTTGCCTGATGTGTTTTGTGGAGCAAAGGGAGAAGGGGGTGAGACTGTCAAAATCTGGCTGGGGCGAATCGCATGTAGTATGCCCACTACAGGCCAGAACCAGTATTTGGTTCCTTGTGTTCCTGTTCAGAGAGGACCTGTCTTGGGAGTTCGAGCTGAACTGTTCCTATTGGAGTAGGATGAAGACTAATTTGCATATGAGTCTAATCTGAGATGGAATAGTGGGCAAAATAATGATGGACTACGATGTGCACCAGTGACTGAGATTATTCAAGTATTACACCCATCACATTTTTGTTTTTTTCCGTTTAACATTTGGATAATATGGTTGTGGCCATGTTTTCCTCCTTAAAAAGGAGGGGGGGGATGATAACGCCTTCCTTTGCAATGCTCTGGTTCTTTCACTTTAGATTCCTTCCCTCTGCAGCAACAAAATACTTTCTTTGTCTTTGTATGTCATTCTGTCTTTCTCGCTCGTGCTCTTCCTTGTTCTCTTTTTTTCTCTATCGCTCTGTCCCTCTGTCTCCTTCGTTCTCTCCTCTCGTTGCCCATGAATATCTAAGTTATTGTAACGCAAATACACCATTTTTATTTTCGAAATTTCACTATTCGTTTAAACCTCATGCAAGAGCACCTCTGGAAAAACACATCAACTTAAATTTAATGAGACCAATTTAATTCCAAATTCATTGGATAATTGACATCAGGCGCCACTTAAGTGTAAATGAATGTGCATTAAATTACATGCATTTTGACCATTTCACTATAAATTGGTTCATTGAGTTCGGTCAATTTGACTCAGCTATAGATTAATCAGTCTTACTGTACTCATTTTCTTACTGTAGGAGTCCTGAGGAAATTGCAAAATCGACCTTGAAGGCCATCTCGAGACGCGATTGGGGAGGGCGGGAGGGGAGAAAGAATAGAGCTGGGAAATATAAAATGACGTTGTTGACTTCTTACAGAACTGGGTCCTTTAAATTTAACTGAGTACTGTAACGTAATGTCGATCAGAATCTTAACAGCTTGTCTGAAAATACAGAAGCAATAAACTTAGCTTTTACATGTATGTACTACATTATATTTGATATTAAATACAATGTGGGGAGGCCGAAAAAAGAAAGGCATTTTGAAAACAACAGGATTCCTGCTATGCGATGTATTTTTATTTACGGAAATTCTTAATAGCAAGACATAGGGCTAAAATGTTACTTCGAAGTAACTGGTAGATGTAAGAATTTAACATGTTGTCACCAACTAATAATTGTAGCACCCATGCAATGAGCGAATATTCGTGAATGTTCCTCATTCTTTGTTGTGCTGCTCTACAGCACCCTGAAATGTCTTCGCAAAATGTAGATCATATATATTTAGCCACAATTCTAGAGTAGACAGCTCTTTGCGTGGTCTTAAGGTGTTTTGAGATCAAACTTGTGGCCAGGATAAATTTACGCTGCATGATCTGGGAAAAGCTGCCTATGTGTTAACAATTTGCTGGTTTTTAATGTGTTGTTTTTTTGAGTTGTTTTTTAGAATATGTTCTTTGGAAGTATCCTTATTTACTGGACTTTTAGGCTGTTAGGGCTGTTGGGCTACTGGGTTCCATTAACAGTCGCACCTTTTGTGTTTTTAGGTATCCAGCATCAATGCTATTTTTTCCCATTCTGTTCTCTGGCCTGAGACTGGTAGTGGTGGCCACCATGGGAGAATTCGGGTCAGCAGTACTGTCGCTGACCCATGTGCAGACTGTTCTGTTTACTTGGCATGGCAGCTATGAGAGATTGTTAGTGTGCAAGTGCTTTGGAATGTAATGAGCTCATCCTGGAATGTAATCAACTCAGTGCTTGAAAGGACGTCTGCGGAGACAGTTGGAGGTGAAGAATTAGCTGAGCCCGGGGTTTGAGTTTCAAGAAATAAATCTCCAAAAGTACATCTGTGTGGTGTATTCATTGGACTCAACAGACTGGCGACGAGCTGCTGAATCCCCAAGCAGAACCCAGGGAGAAACACAGAAATTACAGTAAGAGTATGTTGCAGCGGAAGTCTTAATACTACACTTTTGGACATAATCTCAACACTCCTACTGGGCCCATACGGGTAGGATTTTTACTCAGGTTCTATACTTCACCTCAGAGGCTATGGTCCTCCGATGGACCTTTTTCTCTCAAAGTGAGGGGTGAGGAAACAGGATGCCAAACTGTCAGCTACCCAATGAGGACCATTAATTGGTAGCCAACTCACAAATTGGTAATTAAGTTCAGGTACATTACTCTCAAAACCATGCTATGAAAATAAAGCATGGCAATTGGTAGACCTATCCTCCTAAAGAAGTTTAGTTTAACAAGAATCATGCAAACCAAAAGCTCTGTTGAGGCTACACAGAACTAGAGCAAAAGAAGCTGATGTTCTGAATATAATCTATGACTGTCTTTGTCATTCATTTAGAATCAGCACAGTGTCTACGGAAAGAACATTAGACACAATAAGACTCGGACAACTTTATAGAATTTGGTTATTGTATTAAAGATTCAAAATCAATGCATAGAAGTAACATTTTACGAAGTTCAGTCGTAAATCTAACACTTTGAAATATAAAATCACACATCTAGTTGAAATAATCTATCCCTAAATAAAAAAAGAATCCATAAGAGGATGGGTTTTGGTCAACAATACAAGTCCTATCACCAACAATTCAAGAAGTTATTTTTCAGAAGTTCTCTTAGCATGGGCAAGGGGGTCAAGTTAAAGTCCAGTAGGGGCAAAGTCCATGGGAGTGGGCAAGGGAGAATGGAGCATTAATCAAGAAATTTCAAGTCTGGTATCTCACCAAACTGCTTCAATTCATTTCACAGTCAAGTTCATCAGCTAGGGCGAAAAAGCAAAAGGGCATGATAAAGAAAGTTCGGCAGGCAGGTAGGAGGCAAGGGAAAGTGGAAAGAAGCAGCCTGAGCTTAGACGTAAGCTCTGCTCAAAAGGTACAAAAAGCATCTCGCCACTCCTCTTCCTGAACAGTGAAGTTTTATAGTACGTTTGTCATCATGATGACATCAATGGTCGGACCACAATGGTCTGATCGTCATGATCATCTTTCTGTTTTTCCAGGTACAAATTGTTACTCCGGCATATTTTTTCACACAAGTCATGAGTAACGAATGTCCTTCCATCCTCACAGGTTAGTTGACAAAGAGCTTGTTCATCTTGTTACTTTCTAAGGCTATAGGGGAAATGCTACTTTCCCACCATTCACACACAAATGGGTAAAATGCAGTCTTTGTTATCAAAAAGAATGTCACGTGAACCAAGAACAAATAAAGTAACATTTTAAGAAACGTATCAAAGTCCATTGCTCCAAAGTCCATTGCACAAGGCTATGAAATAATGCAGCCTAAGGAGAAAAAAGCATCTCAATGTGTTTAAATTCTGCATGTCATTTTTTAAATATAATAAACTCCTACTTAAGTTTAAGCATAATAATGAAATCACTCATATGTCACTTATAAGCTTTAGTAATGTTGTCAGTAATGATTGCAAAGAAATGTTCAACTTCAAGATTGGCCTACTGCCACTATCAGAAAGTAGTACCATGTAAATTAATTCTAAACATCTTTAAAATAAAATCATTCTTGAACGCATATGTTATTCATAATATTAGGCACATATACTGAACATTTGAGACATCTAGTATGTTTAGTTTAGAAAATGCACCAAAGTCGAGTTTGTTTGGACACTCAGAAATGAAGTCAAAAGCAATGCTAAATTATTATCAAATTCTATTACATCATTGTTAATAATGTAAGGTAATCGGGTACTTAAACATCTTAAATTCACAAATTGATTATTCCTACTGTTTCAACATAGTCAAGCACGCTTTTACGGTGCTGGTACATCAAGTTTCTTTAATTTTCTGTTTTGTTTTTACAATTGTATGCAAAGTGCACATTTATTTTATTATTGAGATCCGTTTAAAGTGTTGTGCAAAGCAAGATCAGCTTTTACGCTGCATCAAGTATCTACGATTTTAATTTGCAGCACGACTACCACTCCTGCTTAATTTAATTGACTTTAAATCCGGATTCAGCGTTTAGCAACATTGACTTTAATTCTGGCATCGACAATTAGCGCCATCAATGCAGTGGTCAGCAGAAAAGCGACCCTTGCAGGCTGCACGCACTGTTATGTAAGAAGTACCCCATGTGAGCCGTGCATATTGCAAATATTAATTACCTGGAATGGTGTGTACGCATCGTCATCTCTTTTGTTCAAGTGAAGTGACTCAAGCTGCGGGCACGCGCTGCCCTCCGTAGAATCGTGCTCATGAGGTGCAGGACCACGAGCGCATTCATCGATTCCCTTGAGTTATCTGTCTGTTGGATCCTGACGTGTCAGATGCTATGCTACTGAAGCTTGCTACAGACGCACACTGAGAACTGCCATCTTGGATTGGGCTTGTTCTCAGTGCATCGGTAATCTATGGCGGTGACACACACATCATATGTGAGACGCATGTTACCCAACACTTAACCATCATCTGCGCCCAGTAAATTACAGGAATTCTGCAGACCTTACAGCACATTGGTAGTTGGATCATGCGGTGGTGACACGCACACCTAACTAAACACAGGTGACTTATTGATGATCCTATGGTGATACGCACGCATTTTGCGTGTTTCCATTAAGTCTCTGCTGTGCCCTACGATTTACCGTTACTTGTCAGTGGTGACATGCACACCATCTTAGACACCACCGTATCGGAAGTTCCTCGTGCCTCTGCGTACTTATTTCTTAGCGCGCAGCAAAGCACCAAAGAGCCACGAACCACTGCAATGTAGGCAATTCAAAATTTCTTTATTCCTCAATAATAATGACGCGTTTCGGGCACCACCTGCCCTTGATCACATACCATCTTAGACACATGTAGTACTCATGTTGTCATTACTTGACAGACATGCATAGTATCAGTGGGCTCTGCAGCGGTGACACACACACTTTCTGTTTGTATGCGCATATTTTGCATGTTTCCATTAAGCATCTGCTCTGCTCTGCGTTTAACTAATACTTGTCAGTCGTGGCACGCACACCTTCTGTGGTGCATGTAGTACTAATTTTGACATTATTTGACAGAGGTGCACAGTATCAGAGAACGGTAGTAACTAGTGAACTGTTTTCTTCCCAGTATTACCTAGTTTCTGTTTTTGCATACTGTGTGCATTTTTGAGTCTTTCCATGTAGTCGCAATCGTTACAATGAATTTACCATCACCACAACCTTTCATGATAATAGAAGGCAAAACTATATTTCCACATTTGAGAATGAAGAACTTACTCAAGAGAGTAAAAGGGAAATGTTATTACATTTTCTAGGTCCGGCGGATTAAAAGTATACAATCACATGGAGGAAAAAACCCTGCTAGGGGGATGTATTTACACATACTTTAGCAGATCTCAATGCATATTTTTCTCCCACTGTGTGTAAGGCTATCGATTGCTATACTTCTATCATAGGAAGCAGGGCGAAAACGAAAAGATAGAAGATTATGTGGCTGCATTGTAAAAGTTTGCTCTTTCTTGTAGATTTGGGGGGTTGGAGGATGAATTAGTACGGGGTTAAGTGATAATGCACAGTAACAATCCTAATCTACATGATAGATTGTGGGTCCATGGTGAGTCTACCCTACAAGAGGTCACTTCAATCATTAGTAAAGCTGAACTTACTTCTAGGTGTGCAAAGGCAGTAGTGTCTGCAAGTAAGAAAGAAGGTGGAGAAGATATAGTTAAATGGTTAAAAAAGAGTTAACATGTAAGATGAACAAGAACGTAACAAGAGAGAAGTGAACAACATAGGGAAACAGAAACCTAATACAAGGATGGAAGACCAGTTATCGCTGCGCTATGGGGGCCCTGCTCATCTCTCACATGATAAGAGATGTTCCGCACTTGGTCAGAAATGTTTTAAGTGTGGAGTTAAGGGACACCATGCAGGAGCTTGTTGCAAGACAAAGGTAGTCAAGTGCATTGTTGATGAGTGGGATCATGATGATGATCAGTCTAATTCAGATAAGGAAGGTCCATAGATGCTGTGTGTTCAAGACAGTGTGATGGAAGTTAGTGGGCACAATGGAAAAAACACTATTTGTGATATGGTGGCGGGGGGTTCATGTGGATTTGGTGGCTGATTTGGGTCGCTGTACACAATAATTAATGAGGAAATTTTGACAAATCTCTTTTGCCCAAAGATGGGGTCCAGTTTGGCAATGGAAGAGAAATTCACTCGGATCCCGGAGTTGGCAAAATTCAGGAACTATGCGCTACTCGTGTTAACTTGGAGTTCCCGCTTAATTCCCCATCTGGCACATGGCGGAATTTATCTCCGTTGGTACTCGCGGCACTTGTTTTGGTGTGCACTGGCGAGCTTGATGAGACTTTCCAGCTGCTCGCAAGTGCATGCGAGATTTGCTGCCCGCTAGCACAGCTTACGGCCACTATGGTGAGCTCGAGTGACCGTGGCTGCACCTCGACCAGATCCTCCACTCAAGAAGCAGCAAAATCTACCTGAAAAGGTGTTTTTGAGTTAATATTCTACTTCAACGGATCATTAAAGTTGTTTTTTTAGTGCAAGAAGCCTTTTTTTCAACAAGAAGGACGTGCCCCCAATTTACAAAGCGCCAGGGGGCACATTTGCACACTTGTTTTGTTAGGCCCCGCCCCCTCCCTGCACCACTGTGCAAACGCACCCCCTGGTGCATTGTAAATTGGGGGATTAATCCCCTTGAGTCCTGAGGGTCCCTGGGGGCCAACTAGCCCACCATGTACCTCCAGTAAGCGCCACAGAGCTGCATTGCAGAGAGGTGTAAAAAAGGGCATGGCCTTGGAACACCTCTCTGCAACGCAGCTCTGTGGCACATACTGGAGGTACCTGGTGGGCTAGTTAGCCCCCAGGGACCCTCAGTATTCAAGGGGAATTAATTCCCCAACTTACAACGCGCCCCTGACGCGTTTGCTGAGTGCTGCAGGGAGGGGGCGGGCCTCCGGCGCAATGCCGGCTTTTTTAATTTATTTATTTATTTTTTAGAAGGGGGGCTGTGTGGCCCCCCTGCTTTAACATTATTTGGGGCCCTGGGGACCCCATCCCCAGGGCCTGACCTTTTTTATTTACATTTTTTGTAAAACAATCTGGAAGGGGGCCGCGCGGCCCCCCTCCCGAGGCCAATTTCGGCCCCGGGGACCCCATCCCCCGGGGCATGGCCACATTTATTTATTTTTATTTTTATATTTTTTAAGGAGGAGGGCTGCGTTGCCCCCCTCCTGAGGCCTCTATTGGCCCCGGGGACCCCCTGTGCCTCTTTTTTTATTTTTTTTTTTATTTTATTATTGAAGGAGGGCCACGTGGCCACCCTCCTGGGCCACGTCTGGCCCCGGGGACCCCATCCCCCGGGGCCGGCCCTTTGTGTTGGGGACCGTGGGGGGAGCCCCAATGCCCCCACGGTCCCGCCGGCTCCCCGCCTCCTGCGGGAGCCGGCATGCTTTGAGCAAGGGAGCTGCTGACATGCAGCTCCCCTTGCTCAAAGCAGTTCTGCTAGCTTCATTGAAGCGAGAGCAGGTTTCCTGCTCTCGCTTCAATGAAGCAAAGCAGAGTTTGCTATGACAGGGCGGGAGCCGTGCTCCCGCCCTGCCATAGCAAACAGCAGTTTCCCGGGGGTGGGCACCCCAGGACACTGCAGGAGCCGGACCTAGGGGGTGGCGGTCCCCAGGGCCATCAAGGGCTCCTGGAGGGGAGCCGCGCGGCCCCCCCTCCCAGCGTTTAAAGCCCTGGGGAAGTGGTGGTCCCCGGGGCTTGGGGGTCCGTAACGGACACCCGCATTTAAATAAAGATTGCCCCGGGGAGGTGGTGGTCCCTGGGGCGTGTGGGGGGCTCTTGCCCCCCCACACTTCTTTTTTTTTTTTTATAAATTAACACAGCCCCGGGGAGGTGGCGGTCCCTGGGGCAGCGTGGGGGGGTGGGACCCCATGCATTTTTTTTTAAAACGCCCCAGGGAGGTGGGGTCCCCGGGGCTGCGGGGGGGCCGCGTGCCCCCGCACATAATCAGCATAGCCCCGGGGAGGTGGCAGTCCCTGGGGCTGTGGGGGCCCCGCGGGCCCCCACTATTATTTTTTGACAATGCCCCCGGGACCTGGCCCACCCGGGGCCCTCGTTAAAATAAAGCGCAGGAGCCCGTGCTTCATTTAAAAAAAAAAAATCGGTGGGCTTCGTGACCCCAACGCGAGTTCCGCCGTGAATGATTAAATGTATCTTACTGAATACATGGGTTAGTGTCTAAAGTGTGTGAATGTCTGTATCACTCTGTCTGTTGTTGTGTAAGCTGCTGCATCAGTTGGTCAGTAGCTACATGAATGTCTGTATGGGTTATTGATTAGTTGCCTGCGTATTTGTATAGGAGACTAAGTGTGTGTGTGGTTGGGTGGGGGGTGTGTGACTCTGTGCATAGATGTGTGAGTGGTTGATTGAGAGGGTGTATGAGTTTAAGAGTGCATGTGGAAACAGTTGTATGGGTGGGTAAGTGTGTGTATGGGCGTCTTGGTGAGTGAATCGATGTCTCAGTGCACATATCCAGCTAAGTACATATATAAAAGGCAGTGTATGTGAGAGTTGGTGTATAGAAATGACTATACGTGAGAGTCAGTGATTGTGAGAGTGGCTGTATGTATGAGTGTATACTTGTATTAGTGATTATATAAGAGACTAAGTATGCGTTACTATCTGTATGAATAAATGAGGTGGTGTGTGTATAACTGTGTAGGTGAGTAAATGGAACTGTGATTGATTCTTTGCATGAGTGACTAGGATGAGTACATAACTGACTAGGATGAGTGCTGGTGTGTCAATGTCTATATAGGTGTATGAGTGCATTTGATAGTGATCTATTGATCAGTGCCTGCATGTATGACTGATTGTATGGGTGAATGGGTAGATGTGTGTGTAGACCTAGGAATCACTGAGTGGGTATGTAGTAACTGGTATTAGTGTGTCAATGGTATCGAAAATGGTAGTCTGTATTTTACAGTGAGTGTATCAAAGGTTATATTAGTGTGTGAGGAGGTGCATCAGATTGTCACATGGATGATGTCATCAGTGATGTCATCAGTGATGTCATCAGTGATGTCACTGACCATGTCATGAATGATGTAATATGTGACGTCATCAGCAGTGCATTATGGGCGCGAGTTATAGTTAGCTGAACTAACTATAACGGTGGAATTTCTATGGTATTGTATGAGTGAAATGTCCAACTAACTATAACGTCCCTGAAACCTATGGTTTTTTCAGTGAATTTCTAAGGTTTTTTAAATGCTAATTTCTAACTATAACGTGCCTGAAACCTATGGTTTTTTCAGTGAATTTCAAAGGTTTTTTTAAATGCCAATTTCTAACTATAGCGTGCCTGAAACCTATGGTTTTTTCAGTGAATTTCAAAGGTTTTTTAAATACTAATTTCTATCTATAACGTCCCTGAAACCTATGGTTTTTTCAGTGAATTTCAATCTTTTTTTAATGCTAACTTCTAATTATAATGTTCATTTAACCTATAGTTTTTTCCGACACCCAAGAAGGACACAACACCCACTGCCACAACCCTCAGGACCTCCCCCCCCGTACCACCCCTCTCCCTACTGTAATTTTTTGTATTTGTTATTTAAACTATATAATGTCTTCTTGTTTTTTAAATATTAAACAACTACATACAGTATGAAATGGGGCCCAGCCCAGAGCCACATCTGAAGACCAACACATGTCATAGACCTACTGATCAAGCAGCTCCGACACCCAAGAACACCACAACACCCACCACCACCCTCAGGACCCCCCCTCTACCACCGAGGCAGCGCAGAACAAGACAGCGAACTTTCCAAAAACGGCATGGCCCCTCAGCCACACAATAGCTGAATATTGGGACAGGTGTGAACAAACTATATGTGAAGGAAGCAATTCACCCATGTTTAACAATGCACACAATGCAAAGTGTAGTGGTTATGTGCTGGACACATCTCAGTATGCAGGACACACACCTCTCCATGTGCACAAATAATACTGGTGCTTGTAGTGTTGTGGACAGTGGACCCAACCATGTTACGTCAAACACTAGGGAAGATCTCAGTCATGTAGCTGTGTCGTCTCCCCCTGTAAGCATAAGCGTAACCGGAGTGGGCTGGTCCGACGTACGCCACTTCAGCGTAGGAGTGTGAATAAATAGGCCGGAGCTCTGGGCGTGGTTCACTTGTGGGAAGGCCAAAGCGTCTGCCAGGGCGGCGCACCTCACCCTGCCACGAGGCCGCCGACTTGACCGCCAGCCTCCTCAGCCGATCGCTGGCTTCCGCCACACAGGCCCCCAGCGGCACAGCACCGCAGACTTATGTCTGTACAAACTACTGCCTTCGATATACACTGCGGACAGCAAGGCTCACAATTCAGATCGAGTCGCGATTGCAGATGACGCAGTCCAGTAGGCAAGAGACATTGCTCAAGTCAACAACACATGGCTGTGGGCCCTTCCTGACCGCTGCCTCCGGCCTACACTGCGTTCAGTAGGGCTCACAATTCAGATGGAGTCAAGATTGCAGATGACGCAGTCCAGTAGTCAACAGACATTGCTAAAGTCAACAACACGTGCCTGTGGGCCCCTTCTCACCGCTGCCTCCTGCCTCCACTGCGGTGAGTAGGGCTCACAATTCAGAGCGACTAGCGATTGCAGATGACGCAGTCCAGTAGGCAACAGACATTGCTACCAGTGCGGCCAGCCCGGACCACGCATCATCTCTGACTGCGCACATGCTAAGTGCTTCAAGTACTACTAACTCTGTGCAGCTCAAGTCAACGCCACGTGGCTGTGGGCCCTTGATGACCGCTGCCTCCGGCCTACAATGCGGTTAGCAGGGCTAACAATTCAAGATTAGTGCAGATGCAAATTGTGTAAGAGAGTATAATCGGTTAAGAAGACTGTATGCTCCCAATCTGTGCAGCTCAAGTCAAGGTCACGTGGCTGTTGGCCTTTGCTGACCGCTGCCTCCGGCCTACACTGTGGAAGACCGGTGACACGTGGTGCCACTAACCCTGTTCAACACAAGCCGGCGACACGTGGTGCCACTAACCCTGTTCAACACAAGCCGGCGACACGTGGTGCCACTAACCCTGTTCAACACAATCCGCGACACGTGGTGCCACTAACCCTGTTCAACACAAGCCGATCCCACATGTTGAACTGTGTCCTGAGTCCTGAATGGCAGTGACCCCAAGTCTGTGGCAGCGACCACAGCACCAGACTCCCTTTGATCAGTGAGGCATATTTCCATATGCAAGGCCGGCAACACGTGGTGCCACTAACCCTGTTCAACACAAGCCGATCCCACATGTGGAACTGTGTCCTGACTCCTGAATGGCAGTGACCCCAACTTCGTGGCAGCGACCACAGCACCAGACTCCCTTCGATTAGTGAGGCGTATTTGCATATGGAAGGCCGGCGACACGTGGTGCCACTGAACCTGAACTACGCAGGCCGGTGGGGCCACCAACCTATGCACGTGGCTGTGGGCCCTTGCTCACCGCTACCACTGGCCTACACTGCGGTCAGCAGGGCTCACAATTCAGATACAGTCGCGCTTGCAGATGACGCAGTCCAGTAGGCAAGAGACATTGCTCCCAGTGTGGCCCGTCCGCACCAAGCAGCATCACAGGCTCATACATTCTCAATGCTTCTGGTGCCACTAACTGTGCACCTCAACTCAACGCCACGTGGCTATGGGCCCTTGCTGACCGCTACCTCTGGCCTACACTGCGGTCATCAGGGCTCACAATTAAAATTAAGTCTTGATTCATTAATTACAGAGTCCAGTAGGCAAGTAACTATCACAGGCCTAAAACCTACATAATATCCTTTTAGTATCCTTGCTTCAAGAACTTTTTTATATCAGTTATAGCTTTAGTACAATCACCAAATTCATCTTCAAGTGCAAACGAACACTCATTAGCAGTCTACACTGCGGGCAGCAGAGCTCGCAATTTGAATTTTGGACACGTGGTGCCACTAACCCTGTTCAACACAAGCCGCGACACGTGGTGCCACTAACCCTGTTCAACACAAGCCGGCAACACGTGGTGCCACTAACCCTGTTCAACACAAGCCGATCCCACATGTGGAACTGTGTCCTGAGTCCTGAATGGCAGTGACCCCAAGTCCGTGGCAGCAACCACAGCATCAGACTCCCTTCGATCAGTGAGGCATATTTCCATATGCAAGGCCGGCGACATGTGGTGCCACTAACCCTGTACAACACAAGGCGCGACACGTGGTGCCACTAACCCTGTTCAATACAAGCTGATCCCACATGTGGAACTGTGTCCTTAGTCCTGAAACACCAGCGTGCTGGCTCGCAGAGGGAGAGCTCGGGTCTAACTCGCAAGGGGACACCAACGGGCCAACGGCCCTGCTAGCAGAGACACACCTATCACCTAACGGACTGGCTCGCACATGTACAGCTAGGGACACGGTGGCTCGCAGACGCAGACCTGCAAACCGACGGACTGGTACTGTTTTATGCTTTAGGGTAGTACAGTGGTGTTTGTGTACTGTAGGGGGTTCGTGCTGGAGGTAGCGTTTTAGGGTTTAAGGTAGTGCAGTGGTGTTTGGGTAGTGTAAGAATCGTGCTGGAGGTAGTGTTTTAGAGTTTACGACAATGCAGTAATGTTTGGGTAGTGTAAGGGGTCATGCTGGGAGTACTGTTTTGGGGTTTAGGGTAGTGCAGTGGTGTTTGTGTAGTGTAGGGGTCATGCTGGGAGTAGTGTTTTAGGGTTTATGGCAGTGCAGTGGTGTTTGGGTAGTGTAGGGGGTCATGCTGGGAGTAGTGTTTTAGGGTTTACGGCAGTGCAGTGGTGTCTGTGTAGTGTAGGGGGTCGTGCTGAGAGTAGTGTTTTAGGATTTAGGGTAGCACAGTGGTGTTTGTGTAGTGTGGGAAGTCATGCAGCGAGTACTGTTTTAGGATTTAGAGTAGTGCAGTGGTGTTTGTGTACTGTTTGGGGGTTCATGCTGGGGGCAAAAAATGCTTTTCCTCTGGAAACTAGGTTCTAACTATAACTACCTACTGGCGACCGCCAGTAGGATAATATATATATATATATATATATATATATATATATATATATATATATATATATATATATATATATATATATATATATATATATATATATAATAGCACAAAAATGTGGCCCATGCCTAGAATGGATTTTTCATTTTTTATTGTAGGCTGGGCCAGAACTTAGGAAAGAATAAAGGAGTGAAGTACTAGGAGGTGACTCAGTGCACTCTGGGTGAGAAGGGAAACACTTCTTGTTTTCAGGTCGCAATGTATTGAAAACTTTGTATATGCTGCATTAACTGAAGCAGACGCACTTTGCACAGCCAACACTGTAGTCCCGAATTGAACCATGCTGCAGTTAGGTCATGGGTGGTGATACGCCATGGGTAGGGAGGTGATGAAGGATGATGGTTGGGATACATATCTGCCTTGCTTAACAAATACAGTCAGTCAAGGGAGTAGACAGAAAATTAAAATAACCTCCACTTTGAACTAAAGCTTTGATAAAAACAAATCATGCTAAGTAGGTGACCACGCCCCTCTCTAGGAGAGCTCCCTTGTTTCTTCTTCCAAGCAATTATCCATTCATCCTTTCATTGTTCTATTCACCCATTGATTCCCACCATTTAAGCTTTACCTTCTCTCATCCAGTCTTTCACCATTCCAATCCATCCATCCATAAATCCATCCATCCATCTATCCATTCACCTATCCACCCTTTCAACCATCCTTTCACCCATCCATCCATTTATCCACCCACGCATCCTTTCACCCATTCACATTTTGTTCCATCTTTTAACCCACACAAGCATCCTTTCACCCATCCACCCTTTCACCCACCCAGGCATCCTTTCACCGATATATCCTTTCATCCACACTTTCACCCACCCACGCATGCATCCTATCACCCACCTACACATCCTTTTACCGACCCACGCATCCTTTCACTCATATACCATTTCACCCATCCTTTCTTTTACCCTTCCACTCTTCTTACCCATTTCCATCAGCCCATCATTTTTAGCGTTCATTAGGAACTTTTGTCTGCTGAGTTGCACATAGAAGCGGCGATAACAACTCAACCCCCAGTGTAGCTTCTAAAGCAGTGGGTTCACGATACCCTTGCAGTGAGTATAATAGTAATTTATAATAAGCAAGCAATGTGACTTACCACTGCCCGTCCTGCCACCGCTGGGACTCCCCCTCCAACTGCTGCCACGTCTGCTCCACTAGTGCTGCCGCTGGCAGGCACTGGTGGTCTGTGCGGCTTGAAAAACATTACAAATTTTTAGATGCCAAATACGCCTCCCCTTATTATTAGTTTTTACGAAATACAACTGCAATACATCACTACAGATCGATTATCAGTGTCTTCCATCAAAAATATCACTTTGGGCTTTTAGTTGGTTGACAATGATAGAAAAGCCAGGTAGTCAAGCCAACCTAAAACTTTTCATAATGGAGGGGCAGAGCTATGATGACTCTGAGTCATTGAAGCGCAATGAAGGGGTGGAATAATTGGTCAATGAAGATATATGGTCTTGGTTGGCAAATGCAATGGGAATGTCCTCAAACTAGTTTCCAGTCATGCTGCACTGTCATCGAAACTGCTGGTATGCTACTGTATAAATAAATTATGATAATGCATACATCCCAGCATGGGGGGTCTACCACGACCATGGGCACTTTCTTGTTTTACTGTTTGAGCAAGAAAAAAAAACTTCTCAACAAACATGCGTAGAATAGCTTACTTGGGAATTCAATCTTCACAGTAGAGTACTGTCCTAAAATCTGTTCTCTTAGTCTTACAGTACCAGTCCACAAGATATACCAGAGGAGATGGAAAGCTTACTAACAAAGTAGAAAAAAAGCTACAGACATGAGGAAGTCAGCTACAGAAACATGAAATATAGAAAATAAATTAGGATAATGCAGGCATAACAAGAATTTAGCAAATATTAGATAGAACAAAAAGGAGTTGAAAAAAAGGAGACAGGCACAGTAAAAATAAAAGAAAACGTATTCTAAATGGGGAGAGGTAAAAGTTAGGGAAATAAATAATAATAATATTAACAGGAGAACTTACTGGGGCCAGCAGTTCTGTCAGCCGTGGTGCTGTTGGTGGCAACCCGGGCTCCCTGACCCGCCTCCGAAGCCCTCTTCTTGTCCTGGGGTGCTGATGTAAGAAATAAAGAAGATAAAAAAATAGATTAGTGGTACAGTTAATCGCCAGAAAAATATTTTGACAGGCAAAAGGCATATGCAGTAACATTGTACTTTTCTAAATGAGATCACCTATAGTACTAGTATCAAGTTGACCTGTTCCTAATTTCCTAAACCTTACCCCTATTCCAAACTCCTAAACCTAAACTTTATTTGGAAATACTAATGCATTGCAACAAATGATCTTTGCTTCTCATCTCATTCTCAACTCCCTTTGATGGGCCAACTCAGGCTCCCTTTCTTTCAGTGCATAGATGCATACTACACATCACTGAGAGATTGTTTGGGACTGTACAAGGTACATAAAGAAAGGCACAAAAAACGCTAACTCACTGATATTACTACTATTACTATCTTAGTGATAGGACAGAGGAGTCTGCGTGGCTTCTTAAATAATCAGCCCAAGCGAGCACCGATGAGTACAATTAGGTAGCACCGAGCACTTGGCTAGCTCAAACTGGATTACATAATATTCATAACCTAAACTTTTCTCTGAGTGTGAGCAGCATAATATTTGAAAACAAAATATTAGCATTGTAGAACACAGCAAATAAATAATTACTCACTGAGCCCCGCAACCTTGATGCCCAGCAGGTTGAGCAGGTCCTGTTCCCTGTTGAGGATATCGGTCCAGTAGTGTGTCAACTGCTGTTGGGTGCTCTGGACCCCAGTGTTACGGCGCACACACCAGTGCACCCTTCCCCACAGCAGCTGACTCTCCTGCAGGGCGTACCTGCTCCCAGCATGAATGTGGCGCTGCATGTAAAAAACAAGAGCAGCCACCTCTGAAAAAATGGCATGGGACTGTACCCCTTGGCAGCGACCGCAAGGTGTGCAGCTAGCAGCCGCACTGGCACCACCGCTCCCTGTCTCACCCTGCTCTGTCTTGGCGCTGGGTGGGAAAAAAAAGAGATGAAATAGAAAAAGGAAGGAATTAATAGAAAAAGAAAGGAAGAACTAAGGAAGTAAATGGGAAACACAAACAAAGTACAAAAAAGTCACGGAAAAATAAATAAAACAATAAAAGAGACAAAAATGCAAAATACACAAGCACATAGACACATATTAATAAAATAAAGGTAAATGAGGGCTGGATGAGTGGGATGGGAGAGGATTGTAAAGATTTGAGTAGGATAGAAAAATCAGGTCCAGCACATGCACAGAACAGGAAAGCAGGTAAAATGAGGACAGCGTGGTGCAGTTCGCCCTAATTTTGAAGCGCTCATCATGCACTGGCATGTAAAAAAGCAGCGCCAATGGGCGGACAAGCACTACCGCCCACTAGTGGAGTTTTGCAGAGTCTCAAGCTGTTTTTTTGCCATTTCGCATAATTCCGCAAGCAAAACTCTGGGAGTTCCGCCCGGGCCTATGTTAAACCTCAGATCTACACAGGGGAAACCATCAATCTCCTGGGGTTTGGTAAGTTGTTATTTGAATTTAAAGGCAGGGAGGTGGAGTGTAAGATGTATGTAGCTGAAAGCAGACCATCAGTCCTGGGATGGTGGGCTCAGGGATTATTGGTCATTTTACTCAATCCTAACAGTGCAGACCATGTATTGATTGTGAGTGACGACAAGCAGGAAGGAGATATGTTTGTTAGCAAATTCCCATCTATATTTTCTGGTAAAGTTGGAGATTTGAAAGGGTCTTCCTCTGAATTCCTCAAAAAGAGCGTGAAAGACATCATTGACTCAACCTATTACCAATCCACAAGATCAATTCAATGGTTCATTACCTCCATCACTTTCGACAATGAACTGGCCAGAAATATGTGATAAAGTGTGTGATAATTTTGTTCAGTTATTACAATCTATTATTTCGCGCCTGGCCGCTATAGAACGGATGATGCAAGAATTGGTATCTATTAAGACAGTAGCGTCTAGAGAAGTGGGTGTTACGATCCAATCTATGCAGTCTCCTGTAAAATCGAATCTGAATCACCCATCCAGGGTAGGCTCTCATCACTTGCCCCCCAGAGATAAAGCAAGGTCAGATCTAAGTTGCCCACTTAGTGTAAATCATAGATCGACACCAATACAGAATACAAATACTAATGAGGGGCTATTAAATGAAACAGTAGAGAATGCAGGAGCTCAAAATACCAACCCGTGGGAGGGGGTTAGCAGAAGCAGGAGCAGAAGTAGACCTCTTGAGAGTGGAACCCAAATGTCTTTGAAGAAGATGACATATGCGGGTATTAACGGGAGGGAACACAAATCTTACTATCTAAACCTACCTCCAGCTGCATGCCCTCTCGTTTTAATAATGGTCAATGTACCAGCCCTAAGAGAAAATCAACAAGAATGCACCAGCCAACTTATGGATAAAGCGCGACACTGGCTCATGAGGTTTGCCAGAGCTGGCTTCTGGATCCAGGACCATTTCATTATGGCCAGGAGAATTCCTTGGGTAGGTCCCACACCAAAAACAATCGAAGGTGACTGTATAGTACTTAATTTGGACAACTCACGAATGGTAGGGGACCTTCTAAGTCAACTCCCCTCGGCGCCCACATTGTCCTCCCAGATTTATATTGTTCCGCTGGGTTTTTTCTATAAACCTCCCTGTCCTTACTTATATACGGGTCGTAGGCTACCAATAAATAAAATAGGCAGTCCAAATTGGCTCCCATCAAGGGAAACTGTAGACATTCCTACTAGAAACAAATATGCCGTATTGGAGAATCTAGACAGCTGTGATTGACTCACATCTCCAAAGCAGGGAGCCTATTCTGTAATTGACAGGGAGGATATCTAAGGAAAACACTAAGTGAAGCTAAATGTCAGTGAACTTGTAGTGCAGACGCCTGAAGTAGCAATGAGTGAACCAGGATTCCTTGACTTAAAGGAAAATATGATTAGTTCAGGAGAACATGACCTCATATTTCTTACATGGAACATATCTGGGTATAATAATAAAAAGGATAACAAAGACTGGTATAAAGAATTGGCAGATTCCCACATTATCTGTAACATGGGAGGAAGACCCAATTAACTTAAATGGCTATCGTTCTTTTCAAACTCCAGCGATTCGATGGATAAGGGGTACAGCAAAAGGTGGAATTCTGACATTAATCGCGAATACGATTAAGCTGAAAATAATGACCTTTTGGAACAATTCACCTTACTTTCACTTATTAGTTGCAAAAGGTCACAATAGTAGTGATCTAATAATAATAAATTATTACAACAATAAATTTGTGAACCCAGCCACGGTTGTAGAGGACCTTGGGAGAACTATGGAGGATCTGATTGATCACCATCCTAAACCCCTACAAATCATTTGGATGGGTGATTTTAATATACATAGATGCCCTGGTGCTGTGCCACATTTATGTGGGGTAATGGACCATAATGGGGACATAATCAGTCATTTTAGACATGTAAGTTATGGCAATGCATTAAATAATTTATTGCTCACCTAGCAACTTGAAATCAAAAATAAAATAAATACAAGTACCAGTGACTTGGATCCTACTTTTTATACGTCAGGGTCTTGTTCAGCTATTAACTATATAACTTCCTCTGAGTTCTATAGCAGAATTTCAAATACTCCAAAGGTTAAGGTGACAGGTCTTAGTGACCACGCTTTAATTATATATAGTTACCCATGTGGGGACCATAAGACAAGGAGTGATACACTTGTCCCTAAACCAACCGTCCAAAGAAAGAATGGATATAATTTAAGATGGTATAATGTAGACATAAATACCTTAAATACCAAGATTGTATTTATTAATAAAAATGAGGTTTTTCTGTGTTTAGAACCTCAAGCGAATGAACAGCAGTTAACCGAAGCATTTGAAACGATTTTGGAATGTACTAGATTTCAATTAACCTGCTCAATCCCTAAACAAACCTGCCCTATAATGCGATGGTTTGATAAGAACTGCTCCCAAGCTGCAACTAAGCTTAAAAAAGCACTAAAAATCAAACCGAGAAAAAATGTTCTAATAAATAATTGTAGAGTAGAATATAAGCTAGCTAGGGAAAGAAGAAAGAACCAGCTTAAAGAAGAAGCATGGGAAAACTTACAACATGCTTCAATTTCCAAGGATAGTAAAGCATTTTGGTGAGTGGTTAACTCCCCTTTCCTACAAGACATGGGCAGGCCATCACTGGACTCACATATTGACGAGGGAACCTGGGTAGCCTATTTTCAGACCATCTTTCAAAAGAGTGAAAACATTGGTGAGGAGGCCCATGATATAGGCCAAAGTGAGTTTCCTATGTTGAAGTTTGAAATCAAAGAAACTGAGCTTGCTTTGTCCCAGTCTTCCACCCTGAAAGCAGACAGTCCCGATGGGGTTCCGGTGGATCTTTTCCTTGCAAATAAATCTTTGTGGGCCCCCTGGCTGACCATTGTTTTTAATGCAATGACTAAAACAGGCCCGCTGCCCTCCTGGAAACAATCTGTGATTATCCCAGTTTATAAGAAGGGGATTGGCTCAAGCCCATCTAACTAATGCTGTATCTCTCTTATAGACAGCTCAAAAAAATTAATGGGTAGACTCTTACTTAACAGGCTGGAAGATTGGGCGGAGGAAAAAAACATCTTAGCGGAGGTACAATATGGTTTTAGGAAGGGCAGGGGGACACTTGACCAGTGTCTCAATTTAGCCTTACTAGCTTCTAAATATGCCTTAGCAAAGAAAGGCCAACTCGACGTGGCCTTCGTGGACTTATCTGCAGCTTTTGACTACGTGGCCCACAGTAAACTGTGGTCCATTATGGATGCCATGGGAATTTAGGTAAGGATAATCAGATTCATAAGACAAATGTATGATGAGGCAGTTGCGAGGGTTCATTTTGAGAAGCAAGGGGAGTGTTCACCAAACCTTTTAAAATTGAGAAAGGTGTAAGACAGGGCTGCGTCTTTGCCCCATTTCTATTCTCATTATACACTAACAAACTAAATTAGGAAATGATTGATAAAACTAAAGATGTTCCACATGCTGCTTCCACACCCTTCCAATTCTGTTATACGCAGATGATGCGGTCCTGATGGCCAGAACTCCAATGGCCTTGCAAAATTCTATAGCGACTTACTCGGCCTTTATGGCGGACCTGGACTTGCATGTGAATAAAATGAAGACCTTCATTTTGGGGGTGGGTGGAGATAACAAAAGATCAATGAAGTTTCATATACAGGGTCAAAGCATAGAACGTGTTGAAAAATTTGCTTATTTAGGCATTCTGTTTGATTCCAAATTAAAATGGAAAGAGGTGATAACAAATAGAGCAAATCTCATGTTGAAAAGCATAGCTGCTCTTTTTAAATTTGCAAAAAACGTAGGTAGTAAACCATCCCAGGAATTGATTAAAATTTATCAAGCAAAAACCATGTCCATAGCTACAAATGGGGCTGCAATATGGGGCACTGCACAAATTGAAGCACTACAAAATATAGAAGACAAGTTTGTCAAAAGACTATTATATATTCCGGGTACGTGCTGCAACTTTATTGCTCATAAAAAACTAGGCTTCCCATATATCAGTGATAGCATCAAAATTGCTCTGCTAATGCTATGGCTAACGATATGGAAGAGGAAAGAGGTTCAACTTAACCAACACATCATAAGTGATATCATGAAGCTTGACCATGCAGCTACTATCCCCTGGCTAACCTATGTTAGACATACCCTCACTTCTATGGGCCTGGAAGAACTCTATTAAACTCCTTCTAGCTGTGAATGCTATCCCAAAACAAGACTGAAAGATCTTTTTATAGCTAAATGTAATCATGCAAGATGGGAAAGGAATAAAGCAAAATCCACAGTAATTTTCTATCCGGCCTTACCCTCCGTGTTGTCTGGGATATCTTCCTATCTTTCTTTTGTTGTGAACACCCACCTCCGATAGCTATTAACTACATTTCAGTTAAATTATATTCCTTTAATGTTGGGCTATCCAGCAAATATGTATTCATTAAATCATCTTCCCGTGTGCCCATGTGATGCTTTGTCTAAACAAACTTCATTTATTTTATTTTTCTGGACTTTTTATAAAATTGAGAGGAAAAGGTTTGTTGTACCATTACTGTGTAAGTTTAGTTTAAGAAACCACACTACAGCACTTTTAGTCCTCCAATAATTGGAAACGCCATTTGTGTGTTTCGATGGTGGCATTCTCACAAGCAGCCATTCTAAAACTAGCTTAATTAGGCTTTTCCAATCTCTGAGAGTTTAACGGAATTTAGATAGATTAGTTGGCCCATAAGTAGCTGAAGATCTAGATATTGTAAAATGTTTTAAAGCATTTTATATGTGTCTATGTATTTTTTAGACCTAAAAGGATAATTTATTTTATTAATAACTAAATGTAATGAAATTTTATGTACTTGTATGCATTTTTAATGTGAAATAAAGTTTATGAATGAATGAAAGTGTTTGTCCACAAAATAATATTAAAAAAGGATGTAAGTCCCTGTGTGCATAAGGTAAGAAATATTCCACTCAGCATCAAAGAAGAGGTGATTCAATAATTGAACAAGTTGGTGGATATGGGAGTTATTGAACAGGTGTAATCTTCCGATTGAGTGGCCCCTTTGGTTGTAGCAAAAAAGGCGAACGGACGTATTCGACTTATGGATATGTTTCCCTTACCCCGCATAGGTGAACTGTTGTCGGTGATAAAAGGAATGAAGTGGTTTTCCACAATAGACCTGACCGCGGTGTACCACCAGGTACAGTTACACCCAGACTGTTAGCACCTTACTGTGTTTATCACACCCATAGGATGTTTTCAGTTCAAAAGGGTACCATTCAGCCTGGCATCATATGCTGCAACTTTCCAGCGTCTCATTGCATCAGTTGTTTCAAAGTACGGAGATTTTTTTTCTCCAAGATGACGTTTTGATAATAGGAAAGAACAGACTAGGTCTGAGAAAAGTGGTAGAATGCACTTCAAATATATAAACACATTTGTCAAATGTTCAAAGGCAAAGTCTCGGTGTGCTGCACTGATCCGTGTTCTGTCCCAAGCAGGTAAGTATACTCCTTTTAATAGCTGGTGCATAGGAATGCACCAGACCCAAGACACACAGCCATAAGGCGTAGTCCAATGTAATCAACAGTCTTAATCCAATTTAATCCATATTTTATCATTTATCAATAGCTTCTTCAATATTTGTACCAACACAACACAATTCAAGTATTCAAATACTTGCGAAGTGCCCATCCAGGCTTATTTCCACAGCATGTCGAAATACACAATGGGTCAAGTAACCATAATATTGTAACCCAATGCATTTCAGGCTGATTCCTTCTTCGGGGGTAACTGTAGTATGAAAAAAAGCACATCAAAACCCAGCACTACCCGCGTTGCATCTGCTGATGAACAATCAGACTCTGCGTTGTTTATCATTGCATTGGGATCACATTTTGAGCTTATAGTTCATTTCTGTTTGTTTTTTCACAGGGTTTGACGCATTGAGTTTGAATGCACATTTAGCTGTTTTGCATGGGGCCCATATTCAGTCACAATGCAGTCGTAGTTCTTGGTACAATTTATTTAAGTCATTTGGTTTCAATTATTTGGCCACTTGAATTTGTTATTTTGGGCCTTTACAAAACACAAGTTTTTTGGTCAATTTATGTATATAATATTTTGCATTCATGCATGTGGCATTAGTACAACACAGGTTCATATTGTTCAGCAGTAGATGCAATGTGGGTAGTGCTGGTTTTTAAGTGCTTTTTTTCATACTGCAGTTACCCCTGAAGAAGGGCTCAACCTGAAATGCATTGGGTTTACAACATTATGGGTACCCAACACATTGTGTATTTCGACATGCTGTGGAAAAAAGCCTGAATGGGCACTTCACAAGCATTTGAAGATTGGAATTGTGTTGTGTTGGTACACGTTTTGAAGAAGATATTGAAGAAGGAAGATACATAAGTGATAAAATATGGATTAAAATGGATTTAGACTTGCATTGCATATTCCCACCATGGCTTTGAGAGCACCAAATCCTTTTGTTCTAGGAAACTCCAATATCTGGTAGATATTCCCTCTTCCAGGAGTTTTGTTTCCTTTTTGTGACTTACTAGGCTTGAAGTAGATGGTCAATT
Organism: Calotriton arnoldi; assembly: GCA_963921515.1. Taxonomy (NCBI): domain Eukaryota; kingdom Metazoa; phylum Chordata; class Amphibia; order Caudata; family Salamandridae; genus Calotriton; species Calotriton arnoldi. The sequence goes on from CAWUFW010008084.1 coordinate 528,685, forward strand.
CCACACCCATTAGGCTGGGCACACATTTGAGTCTATGTTAGTATCAGAGAACTTTATTTCTAATATTAGCAACTTCTCAGTAGTTCCAACACACGACCAAGCATTATTATTTATACTTAGGAGTAACAAAATTGACAGTAATCACATTACAGCTCAGCACTTAAATATATTTAGACGTAAAATTAATAATTGTAACATCACAGAGTTAGGCAGGATTTTTAGAGACATATCTTGTGTCCTTCATGAAAACATCCAAGAAGATAATTAGAATTTCAATGTTTGGTTGACTTCTACTCTTGCAAATGTGGCCCCACTTGTGCTATAATTGTTGAAAGAATTGTCAATTCACAGCTTGTGGAGTTTATTGCTAGGAATTACTTGCTGATTCATTTTCAGTCTGGCTTCCACCCATTTCACAGTACATAGGTCGCACTTATTGAGTTGCATATGATTTTGAGGCAGGGGGGTGTGGGAGCTCGTATTTTAATAGATCTAATTGCTGCCTTTGAAAGCATCTGTATTTCCATTTTGATAGAAGGGTTGACAACAGCCAGAGTGAGAGGGCCGGACCTGGATTGGTTAATCTCCTTCCTATTTTGCCGGAAAGAAACAGTCACCATGTTTCCGTTCATATCTTCCGCTAGATACCTACTATATGGCATCTCACAAGAATCCTCATTTTGGCCCCTGACTGTTCAATCTACAGCACCCAGATTATACTTAGGCTTTACGGTAAGAATGCCATGGTTCTGGCACATTTCTTGGAGGGGCTAAAGGCTGAGTCTGGGTGGAAGGTATTTTATTGCCTGACACTCAGGTAAGACAAGAATGAAGTTTTGTATCTAGGGGTGCCACCTGCTGTTGGACCTCCCCCTTATGGCCAGTCAAGCTTGGCCAGTGTCCCACTCCAGTGAAGGTAGCTCGGAACCTCAGAGTATTTTTTGTTGAAAATCTGTCTTTCTTCCCCACATTAAGAAGGTCTCTGTCTCTTATTTTTATCCTTTGAAAATCTTGAAGAAGATTCTCCCATGCATCCCAAAAGAGGCACATTACCCAATAATTCAAGTGTTTATAGGGTCTTGTCTTGACAATGCGAACTCCTTCTTTTTGTAAACACCTTCCTGTGCTTTGCAATGCTTACAACTAGTTCTTGGTCTCCTGCATAGAGCTCACATCTTTGAACATCAGGGTCTGCATTATAGAAAGTGTCTTGGGTGCGCAACAGGCATGTGCACCCACTTTGTGCCCCGAGGCATCTTGGTATTATAGAAGGGGCCGCAGATGCTTGTGTGACCCCATCCGTAATACCGATAGTGCTGGGGCACATGTAGCACCTGCGTTATCGTGAGAGGGAGTTCCCTCATTTGCATGGGGGATGAGGGAATCAATTTGCCTCTGCACCTGCGCCATATTACCAACGTAACACTGATACAAACATGCCCTTAGGTGGCAGACTGTGAGTGTGCCACAAAAAGGTGGGGCACTGTCAGTGCGCCTCCTGAAGGCAGCCCTCTTGAACGATGAAAGGGGGTCCCATGGTAACCTCCAATCAATCAATCAATCACGCATTTGTTAAGCACGACTACTCACCCGTGAGGGTCTCAAGGCGCTGGGGGAGGGGGGTTTCGCAGATTCCAATCCATCAAGGAGGGGGTCTGTCGAAGAGCCAGGTTTGGAGGTTTCTTGTGAAGATGGGGAGAGATGTCTGTCTGAGGTGGAGAGGGAGGGCGTTCCAGGCTCTGACCGCGAGGCAGGAGAAGGAGCGGCCGCCTGAGCTTGTCTTTCTGGTGTGGGGGACCACAGCGTAGGAGAGCTGGGCTGATCGTAGGGTCCTTTGGGGTGCGTGGAATTTGAGTCAGCTGTTCAGGTATGCTGGTCCGGTATCGTGGAGGGCCTTGTGAGCGTGGGTGAGCATCTTGAAGGTGACTCTAGCTTCAATGGGGAGCCAATGGAGTGTGCGCCGGTGCTGGGAGATGTGGCAGTGTCTTGGCAGGTTGAGGACCAGTCTTGCGGTGGCGTTCTGGATGTTCTGTAGCTTGCGTGTGAGGTTTTTGTTTATTCCGGCGTAGAGTGCGTTGCCGTAGTCGAGTCTGCTGGTGACCAGGGCATGAGTGACGGTCTTTCTGTGTTCAAGGGGGATCCATTTGAAGGTCTTGCGTAGGAGGCGGAGGGTGTGGAAGCAGGAGGACGAGACGGCGGTCCATTTTGAGTTCGGAGTCCAGGATGATTCCCAGGTTGCGTCCGTGGTCCTTGGGGGTGGGCGGACTTCCGAGGGCGGGGGGCCACCAGGTGTCGTTCCAGGCATCGGGGTGTGGGCCCATGATGAGTACTTCTGTTTTGTTGGTGTTTAGTTGAAGGCAGCTGTTTTTCATCCATTTTGCGACGGCTTCCATGCCTTCTCGAAAATTGTGTCTGGCGGTGTTGGGTTCGTTGGATAGGGAGAGGATGAGTTGGGTGTCGTCTGCGTATGACACAATGTTGAGTCCGTAGGTTCTGACGATGGGGGCGAGCGGAGCCATGTAGACGTTGAAGAGCGTAGGGCTGAGGGATGACCCCTGGGAGACTCCGCAGGTGGTTGGTGTAGGGTCCGAGAGGAAAGGGGGGAGTCTGACCCGCTGCGTTCTGCCAGAGAGGAAGGAGCGGATCCAGTCGAGGGCCTTGTCTTGAATCCCTGCGTCATGGAGTCTGCATATTAGGGTGCGGTGAGAGACTGTGTCGAACGCCGCTGAGAGGTCGAGGAGGATGAGGGCTGCTGTTTCTCCTTTGTCCAGTAGGGTGCGGATGTCGTCTGTTGCGGCGAGGAGGGCAGTTTCCGTGCTGTGGTTTTTACTGAAGCCGGATTGGGAGGAGTCGAGGATGTTGTGCTCTTTGATGAATGTGGCGAGTTGGCTGTTGATGGCTTTCTCAATGACTTTCGCTGGGAAGGGGAGCAGGGAGATGGGTCTGTGGTTTTTGAGGTCAGTGGGGTCCGCCGAGGGTTTCTTGAGAAGGGGTTGATCTCGGCGTGTTTCTAGTCGTCGGGGAACGATGCGGTTGCCAGGGAGTGGTTGATGGTGTGGCGGAGCATGGGTGCGATGGTGTCGGCGGCTCTGTTGAAAATGTGGTGGGGGCAGGGGTCCGTGGGGGCCCCAGAGTGGATTGAGTTCATCGTCTTCAGTGTGTCTTCGGTGGTGAGGGCAGTCCAGTTGTCGATTGTTGGCTTCATGGTGTCGGGGTGGTTGGTGAGGGTTCAGTGTGTTGGTTGTCTTCATCGAAGTTGTCGTAGATGCTCTTGATTTTGTGGTGGAAAAAGGTGCTGAGTTTGTCGCAGAGGTCTTGTGAGGGTGGATGTCGGTGGACTCGCTGGTAGGTTGGGGGAACTCCTTGATGATGTTGAAGAGTTCTTTGCTGTTGTGTGCGTGGGTGAAGATTCTGTCTTCGATCGCTTTTTTCCTTGTTTTTCTGATGAGTTGGTGGTGGACTTTGGTGGTGGCTCTGAAGTTGTTGTGGGCTTCTGTGGATTTGGTGTTCCTCCAGTCCTTTTCAAGGTGGCGGCAAGTGCGTCTGGACTCTCGAAGTTCGGTGGTAAACCATCTAGCTTTCTTGGCGTGGGTGTTGTTGTTTTTCTTGATGGGGGCTAAGGTGTTGGCGCTGTCGGTGATCCATCTGTGCAGGGTTCGGGCTGCGGCGTTGGGGTCGTCGTTTTCCACGACGGTCGGGGTGGAGTTGCTGAGTGATGAAGTTAGCTGGTCGTCTGTGATTCTGGTCCAATTTCTTCGTGGGAGCAGGTGCTGGTGTCTGTGGATGGTGGGTGTTCTGAAGGTGAAGTGGACGCATCGATGGCCGGTCCATGGGAGTTCGGTGATGTGGCTGAAGGTGATGGAGTTTCCTGTTGTGAAGAGGGGTTTGAGGGTGTGTCCTGCTGAGTGCGTGGGTTCGGTCACGATCTAGCGGTGTCCAATGTTGTGGAGGGTGTCCAGGAGGGATGTGGTGCTGAGGTCCCGTTGGTTGTCGAGGTGGAAGTTGAGGTCTCCCAGCAGGGTGTAGTTGGTGGATGCGATGGCCTGTGGGGAGATGATGTCCGTGATGGATTCGGCAAAAGGTCCACGGGGTCCAGGGGATCGGTAGATGAGGGTTCCTCGGAGGGTGGTGGTGGGGCTGGCCAGTATTTTGAAGTGAAGGTGTTCCATCAGGTCTGTGGGCTCGTCGGGGAGTGTGCTCAGGCGGAGAATGGATTTGTGGACGATGGCAATTTCTCCTCCCGGGCTGTTGAGGCGGTCCTTCCTGGAGATCTTGTATCCTTGGGGGATGGCGATGTCCGGTCCCGAGGAGGTGTTGGTCCATGTTTCGGTGAGCAACGCTACGTCCGGGGTGGTGCTGTCGAGGAGGTCCCAGATTTCGGTGGCGTGTTTGTGGAGGGATCGGACGTTGAGGAGGATGCATTGCAGGGCCTTCGGTTCGGGTGTGTTCTTGCGGGTGGGTTGCGCTGGGTCCGTGGTCTTGGCGGTGCTGCAGGTGTGCCGGCAGCGGTGACAGCTGAAGGGTCCGTGGGTGTCGGCCGGTGACGCTAGCTTGCAGTTGTTGTTGCTGCCTGGGTTGAGGGCGTGGAGTGCCGCCGGGTCGTAGCGTGGGCGGTGCGGAAATCCAGGGTTCCTGGCGCTGGTCGCGGACGGGCGCAGACGGGCTTGCCTTTGGCGCACCTTCGGTGCGCGAGGCCACGCAGCGGCCGCCATTAAGTAAGGGTCGGGGAGGGCTGGACAGCTGGGAGGTGGGAGCGGGGAGGGGAGCAGGATTGGTCGCGCTGGTCGGGCTGGGGTGGGCCGCGGGGGCAGCAGCGGCGGGGAAAAACGGGCGGGAAAGGAGGAATAAGAGGGGAACAAAGGAGAAACAGAGTGAAATAAGACAGAGAGCAGGGAAAGCACAGAAAGCAGAAAAGTGCAGAAACTATTTGAAAAAGGGTGAAAAACGAGTGAAAAACGGACCGGACAGCCGAGCGAGACAAAGGAGAACAGATGTCCACAGGGAGGCTAAGGGAAATAAGGAAATAAGTGGGAAAATGAGAGAAGGCAGAAAAAGTGCAGAATAGAAAAAGACAGAAGGAGAAGCAAAAACAAGTGGAAAAAAACGGAAAGGAGAGCGGAGCGAGGCAAAGGAGAACAGGAGTCCACTGGACCACCAGGGATGAGGCGCAGGTGATCCTGCGGGTGGAGGAGGGCCTCGAACACCAGCACACATGAGAGTGCAAGTGCAGGCCTCACTTAATGGTGGTGCTGCAAGGGAGGGGGAGCAATTTCACTGACAATGAGTCAGTGGTCTTGCTCGCCTGTCCCCGCAGCGGCCGCCATTAAGTAGGGGTCGGGGAGGGCTGGACAGCTGGGAGGCGGGAGCGGGGAGGAGAGCAGGATTGGTCGCACTGGCTGTGCTGGGGGGGACGGGCCGCGGGGGCAGCAGCGGCGGGGAAAGACGGGCGGGAAAGGAGGAATAAGAGGGGAAAAAAGGAGAAAAAGAGTGAAATAGGGCAGAGAGCAGGGAAAGCACAGAAAGCAGAAAAGTGCAGAAACTATTTGAAAAAGGGTGAAAAACGAGTGAAAAAACGGACCGGACAGCGGAGCGAGACAAAGGAGAACAGAGGCCCACTGGACCACCAGGGAGGCTAAGGGAAATAAGGAAATAAGTGGAAAATGAGAGAAGGAAGAAAAAGTGCAGAATAAAAAAAGACAGAGGGAGAAGCAAAAACGAGTGAAAAAAACCGGAAAGGAGAGCGGAGCGAGGCAACGGAGAATAGGGGTCCACTGGACCACCAGGGATGAGGCGCAGGTGATCCTGCGGGTGGAGGAGGGCTTCGAACGCCAGCACACATGAGAGTGCAAGTGCAGGGGCAGGCCTCACTTAATGGTGGTGCTGCGAGGGAGGGGGAGCAATTTCACTGACAATGAGTCAGTGGTCTTGCTCCAGACATCTTTCTTGTGGTGGGTGCAGTCACTCACTGCACACGCCGGCGAGGGGTTCTCTAATCCCTCCTAAACTGCAGGCAGGTTGCCGCCTGCACTGTGAAACATGAAGTGGATCTGAAATGGCTGCTCCGTATTTCACTTGAATGCACTTACCCCAGGGCAGCACAAGTTCATGACAGCCTTGAGGGCAGCACATTCTTTACAATAGGGTGCACTTTCCTTGTTTGCTCCCAGCGCACATGTTTAAAGATCCACCGTGATACAAACAGGGAAAGCGCAGCCTCGGGCCCTACTGTTTTTGCATTGCTGTCCATGAGGAAACGTGGCATCTTTAAAAATCTTTGCATTGGATTTAAGGCCCTTCAGAGTAATGTTCCATAATTTATTAAAATACTTTTTAAAATATTTTCCAGCTAGAAATCCTGGGTCATCATCAGCTAGCCTCCTTGAGAACCCCAAAATTATGAAAATCTGGAAAGGAGGTAAATCTTTTCCGTAGCAATTTGTTGTTCTCTGGAATTCACTTCCTCTGATTTTGAAGTTGCGAATAAATTTGATGGTGTTTAGGCAACTTCTTAAAACATGGTTGTTTTCACATGATTAGGCAATGATACTCATTTATCTTGAAATTGTTATCTCTCCAGTGCCAAGGTGTCTCTGGGTAATTACATGCCTTATAAATAAATAGACTTGCTGAGATTGGTCCTGTTAAGCCATTGAAAGTCATTAGGCGAGGATCCACATTCTGTCCAATCGGCACAAAAACACTGGTGGGAATAACATTTGCAGCAGAACCTCAGAGTATTTATGCACCTGGTTTCCTGATTGTGTCTTTTAATTGGGCTTAATAAAAGCAACTATTATGGATTGACGATTTTGTGCAATACCCCCATTTTACATGTTGTATGTTTACTAACAGAAAAATCTGGTGAATGGAATCTGGACTCTGCTGTAAATAACTGCAACTGCAAGCAAGAATTGGCAAAATCAGTAGGTCTTTCCTGTGAAACCTACAGGCTTTGCCAATGTTTTCATGCCAATACCTTTTTTTCCCTCCTAGATCCCTATTGCGAATGCACGCCCCTCTGCAGCAGCCATCGTTAAATGAATTTCTTTATGCTTTAATAATATGCATAAAATCTCTGTTGATGTAGATAATTCATGGCAGTCTTCTATCAGTGCCTTTCTTAAAGTAAAGGGAAAGCCATTCAGAAAATAAATGTCCACCACGGATGCTCGTTTATCTGGGGCAGGCATCTTTGTTATATTTGTAGAAACCCCATTCAAAGATGACAGCAGTTGATGTCCAAGAAAAGCTAATCAAACTTGGCCACCGCAGACACACGCATGTTCTGCAGAAACTTTTAAATGGGATTTCTTTAAACATAACAAAAGAGATTGCAGAATGTCCACCACACATGCATATACATGCACAGCCAGCCATGTTGGAGGGATGGTTGAAAACTATTTTAAGATGGCCACTAATCGATAGCGTGGCAAGCAGCACTGAAAGCACAAGGTGCTGAGGGGGCAAGTGGGCATAGGGAAAATAATTTAATAAAAATATGGGATGGAGAAAGGAGATCGGAAAGCTTAATAATAAGTGGGTGGAGCTAGGAAAGCAGAGGTATGAAAATAGTCCCTCGCATGCACTTTAATGCAAGGTCTTACTTCAGCAGTGGACGGACATATGCCAGTAAAAATATGGTCAATCAACAATAAGGGACAGTGGGCTTTTGAAAAGGTTCAACGTACGTGCCCTAATATACTACAAGAAGTGAGTACGAAGTTCCTCAGTGAGTCACAGAACACAGTAAGAGAGTTTATGTGATGTCACGTGGATAGGTTGTCCTCCAAGGAGGGGGAAATCCTCCTTTCGGAACTAGGGCCCTCACACACCCAGCAAGCTAGGTGTCATGCTTCATCATAAGGGCCTGCTCCTCGTCGGGTCGGCGCTGCAATACCCGACGGGCACCCATAAAGGGGCTCTTTACCGGAGATCTTTTGTTCCTTGCCGTTTAGGTGCCGTGGGTGTAAGGGGCCTAGTACGTGTAGATGTAATGGTGAACGTAGTAAAATATGGTGAAATTAAAATGGCCCTGGGTGCGATTAACACAAAAATAGGTAGGAAAGTCGTCAGATCAGGAGCAGGGAAGTAAAATAGACAAGAAAGTGATGCAGCGCGTACAATAAAAACTATTCTCCTCCTAGGTTACTTATAGGTCATCCAGGGGCAAACTATATTTCTCATATCCACATGACGATGGGGCCCATAAACATCGTCTAACACACACACACACTCCTGGATTTCCTTTACACCTTTGTGAAATTCTGTATTCCTAGGAGAAGCATGAGAACTAAATGGAGAACACCTTTTATGTACCGCTGGAAGAGCCAAGATATCTTGTTACCTTAATTAGTCACTTTCTTTTAGTTATTTCTTAAGATATCCCTGCTCATTGTTTGTCGATGAATCATTCATTTAAGAAATTAGTTCATAGTGATTAAGACCAGCTGAATCACAATAAACAATTCCTTATGTCACAATCATTTAGGAAAATAACCACTGAGTCATTTTGAGTTTAAAGAATCTTAAATTTTATATAATTTTAAAAGCATGGAAAGAATTTTAATACTTTATTCAATTATTCATTCTTAAATTCACAATTTTATTAAACATAATCAATATATTGCAGAAAGGAAATTTTTTGTCATGAAGCCAAAACCCTAATTACCTGCCTAGCTTCCTAATTTAGCCTAATGATTTCTAACCTAAGTTAGGAATTAGAAATAGCCTGATTCTCATACTCAACTGTAAAATAAAGACAGCAACAGCAACTTCAGCTCGTCAGCATCAGCTACCTGCAACCCGTCTCCTCTAACAGTCTTTCAGCATCTTCCGCTCAGTAAGGGATCGATTAGGACCACCCAGCACTGGAAGCCACCTACACGACTCTTCAACTCCTCTCCTGACTGTGACTGCAACCACGACTCTCGAACTGCCTGGAACTGACCCCCTCCCACTAAGAGTAGGCCCTCTTATACCCTAATTCTAACTTTGCTAACTAACTGTTGCAACATTAATATCACGCTTTTCTTTCATTGGTCCATGCATGTCAGCTTATTCATTCTTTAATCAAGTTCTCTTGGATTCAAGGGTCCTTGGATCATTTCCTTTCCCATGTACTTAAACATTTCCATCCGATTCGATCAGTTCATTTGTAACTTCTTTCGACACATTCGAGAACTCCGCAGTCATTGTCCTTTCTCTTAGACTTGTTTCTCACGGGCTCTCCGCTGATCATCATGGCACACTATCAGTTCAATTAGGTCACACCAGCCTTGACCATTTCTTGCATCCTAGCCTCTCAGAGACATCACGAGGTTCCAGATTTCTTCAATCTCATCCCGTACCACGTGTCCCCTTGCGCCTGCGCACATCTTCCCACTGGCGGCCATTTTATATCGCCACTCGGTTATTCTTTAGAAGCACTAATTTGAGGCAAATAAAACATAATTAAAATAGAGAAAAATATCCCTTTCGTTTCCCTCCCGTCTACGTACCCCAATTAGTTGTTACCTAGCAGAAAGCAACATTTAAGCTGTTCCTTACTTACCATCACTATTTGTTTTTGCAACAACACGTTTTATTTCTATGAAGCACAATTAACATGCATTTATTTTTATTAGTACGCATTTATTTTTACGTTATAATTAGACACACAGACATTTATTAATAGATTATTTAGCACACACATTGGCATATTACCATTCCCACACATACAGTGTTGATTAATACATTTAAACGAACATTTTATTTAATTAATTATAAAATTTGTTAGGGGTTAAAATTTTTATTTTTTCTGCTCCATCAATCCCCCTTTGGTGATTTTTAAATCACCACATAAAACTCAAGTCATACTTCTTTTCAGGCAGCATGTCTTTCATCCTTTGCCTTCTGTTATTTATACATCTGTTTCTTCTTCATCTTGCCTTTTAGTCTCTTTATACATGCTTTCCTTCATTTTCTCCAACTCAATTTCACCCATTTCTCTCTCTCTTTCTCTCATTATTCTATTATTTCTTCTTATCTTATTCTGTCTTACTTTTCTCTTTATACATGTTATTACTATTTTCAACATCATGGCTAATAATATTACTATAGTTGCTACTATTATAACTTTCCCTATCACTAGTCTACTCATCCTAGTTAACCAATTCGCTACTGAGGAAAACCCTCTACCCAGTTTTCCCAAAACACTTTCAACCTCCAGTGGAACTAGTTCTTTGTGCAAACTTGTAATATTTGTAATATACTTCTGTATATTTTCACTGTTATCAGGAATGTAAGTACAACAATGTTGGACTTTCAACATTCCACAGACTCCACCCTCTTTTGCCAAAAGAATATCAAGGGCAAGCCGATTTTGCATCACCATAGCTCTCATGGCAACCATTTCGGTATTTACCATTAAGAACCCTCCCGCAGTATCTGTAGATAAACGATCTACTACTGTGGATAACTTCCGAATTTTAAATGCATTCAAAGATATTCCCACTGCTGGTATCAATGCTCCAAAAATATCACCTACAATTTCTGAAAAACTTTCCCTCTTTCTACGTGTAAATCTATTAATCATCTTGTATGTTCCCTTTTCTTCTCTGTCCATGTGAAATTTTTTGGAAAGACCAGGCCTACATAGCAAGTTCCATACCAATGGTCCGGTAACCTGTAATAAGCTCTATTCCCACAAATATAATAGATACCTGGAAATATTGGGTCCTTTCCACCTTTGAATCCCCAACCTCCCAGAATTTGATAATTGTCATGGCAGATACTGGAACCTACAAAGTAATTGTCATAGACTGTCTTATTTCTCCTAATGCATAACTTTCCTGTTTGCGGCCAGTCTAAAGTCATTGCTGCATTTATCTTTTTCCCTTCATAATTTCCTTCCTCAAACGTCCATAAGCGTTTTCCTTCCTCTTTTATTGCTTCTTTCTGAAACTTCATTCTTCTTTCTTCAACCATTTCTAAAAATACTTTTTCTTCTTTCTTTAACTCACAGGTAAGGTTGTTACTAACTATTTCTTCTAACGTTAATTTTCTATGTTCTAAAAAGAATTCTCCTAAAACTTTTGCTGGTTTTACTTTGTTAAGTTCTGGTACTACTCGAATGTTTGCAAAAATCTTATCTATATCAGTATAATAAGATTCTAATCTACCTGTTTTATAAAATAAACTTGCTATTACACTACATGTTATTCCATACGTCAAAGGTAGGTGATGATAAGTCACACCTTCGGATACTGATGCAGGCAACTGCATACAAACATAACAATCTCTTACGTCCATTGTTTTTACGTACTCATACAACAACTTTGTAAAAACATTCTTTGAGAAATCTGTTACTGACCTATCCTTATGCAACTCTGCACTACTTCTTAAAATAACTGGTTCTTTATTACTAGTTTCTTTTTCTGGTTTAGTATAATTTTTTGCTTCTATCACAGCTACACTAATAGGAATTGTGATTGCTAAAACTATCCATATGGTCATTAATAATCCTGTACAAAAGCAGCACATTTTGCACCATCTCTTTATAAATTCACATTTATCTCTTCTATCCCTATTATTTTCCATTTTTCTTTTTCTATTTGTTAAGTTTCAGAAAATTGTGTCACTACACCTCAGAAATGACTTAGATGCCACTCTGCTTTCCAAAAAGTCTTTGCTTGGTACTTTCTTTAATTCTCTCCAGAATTCTTTCGTTGTCACATCCGGTGATTTGTTACGTCCAGTAAATTTGTCACGTCCGGCAGAAGCACTATAAGTCTTCACTTCAGTTTTGTTGCATCTCACCTTTTCCCATCCGACTTCTCAGTCTCTGGTTTCCGTGAGTGTTTTCTTCTTCTTCTTTGTAATCAGTTAGTGCAATATACAGCCACTCAGGTGACTTAAATTTTGAATTCACTTTCTTTGTCCTTTTGGACTTTTGTAATCTTTTTCCACTGGGTTTTTCTTGTCCCTTTTGACTTGTTACTTCATTTACTTGTTCAGCATCTTCGTCTTCCGCTCTTATTATTCTATATCTCAATTTTCTTACATAGCTGTTGGGCCAATTATCTCCTTTTCTTGGCCTTTTGGCTTCACCTTCTCTTTCTTCTCTTTCTGAATTCCAATTTCTTTTTCTTGATTCAGTCTTTGCTTTTTCCTCTCCTCCACTTTCTTCTGTTTCTGTTTCAACTGTCTCACTATTGTCTCTTATTTTGAAACTTATAATCTCGTCATCTCCTACTGGTGGATCTGTCTTCTCCTTTTTGTTTTCCCTTATTACTGTCCCTCCTCGGGGTTCTTCCGATTTGGTGTTTTTCTCCTTTTCTGTTTCTAAATTTCCCTGTTCTCCTGTTTCTCTATCTATCCCTATTGCTCCTCGGGGTTCTTCTCGATTTTCTAACTTTTTGTGTACTTCTTTCCCTACTTCATCTATTAATATTGTTTCTGAAGGATTTCCACCATAACTTGTACTTGGTTGTTCATCTAACTCAATTTCTTGCTCAGTTTCTTCTCTAATTGGTTTATAACCCCAAGTTCTCTTTCGGAATTCTTCGAAGTTTGCAGCTGAATCATCAGATCCTGAAGTTGTGTCAGATATTTCCAGATGTCGACTTACAGGTCGATCTTCAAGTTCTGGAACTTCTGAATTTCTTTCTTCTTCTTCTTCTTGTTCCTCTTCTTCTCTAGAGGTGTTTTCCGTTGGGGTTTCCAGATGTCGACTTTCAGGTCGATCTTCAAGTTCTGGCACCCTTTCTTTTATCTTGGTTGTCCCAGCCGTTAAACTTTTATCCCACACTTCCAGACGCCGACTCACATGTCGATCTGTAGGTTCTGGAATTCTGATTGTGTGGCTGGCATGAACCCAGTTCTTCACTCCTGCACACTTGACAGCAGTCGTTGTCACTAGGATTACCTGTCTTGGCTCATCCCAACGTGGTACTAGACAGTTTCTTCTCTTGTGGACTTTTATGCGGACCCAGTCTCCTGGATTCAAGTCGTGGGCTGGTTTTCTTTCAAGAGTGGTCGCATCCGGTCCAACCTGATGAAACACAGAATGCACCACATCAGCCAGTCCCTTGCAATAATCCAGTACTAGATCATCAGTTATAGTTAATAACTTGTTGACAGGTACGTGTGCTTGTCTCATTGCTCGTCCCATGATCATCTCATGAGGACTGAGTCCCGTTTTCTTTTCTGGGATGCTTCTGATGGTCATCAGAACAAGAGGCAGTGCATCCGGCCATTTGAGTCCTGTAGCTTGACACATTTTTCCTAATCTGTTTTTAATTGTTCCATTAATCTGCTCTACTACCCCAGAAGCCTCTGGTCTGTAAGCACAATGTAGTTTTTGTTTAATACTCAGAGCTTCACAAATCAATTGGATCAACTCATTTTGGAAATGTGTTCCTCTATCTGTCTCAACCGTGACTGGAAAACCATACCTTGGAATGAACTCTCGCAGCATAAGTTTTGCCACTGTTGTTCCATCATTCCTTCTTGTGGGGTATGCTTCCACCCAACGAGAGAACAAACAGACGACCACTAGAACATATCTTAATCTATTACTAGGGGGCATCTCAATAAAGTCCATCTGTATTCTTGTGAATGGACCTCCCTCTCGTCCTATTGTGCCTAAACTTACTACGGTTTTTCTTCCTGGGTTAAACTGTTGACAAATAAGACATCTTTGACAAAGACTTTCAGCAATGGCTCTGAATTTTGGGTTATACCAGGTCTGTCTAAAAAGTCTGATCATTGCATCTCTCCCAATATGAGCTTGTCCATGGTACATCCGTGCCATGTCTGCAATCATGCTATCAGGCATAACTGGTCTTTCATCTCTGTATACCCACACACCATTATTTTCCTGTCTTCTACATCCTGCTTTTATCCAGTAATCTTTTTCCTCATCTCTTGCTGTTTCTTGTAACTGCCTTACTTCATCCCATGTTTCGACAGTATTAGTGAAAAGCAAAGGACAAGAGACATGCTCCCTTTCTCTATTTTTGTTCAGGGATGCCATGTTTTCCGCACAATATCTAGCGATCTCATCAGCATAATTATTGCCGACCGCTATGTAATCTTCGTTTTTCTTATGCGCCTTGCACTTCACTACAGCTATTTGTTTAGGCAACTGTATCGCCTCAAGCAGTTTTTTAACATACTCTCCATTTCTGATAGGTGTTCCTGCAGATGTCAAAAATCCTCTTTGTGACCAAATCTGACCAAAATCATGTACGATGCCGAAACCATATTGGCTATCGGTCACAATCGTGATTCGTACATTTTTCCCCAATTTACATGCTTGAATCAAAGCAATTAGTTCCGCAACTTGGGCAGACCTAACTCCTTTCAGACAAGACGCTTCCATCACAGTTGACACTGTGCATACTGCGTAAGCTGCGCTTAACACTCCTTCTTTTGTGCGTAAACATGAACCATCTACAAACATGACATAATCCGATTCCTTTAACGGTTCATCTTTTATGTCAGCTCTTGGTTTTGTGCAATATTCCAGCACATTCAGACAATCATGATCTACTTCGTCTTGTTCAATTATACTCTCTTCATCTGGCAATGATGTAGAAGGATTTACATTTATGCATCTATCTATGGTCACATTTTCAGCACTCAAGATTACTTTTTCGTACTTAGTCAGCCGACTATGTGTCATGTACTGTGTTTTTGTTCTTGTCAAAAGAATTTCTACTGAATGGGGAACATATACTCTCAGTGGATACCCCATCACTATACCTTCACTTTGTTCCAGACTTACACAAGTAGCAGCAACTGCTTTCAGACACCCAGGCAATGCTTTTGCTATAGGATCTAAAACAGCTGAGAAGTAAGCGATAGGCCTCTTCATGGTCCCGTGTTTTTGTACCAGTACTGAAAATGCACATCCATCTCTTTCACTGCAGTATAACTCAAAATCCTTCTCATAATCAGGCATGCCTAATGCAGGGGCCTCACACAGTTTCTTTTTCAATTCTTTGAAAGATTTCATTTCTTCTTTGTTTAACTCAAAAGGGTCTTTTACATCTTTCTTTGTCAATTTTTGTAAGGGTTTTGCAATCAAAGAAAATCCACTTATCCATTGTCGACAATATCCAACCATTCCCAAAAACATTCTTACCTCTCTTTGAGTCATTGGTGCTCTCATTCCTTGAATCATTCTTACTCTTTCTGTCGCTATTTTCCGCACTCCTTTCTCAATTTTATGTCCTAAATACTGGACTTCTTTCTGACAAAACTGTAATTTTGAAGGAGACACTTTATGTCCTCTTTTCTCCAAATGGTTCAGTAAAGCAATTGTGTCACTTACACATGCTTCTTTGGTTTTCGATGCCACCAATAGGTCATCGATATACTGCACCATCACTGATTTTTCTGGCATCTTCAAATCTTCCAGAGATTTCTTTAGAATCTGATTAAAAATTGAGGGGCTTTCTGTATACCCCTGTGGAATTCGGCACCATGCCAAAATACGCTCTCCGAAACGGAATGCAAATAATGGCTGGCTATCTGGATGCAAAGGAATAGAGAAAAATGCGTGACACAAATCTATCACAGTGTACCACTCAGCTTCATGCGGGATTTGATATAGAATCACTGCAGGGTTTGGCACTATTGGACAACATGGTACAACTATTTTGTTTATCTTTCTCAAATCCTATACTATTCTATATGTTCCATTTGGCTTTTTCAGTCCCATAATAGGTGAATTACATGGACTGCTCATGATCTCTTTCAGAATTCCCTGTTCAATCATCTTATTTATCACAGGAGTTATTCCTTCAATTATTTCTGGAGTTAATTTGTACTGTGGCGTGTTTGGATAAATTATCCCTTCTTTCACTGTCACTTTTACAGGATCAACTTCTCTCATTAACCCAATGTCTTCTCCTGTAAAATCCCACACACTTTCTTTTACAGCACTTTTTAGTTCTTCTGGAAGTTTTTCTGCATCAAATGCAGGAAACAAACCATTCGTTTCAGGTTCTTGATTCATCAAAGTTACTTTGTACAAAACATCTTCATCTGAAGTCTGAAAACCTATTCCATCTGGCGTACAATAAATTGTGCAATTCATTTTACACAAAAGGTCACGACCTAAAAGATTTACAGGACTACAATCGCACACTACAAATTTATGCATTTTGCTAAAAGAACCAATTTTTACTTCTACCAATTCAGTAAGTGGGGTTTTAATCTGCTGATTGGCTACTCCTACCACTTGGATGTATTCACCTGAGAGAGGAAGGTTCGGAATTTCCACTGACCTAACAGTAGAACGGGTAGCTCCAGTATCGACAAGGAATGTTACGTTTGCACCATTCACTTCTCCATCCACAAAGGGACCAGACTGATCTACCTCTAGAGTTGCGCCAAGCACGCACTCTTTCCCCTCTCCTGCGCACCGTCAGAAACTTTCATCCGGGTCATCCTCACTCTGACGCAACCAATACTGAGAAATGTTAGCTGCTCGCGGCAACTGTGTTACCTGCTCTCCTCCGTAGAATCCTGTTTCTGTACTGTATCTTTGCTGGTTAACAATGTTGGGAAGTGGTGGTTGTGGCACCTGACTTTGTTGAACAACTACCTCATTCTGCACCTGTGGAGTTAATGATTGATGTTCCGGATTAGGTTTAGGTGGGAACTTACACTCATTCCTCCAATGCCCTAATTTTCCGCAATTATGACATGGCCATTTCTTCTTTGCCTCTTCTAGACTCACCTGTCCTTTTCCTTTACCTATGTTTGGTCGCATCTTATTCTGTCCTGATTCGTTTCCATTATTATTGTCCAATTGGGCTTCTTGTTTCTCTGCCACTTTCACTTGTGCCCACATCGCCTTTTCTTTCAGTTTACGCTGTTTACTTTCTATTTCATCACTACAATACTTAGCATACCTCAGCACCTCATCTACACTTCCATTTTGCCAGTTTATCATATGTTGTTTAATCATATCGCTTATTTCTTGTTTCAGGCCAAACACAAATCGGTATACAAAATGACTCATGTCCTTTTCACTCAATTCCTCATAACCGCTATACTGCTTGAAAACCAATAACAAACGTTCATAATATGCATGTACAGACTCCTTACTTTCCTGTGTAGTTCTATCAATCTTAACCCAATCTGTCTCTTTGGGAGGAATCTTATTCTTCAAAAAGGTAATCACTTTGTCGTATTTCTTCATCACATCTGGTCCTGGAGCTCCTGTCTTAGGATCTCTTGGATATTCTGTAGTTGGCCAGTCAACTGTAATCTTACATTCTGACCACAGATCCGTTGGTACCACTATGTCAAACAATCCATCCAAATCTATCCACAACACTTTTGAGACCTTTACAAACCTTTCTACCTGTCGGTACCATTCAACTGGCTTCTCTCTTAGTTTTGGAAAGTCATTTGTAAATGACAGGATGTCCTGCCTAGTCCATGGAACATGCACGTAACTACCACCTGGAGTTTCTCTCATAGGGTATTCTTTAACAACAGGTTCTTTTTCTGTTATCATAAAAGCCAATGAACCTTTGTCTATACTTTTCTCATTCTTCTTTGTCCATCTAACCTTCCATCTGTCCACATCACCCCATTTTCTCAACAAAACAATCAACTCTTTTATCTGTGTCAGCCTTCCTGCTGTATTCAAATTTTCAATATCTTTTTCACAAAAATCCACTCTGTATGGTTTCTGCAATGTTTTTACTTTTGCAAAATCTATTCCAATCTCACTAGCCACTTCTTCTAGTTTGTCATGTAAATTCTTTGCCCTCCATGTTATACTTTTACACAGAAACATTATTTCATCATCCTGATAATTTTTTATCTTTTCAGTACCAATCGTTCCTAGTATTAATTCTTCCATGTCAATTTTTAATCTGATCACATCTAATGGTTTTTCTTCCGTTTCTTTTATTTTAAAGGCTTTTATCCACTCATTTAACTCATCAGGAGTCGGACCTATGGGAGTACTATTTATTTCTGTCCAATTTCCACTCTTTTCAGGTGTTACTGTTGCAGATTCAGTTACCATAGGTATTTTCCTACCATTACACTCATTTACTGTTAAATTTTCAGGTGGACTTGGTCTGTAAGCACTAGCCAAATTGCTTGTACCTGGACTTGTTTCCACTCTTTCCTTTTCTCTCTGAAATTGTGAACTCAAGGGAATCACCAAAGATCGCTCATCAATTTTCTGATTCTCAAAAACTGGTATTACTGGACCTATTGTTACAGGCACAGTAACTGCTTCCATATTTTTCGTTAATTCTCTAATTTTCTCAGTTAGTTCTTTTGTTGTCCTTGCCAATTCACTTGCATTGTCGCTTTCTATTCCCTCATTTTGAGAAGTTCTCATTTGTTCTTGTGACCTATTTACTTCATTTCTCTTTTCCGGACTTTTATTTCGCATAGTCTCTATTGGTGGCGCATTTGGTGTCACCACTGTAGAACTCTGCTGATACGGAGGTGGATTTCTATTTAAAATATCTTCCAGCAATTCGTCATCCGTTTCGCTCTCATGCATATACTTTTCTCTCTCTATATGTTTCTTTTTCTCAGTCCGTTTTTTCTTAGTCCCTTCCTCAACTGTAAAAGCTGGAAACAAACCTCCTGTCATGTTAGCACATCTCCATCGTTTTATTCTGTCCTCATGATTCATTCCCCACAATCTTCCGGGCACAAACTCATAACCTTTCATTCCTCTGAACCTTTCTCGCTCGTACATCTCATCTTCCCATTCTGTTAAAGCCTCAAACTGTGTCGGTCTAGGTCTAGGTTCCAATTTAAACATTTTCTCTCTTAGATTCCGTAAAACCGCTACATTAAAAGAACCATTTTCAGGAAAAGCCAATGCTCCATCATTCTTTGTATATGTTACCCAATTGTCCAACCATATGCACGTATGATATCCATATTTCAGCATCATATGTGAAGCTGCTGATTTCGGCGGAGGAATTACTTGTCCCTCTCTAGTCACAACCTTTTTGTCTTTCTTAAAGAAATTCTTCAATTTCGTCGTCCATGACGTTCTCTCCCTTTCATACTCGTAATACGGCATGTTTTCTATTTGTTTTCTCTTTACTCTAACGCTGTTTCTGTGTACGGAACTTCGTCCAATTACAGCGCGATTCACACTAACGTACCAATCAGAACAATTTCCACCGTCCGCGAACCAACCAATCCTAGCGCGGCACTTTTCTACGTCACTCCTGCTCTGTATTCACGTGACTAGTGCACTAACCAATCCTAGCGCGGCACTTTTCCACGTCACTTCTACTCTTTACCCCTCCTTTACAAAATTTATCGGCAATTTTTCTTTTTACTGTTTTCTTCGTTAGTTACAACAAATAAACAATTCCATAGTCTGATTCGCTAAACAAAGTGACAGCTTTGTCCTTTTACACAAGAATCCTGTTTTTCCAGTAGGCAGCGCTTACCTCTACCCTACCACAGTATTATTTACTTTCGCCGATAAAGTAGCACTTCCCTCTACCTTACCCTTCTTTCAAACAAACAATTTACTCGTTTCTCTGGGGATAAGACACATGTGGAGACTATGCTCCTGAGAATTAAGGCCAAAGTTTCACAAGTAAACGTGATTTGCTATTTCAATTACACACTTTTCACACAGAAATCCCTAACATAACACAACCTGCGTTATAATCAAAAAAAATGAATTCAGACCATGTACCAAATTCCATGTGACTTCTCTTGTCACACGTGTTCCACTTCCTACATCCCAGAAGCGTGAAAACTTACATATAACATAACGTGACTCAACATATATTGTTAGTCATCAAAAATAATCAATAATCAATAACAAATAATCACTAAACTAATCTATAGAAAACCATAACTCTGCTACCAAGAAATCTGATGCAGCGCGTACAATAAAAACTATTCTCCTCCTAGGTTACTTATAGGTCATCCAGGGGCAAACTATATTTCTCATATCCACATGACGATGGGGCCCATAAACATCGTCTAACACACACACACACTCCTGGATTTCCTTTACACCTTTGTGAAATTCTGTATTCCTAGGAGAAGCATGAGAACTAAATGGAGAACACCTTTTATGTACCGCTGGAAGAGCCAAGATATCTTGTTACCTTAATTAGTCACTTTCTTTTAGTTATTTCTTAAGATATCCCTGCTCATTGTTTGTCGATGAATCATTCATTTAAGAAATTAGTTCATAGTGATTAAGACCAGCTGAATCACAATAAACAATTCCTTATGTCACAATCATTTAGGAAAATAACCACTGAGTCATTTTGAGTTTAAAGAATCTTAAATTTTATATAATTTTAAAAGCATGGAAAGAATTTTAATACTTTATTCAATTATTCATTCTTAAATTCACAATTTTATTAAACATAATCAATATATTGCAGAAAGGAAATTTTTTGTCATGAAGCCAAAACCCTAATTACCTGCCTAGCTTCCTAATTTAGCCTAATGATTTCTAACCTAAGTTAGGAATTAGAAATAGCCTGATTCTCATACTCAACTGTAAAATAAAGACAGCAACAGCAACTTCAGCTCGTCAGCATCAGCTACCTGCAACCCGTCTCCTCTAACAGTCTTTCAGCATCTTCCGCTCAGTAAGGGATCGATTAGGACCACCCAGCACTGGAAGCCACCTACACGACTCTTCAACTCCTCTCCTGACTGTGACTGCAACCACGACTCTCGAACTGCCTGGAACTGACCCCCTCCCACTAAGAGTAGGCCCTCTTATACCCTAATTCTAACTTTGCTAACTAACTGTTGCAACATTAATATCACGCTTTTCTTTCATTGGTCCATGCATGTCAGCTTATTCATTCTTTAATCAAGTTCTCTTGGATTCAAGGGTCCTTGGATCATTTCCTTTCCCATGCGCTTAAACATTTCCATCCGATTCGATCAGTTCATTTGTAACTTCTTTCGACACATTCGAGAACTCCGCAGTCATTGTCCTTTCTCTTAGACTTGTTTCTCACGGGCTCTCCGCTGATCATCATGGCACACTATCAGTTCAATTAGGTCACACCAGCCTTGACCATTTCTTGCATCCTAGCCTCTCAGAGACATCACGAGGTTCCAGATTTCTTCAATCTCATCCCGTACCACGTGTCCCCTTGCGCCTGCGCACATCTTCCCACTGGCGGCCATTTTATATCGCCACTCGGTTATACTTTAGAAGCACTAATTTGAGGCAAATAAAACATAATTAAAATAGAGAAAAATATCCCTTTCGTTTCCCTCCCGTCTACGTACCCCAATTAGTTGTTACCTAGCAGAAAGCAACATTTAAGCTGTTCCTTACTTACCATCACTATTTGTTTTTGCAACAACACGTTTTATTTCTATGAAGCACAATTAACATGCATTTATTTTTATTAGTACGCATTTATTTTTACGTTATAATTAGACACACAGACATTTATTAATAGATTATTTAGCACACACATTGGCATATTACCATTCCCACACATACAGTGTTGATTAATACATTTAAACGAACATTTTATTTAATTAATTATAAAATTTGTTAGGGGTTAAAATTTTTATTTTTTCTGCTCCATCAAAAGCCATCCAGTCATGAATAACATACTGACTCAAAGCCCTCTTTATCTATCACATTATTCTAATAGTTTTTCAAAACCAAAATATGGGGACCAATACTGTTTGTCTTCTGTTAATGTTTTCCTTGGATTTTATTCAACTGGTTTAGAGTTGTCTCTCTATCGGCTGCATATCAATAAAATGGAATATGAACATGCAAGTGCCACCTCACTTTCATATTTGTATCAAGTCAATGAGATGGCTAAAAAATCAATAAAGGACTTTCAACAGAATGGGGTCCTACGTTGCAACGTATACATTACACAAAAAGACCCCATCTCATATCAAAAGGATAATGCTTGACACTGCCACTCTTCAAGTCCTGGTTCAGTTTTCAAACTAGAGAGAATTGAATGATCCAATACTTAAAAATGCACTTATCAATTTGTTGCAAGTGGGTACAAATTATGGTAACTAATTGTTTTTATGTGGGCAAGTTGGCTGACGATAATGAGGACACCTGTTATGAATAATGATGTGAATCTATATAAAGAATGATGGTGTGTGACCATGTGGTCTTGAAAAAGCCCTTTCATATGTGAGAAACTTCGATAGGCAGCTGCTGTTATTTTATATTGAGGAAAATCGCAATTTTTTGGAAGGAAATGTAATGCATTTTTGTCTTTTTGTTCCCAATTATATGTAGTTGCCTGCGCCTTGTACCTTCCTTGTATCTACTGAAAAATGTTAGGTTTTGGAAATAGGAAAGAGTTTGAAATGCGCCAATCAGGTGCAATGTTTGTGTTTTCCGCTCAGGAAGTCATGTCACATACACCATTATCTCTAATGACATCACAGGAAGGTACATCATAGAAGTTAATATTCAAACAATAAGTGCATTGTTAATGTTGCAGTCCAACAGAGGTGCAACGTATGAAAATGTGATATCATGGTTTCAGAGTAGGTTTGCATGCAGTAGGTCAGAATGTATGCAATAATAATGCTAGTCCACTTGACAAATAATAATGGACAATTTGAGTCTTGTCTATACTTCTACAGTGATTTGTGGTTCTATACATGAATGCAGTCAAGAAAATGGCTTATTTTGTGCGAATTATACTCCCAGCACGTCTCTTCTACCTCTTGGGTTTCACTCCTCTCCCAGCACACTCTTGTAATTCCATCCTTTGTTGTTGGGTAGACAGCATTGGAAGCTGCTAAAGCTGAGACTCGCTCCCCATTGTTATGACAGAAATAAGCCCATCTCCCAAGGTGCCGCCCCATACTACCCATGCCTAGTGCATGCTCTCAATGCTGCCTTCCAAAGCACAGATGCATGCTCCGTCCCCTCCGCTCTTCCCCATTCTGGCCCCTTTCACACCATTGGCACGCAGATCTGTGTCAAAGTTGTGCCAGTGCCATGGGCTAGGACACTGATGTCCATTACTTGCAGCTAGCAGTAAAGCAGGAAGTGTGACATAAGCAGCTCCTAGTTTCAAAAAAGTGGGTTAGTAGCTGGAAAGGATGTGAGTTCAAAAGTAATGTCTGCAACCTTCCATCCACTAGGAGCCATGCACCCCTTTGTAGCACTTGACTCTCTCAGAGTAGAGTGGCTGAGAATTCCAAACCCTACTCAGGGAAGGTGGTGTAAGCTAGTACACCAATCCGCGAGAATTCATCAAACAACACTCAATAAATCATTGTCTAGTCAGTGCTTTTACTTACAAAAAGGGAACATACTTTATTATGTACACACTAAACTTTAATTAATTTACAAATATATGCAAGTTTGTATGTACAACTACTTGGGTTTACACCTGATTAACAGTTCCCAATGCTTGCAAGCCCTGAACCCTAGAACTGCAATAAACCCCCACAGACTAGTCACAATATATAGGAATGCCGTTATAAAAAATCAGGCCTCTTGGCTTTGTCAGGGACCATCACAATGATAAAAGCAGAAATATGTCATGATAAACTAATGCAACTCCTTCAAAGCCACCAAGCATGGTACCATTTGCAATGACATTCTTTAAGACATATGATGACTCATTGTTAACTTTGCCACTGTCGATAAAGCCTTTCAATGACTTTCATTAATGCACATTATGGTTCACTGTTAACTTCATCACTGTCAATAAAGCATTTCAGTATTAAATGAACTGTGCATATAAGGTTTTTTTCTAATTTTATACATACTGCAAAGTAGCCTTAGGACATAACAATAAAGATGCCTGAACCCTAGAACAATCATACTAAACACTCTGGCTCCAGGAGTGCTTGACAACTTGAAAAATCTCTCCCATGATCATCAATCTGACCCCCTGGGATACTTAAGGTGACTTTCAATTGGTAAAATATGCCCCTATAGGGCCCACAGCTTTTGTAGCAGCCCCAGAGCACACCTCCAACTCTTGTGATTATGCCACTGTCTTCTGGGCACTACCAGACCATTATACACATTACTAAGCCTCACCTCCAGGGCCTATGGGGTTGATCTATGGTGGCCTTGCAGGGGCTTATAAGTCGATCTCTGGCCTGAGCTTATTGTTTTTTAATTTGAGCCATGTACAGCAAAAAATGTTTTTCTTTTTTTTTTTTAAATATGATGCCCTTTCATGTGCTTCCTTTGGCCATTTTTTCATCGGTTGGAGAACAAACCTGAGTGCCACAGCTCTGCAGTTTTTGCTGGCTCCCTTGTGCCAACCCGGCCTTTATAGACCAGAGTAGGAGCCAGCAGCTTCTCCCTCTTCTGCCCGCATGTAGTGCATGCAGGTATTTGCAATGCTGCGCCTCTCTGCTTCCTCCAGAAATGTGGAGTGGGAGGCAGCACGGTTCATTGCTCATAGAGCTCATCCCTCCATGGGTGCTAGCAAGGTACCGAGCACTCGGTACCTGAGTCTCCTTCTTCGGGTCCCCGAGGAGACGGGGACCACCGGGGACATTTTGTACCGGAGTGCATTATTTTGTCTCTTTCATCTGTCGTTCCCCGGGGAGTCAGCCCCAGTGAACATTTTTGATAAAAACAAGCATTAGCATAGCCAATAGGTCTCGCCTTTGGAACCTTATAAGTATTTAGCCATGCAGCACAGAATCCTGGGTGCTACAACATCTACTGTTTTTAAAATGGAAGATTTGACACTAAGAGGCACATTATAACACTGCATTGAGAGGTACTTATTTAAAGTGTTATTTTTGTACAACTGGTAGCCTGAACTCACATATCTGGAAGTGCTTTCATACACAATAATGAAGAAGGAAAACAAGAGTTTTAGTGAAATAAATAATTTGCCTGATAAAACAATTTAAGCGAGGAAACCACAATGTGTCCAGGTTTTCTGGTTTCACTTTGTACAAATCAGCCAATAAATCAGTATCAATGTGTCTTTCCTTATGTTAAGATTAGTTTTTATCTTAGTGCACTTTTCAAAATATAGCACAAACTCGACTAGAAGGTTATTGGAGCACTTTACATGAGCACCAGTTCCATTACATAAACACCCTTTGTAACTCTCAAGCAATGCACTCAAGCAACGCATTTTCGAAGTGCTTCAATGTCTTATAAGAGTAGTATATAAATATAATAATAAATTGCCACGTTCCAAGCGGCACAGGCCATTCATTATGTGTACATGCAAATGTACAGGAAGTTTACTCACGGTCTGAAAGACTGGAGCCCCCCCTCCCACCTTTTCTTTTTTGAAATTTTATATACAGCACACTCGACCGTTCAAGGTTTGCTGCATCTCCCTTCTGCTCCTTGTTTAAAAAGCACATGTAGTCTAATGATCTCCCTAATGAGGGAGAAGAAGCGTTTCCCAAGCAGCAAGAATTTTACACTCTTCTCTATCTTGTGGAATGTTTTCTTTTCCGGTCTTGCTGATTTCCCATAAATCATATACACATGACTAAAAAAACAGGTGAAGGGATAATATCATTGGTGGAGTAAGCAGTTGGAGGCTGATGGCAGGCCATGGTGGAACCGCTGCTGTGTGGGATCAATGGGGTAGGAGGACTGGATGCTGATAAGGGGGCTGGAACTGGGCCAAGATGCATTCGCTGCAAGTCTGAGCTCCCGCATTATGAAAGCTGAGGAAATCGGAAAATATTCTGAGAAGCAGACAGCTGAGGGGAGAGAGAGGGTGAGAGAGGGTGGAAGGGAGGGAAGAAGGCTGCACAAGTACTGGCTACACTTGAGAACAAGCATTTGCAATGCAATAGGTCTCGCATTCACGCAAGTTTGAGCTATTGGCATTGTAAATGACAATGCCTTTTATTTATGTTTTGGGTTTTAAAACTTAAATAAAATGCATTGTCATTTACAATACTAATAGCTGAAACTCTCGCAAATGCGAGACCTATTGCATTGCAATAAAGGGCCTTCTCGACCGCTTGTTAGATTATAAATATCAGAGGAAGAGACCGGCATGAGACATCTTCAAAGTAGTGATAAATTGTGCAGTGAAGAAGATGTGTAAGTGTTGTAAATTACACAGACACAAAGTGTGAAGTGAGAGTTACATATGATCCGAGCTATAAACACTAACAAAGCATTCCAACACCTTTCGCTGTGTGATTACACTGTCGCGGCTCAGGAGGGGGAGGGGGCTATTTCCTGCCCTCTCCGGGATTTGAGTGTGCAGTGTGGCATTGCGTAATGGCATTGCTATCTTTGGCCTTATAAAAAACACTGCAGCTGTAGTAGAGCCCTGGCTTCACCTCCTGGTGCACAGCGGGCTATGCTTTATGGCAGGCATGGAGGGATGGAGGGATGGTCTTGGCTGCAGCTCTGGCCTCGTACAGTGCCCCTGCTATTACTAGTGAGCGAGAGGCGCTGAGGTGGTGGTATTGGTATTGGTGGTATTGGTGGTGGTGGTATTGGTGGTGGTGGTATTGGTGGTATTGGTGGTGGTGGTATTGGTGATATTGTTGGTGGTGGTGGTATTGGTGGTGGTGGTGGTATTGGTGGTGGTGGTATTGGTGATGATGGTATTGGTGTTGGTGGTGGTGGTACTGGTGGTGGTGGTATTGGTGGTGGTGGTGTGTATGGTAGTGGTATTGGTGGTGGTGGTATTGGTAGTGGTGGTGGTATTGGTAGTGGTGGTGGTATTGGGGTGGTGGTATTTGTGGTGGTGGTATTGGTGGTGGTGGTAATGGTGGTGGTAGTGGTGGTGGTATTGGTGGTGGTGGTATTGGTGGTGGTATTGGTGGTGGTGGTGGTATTGGTGGTGGTATTGGTGGTGGTGGCATTAGTAGTGGTATTGGTGGTGGTATTGGTGTTGGCATTGGTGGTGGTATTGGTGGTGGTGGTATTGGTGGTGGTGGTATTGGTGGTGGTGATATTAGCGGTGGTATTGGTAGTATTAGTGGTGGTATTGGTGGTGGTGGTATTGGTATTGGTATTTGTGGTGGTGGTATTGGTGGTGGTGGTATTGGTGGTATTGGTATTGGTGGTGGTGGTATTGGTATTGGTGGTGGTGGTATTGGTGGTAGTATTGGTGGTGGTGTTTGTGATGGTGGGATTGGTGGGTAGTGGTGGAGGTGGAGATGGTGGTATTGATGGTGGTTGTGGTGGTGGTATTGGTGGTGGTGGTATTGGTGGTGGGGGTGGTATTGGTGGTGGTGGTATTGGTGATGGTGGTGGTGGTATTGGTGGTATTGGTGGTGGTGGTATTGGTGATATTGTTGGTGGTGGTGATATTGGTGGTGGTATTGGTGGTGGTGGTATTGATGGTGGTATTGGTGGTATTGGTGGTATTGGTGGTGGTGGTACTGGTGGTGGTGGTATTGGTGGTAGTGGTGTGTATGGTAGTGGTATTGGTGGTGGTGGTATTGGTGGTGGTGGTGGTATTGGTAGTGGTGGTGGTATTGGGGGTGGTGGCTATTACTAGTGAGCGAGAGGCGCTGAGGTGGTGGTATTGGTATTGGTGGTATTGGTGGCGGTGGTATTGGTGGTGGTGGTATTGGTGGTATTGGTGGTGGTGGTATTGGTGATATTGTTGGTGGTGGTGGTATTGGTGGTGGTGGTGGTATTGGTGGTGGTGGTATTGGTGATGATGGTATTGGTGTTGGTGGTACTGGTGGTGGTGGTATTGGTGGTGGTGGTGTGTATGATAGTGGTATTGGTGGTGGTGGTATTGGTAGTGGTGGTGGTATTGGTAGTGGTGGTGGTATTGGGGGTGGTGGTGGTGGTATTGGTGGTGGTGGTATTGGTGGTGGTGGTATTGGTGGTATTGGTGGTGGTAGTGGTGGTGGTATTGGTGGTGGTGGTATTGGTGGTGGTAGTGGTGGTGGTGGTATTGGTGGTGGTATTGGTGGTGGTGGTATTGGTGGTGGTATTGGTGGTGGTGGCATTAGTAGTGGTATTGGTGGTGGTATTGGTGTTGGCATTGGTGGTGGTATTGGTGGTGGTGGTATTGGTGGTGTATTGGTGGTGGTGATATTAGTGGTGGTATTGGTGGTATTAGTGGTGGTATTGGTGGTGGTGGTGGTATTGGTATTGGTGGTGGTGGTGGTGTTGCTGGTGGTATTGGTGGTGGTATTGGTGGCGGTGGTATTGGTGGTGGTGGTATTGGTGGTATTGGTATTGGTGGTAGTGGTATTGGTGGTGGTATTGGTGGTGGTGATGGTGATATTGGTGGGTATTGGTGGTGGTATTGGTGGAGGTGGAGGTGGTGGTATTGATGGTGGTTGTGGTGGTGGTATTGGTGGTGGTGGCATTGGTGGTGTATTGGTGGTATTGGTGGTGGTGGTATTGGTGGTGGGAGTGGTATTGGTGGTGGTGGTATTGGTGATGGTGGTGGTATTGGTGGTGGTGGTGGTATTGGTGGTGGTGGTGGTATTGGTGGTGGTGGTATTGGCAGTGGTGGTGGTATTGGTGGTGGTGGTATTGGTGGTAGTATTGGTGGTGGTGGTATTGGTGGTGGTGGTATTGGTGGAGGTGATGGTATTGATGGTGGTGGTATTGGTGGTGGGGGTGGTATTGGTGGTGGTGGTATTGGTGATGGTGGTGGTAGTGGTATTGGTGGTGGTATTGGTGGTGGTGGTGGTATTGGTGGTGGTATTGGTGGTGGTGGTATTGGCAGTGATGGTGGTATTGGTGGTGGTATTGGCGGTGGTGGTATTGGTGGTGGTATTGGTGGTGATGGTATTGGTGGTATTGGTGGTTTTGGTATTGGTGGAGGTGGTGGTATTGATGGTGGTGGTATTGGGGGTGGTATTGGTGGTGGTGGTATTGGTGGTGGTGGTATTGGTGGTGGTGTTGTTGTTTATAAAACAGGCTTTTGAAAACAACCCGTCAGGTGGCTTTAGTACTGTTATATCCCGTATAGAGACCCTAATGTAGGCCCGTTCATACATGCCCTAAAATAGACATATTCATATTTACCCTAATATGGCCTTATTCGTACTTGCCCTATTATGGTCATAGCCGCATATGCCCTATTACGGTAATAACCATACATGCCCTATTATAGTCATGATTCCTTATATAGGCATGCTCTTTTACCTACATTGGTCCCATCCAGTACACAACGTGCTCTGAGGGCTGAACGTTATCTGCCTTGTGGTTTTGCAGGCACCAGCGTTTTCCCAAACACAGGCCCACAGTGTACTCATAAATTATACATGACTCTCTAAGAATATTCCACCTGCATAATATGTATGTACAGAGTTCACCCCTGACGTCTTCCTAAAGCCTAATGGAGGACCAATACAAACCTTGCACGAAGATCAGTATCTTCAGGGTATAAATACACCACATCTTGCCCCGGTAAGATAGAGGAAACCGAGACTTCCATGCTGACACACTGACCAGAGACGGTGAGGCTCCTGCATGCAGTCGCTCAAGCTGACAGTGGTCTGACACAACCCGGACGGGGTGTCCAACTCGAGACCAGGACGGGGTCCCACACTCTCTCTATTCAGGTATGGGGGTTCGACTAAATCCTAGGAGGATTCTTGGCTCTTAGCTTCTAAGTCCTACACACATATGCTAGGTACACACAGGTACATCTAGGTAGGCATCGTAGGAGTACGCGCACTTGCATAATGCTTTTATATTCATGTATGTACTCATGATTATCGCAATATGGTAGAACTGTTCTATCCCTTTGCTTTTATCGTACTGCTGATATTATATCTCTGCTATTGTCTGCTGGTTTCTACAGCACATATATATTTTACACTAGAATAACAACTGTTCAATAAATACTTATTGAAATGCCCGACTGTTTATTCTGTGTAACTCTCTGAGACAAACCGAACAAGTAAGCACGAGTGACTGAGCGAAAGGTAGTACATTGTTTCCACGATTCTGAGGAATTTGGGTTTTCATGTTCTAAGGTTGCCAGAAACGAATCTCTCCCCGATAAGAGGAGACACTAGTGGCACTGCGAGCTAGCTAATGCAAACCAGGCTAACATATACGGTGGGGGTGCACGGAGTCAGTCTGCCACCAAGCCCGCAGTATATGTTATCCAAACGCGCAGGTCCTGCAGGGGTACTATAGGAACTACACAACATGACACCGCCAACGTTGGTTGGGTACTTATTTAACAGTAGAATCTGAGTAGTTCAGTCGTGCTATTCTCAGAGAACCTACTCACAAAACCCCAGAGACATCTGGAGTGGGTGGGCACAAAATCCGCCGCAGCTGAGTAGTATTAGAATACTATTTATTGGCTGTTGGTTACTGAAGCTTGAAGGACATTTGGTTCCTACAATTGTGCATAACACCTTATCTTAGTTCCCTGGGAACACTTCTTTCTCTAAATATGCCTGATTCAGGGGATGAGAGAGTTGCAACAGCCCTCTTCGGAACAGAAGACCCTGAAGATGCAATACAAATTGCACCAAATTTCAGAAGGTCAATCACCATAAAACTTCTAGAACATGGCTTAAGAGCCAGGGGTGGTACAGTAATTTTTGTGATTGAGGCACACGAATCTAATAAAACAGAGGTGTTCTATTCGTGGGTTACATTCCAAGTAGTAAATGCAATTACAAATGTGTTTCACAACTACCTAGAAGGTGAAACACCAGCAGACTATACTCCCTTTGAGGAAGTAGAGGTCCCGCTCACTTACCAGGAGCATAATTACTGGTTTAAAGGCGCCCTACCCCACGTACATGGAAGAACAAGATTAGGCCCGCTCGGAGGAGCAGGAGCCACATGGCCCATATTAGCGGCATACACACCGCATCCTGACATTGACACAATGCCACAGCCAGACTTACTCGTACAACACAGAGATTTAATTAAAATCTACAGAAACCTCACACAATTTGTGATGAGGACTTTAACAGTTCAACCTGCACCTGCTGGAACACAAGATACTCCAGTCCAGAGTACAGTTAATAAAATAACTCCACAAACATTACACACGGTAATGGGCAAAACGCCAGCAAAACGTGAACAAATCCCATTCTGGATAGTTCAGAAAATAACTCAGCCTGAAGCAGTATTCCCAAATACTACAACCAGTGATAAACACAGAATTCTAACAATCTGCTTGCCCATGGGGATCACACCACAACTAGAGGATTGCACCTCTTGGGGTTCAACCTTTGCTGCCATATATACCAAAACACATGGTATCCCGTCAATAGCAGTAGTACCTGACGTATTGAGACAGATACAAAATGAGTACAGAGCAGAACCTGCCCTTAATTTAGGGATGAAGTTGCTAAACAACTTTGAACAGGTCTCAGCCATAATACTAGATAACATTAAGGGGGAAGCAGCTTCAGTGGCGATCCGCCAACGCCTAAGGGAGTTCGGTCCAGAGGATCAACAACACGAACTACCCAAAATAATTGAAACTTCATATGCAGAACTAGGCAGAGACAGTCTGGGTGGGAAAGCATTAAAACCACAACTGGTGGGCAGTCCTGAAAAGGACACTACAAAGCAGACACCTACTTCTTCTAAAAAGAAGTGGGATAATAAAAAACAGCAAAAGTCTAAAGACACCAGATCTCAGTCCAGAGGTAGGTCTCCTCAACAGGAGCCCTCTGAAAAGAGGTACAACCTCAGGAATAGGGATAATATTAAAAAACCTGACAGGTATCAGGATACTGATACTCGTTCCTCTCGTTCCTTTCAGGGTTCATCACGAAACTCCGAGAGGGAAGGACGGTCAAAGGAGCGTACAAAGTCCAGAGACACGCAACAGGCTGCGGACTACGCACCTAAAAAAGAGGATAAACAAAAATCAAAACCTCAGTTCAAAAAGAAGAAGGTAGCAGGTCTCAAGATCAGACATGCCCAGAATTCTGAGGACACAGCTTCTGAACGGGGAATGGGCTCTGACGATGCTAGACAGCGCGGCAGAAGTAACGATAGCTCGCAAGAACCTGAAGGAATTTCAGGTGACAGCGGAGATGAGTGAGTATATCACGGTGGACACCTGATACTCGGGTAAGTGTCCCACATAAGTTACATGAGATAACACTCCGGATGGAGGGGGACAAGCCCAGAAAAGTTAAAGGTCTCTTTTGGAAAAATCTGTCATCTGGTTATGACATTCTATTAGCAGAACAAGACTGGCCGCCTGCATTCGTCATGGATTACCCTAGGGGAGAAGAGATAATTTTTCCAGCCTTTCCCGACCTCGTTCCCATACACCTTAAACATGCATATGCGCAGGAGTGGGCGGTTGCCCTAGCTCCAGCATTGTACAAAAATCATGCTGGTTGGGATGAGGATTCAACCCACCACGTGATCCCTTTAAAAGTTTCCCCAAATGCTCAAAGGCAATACCCTATAAAGCAGGAAGCTAACAGACAGGTCAGGGAGATCCTAGATCAACTAGAATATCAGGGGGTGATAGAAAAGTGCACTTCACCTATGAACAATCCTTTGTTCCCCGTAGCCAAACCTGACGACACATATCGTCTAGTTTTAGATTACAGACATTTAAACACTTGCACAAAGACATTACAGTTCAAAATGCACACAGTGCTGCATTAATGAATAACATTGTGCGACAAAAATACAGAACAACACTTGATATCTCAAATGGATTTTTCTGCCAAAATATAGCGCCTGAAAGCAGGTATCTGACCGCATTCAGTGCGTTAGGATCCCATCGGCAATTTTGTCGACTCCCCCAAGGGTATAGGAACTCACCGGGGTTGTTTTCAGCAAGGGTAACAGAGTTACTCCAAAATTTGGATGAAGAAGCATTGTCCTATGTGGATGATATTTATCTGACGGACGATGACTTAAAGAGGCACTTGACCAGGGTGAGCACCATTAGTATGGGATTCGCCTCTGAGGGCTACAAATTTAATTTGAAAAAATCAAAAATTGCCCACCTCAGTGTCCTGTTTTTAGGATACGAGCTGTCAAGTGAGGGAACAAGCCTAGCAGCTAACTCTTTAGAAAAGTGTGCGCTGCTCAAACCTCCCAAATCGTTAAAGAATTTACAATCAATTCTGGGATTCCTAAATTTTGGTCGAACATACATTTTGGATTACGCAGAAAGAGTAAAACCTTTCTACGACTTAATAAAACCTGATTTTTCAGTCAGACAATGGACACAGGAACACACAAATATCCTGCGCTCCCTACAGGAAGATATGATAGCTTCTAAACATTTACAGACACGGGTAAACGCACATAATTTGGTGATCCGAATCATAGCGGGTCAATGCGGGTACACTTATTTAACTTTTAATGAGGGCGAAACAGTACCAATTGCATACAAATCACACCTGTACACAAACGCAGAGATGCGATTCACTTCTACAGAAAAAATTCTGACAGCAGTGCAGACCGCTGTAGCAAGAGAAAGAGCTCTGGCTCAGGGAAAACGCATAATTGTTGTGACCCCAGTACCAGCTTTAGAAGCTGTTACAAAAGCTAGCATTCCAAATGCTAAAGCCTTACATCCGAGATAGATACAATGGGCTAATTCTCTTACTGCAACGGATGTTGAATACAGATTTGATCTGAGTTTAAAAACTCAAGCATTCCTGCAATACGAACAAGAATACACTCTACCAAATGAAATTTTGCCTCTCGATCAGTATGAATATATTATTTACACTGACGGATCTGCTCAACCAGCCACAGGAAGCAAGCAAGCAAGCTTACAGCGCGGCGTGTGCAATCGTTAAAGGTTGCATGCTTGATGGCAAGTTCCATCCGAGTTGCACTAAAACGCAATCTATAGGAGACTGCATGGCTCAGTTGGCAGAACTCAAAGCACTGATACTGGCACTTATAAATGCGGATCACGAATTCCCCACACTGATTGTGTGTGATTCCTTTTACTGTGTGCAGTCATACAATGAATATCTACATCATTGGGAACAAAACGGGTTCAAAGATGCAAAAGGTGGCACAATTAAGCATAAAATGCTATGGGAACAGGTAGTGGAGTTGAGAAACGAACTACCAAGGGCTCACGTGATACATACACTGAGTCATCAGCGTGATGGCGTTCACGTTGAAGGGAATTCATTGGCTGATGAAGCCGCAAAGGGGGCTGTTCGCACAGCCGCCGTAGCTGCAGTTACTCGTTCAAAAACGAGGATAGAGGGCGAGATAATGGTAGCTGTCAATGCTTCACGCAAAGGCAGCACAGCAGTACCAAAGAAATTTCCACTCAAGTACTCCTACAAGTTAGATGCACAAAACATTCCATATGCTCAGATTCCTGGAGTGGGGGATAGAGTAATACCAAATATGGATCTTTAGGCAGAGCTTAATGTTAGCAGCACACAAGGGTTTTGGTTCTGCGCACACAGGCGTCACAGCAACTATTTCTTTACTGAAACAGCGCTACTGGT
Organism: Calotriton arnoldi; assembly: GCA_963921515.1. Classification (NCBI taxonomy): domain Eukaryota; kingdom Metazoa; phylum Chordata; class Amphibia; order Caudata; family Salamandridae; genus Calotriton; species Calotriton arnoldi. Next base: position 563,038 of record CAWUFW010008084.1, read on the forward strand.
GGCCAGGGTTAACAAAGCAGACTAAAGGGGAGAGGAGTTGGCCTAACAGCTAGGGCGGTCGACCTCGAATCTGGGGAACTGGGTTCGAGTCTCGGCAATGACGCTGAACATCCTGTGATTCTGGGCAAATCACTTAATCTCCCCGTGCCTAACAAAAAAATGAATGTGTCCTCATGTAATGCAACTAGTGCTATGTAAAGCGCTCTGATACCCGATTCGGGTCAAGTTCGCGCTATATAAAACTCTGTAAAAAAAAAAAAAAAAGACTATCTTGAAATGCGACATCTGCCAGCAGATGAAAGGTTCCACCGTAACACGCCCAGCACAGACACCATTGCTGAAATCAGACAAACCTCTCGCATGTGTTTATTTGGACCACTGCGGACCCCTACAATCTGATGGGTCCAAGAAATATATCATGGTTGCAGTGGATTCCTGCTCTAGATTCCTATGGGTTTGGCCTCAGCGCTCGGCTGACGCTCGAACTGTTATAAAAGATTTGCAAGTCTTTATCTGCACATACGCAGTTGGCACGTTACATTCTGCCCGTGGTCCGGCGTTTAGCTCTCGGGCTTACAAAGAGGCCATGGAAGGAATGGGCATAGCATTGCGGTACTCCTCTCCGTACCATCCCGAGGGAAATTCTGTTGTGGAGAGGAAAAACCGAGACTTAAAGCAATCTTTAACAGCTAGGGTATTAGGCAAGGGCGGTAGATGGGTCGATCACCTTTATGGGGTACAGCGCGCGCTTAACAACCAGCCAAGAAGCTCTCTAGGAGGTGTCACTCCTTACGAGGTCCTATTTGGGATGAGAATGTGGGTACCTGATCTTGATTGTGAAGGCGCAGTGGCGGATGAAAAACCATTTGATATCCATGATCGTTTGGCTGTTTTACAGGACCTAAATGCATCCAGGACACAACAAAGTAACGTGCTCCAGAAACAGGCCGCCACTGAGGAAGTCAAGGCAGTAACGGTAAGACCTATCTGGATCCCAAAGATCGGGGATCTGGTCAGAGAGAAGATTGCTGACAAGAAAGAATTTGGGCCATCCTACAGAACACCTGTACCGGTCCTTGCAATCCACGGCACAAGAACAGTACAGTTGCAGCCTCTTGCCGGAAAAAAGGAGAAAAGATTTGTCTCAATTGACTTAATCAAACCAAACTATGTGGCCGATACTAAATAGTAGGCCCCGTGGACTCCAGAGTAGCAGACTCCCTCCTCTTGCTACAATCCAAGAAGTTCAAACAGAAAGACTCATCACGTTTGAAGAGCCACCTGTACGGAATGAAGGAATAAGCTACAATGCTGTAGAACTCGTTCAACTTCAATAAGGAATTCATCTCCAAAATGAAAATCAACTTAACAACCAAGTTGCAATCAGACCTAATACAGACATCTACGTCAATGTTCCTCGACAAGAGAACACAGCGATTTCAACAAATCCCGATGCAATTCCAACAATTGATCGAACTGCTTCTGGCTATTTCATGAACTATACCTTTTCACTGGATCCAAGTGAGCCGGAAACGACGCCAGCCAAAAAATCACTCCAACAGAAACTCATTGACTTTTTGAACTTTTTTAGAAAGACTTACCTGGTGTCACCTTGGATAGAACTATGGTATATCACTGGGATTTTATTTTTCATTTTCTGGCTAGGTTTAATAATAACTTTTAGTATGCTTATTAATGGACGATACCTCCAACCAAGCTCTACAGCCCAAAGAGTCAATTTGATTTTAAAACCACACCAGTCTTCACATCGTGAACCAAGAGACTTGTCTACAGTGAACATCACAGCAGTTCCTATACCGGACGGTATAGTATGGGACAAGATTGATTATGATATATTAGGTCCGACTGAACTTTTAAAACTAAAACATGTATTTAAAATTTCTTTAACTGATTTCATTACCTCCAGTACATTTTCTGATGATTGGGACACTGAAACTGTAAATGCTATGATGTCTGACTTAGAAAAACTGCTGCATTTCCAAACAATGAAATGTTAGATGGTACTTCAAAACTATGATACATTGTACTGTTACCAACAATTTGGTGATCATTTCTTACACAAATCTATAACACCTAGAAATGTATTTGAGTACCACCAGTGGAAACACTGCCCAACACCACCAAAAGGTAGTTCACAAGCGTTTGGACAGAAATTCGCATATTTCTCAGGGTACAACACATCTGACCCAACGTCATTCTATTATAAAATGGAGAAAATTTCAGCTCAGAAAATTATGTTAACAAACACCAAACATATTTACACTGCATCCTTTCTGAACCAGTTGTCTAAACAGGGTTTCGATCTATGGAAAGACACAATAGAATCCAAATCAATCTGGGGTTCTAGGGACTGGCAAGTCCAGGGAATAGAAGCACTTTTTAGAGCATGCATCATTCCGCAGCAGATTTTATTTCTGAATGAAACTGTGCAACAGACATCCTGTCTTGGATTAGCCAAAGGCAAGGAAATGAACACACCGGGGTTTCCAACACCATCGCAGATGGGTGGGGGGCAGAACTCAACTACACAAGAGGTAGGATTAGATGCCATTTTCCAGTACAACAGATCAGATCCTGATTGGACAGAATGGATGGTTTGGCCCATTGACACAAACAAATGTCAACAGAGATTTATGAATACAACCAGAAGGTTTAGTATCCATAGGCCAGATCTAAGCTATGTACAAAGACATCACCCAGGGGTAGTGACATCGTATAGTGTTGGGAAGTTGTGCCTTGATTGGCTAAAGACCTCAACACTGACAGAAGTAAAGCACCACTTGACCTTACTCACACCTGACATGGATCTTAGAGATTTTCTACTGGGACCCAAGAAACAGCGTCAGAAACGTTTCATATATGCAGGCCTTTATGCCTACTATAATGAAAACTGGAAAATATCCCAACAAGAGGCCGCAGAAAGAATACGAGAAATAGACCGTATAAACTTAGAAAAAGCATTAGCAGTGGTGGATAATGGGTTAACTACTTCGACCTCCAGGATTTACTCCTTAGGCAACATTGTGTCCTCGGCAATCGACATATTAGAACAAGATCTGGCCTTGTTACAACATGGGCAGTCTCAGCTACGTTCTATTATGATGTTAAGCTGGACGCTGCAATCTTTGCGTGCATGCTATGTGCCATGGCATTTTATAAACACCATGTCTCTGTTCTCAGAATACAATCTAACTGATAAACAGACAGAAATGGCACAAAGGGGAGCCAAATATACAATGCTGCGTATTGAGAAACTGGAAAGGTTACCATTCACTGTAGCCGAATCACCATCAACTGAATGGTTAATCCATGGCCAAATCACTCTGCCGGTCACTACGTTTCAGTTTCAATATTGCCTTGAGCAAAGGCAGGCAGGCAGATATGAAAAAATGGGTAAGGGATACATCAAGGAAACTTGGGAGTTACCATATAGATACCGATGCTGGAATGGGGATCGAGAAGTGTATCTGAGTGGTACAAACTGCAAGAACGCTTTAAGCGGTTCTCTCATGTGTCAAGATATTTCTTCACACGGAGCCTGCAGTGGTTCAGTGGCGAATCTATCATGTCACATGTCAGGGACCCCAGCTGCCATGATCACGCCGGTTTTCCAGCTGCTCTCGAATGGGAGTTACTTAATGCTAAATGATCAAGGTTGTTGTGGGATGCTTCCGGGCATCGCATATCTAGTAACTGTTAACTCCAGGGTTACTTGCTGTATGCAAGTATTGTTTCCGCCACTGAACACAGTCAGGGAGGCGCCGCTATGGCCTTTGCTGAATGTTTCTTTCATACAGTTCGATACTCTGAGCAGATTGAAAGCCATGCTTTAACAGCAACCCGTGCCCTTAACCTCCGCTCGAAAAACCTATGAACTTCAAGTTGCAAGGACCTCGACTGAGATACAGGCACTCATACGTACAAACTGCCCCATTCATTTCGCAGAAATGGTTAGTCGTATCTTCACCATGTCTGATACGAGAGGTATTAAACACCTATTTAAGACCATAGGGTCAGGACTGTTAAGCACCTTTCAGACAGTCCTCGGAGTAATCCCAAATTTTATACACTCCGTATTGGGAAGCGTATTTGGAGGATTCCCGCTCATCCTTTTCCTAATTGCTGGAAGCCTGATTATAATACTGCTGCTACGCAATAGACGGCCCAATTCCAGAAGGGTTGTTGAACACACTGCTGGAAAGGAAGTACCGTGAACACATGGTACAACTTCTGGGCTTGCCTTGCTTACGAGAACTCAATGCCTCCTGGTTTCTATCGTTTAGACCAGTCTGGGTAGACTGCATCTTACCTGTTCTTCGATGCCTGTTCTGCGGAGAAGAATGCTCGTTGGATTTATGTCTAACATTTCCATCAGACGCGCCTCTGGACATGGATGCAATGCTGGACCCCATAAAGGCCCACGCTCTGCGTTGTCCCCAGCGGCTTCCGATTCTGATGAACGCATTCCTTGAGAATCCACAGGTGCCGTTTGCTCCTGCTGGGTTAGGCGACTCCTCCACAGGCACACAGGTTTCAACTGCCGCATCAGATGCCACAGCTCCGACTAATGGCAGTGCTACATTCCATCTATGTGCGATTGACGTTCTATGCGAGGCGTTGGATTTGTCTACTGCTGCGGCTGACTCCGATATGGATGTGCTTTCCAGCCCGGACGCTTAATCTCGAAATTGGCTCATCGCGTCCTGGTAAAGAATTCGGCTTTTGCTCATTTCAAAATAAACGATCTAAATTTGGAACTTTGCTTACAAATTGACACTGTCACTTGCAGAAAGCATGGCCTTCTCCCGCTTATAGTGATACAACTTTATGAAGAGACAGTGATTGACTTTTAAACGTGGCAACTGGAAATAGCTGAATTCTAACACTTTTATATATTTTTTAACATCTTTTTAACGAGTTTTAAACTCATGTTTTTACCGATTTTAAAAATATATTTTAAATTGTCCAGATTTTATAGTATGGTCATTATTCTCCTTTTCGGAAGAGGAGTGGGTGTTATATCCTGTATAGAGACCCTAATGTAGGCCCATTCATACATGCCCTAAAATAGACGTATTCATATTTACCCTAATATGGTCTTATTCGTACTTGCCCTATTATGGTCATAGCCGCATATGCCCTAATACGGTAATAACCATACATGCCCTATTATAGTCATGATTCCTTATATAGGCATGCTCTTTTACCTACATTGGTCCCATCCAGTACACAACGTGCTCTGAGGGCTGAACGTTATCTGCCTTGTGGTTTTGCAGGCACCAGGGTTTTCCCAAACAGAGCCCCACACTGTACTCATAAATTATACATGACTCTCTAAGAATATTCCACCTGCATAATATGTATGTACAGAGTTCACCCCTGACGTCTTCCTAAAGCCTAATGGAGGACCAATACAAACCTTGCACGAAGATCAGTGTCTTCAGGGTATAAATACACCACATCTTGCCCCGGTAAGATAGAGGAAACCGAGACTTCCATGCTGACACACTGACCAGAGACGGTGAGGCTCCTGCATGCAGTCGCTCAAGCTGACAGTGGTCTGACACAACCCGGACGGGGTGTCCAACTCGAGACCAGGACGGGGTCCCACACTCTCTCTATTCAGGTATGGGGGTTCGACTAAATCCTAGGAGGATTCTTGGCTCTTAGCTTCTAAGTCCTACACACATATGCTAGGTACACACAGGTACATCTAGGTAGGCATCGTAGGAGTACGCGCACTTGCATAATGCTTTTATATTCATGTATGTACTCATGATTATCGCAATATGGTAGAACTGTTCTATCCCTTTGCTTTTATCGTACTGCTGATACTATATCTCTGCTATTGTCTGCTGGTTTCTACAGCACATATATATTTTACACTAGAATAACAACTGCTCAATAAATACTTATTGAAATGCCCGACTGTTTATTCTGTGTAACTCTCTGAGACAAACCGAACAAGTAAGCACGAGTGACTGAGCGAAAGGTAGTACATTGTTTCCATGATTCTGAGGAATTTGGGTTGTCATGTTCTAAGGTTGCCAGAAACGAATCTCTCCCCGATAAGAGGAGACACTAGTGGCACTGCGAGCTAGCTAATGCAAACCAGGCTAACATATACGGTGGGGGTGCACGGAGTCAGTCTGCCACCAAGCCCGCAGTATATGTTATCCAAACGCGCAGGTCCTGCAGGGGTACTATAGGAACTACACAACATGACACCGCCAACGTTGGTTGGGTACTTATTTAACAGTAGAATCTGAGTAGTTCAGTCGTGCTATTCTCAGAGAACCTACTCACAAAACCCCAGAGACGTCTGGAGTGGGTGGGCACAAAATCCGCCGCAGCTGAGTAGTATTAGAATACTATTTATTGGCTGTTGGTTACTCAAGCTTGAAGGACATTTGGTTCCTACAATTGTGCATAACACCTTATCTTAGTTCCCTGGGAACACTTCTTTCTCTAAATATGCCTGATTCAGGGGATGAGAGAGTTGCAACAGCCCTCTTCGGAACAGAAGACCCTGAAGATGCAATACAAATTGCACCAAATTTCAGAAGGTCAATCACCATAAAACTTCTAGAACATGGCTTAAGAGCCAGGGGTGGTACAGTAATTTTTGTGATTGAGGCACACGAATCTAATAAAACAGAGGTGTTCTATTCGTGGGTTACATTCCAAGCAGTAAATGCAATTACAAATGTGTTTCACAACTACCTAGAAGGTGAAACACCAGCAGACTATACTCCCTTTGAGGAAGTAGAGGTCCCGCTCACTTACCAGGAGCATAATTACTGGTTTAAAGGCGCCCTACCCCACGTACATGGAAGAACAAGATTAGGCCCGCTCGGAGGAGCAGGAGCCACATGGCCCATATTAGCGGCATACACACCGCATCCTGACATTGACACAATGCCACAGCCAGACTTACTCGTACAACACAGAGATTTAATTAAAATCTACAGAAACCTCACACAATTTGTGATGAGGACTTTAACAGTTCAACCTGCACCTGCTGGAACACAAGATACTCCAGTCCAGAGTACAGTTAATAAAATAACTCCACAAACATTACACACGGTAATGGGCAAAACGCCAGCAAAACGTGAACAAATCCCATTCTGGATAGCTCAGAAAATAACTCAGCCTGAAGCAGTATTCCCAAATACTACAACCAGTGATAAACACAGAATTCTAACAATCTGCTTGCCCTTGGGGATCACACCACAACTAGAGGATTGCACCTCTTGGGGTTCAACCTTTGCTGCCATATATACCAAAACACATGGTATCCCGTCAATAGCAGTAGTACCTGACGTATTGAGACAGATACAAAATGAGTACAGAGCAGAACCTGCCCTTAATTTAGGGATGAAGTTGCTAAACAACTTTGAACAGGTCTCAGCCATAATACTAGCTAACATTAAGGGGGAAGCAGCTTCAGTGGCGATCCGCCAACGCCTAAGGGAGTTCGGTCCAGAGGATCAACAACACGAACTACCCAAAATAATTGAAACTTCATATGCAGAACTAGGCAGAGACAGTCTGGGTGGGAAAGCATTAAAACCACAACTGGTGGGCAGTCCTGAAAAGGACACTACAAAGCAGACACCTACTTCTTCTAAAAAGAAGTGGGATAATAAAAAACAGCAAAAGTCTAAAGACACCAGATCTCAGTCCAGAGGTAGGTCTCCTCAACAGGAGCCCTCTGAAAAGAGGTACAACCTCAGGAATAGGGATAATATTAAAAAACCTGACAGGTATCAGGATACTGATACTCGTTCCTCTCGTTCCTTTCAGGGTTCATCACGAAACTCCGAGAGGGAAGGACGGTCAAAGGAGCGTACAAAGTCCAGAGACACGCAACAGGCTGCGGACTACGCACCTAAAAAAGAGGATAAACAAAAATCAAAACCTCAGTTCAAAAGAAGAAGGTAGCAGGTCTCAAGATCAGACATGCCCAGAATTCTGAGGACACAGCTTCTGAACGGGGAATGGGCTCTGACGATGCTAGACAGCGCGGCAGAAGTAACGATAGCTCGCCAGAACCTGAAGGAATTTCAGGTGACAGCGGAGATGAGTGAGTATATCACGGTGGAAACACCTGATACTCGGGTAAGTGTCCCACATAAGTTACATGAGATAACACTCCGGATGGAGGGGGACAAGCCCAGAAAAGTTAAAGGTCTCTTTTGGAAAAATCTGTCATCTGGTTATGACATTCTATTAGCAGAACAAGACTGGCCGCCTGCATTCGTCATGGAGTGCCCTAGGGGAGAAGAGATAATTTTTCCAGCCTTTTCCGACCTCGTTCCCATACACCTTAAACATGCATATGCGCAGGAGTGGGCGGTTGCCCTAGCTCCAGCATTGTACAAAAATCATGCTGGTTGGGATGAGGATTCAACCCACCACGTGATCCCTTTAAAAGTTTCCCCAAATGCTCAAAGGCAATACCCTATAAAGCAGGAAGCTAAAAGACAGGTCAGGGAGATCCTAGATCAACTAGAATATCAGGGGGTGATAGAAAATTGCACTTCACCTATGAACAATCCTTTGTTCCCTGTAGCCAAACCTGACGACACATATCGTCTAGTTTTAGATTACAGACATTTAAACACTTGCACAAAGACATTTGCAGTTCAAAATGCACACAGTGCCGCATTAATGAATAACATTGTGTGACAAAAATACAGAACAACACTTGATATCTCAAAGGGATTTTTCTGCCAAAATATAGCGCCTGAAAGCAGGTATCTGACCGCATTCAGTGCGTTAGGATCCCAACGGCAATTTTGTCGACTCCCCCAAGGGTATAGGAACTCACCGGGGTTGTTTTCAGCAAGGGTAACAGAGTTACTCCAAAATTTGGATGAAGAAGCATTGTCCTATGTGGATGATATTTATCTGACGGACGATGACTTAAAGAGGCACTTGACCAGGGTGAGCACCATTAGTATGGGATTCGCCTCTGAGGGCTACAAATTTAATTTGAAAAAATCAAAAATTGCCCACCTCAGTGTCCTGTTTTTAGGATACGAGCTGTCAAGTGAGGGAACAAGCCTAGCAGCTAACTCTTTAGAAAAGTGTGCGCTGCTCAAACCTCCCAAATCGTTAAAGAATTTACAATCAATTCTGGGATTCCTAAATTTTGGTCGAACATACATTTTGGATTACGCAGAAAGAGTAAAACCTTTCTACGACTTAATAAAACCTGATTTTTCAGTCAGACAATGGACACAGGAACACACAAATATCCTGCGCTCCCTACAGGAAGATATGATAGCTTCTAAACATTTACAGACACGGGTAAACGCACATAATTTGGTGATCCGAATCATAGCGGGTCAATGCGGGTACACTTATTTAACTTTTAATGAGGGCGAAACAGTACCAATTGCATACAAATCACACCTGTACACAAACGCAGAGATGCGTTTCACTTCTACAGAAAAAATTCTGACAGCAGTGCAGACCGCTGTAGCAAGAGAAAGAGCTCTGGCTCAGGGAAAACGCATAATTGTTGTGACCCCAGTACCAGCTTTAGAAGCTGTTACAAAAGCTAGCATTCCAAATGCTAAAGCCTTACATCCGAGATGGATACAATGGGCTAATTCTCTTACTGCAACGGATGTTGAATACAGATTTGATCTGAGTTTAAAAACTCAAGCATTCCTGCAATACGAACAAGAATACACTCTACCAAATGAAATTTTGCCTCTCGATCAGTATGAATATATTATTTACACTGACGGATCTGCTCAACCAGCCACAGGAAGCAAGCAAGCAAGCTTACAGTGCGGCGTGTGCAATCGTTAAAGGTTGCATGCTTGATGGCAAGTTCCATCCGAGTTGCACTAAAACGCAATCTATAGGAGACTGCATGGCTCAGTTGGCAGAACTCAAAGCACTGATACTGGCACTTATAAATGCGGATCACGAATTCCCCACACTGATTGTGTGTGATTCCTTTTACTGTGTGCAGTCATACAATGAATATCTACATCATTGGGAACAAAACGGGTTCAAAGATGCAAAAGGTGGCACAATTAAGCATAAAATGCTATGGGAACAGGTAGTGGATTTGAGAAACGAACTACCAAGGGCTCACGTGATACATACACTGAGTCATCAGCGTGATGGCGTTCACGTTGAAGGGAATTCATTGGCTGATGAAGCCGCAAAGGGGGCTGTTCGCACAGCCGCCGTAGCTGCAGTTACTCGTTCAAAAACGAGGATAGACGGCGAGATAATGGTAGCTGTCAATGCTTCACGCAAAGGCAGCACAGCAGTACCAAAGAAATTTCCACTCAAGTACTCCTACAAGTTAGATGCACAAAACATTCCATATGCTCAGATTCCTGGAGTGGGGTATAGAGTAATACCAAATATGGATCTTTAGGCAGAGCTTAATGTTAGCAGCACACGAGGGTTTTGGTTCTGCGCACACAGGCGTCACAGCAACTATTTCTTTACTGAAACAGCGCTACTGGTGGCCAGGGTTAACAAAGCAGACTAAAGGGGTGAGGAGTTGGCCTAACGGCTAGGGCGGTCGACCTCGAATCTGGGGAACTGGGTTCGAGTCTCGGCAATGACGCTGAACATCCTGTGATTCTGGGCAAATCACTTAATCTCCCCGTGCCTAACAAAAAAATTTATGTGTCCTCATGTAATGCAACTGGTGCTATGTAAAGCGCTCTGATACCTGATTCGGGTCAAGTTCGCGCTATATAAAACTCTGTAAAAAAAAAAAAAAAAGACTATCTTGAAATGCGACATCTGCCAGCAGATGAAAGGTTCCACCGTAACACGCCCAGCACAGACACCATTGCTGAAATCAGACAAACCTCTCGCATGTGTTTATTTGGACCACTGCGGACCCCTACAATCTGATGGGTCCAAGAAATATATCATGGTTGCAGTGGATTCCTGCTCTAGATTCCTATGGGTTTGGCCTCAGCGCTCGGCTGACGCTCGAACTGTTATAAAAGATTTGCGAGTCTTTATCTGCACATACGCAGTTGGCACGTTACATTCTGCCCGTGGTCCGGCGTTTAGCTCTCGGGCTTACAAAGAGGCCATGGAAGGAATGGGCATAGCATTGCGGTACTCCTCTCCGTACCATCCCGAGGGAAATTCTGTTGTGGAGAGGAAAAACCGAGACTTAAAGCAATCTTTAACTGCTAGGGTATTAGGCAAGGGCGGTAGATGGGTCGATCACCTTTATGGGGTACAGCGCGCGCTTAACAACCAGCCAAGAAGCTCTCTAGGAGGTGTCACTCCTTACGAGGTCCTATTTGGGACGAGAATGTGGGTACCTGATCTTGATTGTGAAGGCGCAGTGGCAGATGAAAAACCATTTGATATCCATGATCGTTTGGCTGTTTTACAGGACCTAAATGCATCCAGGACACAACAAAGTAACGTGCTCCAGAAACAGGCCGCCACTGAGGAAGTCAAGGCAGTAACGGTAAGACCTATCTGGATCCCAAAGATCGGGGATCTGGTCAGAGAGAAGATTGCTGACAAGAAAGAATTTGGGCCATCCTACAGAACACCTGTACCGGTCCTTGCAATCCACGGCACAAGAACAGTACAGTTGCAGCCTCTTGCCAGAAAAAAGGAGAAAAGATTTGTCTCAATTGACTTAATCAAACCAAACTATGTGGCCGATACTAAATAGTAGGCCCTGTGGACTCCAGAGTAGCAGACGCCCTCCTCTTGCTACAATCCAAGAAGTTCAAACAGAAAGACTCATCACGTTTGAAGAGCCACCTGTACGGAATGAAGGAATAAGCTACGATGCTGTAGAACTCGTTCAACTTCAATAAGGAATTCATCTCCAAAATGAAAATCAACTTAACAACCAAGTTGCAATCAGACCTAATACAGACATCTACGTCAATGTGCCTCGACAAGAGAACACAGCGATTTCAACAAATCCCGATGCAATTCCAACAATTGATCGAACTGCTTCTGGCTATTTCATGAACTATACCTTTTCACTGGATCCAAGTGAGCCGGAAACGACGCCAGCCAAAAAATCACTCCAACAGAAACTCATTGACTTTTTGAACTTTTTTAGAAAGACTTACCTGGTGTCACCTTGGATAGAACTATGGTATATCACTGGGATTTTATTTTTCATTTTCTGGCTAGGTTTAATAATAACTTTTAGTATGCTTATTAATGGACGATACCTCCAACCAAGCTCTACAGCCCAAAGAGTCAATTTGATTTTAAAACCACACCAGTCTTCACATCGTGAACCAAGAGACTTGTCTTCAGTGAACATCACAGCAGTTCCTATACCGGACGGTATAGTATGGGACAAGATTGATTATGATATATTAGGTCCGACTGAACTTTTAAAACTAAAACATGTATTTAAAATTTCTTTAACTGATTTCATTACCTCCAGTACATTTTCTGATGATTGGGACACTGAAACTGTAAATGCTATGATGTCTGACTTAGAAAAAACTGCTGCATTTCCAAACAATGAAATGTTAGATGGTACTTCAAAACTATGATACATTGTACTGTTACCAACAATTTGGTGATCATTTCTTACACAAATCTATAACACCTAGAAATGTATTTGAGTACCACCAGTGGAAACACTGCCCAACACCACCAAAAGGTAGTTCACAAGCGTTTGGACAGAAATTCGCATGTTTCTCAGGGTACAACACATCTGACCCAACGTCATTCTATTATAAAATGGAGAAAATTTCAGCTCAGAAAATTATGTTAACAAACACCAAACATATTTACACTGCATCCTTTCTGAACCAGTTGTCTAAACAGGGTTTCGATCTATGGAAAGACACAATAGAATCCAAATCAATCTGGGGTTCTAGGGACTGGCAAGTCCAGGGAATAGAAGCACTTTTTAGAGCATGCATCATTCTGCAGCAGATTTTATTTCTGAATGAAACTGTGCAACAGACATCCTGTCTTGGATTAGCCAAAGGCAAGGAAATGAACACACCGGGGTTTCCAACACCATCGCAGATGGGTGGGGGGCAGAACTCAACTACACAAGGGGTAGGATTAGATGCCATTTTCCAGTACAACAGATCAGATCCTGATTGGACAGAATGGATGGTTTGGCCCATTGACACAAACAAATGTCAACAGAGATTTATGAATACAACCAGAAGGTTTATTATCCATAGGCCAGATCTACGCTATGTACAAAGACATCACCCAGGGGTAGTGACATTGTATAGTGTTGGGAAGTTGTGCCTTGATTGGCTAAAGATCTCAACACTGACAGAAGTAAAGCACCACTTGACCTTACTCACACCTGACATGGATCTTAGAGATTTTCTACTGGGACCCAAGAAACAGCGTCAGAAACGTTTCATATATGCAGGCCTTTATGCCTACTATAATGAAAACTGGAAAATATCCCAACAAAAGGCCGCAGAAAGAATACGAGAAATAGACCGTATAAACTTAGAAAAAGCATTAGCAGTGGTGGATAATGGGTTAACTACTTCGACCTCCAGGATTTACTCCTTAGGCAACATTGTGTCCTCGGCAATCAACATATTAGAACAAGATCTGGCCTTGTTACAACACGGGCAGTCTCAGCTACGTTCTATTATGATGTTAAGCTGGACGCTGCAATCTTTGCGTGCATGCTATGTGCCATGGCATTTTATAAACACCATGTCTCTGTTCTCAGAATACAATCTAACTGATAAACAGACAGAAATGGCACAAAGGGGAGCCAAATATACAATGCTGCGTATTGAGAAACTGGAAAGGTTACCATTCACTGTAGCCGAATCACCATCAACTGAATGGTTAATCCATGGCCAAATCACTCTGCCGCTCACTACGTTTCAGTTCAATATTGCCTTGAGCAAAGGCAGGCAGGCAGATATGAAAAAATGGGTAAGGGATACATCAAGGAAACTTGGGAGTTACCATATAGATACCGATGCCGGAATGGGGATCGAGAAGTGTATCTGAGTGGTACAAACTGCAAGAACGCTTTAAGCGGTTCTCTCATGTGTCAAGATATTTCTTTAATTTGTATGATCAAGGATGGGATGTAACAGATTGGATGCAATATGTTAGCGGTTTGGGGGATGTGGTAAATGAATTCATAGACGCTTCAGAAAACACGATTACAGTCCATAATTGATGAATTTCGTTTTTTTAATTTTGTGTAGTGTTTTATTAAGCAAATACCTTATCAAGTCATTGAAGTCAGCTAAAACATAAAATATATATTTGTATTTGTAGATGCCCCTGATGAAGGGAATGTATTTCCCGAAATGCATTGGGTAATGGATTAAAGTCATGGTATGTGAAACCCATCCTACACTCCTGTGTTTTTGTGAACATCTACGTCAAGCTATGATTGGATAAAATGAATTGAACATAAGTTAAGAGAAATGGACAAAAACGTATGGTGAAATAAAGAAGAAAATATAAGAGAAAAGCATAAGTAATTGATTCATTGGATTCAAACTATGTTGGGGCTGTGCAGCCTGACGGAACTGAAATGGGTTCCTTCTTTTGGATTTGTTACGTTGCAGCGCAACGAGACGAAGCGCGAAGCAGGCATTGCACGCTGGTAAAATTCGAATGGTGAAAGCAAGTTTAAAATAAGGATTACGAGGTGTGCATCTCTCCCTATAAATCTCATTTCATGAAATGTTTCGTCTCAACTGAGATTGCACCCACGATTACAAGGAGAATACAGGAAGTTACAAGAAGTAGAAAGTAAGATTGTGATTAATGTTACGATACAAATGACGAAAATGCACAGGAGCCGGGTTTCCTTCCGTGTTAAATCATCAGGAAGAGGGTTGTACTTCACATAAAAATCACCATGAAGATTTTTGACAAGAACGAACTATTTTATGAAAAGATGATGAATGGACTCATTTAATGAAAAACAAGTGTTATAATGGGGTGATATGTGATTCAGTACATGGAGGGGATAAGAACATATGGTATCCTGGGAGATGTAGTGAGATCATTTTCAAATAACCGTTGAAGCGCAGTTTAGTTAGTTTATTTGTCATTACCGGTTCAGAGTTCCGGTGTATACACGTGTAGTCAATCACCAGGAGATGTTAAACAAGGGCTGGAACATATAAAAGGATGTCTCAGTACTCATGGATTTAGTTCGTACACGAACGTGGTTTAAGCGTCTTTGCACGCCAGGGAATGAAAGGATGAAATGAATTATTTTAAGATCACGGGTTGACCAGCAGGCCATGGTAAGCGTACACGAATAAATATTAGTATTTACATTCAAGGCAAAAGTTATACCGTCTTTTAGTATATCGAGGGGGTAAAATCACTGGGAGATAATGCGTTGGGTTTAATTTGTATGATCAAGGATGGGATGTAACAGATTGGATGCAATATGTTAGCGGTTTGGGGGGATGTGGTAAATGAATTCATAGACGCTTCAGAAAACACGATTACAGTCCATAATTGATGAATTTCGTTTTTTAAATTTTGTGTAGTGTTTTATTAAGCAAATACCTTATCAAGTCATTGAAGTCAGCTAAAACATAAAATATATATTTGTATTTGTAGATGCCCTGATGAACGGAATGTATTTCCCGAAATGCATTGGGTAATGGATTAAAGTCATGGTATGTGAAACCCATCCTACACTCCTGTGTTTTTGTGAACATCTACGTCAAGCTATGATTGGATAAAATGAATTGAACATAAGTTAAGAGAAATGGACAAAAACGTATGGTGAAATAAAGAAGAAAATATAAGAGAAAAGCATAAGTAATTGATTCATTGGATTCAAACTATGTTGGGGCTGTGCAGCCTGACGGAACTGAAATGGGTTCCTTCTTTTGGATCTATTACGGTAATAACCATACATGCCCTATTATAGTCATGATTCCTTATATAGGCATGCTCTTTTACCTACATTGGTCCCATCCAGTACACAACGTGCTCTGAGGGCTGAACGTTATCTGCCTTGTGGTTTTGCAGGCACCAGGGTTTTCCCAAACACAGGCCCACACTGTACTCATAAATTATACATGACTCTCTAAGAATATTCCACCTGCATAATATGTATGTACAGAGTTCACCCCTGACGTCTTCCTAAAGCCTAATGGAGGACCAATACAAACCTTGCACGAAGATCAGTGTCTTCAGGGTATAAATACACCACATCTTGCCCCGGTAAGATAGAGGAAACCGAGACTTCCATGCTGACACACTGACCAGAGACGGTGAGGCTCCTGCATGCAGTCGCTCAAGCTGACAGTGGTCTGACACAACCCGGACGGGGTGTCCAACTCGAGACCAGGACGGGGTCCCACACTCTCTCTATTCAGGTATGGGGGTTCGACTAAATCCTAGGAGGATTCTTGGCTCTTAGCTTCTAAGTCCTACACACATATGCTAGGTACACACAGGTACATCTAGGTAGGCATCGTAGGAGTACGCGCACTTGCATAATGCTTTTATATTCATGTATGTACTCATGATTATCGCAATATGGTAGAACTGTTCTATCCCTTTGCTTTTATCGTACTGCTGATACTATATCTCTGCTATTGTCTGCTGGTTTCTACAGCACATATATATTTTACACTAGAATAACAACTGTTCAATAAATACTTATTGAAATGCCCGACTGTTTATTCTGTGTAACTCTCTGAGACAAACCGAACAAGTAAGCACGAGTGACTGAGCGAAAGGTAGTACATTGTTTCCACGATTCTGAGGAATTTGGGTTGTCATGTTCTAAGGTTGCCAGAAACTAATCTCTCCCCGATAAGAGGAGACACTAGTGGCACTGCGAGCTAGCTAATGCAAACCAGGCTAACATATACGGTGGGGGTGCACGGAGTCAGTCTGCCACCAAGCCCGCAGTATATGTTATCCATACGCGCAGGTCCTGCAGGGGTACTATAGGAACTACACGACAGTACAGATGACATGTAACACAGATGTGCTGTTGTCAGCTTCAGCCTATTAGCACAGGATTATGTGCTACCTGGAATTCACATGACTTAATTCGCTACTCATTTCTAAATCCATTTTGCTTGGGGGGGGGGTTGAAACAGACACGAGATAATGCCGGGTTAAAGTGATTGAAAGCAGGCGCCCGTGTTACGGGGGCAGACGTGCTGCTTAAAAAAACACAAGCGGTTTCAGCTGAAGCAGCGCATGTCCGGCCTGCAGTAAGAGAAACTTAATAAAGTTTATAGTGCTTACATACTTTACCGAAGTAAAGGGGCCAGTCACCATGGGAGGGTACAAATGAAGACAAGGCAGTCCTAAGGAGGGACTAACAAGCCTATTAATGAAGCCGAAGTCAGCATTTACGAAAGACAATGACACAAGCCAATGAAAAATATGGGAGGAGAGTGGGCGTGGCTTCTCTCCCATACTCTACTACAGCAGCCTCGCAGAGCGAGCAGCGCATGCGTGCTGCTGCTAGGCTCGACGTAAAAATATTAATACAATGCCTTGACAGTTGAGGTGAGAAAGAGGGTGAGAGAGGGAGGGAGGGAAGGAGGCTGCACAAGTACTGGCCACACTCGAGAACAAGCCACTGTTACTGTAACTATTGGGCCTTTTATACCACAGGAGTTTGTAGAAGAGACCGAAAAAGGAGTAGGGCTAACAGGGAAAGGATTAATAATGAGCAGCGTTCCTGAGGGCCTAATAACTAAATAGTAGCAATGTAGAGCTATGATCAATAAGATGCAGCACTGTGGGTCAGTGAATATTAAGGCGTAATAGGAGTGGAGAGATGCAGGGTATAATAGAAAAGGCAAAACACCATGGGCCATATTAAATAAGCAGCAGTACCTTGCAGGTCATAATGAAATAGGAGTATTATTTTGTTAAATGCTTAATAAAGGTAGTACTGTGGGATTGCCTAAACTAGTCTCCAAATCTCGGCAGGACGTTTTAAATTACAAACTTTTCAATGTTTGCAATCATGGTCCACAATACAGCTGCATTAAATTTCAAAGTCTTTTTCTTTCCTTCCTGCACAGGGAGAATTTCTGACCCTGTCTCGTCAACAGATCTCTTCCGCCAGCTTGGTCGCACAAACCAAAGTGGTAAGATGTAGCCCAATCAAATCATGGCCCTCTGAGCCATCCTTTACTGTACATAAAATCTTGGTGCTTCTTTTTGATGATTTTAACTGATGCACAGTGTTTACTAAGCATTCACACATGTGTCACCCTTTCCCCTTCCTTGTCACCTTACTTTCTCCAGTAGAAGTGAACTAATTCACACACCTGTAATGGATGCTTGGGAACTATTTCTTGTATTTTATACTCACCTCACAAGTCTTCTTTTAGGGTTTTGCATGATGGTGCCTTATTGCATTAGGTGCACTGTACACTTACCTTTATAATGTGTGAAAAAGTACATACACTAGCCTACCCTCTTCTAAACCTTTTAAATACATAAAAAACTCATGTGCATTAAGCATTACATGTGACTGACAACACATGTTTTGTTTCAAGCTTGGGTGACCTTTGTTCCGCTTAGTCCCGAAGAGAACATCAATCATAAGACCAAAAAGTGTCAACCCACACCCGCTAGGATTTACACCAAGCAGGAAGAAACAACAAAGAAATTAAATCTTGTTGTAAACCAATTTTTGAGTTATAGTTGTATACAATTGATTTGTGCACTATTTCAGCAGGTCTATTGTTACTTGGGATTTTTACCTGGAGACGGCAATTTTTGTCACCTTTTAATAAAGGTGTATTGTCAGTCTTTGCTGTCCTAGTGCTCACTTGCATTTAAATGTTTTTTTGTGACACTAATTGCTTTGCTGTATAGTAGCAATTTAATTTGAAAGTCTTTTTGCAAAGTATACAAATAACATTGCATAAGTAAACATGGTTACGTGAACACATGTTTAGTGTCATTGCCTTTCCTGCCTATGGTGCAACAATGCCTCTTAAAATGTATGTATTTTGTGATTGAATACATAGGATTCATTCTTAAAGGGTGATTCTAGCCCCAGTGAGGCTACAAATAATAAGTTTGCCTCTCTGTGAAATGTAACATTTATATATCCTGCTAGAGCTTTTTCTTTGTTCTTTTTAATCTCCAAATCTTGGCAGGACGTTTTAAATTAACTAACTTTTCAACTCTATCAGTAGCCTCTAGCCAGAGGGTAAAAAACAGTATGGTTCCTTCCAAACACGCCCCATAGCATACAGCATCGAACTGTTTATGTACGGTCACCCAATGTTCTGCCATGAAACTGCCATGATATATTACAACTCTGACTGAATTTAATTTTCCAAAGATAATTTATTCATTCAAAGTGAAAGTAAACAGTTCTGACCTTGTTACGGCCATCAGCTCTGGCAACATTGAAATGCAGACTGGTAGTAACTCAACCTCTAAGGTGTATAAGACTTTAACCACCGGGTGTTACATTAACAGTATTGTAAACACCGTCAAAATTACAAGTTTAAAGCATAGCAGCTGTACCTCATCATAGAGCCAAAATATTGTAAAGCCTCCTCCTGATAGCATAGGCTCCTGCTAGGCCCTTGAAACTGCCCCATGGGGGTGCCATTCTGCTGCAGTGACTGAGCCAGTGGACCGGAAGAGGCTGCGTCGACACACTCAGAATGTAGCGCAGCCAATGATTTCATTTCATTTTTAGGCAACTTCTGGACTACCGGTACTGCTTGGCCCCATCGGCCACTGGCCGATGGCATGTGTAGCATTACATTTGCCTTTTCAAGATGCAGAGGCTAACATTGGAGTGGTAAATAAAGATAAGGATATCATTTACAGCCATCGGCTTCTGCCGGGAGCGGCCCGCAGCGCTGCAGAAGCAATTCTGGACTGATATGGCGTGCAGGGCACCCTCAGAAAACATTGCACAAATGTGACAAGAAGAGAACAATATTTACAGGCCTGTTTACACCATTATCCAAGCGCACATTTATCGCACACGGGAAGGGAGGGGGTGGGGTGGACGGCTAAAGCAGTGAGGGGGTTGTGGGACATTACATCCCTGTTTACAGAACTCGTGGCTCGGAGCCACTGAATATATCGAGCACTCATGTAAACAAGCATTGGCAATGCCAATCGGTCTCGCCAGTGGGATCTTATATGTATTTAGCTATGCAGCACATAAGCGGAGGGGGAGCATGACACTCGGCATTTTCGCTGATGTGTGCAGAGGGCTTCTGCTGCCTCAAAAAGTGCCTTCCTTATTCATACGCACTTACCCTGACTTCTAGTGCGAAAGTGATTCAGCACCCACGCTAATCTGCTGCATAGCTAAATACATATAAGATCCTAATGGCGAGACCGATTGGCATTGCCAATGCTTGTTATTCTTTTTTCCAGTAAGTGTTTTGAAAATGTGACCCAAGATTGTATTTTTTGCAATGAACAGAGAGAGTAAGGAAGACAATTTTTGAAAATAGGACAAATGCAAGAGAACAGTCTAGAAAGACTTCCAGTAAGAATAGACACTTCACATGTCCATCTTAGAAAGCCGATGCACGCTATGCAGTGTTTTGCGAGGGTTTCAGCAGCCAAACAATAATTATTTGATGTTATCGTGTGTTTATCTGAGCAGTGGTTATCTTTTAAAAGCATTAATGTGTTTGCCAAAGACAAGAAGCAGAGCAGTGAAAGCAGTCCATTTCTATATAAAATAAGGAACAAGTATTTCAGGAGAGGGGGTGGGGGGGGGAGGGGCATTGCATGTGGGAGAGAGCAACCAAAACATGCACTCTCTCATGGAGTGAGTAAAACAGTGCTTGAAATGGAAAAATAGGGGGCGTGGCTTGGACGCGACAGCAAGATGGCGGACGTTATGTGAGCTCCGCCAGGACGCGGAGATTTCCTGCATATTTCTGCCTCAAGGTGCCCGAATTCGCGGGCTGAAACGGCGGCCCCTGTCTCCTGAACCCGTGGCGCACCTAATGGCCGGTATTTCCTGCCCTCGGATGTATCGTGGAGCCTGAACCTGCAACGGCAGTATTTTCCTCACAGAATCGCGGGCGTCCGCCATTTTGAATCGCGGGCGTCCGCCATTTTGAATCGCGGCGCCCGCGTTTTAACTCTGTGCTTCGCTCCAAATGCTGTTTTTCCTCATGGACTGCTGGTATGTCTTTTAAGGTGGAATTACTTCCTCTAAAATGAATAATGCCCATATTTTCATTTCCTACTACTATAAGAGGAGTCCAAATGGGAAAACAGAGTTCTTTTTTTTCTGATAAAGGCTATTCCTTCTCTTTCTCGCTATGAGCATCACTAAAAAAGTTGTAAACTAGGATAACAGAGAAGATTTTTTCATTTCTTCTTTCATGTTGTTCCTCACCACGGTGGCAGCCTTTTAAAAGAGTGGGAAGGAATATATAATAAATTCAGCTTACTTCTACCAAGGTTGAGGCAATCGCCGGGAGCAGGCGTGAAGAATGAGCTCCTTGTTGATGCTGTTGTGCAATGAATGTGCTATTTCCACTTTTTGATGTCTAAATAGGCGCATTTTTCGCATCTTCACACAGTATTTGCACAGTGCCTATCGTATTGCTGTATTGTGACGGCGACTCTTTTTTTTTTCTCTCAGCGATATATTACAGTGCTTCCTCTCATTCCATCAAGTGTGCTCACCCGTGGCTGGTCACGATTCCTGTTTCCTTTCCTGCGGTGAATGGGTTGCATGCGTATACTCTTAAGCACTACTCGTCGGTCTCTTTCACAGTCCAAGATGGCGAATGATCCTCACATTTCCTCTAGATCATCCTCCTCAGGCGCTAAACCTAAGAGACATAAGAATGACCCTCCTTCCCCCATTCATACTTCACAAAATCCTGTACTGGACTCAATTTTGGAGGAGGTACGTGGCCTTCAACCCTTCATGGTCACCACTAATGAAAAACTGAAACAAATTGAAGACCGTTGGATTATCATGGAGGGCAAGGTTTTGGAACTTGAGCAACGTGTTGGGGACCTCCAAGATATTTCTACTAAAATCCCTCTTTTGGAGCAAGAAATCCACAATCTTAAAATACACACCGAAGACTTGGAAAATCGTAATCGAAGGAATAACCTTCGCATTTATGGCCTACCAGAAAATATTGAAGGTCCAGACATGTTATCCTTTCTGAAAAAGTTCCTGACGGACCTTTTAGACCTTCAACCTTCATCACCCCTTAACATACAACGGGCGCATCGTTTTGGTCGTCTTCAACCTAACTCTAACAAACCTCGAGGTATCATCATGCTTTTCTTAGAGTTCACTGAATTGATGCATGTCTTGAAAGCGGTTAAATCCAAACGAAACCTCACATGGTCAGGTCATAATATATTCATTTCTCAAGATGTTTCAAATGCAACAAATGCACGCCGTAAGGAATTCCTGGCTCTCCGTCCCCAAATGAGACACTTAAACATTCAATATGGTATTCTTCACCCATGTCTCTGCAAAGTTACTCACTGTGAGAAGTTGGCCTGGCATATGCTGTCCACTAATTATAGTGGGCACCTTGCACCAGTCCAAATCGACTCTTATGGTAGATAGGTTAAAGACAACCTTATTGAAAGCTATCCTAGTGGTAGATATGGAGAGCAGCCTTCAGGCTAAGTCTTGAAGGAATGTAAAGCAGCTTGTTTTACCAGTCTATAATCTCTTGAGTGACCAAATGAAAGAGCACCACACCAGGTATATATTCAAAATATATGTATTTATTACTAAACACACCCCTCTAGTCTCTTTATGAGGCTAGAGTTCGAAGTACATAGGTTATAAGATCTTAAATCTCAGTAATAGCACAAATACACGTTTGGGCCCTAGGGGCGTACCAAACCATATACCAATAAAGTGGTATGCGAACCACGACTGAACTAGACACTAGGCCTAGAGCCTCTAGAAGTGCTTGGACCACAAGGAACCACCCAAGGTAGTGACACAGGGGACCCACTGGAGACGCGTGCAGTGTAAATACACAACCGCGATACGCCGTTAACTTCTATGGAGAAAGTCGGGATCGGGAAAATAGAGGAAAGGGACACTTAAAATAGGACTAGGACAAAACCCTTTGAGATCTAGGACTTTGAAGAGTCTCTACCCACGGGAGCACCGGAGTACTCGTGTTACCTCACCCAGGGAAGCCGGGTGCATAGGTGCCTTTCGGGGTCGGGTTTCGTCGTCGTTTCGTATGGCGATCTGCTGCAAAGTGCTGCTAGCGACCAGGAGAAAAGGGTCCGGGTGGATCCAAGAGTGGATCGGAGTTCTGAAGAACCTGAAAGCAGAGGGGACAGAGTCTGGGTCACTAGCCAGTGACCAGGAAGGCGATGGACAGATGCCCACCGATGTCGAGTGCTTCAGGTGCGGTGACAGTCGTCTTGACTCTTCAGCCACGAGGTCCGGGAGGCGTTGTCAGCAACCAGGAGCAGGATTCGGGCTGATGCTCGATGTCTGTCGAGTGCTGAGGTGTCGGCGACCGGATTGGACCCAACAAGCCTTGGCAACAGCAAGTCTCGAGTAAGATGTAGATCGTCGATGATGCAGACCAGCAAGGTCTGGGGAACTCACCCAGCGAGGGTAAGTGGGGGCAGGCCTGGAGCAACCAGGATGCCAAGTAAAGAAAGATTGGCTTTCGTCAAGGGCTACTAGCCAACGGGCTAGCGACCGCGAAGGAGCCTCGTGACGCCGCACGTGGAGCTGGCTTACAGGACACTCGTGGAGTGGGGGCCAGTGATCTTCGGTGCAGGTGGTGCTGGAGGCTAGGGCTACTCGGAGCCCAAAGCACGACTTCTTGGGAGACCCAGAAGATGGTGCACTTGCAAGTGTGCTCGGTGTCCAGGGGTCACGGTCTCAAGTCACCCACGATAGCCACGGGCCTCAGCTTTGCTGGGGACTCAGGGTAGCCTCGGGGAAGTCTGAGAATCCACCTCTGGTGATGCGATGACTTCGGCGTCCGACGGGAGCTTCAGTGATGCGAACCGGACAGATGCTTCTTTGGTGCCTGCCAAGCAGGGGAGTCACTCCTTGACCCCAAGGGAGATTCTTCAGTCCTCTAATCTTGTCGTAGAGCGTCGAAGGTCCAGGATTCAGTTTCAGAGTTTCGTCCAGGTATAATCTAAAGTCCTAAGGACTGGGTTCCTACCTTTATTCTAAAAATAGGGGATGGACTACTCTGTGGCCCCACCTATGGGTGGGTCAGGGCAGAGGGGTGGCTACACCCCTTTCCCTTTGTCCAGTTCGCGCCAAAGCAGGGGCTGCGAGCCCCTGATCCGGTTTGAACTGGGGTATGCACAGGGACACCAAATGTGCCCCCAGTGTAGGACTTCAAAGCACCCGAAAGTGCTCCCGCCCAGCCCCAATACACATTGTCCTGTCTGGGGAGGTGGTCACACCTCCCTGGGACAGGAAACCTATTGTCCAGGCCTTCCCTGCCAGAGTTTCGTCCAGCAGCAGGAGGCCAGACTCGTGTCTGTGGCAGCAGCATCCATTTTGTGATGCCAGGGCTCTGGAAAGAAGTTACCGGACTCGTCAGAGTTAACATGCCTTTCCCTCTAGAAGGGTGGAATGCTACCCCCGCCGCCAGGATTGGCGGGGGGTAGTATTCCAAGATGTTTGACACCAAACACGACATGTTTAGGTGCAGCCATTCCATAGTTAGCATTTTACCGCGAGGATATAATGCGTTTAAGAGTATATGGTCAGGCTGCACTACAAACAGCATCAGAGATGGTCTCCGAACGCTGCAGAGGGGCCCTGCTCATGCAGGGGCACCCTCTCACATAGGAACCATGCACTCTGCCTTTAGGATTGATAAGGCCTGCCTTAGGAGTGACTTATAGGTTTATATGTGTGTACGCATTTAGTGATATAGGTAACCTATACCACAGCAAGGGGTGCATGCACCACCTTACCCAGGCTGCAGTAGCGGACCTGTGGTGTCAGTTTGGATGGCCTACCAGGGGTGGCATAATACATGCTGCAGCCCCTGGCAGGCCTCTGAGGTACCTATGCCCTTGGTACATAGTATACCATATACTAGGGACTTACAAGGGCACTCCAGATCCCAATCAGTGATGTGCCTAAGGCACATGGAGACCCTTTTAAAGAGGAAACAGCTAGGCTGGGGTTCTGAATAGCAGGGCCCCAGCCAGACTAATGTCGAAAACCAGTGAAGCATCAGCAAAAAGTGGGGGTACCCATGTGAAGCAGATCCTACTCTCCTACACAACCCCCCCAAACGTAGGGACATTAAACTAACCTTGCCCAGTTAAGTCTTCATGTTCTAAGTGGAAATACCTAGAGAGTCCATCTGCATTCGCATGGTTACTCCCAGGCCTATGTTCCACTGTAAAGTCCATCCCCTGTAGGGAAATGGACCACCTAAGCAGTTTGGGGTTTTCACCCTTCATTTGTTTTAGCCATAAGAGGGGCTTATGGTCTGTCTGAACCAGGAAGTGTGTACCAAACAAGTATGGCCTCAACTTCTTCAGAGCCCAGACCACAGCAAAGGCCTCCCTCTCTATGGCTGACCAACGTTTCTCTCTAGGGGTCAGCCTTCTGCTAATAAAAGCTACTGGCTGATCCTGACCTTCTTCATTCAATTGTGACAGTACAGCCCCTACCCCCAATTCAGATGCATCTGTTTGAACAATGAACTTCTTGGAGTAATCAGGACTCTGCAGAATTGGAGCAGTGCACATGGCCTGCTTGAGGTCATCAAATGCCTTTTGACAGCTAGCTGTCCACTGAACCTTTTTGGGCATTTTCTTAGAAGTTAAGTCATTCAAGGGTGTCACTATTGATCCATACCCCTTGACAAATCTCCTATAGTACCCAGTCAGGCCTAAGAAGGCTCTCACCTGAGTCTGGGTAGTGGGAGCAGTCCAGTCCATGATGGTCTGGATCTTGCTCTGCAAAGGTTGAACCTGGCCTCCACCCACAAGGTGGCCCAGGTACACAACCTGACTCTGCCCTATCTGGCACTTAGTGGCCTTGATAGTCAGGCCTGCCTTTTGCAGGGCCTGTAAAACATTCCTGAGGTGGACCAGGTGATCCTCCCAGGTGGAGCTAAAGACAGCAATATCATCTAGATAAGCTGCACTATAGGCTTCCAGTCCTGTGAGAACTGTGTTCACCAACCTCTGGAAAGTGGCAGGTGCATTTTTCAGACCAAAGGGCATTACCACAAATTGATAATGCCCACTAGGGGTTGAAAATGCTGTTTTGGGCTTTGCAGTATCAGCTAGTCTGATCTGCCAGTAGCCAGCTGTTAGGTCAAATGTGCTGAGATATTTGGCAGAGGCCAAAGTATCTATGAGCTCATCTGCCCTGGGTATGGGATGGGCATCAGTCCTAGTGACTGCATTGAGACCCCTGTAGTCTACACAAAACCTCATCTCTCTTTTCCCACCACTGGTGTGAGGTTTCGGTACCAGGACTACTGGACTAGCCCAAGGGCTATCTGAGGGTTCAATTACTCCCAACTCCAACATTTTCTGGACTTCAGTCCTGATACAGTCCCTGACATGGTCAGGTTGCCTATAAATCTTGTTTTTAATAGGCAGACTGTCCCCAGTGTCCACTTCATGAGTGCACCAGGTGGTCTGACTGGGTGTCAGTGAAAACATATGTCTAAACTGGTTGAGGACTTGCCTGCAATCAGTTTGTTGCTGGGTAGTGAGGCTGCCTGCCAAGGCTACACCATCAACTGACCCATCGTCAGGGTTCTGTGAGAGCAGGTCAGGGAGTGGGTCACTCTCTTCCTCCTGCCCTTCATCAGTAGCCATGAGCAAGCCCATGTCTGCCCTGTCCACATATGGCTTTAGTCTGTTGACATGGAGAACCCTTTGGGGACTCCTGGGTGTTCCCAGGTCCACTAAGTAAGTGACCTCACCCTTCTGCTCAACAATAGTGTGGGGTCCACTCCATTTATCTTGGAGAGCTGCTGGGGCCACTGGCTCCAACACCCACACCTTCTGTCCTGGCTGGTAAACAGTCAGAACAGCCTTTGGTCATGCCAGGCCTTCTGAAGTTCCTGGCTAGCCTCAAGGTTTTTGGTTGCCTTTTTCATGTACTCAGCCATCCTGGAGCGGAGACCAAGTACATAGTCCACTATATCTTGCTTTGGGGGCTTGAGAGGTAACTCCCATCCTTCCTTCACCAAGCACAGTGGACCCCTCACAGGGTGGCCAAACAGAAGTTCAAAAGGGCTGTAACCAACCCCCTTCTGAGGCACCTCCCTATATGCGAATAAAAGGCAGGGCAAGAGTATGTCCCATCTACGCCTAAGCTTTTCTGGGAGCCCTTTAATCATGCCCTTCAAGGTTTTGTTGAATCTCTCAACTAAACCATTGCATTGTGGGTGATAGGGTGTGGTGAACTTATAAGTCACTCCACACTCCTTCCACATTGCTTTTAAGTACCCAGACATGAAGTTCGCACCCCTGTCTGATACTACCTCCTTAGGAAAGCCCACTCTTGAGAAGATTCCCAGGAGGGCCCTGGCCACCACAGGTGCTGTAGTGGTCCTGAGGGGAATAGCTTCTGGGTACCTGGTGGCATGATCCACTACCACCAGGATAAACCTGTGCCCAGAGGCTGTTTGGGGATCCATGGGACCAACAATGTCAATCCCTACCCTCTCAAAGGGCACCCCCACCACAGGTAGTGGTATCAGGGGGCCTTTGTAGTGCCACCTGCTTTGCCACTGGCTTGGCAGGTTACACAGGAGTGACAAAACTCCTTACTGTCTTCAGACATGTGGGGCCAGTGAAAGTGAGGGACAATTCTGTCCCAAGTCTTGTTCTGGCCCAGGTGTCCTGCTAAGGGAATATCATGGGCTAGGGTCAATAGGAAGCCCCTGAACTTCAAAGGTATTACCAACCTCCTGGTAGCACCAGGCTTGGGGTCTCTACTCTCTGAGTACAGGAGTCCATCATCCCAATACACTGTATGGGGACCACTAGCTTTCCCAGCAGCCTCAGCAGCAGCTTGCTGTCTGAGGGGTTCAAGGGAGGGGCAGCTCTGCTGCTCCTGGCTCAGATCTGCCCTAGAAGGTCCCCCTGTCCCCAAGAACTCAACCTGGTCAGGTTCAAGTTCCTCTGGGACAGTTCCTTCTTCAGGGCTGAGATCATCCCCCTCAAGGGACTGATCTTCCTCCTGAGCCAAGGGGAAGGCACTGCCTTAACCCTACTACTCCTCCTCTTGGAAGGCACTTGGTCCATTCTTCCAGAATCCAAGGCCTGTTCAGTGCTAGACATTTTGGCTTGTGACCTGGTCACAGCAAACACATCTGCAGGGATCCCCAGCATTTCTGCATGGGTCCTGAGCTCCACTTCTGCCCAAGCAGAAGTCTCTAAGTCATTGCCAAGCAAGCATTCGACTGGTAGGTTTGCACTCACCACAACCTTCTTAAGGCCAGTTACCCCTCCCCAGGAGAAGTTAACAACTGCCAGAGTATGGTCTGTTCTGACATTGCTAGCATTGGTCACTTGGTACATCTCACCAAGCATAACTTGCCCAGGTAGCACAAGGTCTTGTGTCACCATTGTGACACTTGCCCCTGTGTCCCTAAATGCCAAAGCCTCTCGTCCATTGATTAAAGGCTGTTGTCTGTACTTGCCCAGATTACTGGGACTCATAGAGGAGGGCACATCCATGCCTCCATCACAGACTAACACAGCCTGAGTCAGTTCTCTAACTAGGTCAGAGCCCAACTCAGTTCCCAGGGTGTACCCTACTAAACCCTTTGCTGGAGCACTTCCACCAACTGTACTAGGGGGAACAGGTGCCTTAGGGGCATTGGTGGGTGCTGGACTGGAGTCTTTGGACTTGGTGCAATCACTGGTCCAGTGGGTCTTTTGCTTACAGACCTTGCACCATGGTTTTCTTTGGCCTTTACCCTTGGTAGACTGGGAATCCCCACCAGAAGAAGATTTTTGGGGGCCTGATGAAGACTTTTGATCTTTACCCTCTCCACCCTTGTCAGAGTTCTTAGCATCTTGCTTCTTGGTTTCCCCACCTTGGTTCTGTACCTTCTGCTTCACCCTGGTTCTGACCCATTTGTCTGCCTTCTTTCCCAATTCTTGGGGAGAGGTCAGATCAGAGTCAAGCAGGTACTGATGCAACAGCTGATTTTGACAGTTATTAAGAATCTGCTCCCTCATTATCAGATTATACAATCCTGAGAAGTCACACACCTTACTGCCCATCAACCAGCCTTCCAGAGCCTTGGCAGAACAATCCACATAGTCTACCCAGTCTTGAGTCTGTGCTTTTTGGGTGTCTCTGAACTTCAACCTGTACTGTTCAGTGGTTAGGCCAAACCCATCAATAAGAGCACTCTTCAAGACCTTGTAATTGTCAGCATCCTCCTCTCTAACAGTGAGGAGCTTGTCTCTACCTTTGTCAGCAAAGGAGAGCCACAAGATTGCTGCCCACTGCTCCTGAGGGACCTTCTGTACTTTACAGGCCCTCTCTAAAGCAGTTATCCATTTGTGGATATCATCCCCACTCTGGTAGGGACGGACAATCTTGCTCAGGTTCCTATGGTCATAGGACCTTTCCCTATCTCTAGGGACATGGCTGCCACCATGGGACTCTAGTCCCAACTTTCTTCTCTCTCTAAGGAGATCTAGGGATTCTCTATCTAAAGCCAATTGCTTCTTCCTGATCTCCAGTTGAGTTTCCTCATACTGGACCAGCCTCTTTCTTCTCTCATGAGAGGATTCCCTCCTGTGAGAAGAAACAGAGCTCCCTATGGAGGTGCCAGAGTGGTTAGACTCCTGAGAAGGAGACCTAGACTTTCTGAGCACACTCATAATCCTTCCTGGGGGGACAAAGGTGTGGTTCTCCAGATCCTCATCTTCATCTTCCCCAGAAGGGATTGGGTTTTCCAGGTCTGGGTCATTGTCACCCTCCTGGTCAGTTTCTGTGGGGGGGCTGGGGGTTGTGGTACCCCTGGCCCCTTCCTCATCTGCTGGCCCACCCTCTGCTCCTACCCCTTCAGTCTCTGAGGACTTACTAAGATCATAAGCCACCAACAACTCCTGGAGGTGTTGGGTGGTGGGACTTTGGCCTGTCCTTAATTTCCTCACGTTACACAAAGCTCTCAATTCCAAGAATGGGAGTGTGTCATACTTGGAGGGTGGAAGCTCCATGGCTTCCTGCAAGGTATCTTTGGATCCTGCTTTTAAAGACATTACTAGTGTGGTGTGGTGTATGCACTACCTACTCTAGTGTGGCCTACTAAACTCTCTTGAGTTGTAGAAAGGGTTGTGCTATCCCTTAACACACAACTCTAAGTTCAGTAGAACTTACTGTTATTCTAAGCTTAAATTATATGTACCTTAGGTACCTTTAGTGGTTTTCAGTTGATCAATTCAATTGAGATTATCTGGTAAAACAATAGCAAGCTGGAATCCCACACGCTGCACACCAATGTGAGAAGTTGGCCTGGCATATGCTGTCCACTAATTATAGTGGGCACCTTGCACCAGTCCAAATCGACTCTAATGGTAGATAGGTTAAAGACAACCTTATTGAAAGCTATCCTAGTGGTAGCTATGGAGAGCAGCCTTCAGGCTAAGTCTTGAAGGAATGTAAAGCAGCTTGTTTTACCAGTCTATAATCTCTTGAGTGACCAAATGAAAGAGCACCACACCAGGTATATATTCAAAATATATGTATTTATTACTAAACACACCCCTCTAGTCTCTTTATGAGGCTAGAGTTCGAAGTACATAGGTTATAAGATCTTAAATCTCAGTAATAGCACAAATACACGTTTGGGCCCTAGGGGCGTACCAAACCATATACCAATAAAGTGGTATGCGAACCACGACTGAACTAGACACTAGGCCTAGAGCCTCTAGAAGTGCTTGGACCACAAGGAACCACCCAAGGTAGTGACACAGGGGACCCACGGGAGACGCGTGCAGTGTAAATACACAACCGCGATACGCCGTTAACTTCTATGGAGAAAGTCGGGATCGGGAAAATAGAGGAAAGGGACACTTAAAATAGGACTAGGACAAAACCCTTTGAGATCTAGGACTTTGAAGAGTCTCTACCCACGGGAGCACCGGAGTACTCGTGTTACCTCACCCAGGGAAGCCGGGTGCATAGGTGCCTTTCGGGGTCGGGTTTCGTCGTCGTTTCGTATGGCGATCTGCTGCAAAGTGCTGCTGGCGACCAGGAGAAAAGGGTCCGGGTGGATCCAAGAGTGGATCGGAGTTCTGAAGAACCTGAAAGCAGAGGGGACAGAGTCTGGGTCACTAGCCAGTGACCAGGAAGGCGATGGACAGATGCCCACCGATGTCGAGTGCTTCAGGTGCGGTGACGGTCGTCTTGACTCTTCAGCCACAAGGTCCGGGAGGCGTTGTTGGCAACCAGGAGCAGGATTCGGGCTGGTGCTCGATGTCTGTCGAGTGCTGAGGTGTCGGTGACCGGATTGGACCCAACAAGCCTTGGCAACGGCAAGTCTCGAGTAAGATGTAGATCGTCGATGATGCAGACCAGCAAGGTCTGGGGAACTCACCCAGCGAGGGTAAGTGAGGGCAGGCCTGGAGCAACCAGGATGCCAAGAAAAGAAAAGATTGGCCTTCGTCAAGGGCTACTAGCCAACGGGCTAGCGACCGCGAAGGAGCCTCGT
This sequence comes from Calotriton arnoldi, assembly GCA_963921515.1. NCBI lineage: Eukaryota > Metazoa > Chordata > Amphibia > Caudata > Salamandridae > Calotriton > Calotriton arnoldi. The sequence goes on from CAWUFW010008084.1 coordinate 594,702, forward strand.
GACGCCGCACGTGGAGCTGGCTTACAGGACACTCGTGGAGTGGGGGCCAGTGATCTTCGGTGCAGGTGGTGCTGGAGGCTAGGGCTACTCGGAGCCCAAAGCATGACTTCTTGGGAGACCCAGAAGATGGTGCACTTGCAAGTGTGCTCGGTGTCCAGGGGTCACGGTCTCAAGTCACCCACGATAGCCACGGGCCTCAGCTTTGCTGGGGACTCAGGGTAGCCTCGGGGAAGTCTGAGAATCCACCTCTGGTGATGCGATGACTTCGGCGTCCGACGGGAGCTTCAGTGATGCGAACCGGACAGATGCTTCTTTGGTGCCTGCCAAGCAGGGGAGTCACTCCTTGACCCCAAGGGAGATTCTTCAGTCCTCTAATCTTGTCGTAGAGCGTCGAAGGTCCAGGATTCAGTTTCAGAGTTTCGTCCAGGTATAATCTAAAGTCCTAAGGACTGGGTTCCTACCTTTATTCTAAAAATAGGGGATGGACTACTCTGTGGCCCCACCTATGGGTGGGTCAGGGCAGAGGGGTGGCTACACCCCTTTCCCTTTGTCCAGTTCGCGCCAAAGCAGGGGCTGCGAGCCCCTGATCCGGTTTGAACTGGGGTATGCACAGGGACACCAAATGTGCCCCCAGTGTAGGACTTCAAAGCACCCGAAAGTGCTCCCGCCCAGCCCCAATACACATTGTCCTGTCTGGGGAGGTGGTCACACCTCCCTGGGACAGGAAACCTATTGTCCAGGCCTCCCCTGCCGGAGTTTCATCCAGCAGCAGGAGGCCAGACTCGTGTCTGTGGCAGCAGCATCCATTTTGTGATGCCAGGGCTCTGGAAAGAAGTTACCGGACTCGTCAGAGTTAACATGCCTTTCCCTCTAGAAGGGTGGAATGCTACCCCCGCCACCAGGATTGGCGGGGGGTAGTATTCCAAGATGTTTGACACCAAACACGACATGTTTAGGTGCAGCCATTCCATAGTTAGCATTTTACCGCGAGGATATAATGCGTTTAAGAGTATATGGTCAGGCTGCACTACAAACAGCATCAGAGATGGTCTCCGAACGCTGCAGAGGGGCCCTGCTCATGCAGGGGCACCCTCTCACATAGGAACCATGCACTCTGCCTTTAGGATTGATAAGGCCTGCCTTAGGAGTGACTTATAGGTTTATATGTGTGTACGCATTTAGTGATATAGGTAACCTATACCACAGCAAGGGGTGCATGCACCACCTTACCCAGGCTGCAGTAGCGGACCTGTGGTGTCAGTTTGGATGGCCTACCAGGGGTGGCATAATACATGCTGCAGCCCCTGGCAGGCCTCTGAGGTACCTATGCCCTTGGTACATAGTATACCATATACTAGGGACTTACAAGGGCACTCCAGATCCCAATCAGTGATGTGCCTAAGGCACATGGAGACCCTTTTAAAGAGGAAACAGCTAGGCTGGGGTTCTGAATAGCAGGGCCCCAGCCAGACTAATGTCGAAAACCAGTGAAGCATCAGCAAAAAGTGGGGGTACCCATGTGAAGCAGATCCTACTCTCCTACACTCACGAAGGAAGGTCACGTTCTTTTGATGATCCTGCCAAACTGAGACTCTTTCTCAATAATATCTCTCCTCGAAATATGGAAAATTAATGTTTTATATTCTCTCTGTTCTAATAGTTAATGGTTGATGTTGCGCCTATTTTTATCCTATTTTCTTCCTCATGCTTGTTCCTCCGTGAAGATATTGTTCTTTTTCTCTTTTTTCTTTCTCTCTGCCGTTACTCTTAATTTCCTATTACTACTGCTCATTCTTTTACTTCTGAGGCTTATTATTATTCTTTATCTACTCGTATCGCTGTCTCTGCTTTCGTCGTCACCATGTCCCAATTTTCTTGTTGCTTGTTTATCTTCAGATCTGGATTCTTTTCCTTGATCTGCTTACTTTCTTCTTTCTTCTGTTCTTTTCTCTTCTCTCTCTTTTTCTCTTCCTCTAGCATCTTATTGTTTTTTTACTTTTTTGTTTTGATGCAATCTTACTATCGATTTTTTGTATATATAAGTGTTTTTCATTATATTTTTTTTAGTGCTTATTTTTCTTTAATCTATTGCTTAATGCTTATGCCTATTATCGTTAAATGTTGTTGTACATTTTGTTTTCTGTATTCTTCTACTAAATGGTGTTTCTTTACTTTCAGTTGTTCTCCTGAAGTGTATCATCTCCATTCATGTCTTGCCCTCCCTTCCCTCCATTATGTGTAATGTTGTCACGTGGAATGTTCGTGGTCTGGGAAACCCTGTCAAAAGGCAAAAGGTACTCTCACATTTGTCTAAGTTGAATTCTCATGTCTCTTTTATTCAAGAAACGCATTGCAATGATGTTGAATCACTTAAATTGAAAAGACAATGGGTGGGTCAAGTTGTTTACTCTCCAGCTTCTAATCGGAAAGGTGGTGTAGCTATTCTATTTCATAAATCGATTCATGTGCAAATTTTATCTACGCAATGTGATACTGATGGACGTTGGGTAATGGCGAAGGTTGTTATACAAAATAAAGAACTTGTCTTACTGAATATCTACGGCCCTGTTAAGCCAGACCCAGACTTTTGGAATAACATTAAGATATTACTATCCTCTATTGATGGTCCAAATATTATTGTTGCTGGGGACTTTAATCAATGGTTAGATCCATTTTCGGATAGACAATCCAATTGCAAATTTAATCCTGATAAAACTCATAAATCATTTCAATCTGCCATTGCCTCTCGTTCATTATATGATGTTTGGAGGACTTGTAACCCTGATACTTTTGAGTTTACTTTTTTTTCTAACGTTCACCACACTCGTTCTAGAATTGATTATATTTTGGTTAGTAAGCCCCTACTTCCATCCATTCAATCCTCTGAGATTGGATCTATTTTTATTTCTGACCATGCCCCCGTTTTTTCCTCCCTTGACCTCTCCATGACTCCTCCAAAATTTGGACGTTGGAAATTTAACAATTTTTTGCTGACTGACAACACTTTTGTTATTAAAGCTACTACCTTTATTAATGAATTTTTTACTATCAACAACCCTTTGCACACCTCCATTACTAATAACTGGGATGCCTTTAAGGCTTCCTTCCGTGCCTTTGCTATTTCATACTCAGCAAAAAAGAAGAAAACTGCTAAAGCCAAGTATGCCAATTTATTACAGCAACTTAAACTGTTGGAACATAATTACTTTACTTCTAAATCTCCCTCTGCTCTTCATGAACTGATTAAAGCCAAATCTGCTCTTAACAAACTTGCCACGATTGATGCATGCAATGTTCTCCTTAAAATTAAGTCTAAATACCACGGTGGTCAAAATAAAGCTGGTAAGATGTTGGCCAACTACTTAAAAATTAAATCTGAACGTAAAAATATAGGTTCTATTCTAAATGAATCAACTAATAATTTGGCATCCTCTGATGAAGATATTGCATCTGTATTTCATGATTATTATCAATCATTATATTCTGACGATACGAATCCCTCTGCTCAAAATGTGCACACCTTTTTTTCTGGCCTCCCTAAACCTCCTTCGCTTCCTGATATCTTTGATTTATCAGAAAATGAGGTTACGATTCAAGAGATACTGGAAGCCATTAAATCCTTAAAAAGATCAAAAGCCCCTGGTCCTGATGGTCTTTCTGTTGAATTTTTTTCTACTTTTTCCTCTATTTTTGCGCCCAAACTTTTGGCCCTTTTAACTCATTCATTGTTGACTCCAAAGCATCTGGCTCGTTTATGGAGGCTTTGATTGTCCTCATTCCCAAACCTGATAAGGACCATTCCCTGTGTAAAAACTATCGCCCCATTTCATTAATCAATTATGATTGTAAGATATTCGCTAAAATCCTCGCCACTCGCCTTGAGAGTATCATCCCACTATTGGTTAAAACAGATCAGACTGGTTTTATTAAGGGCAGATTGGCCTCTGACAATGCTCGCATGTTTGCTAATGTTATCTCCCTCGGAAAAAGTACAAATACCCTCTTGCAGCTTTGTCTCTGGATGCTGAAAAGGCCTTCGACCGCATAAACTGGCAATTTATGATCAGTACACTCAAATGGTTTGGTTTTGGTCCAAAATTTATTTCTTATGTTAAATTGTTATATTCTTTCCCCGTGCTAGTATTTTTGTGAATAACCATTTTTCTAAGTCTTTTCCATTATATAGAGGCACACTCCAAGGTTGTCCCTTATCACCCCTGTTATTTGTACTATGTCTGGAACCTTTCCTTGAGCGTATTCGAATTAATCCAGGCATCTCTGGTTTTTCACATAATTCTATGGAAACAAAATTATCAGCCTACGCTGATGATATCCTGGTTTATATGTCTGATCCTAATTCCTCCCTCCCCCTTTTTGGATGAAGTTCGGTTATATTCTAGTATCTCTGGATATAAGTTGAACTTTTCTAAAACAGAAGTCTTACCCTTAAACTCTCTTTGCTATCAATATATGTTTAATAATACTAATTTTACTTGGTGTCCCACAAAAATTAAATACCTTGGTATCTGGTTTTCCTCCACAATTTCTAACACCATTAGTTATACGTTTAATGTTCTAATTACCAAAATACAATCACTCCTTCTTTCTTGGTCCCCCTTTATTTGACATGGTGGGGTAGATTAGATACTATCAAAATGATGATTGTGCCACATGTCCTATATACTCTTTCCATGTTACCTTTTCGAATACCTGCTTCGTATTTCTCACAGATGAATTCTATTTGTACAAAGTTTTTATGGAATAATAAACACCCCCGCATTGCCCTCAGTAAACTCAAACGTCCCAAAATAGAAGGAGGTGTTCGTTTCCCAGATTTTAAATCTTATCATTCTGCATTTTTAATTCGTCAATTTTTTGCCTTAACTTACGATTTTGCGGATATCCCTATCCCCCGTTGGATTGTTTTTGAGCGTTCCCTATTAAAAGACTTTTCTTTTCGAGATATAATATATATGTCTAATTGCTCCTTCCTATCAGATAATCCTATTTTAAAATACTCCCGACAATTATTATATAATATTTTTTCTGATGGTTTAGACTCATATCAATGTTTTTTGTCCTCCACTATTTGGTACAATAAATTTATCAAATATAAACGTAAATCATTTTACTACAAGCATTGGAAGGAGAAGGGAATTATTTTTATTCATCAATTAATTCAACATAATTCTGTTATTCCTTTCCAGGATTTACAGTTACAATATAATTTACCTGGTTCATTTTTTTATGAATATCTTTTAATATCAACGGCGTTCCAGTCTTCCTTATCTTCCAACAA